>OZ017773.1:47702369-48377843 GCA_963969385.1 Philonicus albiceps | reverse complement strand
AAGAAATGTTATCTTAACCTTGTTTTCGGTCGGCATTAAAAATTATCCACCCTCGCAATAACACGATAAAGATAATTGTGAAGAGTTTCAATCACTAATCATGGTGACAAAGACTAATACTATATATGAATTACGAATTTGACTACGACTATAGCTTGCCAGACACGTGTACTGGTATCTCTATGATGTAAAGTACTTTAATAATAGATATTGAAAATTTTAGAAATATTTGCACCTACGTTTTTTACGTCTTTAACAAAGTATCGTATCGCAGAAATTTCTTTGTATTTTTGGTTTGCAAATAGTTAGTTAAATATTATTAAAAAATATATACAAAGAAAATAGTTCGTTTTACTAAGATGAATTAGGGTTAAAAGGCTTAGAAGAAAAAGAGAATAAACATTTATAAGTTAATCCCAAATTTTAGAGTAAAATAGCATTTAAAAGTTGCTTAAGGATTTCATTTTGTTCATTTATTCCATTCAAAACACGTTTTACGAAATGGTGAAATTCGAAAAGTGAATCACCAAAATTTTTAATTTTCGTAATCTTTTAAAGGCTTTGTGCTTCCAGATTAGTAACTAACAAAGACAACGCTTCAGCTTTTGTCCTTCCGTGTTAAATTTTGTTGGTCTTGCATTCCTAGACTACTCCTACAAGCTCCTAAATCACTGTCACCTAACAAAGACGCTGTTGGGAACAATTTTTTTTTTTTCGAACAAGCGTATAAAATTTTCCACAAGGATGCATGGCGCCCCATACTAACTGGACTTCGGTTCACATTAGCTAATTATGCCCAATTAAGTAATTTGCTGGCGCATCTCGGCCTGCAGGCGACAAATTATCGCAGTCGCGCAAAATGCGCACACGTTGGCCGCTAATTGCAAAATGCGCACAAATGCAGTGAGTTGCACAATTCGCATTTGGCCAACAAGGAAGTGTCAGGGTGTTGGGTGTGACCTCGCGGTTCACATGATTGCACTTAACTTGAAAATTGTGCGGCACCGGTGCCTTGTTCGGCTCCTTGAAGTGAAGCGGTGTCATTTGCTACGCATGATCTGTGCTACTTCAAACGGAGATGACCCCCAAGTATTTTTAGCAATAAGGAAGTTTTGTCCGAGCATCGTTGTGCGTCTGGTCCAGCTTTCGAGAAGTTTTTAGCAATTAATTTCGACTTTCGAGAAACATCAAGTTCATTGCTGACTGCACGAGCTCGATTTGATGCACCAGAGCAAAAAGTATATTTGTATTTTGCAATTACGTTTTTCTCCTTGCAATTCACTTGACCTCTTCAAAAATTACTTTGGAATTTTGCAGCGCAGTGTCTGGCACTGGCGATTTTTCTAAATTCTTCACGAAAATGGCATCGTCGCTTTCTAGGACATACGTTTTATAACATCTTCCAAAATTAGCAAGTATTCGAATGATTTGCAATATTTTCTTAAAGAAATAATGGCCATATTTTTTTAATAGTTATTAAAATATGTTTACAAGCATGTGCAACCCACAAATAGAATATTAAATTTTTTAATAATCCTTTATTTGACTGTCTGCCTCTATATCAAATACCTTCTATAAAAATAATTTAATATTCTACTAATGCAATTAATCTGTATGCACTAAATATAGTGAGATGAAACAATTTCCGAGTATTTCTTATAACAAATAAGAATTGTTACAAAATGTAATAAAACAACAATTGAAAATGCACCGACAACAATATGGAATTGTTTAAAATGAATAGAAATCTGATCATTTATTTTAGACTCTTCCCAATTTGAATGTTAATTTTAAATTCGAGTTAAACTTGTTAGATTTTTAAGGGTATAAATAATTTTACTTATAATAAACCTCGTAATATTAAACACACAACTTTCAAGTAAAAACCACAAAGTTACTGATTTAAAATGTATCGCTTGTTAAAAGTCTTTTAATATGAAGTCACTTAAAAGCGAAGTTAAAGTAAAGTCTAGACTTAAAATCTATCCGTAATTCTACGATTTTTAGATTAAATTTTGTTAGAAATGTAAAAAACTCTTCTCAATAAATTAAAAATAGAGACTGAAGAGGTCGTATCGAGGTATCCTCGGAAATATTGTTTAGCAAACGTAAGAAGAAAAAAGATACAGCTGAGTTAAAAACGTTATTTTTGAAGTGGATTAAAAATTAACTCTCGCACGAATAGCCATTTACGTTATATTGGAGGCTGAGCTTGGAACGATTATCCTCTTTATCGCCTTTAACTATGATTTTAACTGCAGTTTTACGATATATACCTATAATTCTTTATTGGAATATTTAAAATTTTTTAAATAAATTAATTAAATTTTCGACTTTTCCGAGATTCTTCACATCTAGTGAAATTTTATTCCTTATATTTATGACTTCATTTATGAAATGATTATTTACTTTTTGCACTATAAAAAGAGTCTACAAGATAAGATGGAGATAAATTAAATATTTTCTTTTAGACTTTTTTATTCTGTTTAATTATTGAATCCTAACTCGCTCTCTATTTTAAAAACATATCATTAAAATTAAGATAGATTAGGGGGTGAGCCATATTTTTTGGAATTGATTTAATGACTTTGACTTTTAACGGTCTGATGATTTACAGATAACACCGCCAGGTTCATGTAAATGAATTTTCGAACGCATTATGTTACTAGTAAGAAGATTAGTAGAAAAATTGATAATGAAACACCATTAAATCTTGTTCAAATTAATACGATTATTTTTAGAAAAATTAATGTCTACCTATAAATTTGAGCTTAATTTAGCCGATGTGTAGAATAAGAATATTTCCATCTGAACTTGAATAACTCGTAAAAGTATAATAAAAGAGTGTTAAAAACTAAAGAATCATTAGTGAAAAAGAAATGTTTGATGGGAGCAATTAAACTCCTTTGTCTCGGTACTTTAGCAAAGATAACTCAATAAAAAGAAAAATAAGAAGATTGCTCACCAGGTCATACGTTAATTTTTGAAACGTAGATATATCGTCGCGATATGTTGTTAAGTGCATAGATGATTTTTATAAATTGCAATATAAGAGTAGTAAATTAATTTCCCAAAAATATGGTTCGCTAGGGGCACGTTACTAGTTTTATGGTAACTTCCGACTGAAAATTAAGCAGTATTCACTGAAGCCTAGATGACGAACGTTTTTGCCTGTTCAATGCTCGCATTTCATTCGTTACGCATCAGAAATTTGCTCCGGAGCCTCAAATTGCTCGCTTTGAAAATTAGAGTGTAGGTAACCTGACATTTTCGGTAATCTCTGTTGACTTTGAGGGCAAAACCTGTCAGAAAATTTGGTGAAAACAACGGAACTGTGATATGGCGTTGCGCACGCAAACTCTACCATCTTAAGCAATTGAGGTTATTGTTCGACCAGCTCTGGGCCCCGCATTAAGAAAATGTTAATTTCGCTGGGCTATTGTCGTCGGTTCCTAGGTCTCTGGACACAAGCCTTGGGGTATCTGGTCGGCCGGCATGCAGCGATTCGGAAAGCCTGTCTTAGAATTAATTATATAAATCAGTGCCACTCTTAGGTATTAAAAATTATGAATTTCACTCAAAGCCCACACATGCAATACAAATTGTCATTTGATTGCTGGGTCAAGCGCGGAAGCTTTTCCAGTTTTAATTATACACTTTATCTGTCGTCAGCCCAAGACAGACCATGATAAATGGGATTTTGTTTTCAACCTCAGGTGCTAAGAATTGAAGTCATGCGACTTCCCGCGCTGCTTAAACAGCTTCAGGCGCCGTTTCTTTGAGGCTGCAGTTGTTGCAATTATTGCTGTTGTTATCTTGTAAAAATTAAGTTATGAGACCGGTTTTATGGTAAGGAAAAATTTTGACTGAGAAAATTTATGGGTTATAACCAATTAATCCGAGCGTATATGCTCAATTTTATATAATTTAGCTAAATATCTAGTGATAAATAACAAGAGAGGATAACAATTTTGATAGGTGAAAATAATGAATTTTCTTATTGCTGAAACGTTCGGTCCACTCACTCTATGTAAGAATTAAATTGAGGTCTTTTGAGAATCATTCCAACAAGTGAATAGGAAAGCTTGAACTTTTTTGGAATTCCGTTTTGTTGAACAAGTTTTAAACAAAATCTTTTCTTCGAGATAAGTATTTTTAAACCTGTTTTTGTTTATTTTATAAATAAACTCTGCTTCAAAGCTATAGACCGTATGTATGTAAATAAGAGAGCAAAAACAATGTGATTCTAAAATACGAATATACCCTCTGCTTTGCTATCACTGAAAATAAAAATCGTTAGAGCTTGCAAAATCAGCATTTCTAAGCTATAGATTTAGAAATTCTTAATTCTGAATTCTTAACAATTAACTTAATAATCAATAGCTCCATCATAGTTCATCACAATACCTAGAAACCTTTTTTCCACGTATGGTTTCAATAGTTCTGGGATCGACTTTAAGCTAATTGTTGGTGTTTAATCTACTTGACATCTTTATTAAGTTTTCGAAATAGCCAGCCAATAAATGTTTTGTATTAGATTTACATCAGGATAATGAGCCAAATGGTTTAGAATCTTTATGTTATGCCTCGAGAACCAGTTTTTGTAGAATTCTCTAATAATGGCGTTGTCCTGATGAAAAACAAAATTACGAAATTCATCGCAATTTTGTCTTGCTCGGGGTAAATTGATCCATTCTACATGATCTCCTAATCAACGTTTATTCGGAGAGCCCGCCTCTAAAATCTCAATGGAAAATTTTCTGTCTCATGGAGGTTGTGAATTTAGAAAACAATTTATAAGTAGGTGTGTGAAAATATCATAATTAAAAAAGAAAATTCGCAAAGAAAAGCTAATGTCCCAAAATCAAAAGTTCAGTAGAAAAGTGTAAAGACCAATACAAAATTTTCCAATTCGCAACACCTCAGACAATATCGAATTTCACAATAAAAGTGAGAGATACGAAGGCCCAGTGACTCACCTGTTTCATGGTGCTGAACAAACAACTTTAGAACGCGTAGTCGGAATCGAGCGCGTGTTTTCTTAAAAAACTACAAGACAGTAAAGCATCTTGTTCAAAAAATATTTCAATCTATCTGTATACAAAATCGTCAGGTCGAGGAGTCAAATTTTGGTCATAGAAATTTTCATTATGGAAATTTCCGTCAGCATATCTTTCGTTACAATTCATAGTATGACTATCTGGGATAAAAACAAAACATGTGAGTTTGTAAATTGCCATATTATACCACTGCCGAAGCAATAATTATGGTATAACTTATATATTTCCTTTTCGACTGAACGCTATTATTAGGCATGTTTTCATAAATATATTTTGTTTTCCTATAAAGCTCATGAAATGCTATATAGGCATTTTAGAAATTTCAATCTTTCTTATTCTATACTGAAATACATTCCTTAAAAATAATCCCATTCCTCTTAAAAATATCTTTGAATTTAAAACAGAATATAATTCGAGAAAAACGAAAAATTGACTGAGATGCATGCATGAGTAAATTTTCTAATAACCGAAGATGTCGGTATGTTGGCGTCTCCGGCATTAAAACATTTCAGGGGAGCGATTTGGTAGAAAATAAAACAAACACTTTTTAAAACATAAAATAACTCAGAGCAATCGCAGCCAAACTCTAAGCATTGTTACTTGCTGAAATTCTTTGAATCTTTATTCAAATGCAAATACGAATATTCCATAAATTCAATCCCTTTATGGCAAGGAACTCTGAATTGTTTGTGCATGAATTTTAAGGGAGAAAACTGGGATCTTAACTCGTTCAATTTTCGATTATGGGAAAAATGTTAACGCGTAAAAATAGCTTCCGACAATTTCAATATATTGGACCCCTAAAGTTTTTCTGCAATAAAAGACATTTACTGCTTTCAAACTTAACAAGAGGTATAGGTTAAAAACAAGTCAAGACAACATTTGGGGAAAATTTGTTTTCGTAAATTGGTAAATAGATTGTTACTTGTTTTGTATTTGAATATTTTTCGCGGGAATTTATTGTGTTGAATTTTTATTACCTTGTAGAATTTTATGATTCAGGTCATTGTGGTTTATGGACATAAGACCAGGCGTGTTTTTTCATTAAAAAACCGCTCAAAACTGTATTACAATTCAAATTCTTATCTTTATCAAAATTTGATTGACTGATTGATTTTAAAAAACAGCATGTTTGCTAAAAGCCAGAGTTTTGATATTAGATGCGTTTATAAAAAAAGATATTATATCTGCCAATAAATCGCACATCTTCGAACGTCGTCAATTTGTTTTATTTCACTTTATACAAAAGAGTAAAATTTAACAAAAGTTAGCATTACTTAAATAAAATTTTGTCTAGCATGAAGAATAACGAACTCTGTTGATCTACAAAAATTTGAAAATTTAATGAAGTACTTTACAAAATTTAAGTGTTTTTACGAAATATTCTTCATAAGTTAACATCTTCATAAAAATCATTGATTGACTGAAAAGGCACTATGCGAGCTATTAAATTGGAAGAATCTTTAGAAAAATTCTTTTTCAGAAAAAATAACAAAATATAACATACAATTTCCACTGTAGGGAAATTTTGTTCTATTGTAATGTGTAATCTATTTGAATATGTTTAAATGCTAAGGTTATTGGCTTTACATAAATAAATTAATTAAAATATCATTTATTTGTTTATTTTTACACATCTTTTGTAAAATTCATTAAATTTAATTCGACGGTTTTGAACTTCAAAGTAGTTTATTATAATTTAGAAAATTTGAAATTATAACATACAGAAGTTCCTTAACCAAATAATTTCTAAATCATAATTTACTAATTAATAAATCTGCCTTAATTCAATAAGAAAATTTTCGTAACGGTTAAAATGCATATTGCAGAGTCGTATTTGACTCAATTTTTCGTTCAATTAAATGTAGATTGTCATTGTGGATATTAACATTTTTTTCAGTGTATTTAGCACTAGTAACAAGAATTAAAGAGGGGACAAATTTGGTATCATTTAAAAGGGATTCTGAGTATCCTCCAACCTATAAAACTACAGGATTTAAAATTTGCAAAAAAAAAAACAGGGAATATAACGACTTATTTAAAGTTTACAGAAAATTTATAATAAAAGTCCTAGCTCTTATAGACTTTAGAAATTAATTTTTTTATATATGGTAAATCCAAATGATTTTTGAGAATTATTAAGGGAGAAACTTAAGTTTTGCTTTCTAATTAACATTTATATATAATTTTAAAGTAATTATTTTTTAAGCTTCACTGTGATATAATGGTACGGAACCCTCAAGGCGCGAGTTATACTTGCACTTGTCAGTCTTTTCGTTCTCTGAATTTTTGTTCAATATTTTCTTTGTAATAATCTTCATCTTCTTAGAATATGGCTAAAAATTATTATTATTAAGAAATAGATGCCCTGAATCCAATCTACCATATTACAGTATTTTTATTACATTTGCAATATGCCTGAAAGCTGTAATTTAATTTCTATTAGCCTCTTGTTATAAATTGCTTTTCTCTCCATCGGAATATTATCGCAGAAATTAAATTCACCTTGGGTATAAAAATATCCCAAGAATGATGAAATTTTGCTTTAAATCAAGAGTGTTCCATTATTTCAATAAAATTTAAATTTAAGCGTCATATCGGCTCATTTTATTTGAGTATGTAGATGGCTGAATCCAAAAATAGCTGAACTGATAAAAACTAATGGTTCTGCAAACTTTTTGCCTTATAAACATGAAAGTTGGTGGAGCTGTTGTTATTGTCTATCTAATCTTATCTTGGCTCTCTGTGCTTTTTAATTAAGCATTTTCTGATGCATTTTCAATGTAAATCTTGCGGTAATCTTTGATAATTATTGAACGAGCTCTGGGTGCACTAACCGCAGATAACGTCGTCCAGATAATTACCGAAAAGCCGTCAATTACGAAACGCATTGTGTTTATTTAAATAAAAATTTATTACTTGACCGTTGTGAGTGATAGACAGTGTCATTGACACCGCCATCTTTATGACTTATGCTCCGTTCGTAGTAAGCCCGTAATTATGTGCCGCAAGAAAGTCGCGGGTATACCTTTTGGTTGTAAAGCCCATCAGACGCTTAAAAACAAGTTCGGGTCTGAGGCTAAAGTATAGAAAAAGCTCTTAATTACGACTAACCTGCACCTGAGTTCAACGCCACCTCTTGGGTGGTTGGCTCCGTTCGGTTGCTAAAATAAAAATTGCCTGCTTCGCATGCAACCAGGTGGGGGATGTCTCTGCCACTGGTGCCAAAGTAAACAAATTACGCTTGAGTCGCAAGCATAGCATTTTGCAAATTAATAAAAACTTTCGAGGCCAACAAAACACCCAACGTGAGTGTTCGGCGTGTTTTGCAGGATCATATCTTAATTAATCGAAGTTTAGTGCGCATGGTTCGTGTGGCTAGACATTTCAGATGGGAATGGCTCTTTCCGCTCCAACAAACTGGCTTTATGAATTAATTATAAGTAATTCAATTTTTATTTTGATGTCTTCACGTTAAATAGAATATAACAAAATTAAATACATATTAAGTTAATATTCCTCGATTGAAAGTTTTTTAGGAAAAGAAAACTATACGCATAATCGAAGATCTATGATATATCCTAGATTTGATAGTATCAAAAGCAGCATTTGAATTTTGTCACTGAATCTTCTCCTCTCATTTAGGTACAAAAATTTAACTTAAGCGTTTTATAAACTACACAAAATTGCTGCGTGAAAATGTTTTCTTTTGTTTTGGTAACAAGATACTCTCTGACGGCTAATTAATTAAAACTAATATCTCTTAACACTTGAAATCGTTAACAATGATTTATTTTTATTAAATATATCAAGGAAAAATTGTCCAATAATGTTCGCTCTTATCTCATGTCCCTGACCTTTATCTCTAGAAATATGCGTTTCAATGGCCACACGCCGACTGTTCCGTAGAAAAATTAATCGTAGTTTATTGTGAGATTTAGATAGCTTTCACGGAAAGCCAGTGGCTTTTAATTAAATAATACTTTCATCTAAAATAAAAAAAACACTATTTAATAATAGATGTTTTGATTAATACTAAAATGCTTAAGTAAATCAAACTTTCAAATAATTTTCTGTAAATTCAACTAAATTTTTAGTTATAAGAACCCTATAAAATGTCCCAAGAAGAATAATAAAAAAAATTAAATAGGCTTTTAATTATTTTAAATAAAATATTTTTCATGAATAACACATAATTCCTTTAGGTTCTAAACTTTTTAAGATTTTTATCATTTACAGAATGAGAAATTTTATTCAGTTAAAGTTAAATTTTAAACATATAATCTAGGTTTCCCGAAAACCGTTCAGAAAAAATAATTTTACAAAATAAGGATTATACGAGGTGAAAATTGAAACACTCTTTCAACGAGTGCACTATTGGTACTCATCAGGTCACTGAAACCACGAACACAAAAGATCTCGGGGAGTAATTAATGGGCTGAAAGATGAGCTTTGTGGACCAAAACTAAAAAAGTCTTGGGTTTTGTATTGAAAGCTAGCGAGGAATTTCGTAGGGATTCAGTTCCGGTGCATCGATTTGTCACTATGGTTAGGCCTGTTTTAAAAAATTGTTTTGTTTTATGGTTTCTGTATTACCATACCTACAGTGATAGACTTAAAGTTGTCCAAGTCAAGTTCATCGTATTATTCCAGACTTGTGAGATTTCGGCTGATTAAAAGAAGGATCAATTTCGATATAGAAAAGGTCTATGGCACATCAGGTATAGTTCTGCAACAAAGATCATGAATTACTAGATGGGACACTCGTGATGTAGTCCCTTATCTTTTTTCGACCTTGGTTCCCTTAGTCCACCGACCTTGCAGATTTTGTTAAAAGTGGATAGTAATAAAGGGCTCAGGCGTGAGAGAAAAACAAAAATTTAGGGGGAAGCGGAAAGAAAATTAAAATCACGTTTCACCACCCAAAGCAGCGCACACGTTTGAATACGTTTGGCTCGCCTTTAAAAATGCACAGTGAAAAAATGTAAGCAGCCCGCATCCGTATACATGCTCTGATTGTGCTACCTTCCTGTTCCTCATTCTCAATTCAGGATTTCCCTATGCTGGAATATTGCCTGGGGACGGCACTAACACCATGCATGCAGAGGCACACAGCGAGCCCGACAGATTGGCTCGCCTTTAAAAATGCATGGTAAAAAAACGCTGCATTTTATTGCCTACACTGTAAGTGCTGTAGATGAAAATTTTTGGCTGCTTATTCTTATCTCTTTCGTTCTGATTGGAATTTAGATAAGGCATAGAAAGCAGTAGTTCTTTGCTACTTTCTCTAATGGAAAAATTTACCCCAGGCAGTTTTAGAAATTGCATATGGGTTAGAGCTTTAAGCTTGTATAGACAGTGTCCCATCTAGTAATTCAAGATCTTTGGTTCTGCAAACGGTGTCGATATCTTGACCTACTCTACCTATACAAGGCTATAAATTAGTCACATTGACGCATCCGAAGATCCTTTCGCACTTTCTCTTTATATCTTTCAAAGTAACAGAATGGGGGACATCGCCGATACAATAAATAGAATCTGCGAGATAGCTAATGATTATATGAGTAATTTGGACTAAAAGCTAAAAGCTTATTATGATAATGTGACAGTGATTTTAGTTTTATTAATAGATTGAATCTATAAGCAGATATATCTAATCTATCTTATTTCTTTCAGTCAAAATTTTTGAATTTTAAGAAGTATACTTAAATTACATAGAAAACAACATTTGAATTAACTGCAGAAAATGTTGTAAAATCTCACGGTTTAGTTACGCTAAAGAAACCCGTCATGTTTCTTACGGTTACCTTTTCGTCTCTTGCTAATCGGTAAGTAGAACTGACACCGCTGGGCGCATTAGCTCCACGTGAAAAACATTTATCTTAAGAGTCAATCAATAAGGAAGAGCCACAGGCCTCAGGTAGCAGCACTCATGACATAATGAGTAATAAAGTAATTTCGTTCAATTATGACCTTAAATATTAACAGTCTGTGGTGAATCTAATGCCCGGAAACAGCGCTTTCTGCTAATTGTTATTCACACCCCTTGCGTTCGGTTTGATCCGGCTTGGACGTGTCATAATGTATATTCGTGTCTAGCCGAATTGGAGAACCGATAAAAACTATTTCCTCAACAGAGCGTAAAATTATGAAAAGTGCTGCATAGACTGCCGTCGACTGATGTTTTTTTTTTGGGATATTGTTATGGAAATTAACGCCGAGGGTAATTATCGGTCCGGGTAGTTCAGAAGGAATGAAAATGTACGTCAAAGGTTTCTAGTGCGTAAATGAGTAACTGGACGTTACGGATGGTAACCGAACTGACTTACGATTCTGCTCGAACATTATGACACTATGTAATTAAGACCTTTTCCTTATGGTAATAATTCTTGCGACCTGCTGAGGTGGCTTACATTTTTGACTCCAATTAAATATTCTTTAAGCCTCAAAAAATTCTTTTCATTTTGATCATTATACATGCTGTCTAGATTTTTTTAGATCTCTTTTAGTTAGGGTAAAACTGTCAAAATTTTGGCACGAATTACTTAAATGTGGTCCGAACATAATGAAAATATTAAAATCAAGCACGAAAAGACTATGGTAATTCTACTTCATATACAATATATGTGGTTATTTATACAATATTTATTTATTAGTTAATTTTGGCTATATATACAAAAATACATTTAAAATAATTTGGGATTTTTTATATAGTAAATCTAGGTAAAGCTATACCCACTTGCTTGTTGGCATTCCTAAAGAAATGCGAACATATCTCATCTGCATTAAATTCGACAATCAGACTATGCTTTTATAGATTTCAGCATAGCCTTTAAACGATTTTTAACTACATAATGCTTCAAATGTTTTCCATAGTTCGGTTACCTCGTCTTTTTATCGATTGGTTGTCGTCATGTAGGTATAAGAACACTTTACATAACTGAATAGCAAATGTTATTTTATGGAACGTTTTCCTCGTAAATAACTAATTTGTCAGCAGTATATCATTGTACTCTATACTCGGCGCATATTGAGCTTAATAGATTTTGATTGTGCTACGTTGATAAAAAATAGTTAATGAGGTTTTCTGTCTGCTTAAAAAATATATTGTTACGTTCATAATATTCGTATATTTGCTTTTATTTCATTGATGAACTTAAATCTTATATGAATTGTTAAACATTTTCATAATACAAAATTAGCCTACAATACATTCTCTGAATTATTTTTACATTAATCCAAATGTAATTTAGTCTATTTGGAGGTTTTATGGATTATATTTTAATAAATGTAATATGCACATTATGAACACCAAATATTCTAATAATTTCATTTCATGCCGTGTACACATTTTTCTGGTATTTAACAACTATAATAAATAATGAAAATCGTTGCAGAAAGATCTTAAACGCATACATTGGTCTATTCTTATTTAAAATATTCGCGCAACATGTGTTCGCAATATCTAATATTTTTAGAAATATTAAGAATTAATAGAATAAGCTTATTAATACCGAATATTCAATTTAATTTATAATGGTAGAGATATTCATATATCGTAAAGCATATGTACATAGTTCAATGGACTCCAATCCACCAAATGTGTGTGGTTAAAAATGTGTTTTACTGCGCAAATATTTTTAAAAGTTTATTATAAACAAAGTTCTATCAAATAAGAAATATTACTGTATACAGCGGATATTGCTCAGTTCTAGAATTTTGAAATAAATAAATATTTGTTGGGATTTACCAAGGTAACCTTTTTTGTATTGAAATAATTCTATATATAGCTATACATTTACCCTAAAATTTCAAAATATTCTTAACATAAATTAATGCGGGTTATCTGTATATTGTCTGTGCAAACAAACCGGTGCACACAGCACATTGTTTACCAAAAAATACTTTTAAGTGTTTTCATCGATCGCGTTATTTTTATCATTTATCGCTCCAAGTTGAATAACTTTTAAGTCGGATTTCTGAATAGACTGCTCTTAATTCAAATTTTTTTGGTATAATTTTTTTTATAAAAAAATATAATAAAATTATTTTAGCTTTTTGGGTCGTTTTAATGCATGCGTTGACGGTCGGTGGCCTTGATATGATCACACAAATTCAAATAAAGGTCATTGACAAGGTGTTCGTTTATCCTTGACATTCATTGAAATATCTAAAAGATTTGAGCAGTGTCATGAATGTTGTTGCTCTAAAAATAGCATGTAGCTTCTCAAAATTAATGGGCATAAATAGACAGCAACAAGCCTGCAAATATAAGGCACACATGTCCTGTCAAAACAACCGACGACAGTGTGATTCGCAAATGGATAAACACACCGTCACCCGGCACTTGGCAACATAATTGAACATTCGAACTGTCTTGACCTCTAAAAACGTAGAGGTTGTGTTAACGACCTACCTTAACACCGCAACAATTTCGTAAGAGCTTTTCACATTGAGTGGCAAAAAGTACGTAGGTATGGATCACGCCCACAATGATCGAAAGATATAAAATATATTTTTTTAAAGATTGCGATAAGGAAGAGCCCAAAACTTCTTATTGCACATTTTATCTGATAATTGTAGTATCGTTGCACCTTAAACAATACGATAACCTACTGACGACATTCGGAGTTTTTAAATTGTGATACGAGACATCAACCAGAGATAATTGCAATTCCTTCTTTCTTTTTTTTTTTGCCTTGAATGGGCAAAAACTGAAATTTAAAGGTGGTCTTAATTTATACATACCACTTTTGCATAAAATGTCGATTTTTATACAACAACAGTCACCGGACGATCGTAAATCGATCTCATCGATCTCTTAGTGACAATGTGGGTAAACTAATTTGTTTTCGTCAAGTTATGAAATAGCTTCTTTCCTGAATGAGCTGTCGATGAAAAAATTATTAATTTTATGAGAATATGTACCTTAGAGAAAAGTTATAATTACCGCTTTATATTAAATAGTTATTCCTTATTTTTTAGTCTTAATGAGAGTCTTTAGGCTTAGTTTTAATTTAGACTTACATTTGGATTTGTTAATTTAATTTAAGGTTATTTTCTTTTCATGTAGCTGTATTAACCGAAATAAATAAATTATATTAGGTTCAAATCATTAAGTAATATCGTGCAATAATCAAAACCAACTTTATGATAAATTTCAGATATTTTTTACATAAAACTTTGTGAACACATTTTAGTTTTGTAGGTTTTCTGAATTCACTATTGAACAATTTTTGATTCTTATGATATAACAACATACATTCCAAGAACTTATTTTATATTCTGATACATAAAACATAGGCAATTTTAGTACTGTATGTAGAAATAAAACTTTTTCATAGTTTTCAAGATATTTCCAACCAAGTAGTAAAAGCACGCTTCATAAAAAAAAATATTCAACCTCATATACAACTGCGAAGTTTCAGTTCGATCGAATCGATTCCTTTAACAATTCCGTGATAATATACAATTATTAAATTCAGAGGCATAAGGAGTTAAAGTATTACGTCCTTGTATGAGGGGGTGAATTAATAACCACCTGTTGGAACGCATGAACACTTGTATAAAGGTAGTTAAAGGTTAAAAGTTAAATGGTTACGCAAAAAGTTAAGTTTTGTATATTGCTCCTGCCCTATTTGATGAACCAAATATTATATAATACATTATATACAAATGTGAGAAACATTCACGCAGCAAGGAGACTATTTACTTACTATTGATTTCAAAATTCAGCTTTTGGTATCTGTATTACTATTGACTCTAGTATTTATAAATGTATACTAATTTTTGTTTGTTTTATCAAATCAGTTATATCAACGTTCAAAATTAATGAATATGAATCATAAGATTGGGCTGCTGCAAATAAAATCATACAGGTAACATGAAATGTGTATGATGTTGTGGTCTGAACAAGTGTATTTGAACAATAATTTTAATTTAAACAACATTGCTGTATAAGCTAATAAAACCTACTTATATTCTTTATATTTCGACCTTATTCCTTAGTTAAATTTGTAGGCATTTCCAGTTCCAGTTCAAATGAATCAACAAACTTTAATTGTTCTTTCACCCGTATTTTTTTTTTTGCGTGGAATAAAATTAAAAATTAAACTGTCATGGGCTTTTAAGTAAATCGACATTTCATGTTCTGATTTACGAAAAAAGGTTTAACTGTTAAATCAGTTAAATTAATGTGCCCAATTATGCCATCAAAAGTTTGATTGCATCATTCGTTTGTGCATATGTTAATACTCATATTGCATACACGAATTTGTATAAAAGCATAATTGCCAGAATATTTGAAATATATATTTATTTATCTATTAGTTATTTGAAGTTATAAATTCGAAAATTGGGTACTATCTCAAACTATTAAGAGATCTTTAGTAAATATAGCGCTCAGTTACACTTATTCATTTATTACTAATTTCTAGAGTTTACACAATGACGTGTTATCATTGTTTTTAGTTCTTATATTTTTATTATATTTTACATTTATAGTAAACGACAATGCGTTTGTTGTCTGTAAAACAATAAAGGAAATCTAAGATGATTCATTTTTAACTGAAAGCAAACCTTGAACCTGTACTTCCGCATTTGGTAAAATCATAATGAAATTATATCGAATGTGTTGTAACCCTTTCATTCTGACTGAAAAGATATCAGTTGTACTATTCTTGTTTAATGTTGTATGGGTGCGCCCTTGTATACACTTTGCTTATTAGTCAAACATCAATAATTTTCGACGCAATATTGAATTCAAAGGAAACCCTTGAATTATAATTACAGAAAGCTTCCTACTGAAATTTTTCTCTTTGTGACCCAGCCGATTCAATATATCAATTAGTGAAGATCGCGACTAAGGAAGGTCTCTGTGCAATTCAATGAATTCACCGGAGCTATCGTGATGACTTTTCTTCTGCAAATTGTGCATTTCTAAAAGCTTGTAATTGCGATAATTTCAGTTAACAACAACTTTAATGAACCATGAACTATCGCGAGGACGCTACTCGGTTGTGAAATAAAATGCTGAAAAACTACCAAGTGTGCATAATTACGTTGAAAGAATATATATTTTTTTTTTATTTTAAATTGCTCAAATCTCCAGACATTGTTGTTCTCCTGTCGTGGCTGAAATTTAATTTGATCGAAGTAAATTCAACTCCTTTAAAAAAAAAAAAAAATTATCACGGAATGCAGCTGAGCGGCTTTTTGCGTTATGCTCCTGAAGCTAAGAACTAAGGTCAACTCGGAAGCAGTTGGCTGGATAATTGAGCGGAAAACTCAGGGTGATGTCGATAAAAGAAATAAAGTATAACATTTTGGTACTACCACTATTAAAACCTTTAATGATATCCCCAGCAGTAATTATAGTTGAAAAATACATGATTAATTTAATCTCATTAAGTTTTTTTGCACCAAACATTTGCGTTTAAAAACATTATAACAAAATTTTTTTGTTAATTTGCTTTTATGCCAGACAGGTATCTAATAAATAATTAATTATTATATTACCTACGCATTTTGATTCAATGCAAAATAAAGAAATCTTAAAATATAATTGAATGAACGTTTTTGCAACACAAGGTAATTGGCTACAAAAGAAAAATACAAAATCGGTACAGCCAAATATTAGACTAGCACCATATGATCAAAAGCAGAGCTTTGTATAAACCTATTAATTATAATTTGGATGAAATACGTGAATAGTGGGTATTACATGTATAAGGTAATTTCAATACGTGTTTATAGCTTCGACATTTAAACTTCTATAAGATAACAATGATAATGTTGTTTTTTCTTATATTTATTTACGGCTTACGAATAGATTGATTGATGGCTTGATGATAATCCTCTACTCTAAAAGGATTCCATTTAAATTGTATTTATTTGAGATTGCATTTTTATCCTTAACAGTTTGCATCAGTCAAATCAGATAATCCTTCAGCGAAATTGAAATGTACAGACTCTTGGGAGTGTATGCATGAGCCGGGTTTTTTTCTCATGTACTTCTCATCGTTTTATTCTGTAAGTGCCTCCCTACGACTGGATTTTTGCATAAAAAACTTGATTTCACGAGAACAACCCCAAGGACTGCACAAACATGTTTCTAAAGCATCCCTTAGGCAAGAAAGCATTTAAAGCTTGCACATTCCCGGATTAAACATGCATTGCAGGACTTTACATGCAATTTCCCAAGAGCTTTTTAAGTATTCACATGCGTTTTATTGCAGACTCTATAGTATTTATTTAAAGCAAGGTAAAATGAAATTTTTGCATTTTTCATATTGCATTGAAAATGAAAATATCGAGAATTTTATCGCTAAGTGCTCTGGAAAAGAACCTTAACAGAAGCAACACCTTAAAGGTGTCTGCTAAATATAAAATTTATATGTATGTATCATTCACGTAACTAAATATTAAATAAGTATCTAAACATTAATGAAAAACCATAGTTTTGTGTATTACACGTTATAGGTCTTGATAAAATTTTAATCTAAATAAATATTTCAAAATAAAAGGAATATATCGAAGTGCTTTACTTTAATACCAATGATATATCATTTTTGATAGTCGCAAAGCCATAAATGGCAATCAATTGCCAGAAGATAACAATTACTTATATTTTACGATTATATCATTTTGAAGTTGTTTTTTAATTGAAGTAATATTTTACATTAATTCATGAAAACGAAATAAAATACATTTACATAAATATAATTATCTCAGCTTTAAAATATTCGCTCGACTAGACTGATTTATCTGAAATCAAATGATATGAAAATGTTTTTCCGAAATAAATAAATCAATCGCGAAATGATAAATCGGTTTCTGAATTGTATGCCAAATTACTGAAATGGTGGTTAAAGAGATAACAGCTAACGTTGTTTAATGAAAAAAGCAATAATACTTAAATATGGTTCACATTTAGTAGAAATGAATTGGTTTAGAGTATACCTTAAAAACGTTATTAGTCTAGTTTTAGATATCAATAGTCGAACATATGAAAATTAAAAGCCTTAATTACCGTGAATGTAAATGACGACAGATTAGTAAATTTTGTATGATCATCTGATTTAACATCCCTAGACTCTTCTCTTTGGAGCTATATTAAGAATAATATCCAGTGCTCCAAAATCGATATTTTGCTCCTAATGAAGAGTTTGTCCAATATCTCGGATTAAATTAAAAATATCACAAGTTTTCAAATACACCCTGGTACATAATGATACTGATGAGTTTTTGGTTAATTTATCATAGGATTGAATGCATTAAGTGGTCAAGGGCCTACATTGATATCATATTTCTAATAATTAATTAAATTTATATTTGCTTACAAGCATTTCATGTTAGTATAGAATGTTTGTTGAATTAGTGGAATTAAATAAACAGAAATTAACTACGAGTAAACAATGAAAAGAGATACAGGACTGGCTAGTTCAGTTCATCCTAAAGTAAACCAATCGACGGTTCTATGTATCATGTAAGAAAGATTTCTACCGATTTTAAAACTTTAAGAGCTATCTTGCCTTGTTGTTTGTGTGACTTTTCCATAAAAGTGTTTTACATATGGTACATGAATATGCATAAAAGTCAATAAAAGTATTGAAGACGGGCAAAATTTATTATCTTATTGGTGTTAATATCTTTTACTACAGACTCTCTTGACTTGTTTAATTCGTTTGTTTAAATTGCGCCGCATCTGCTTATCGAAAATATTTGCCGTGCTCGTTACACGGGGATGAAATTAAGGAAACGCAAACAGCTGAGGAGCGGTAAGTATATGTTTTGGAACGATCACCACCCACCCACGACGGCATATGGTAGGACTGGTCAATAATTTAATCAAATCTGAGGAATGCGAAATGCTGCGAAACCACTCGAAAAGTATAAAAATTATTTTTATTCTGAACAGATACCGTAAATGTTGACGAATGGCGATTCAGTGAAGGTCAATGATTGGAAAATCAATGGCGAAGTGCGTATGAATCATCTGCCGCCGCCGCCGCCGCCGCTGCAGTGCCTCCGTTGCGTTTTGAGCGCAATTTCGCGACGGAGCGGCGGCCGCTTGCGAAAGACGTCGAAAAGTGCGCGCAATTTACTTATCAGGTGAAATTAATTTACGTGTGTCGTCAGATAGCCTCTTAATACGTCGCAGAAAGCTGCGATCAATGACTTATCGAGGTGGTGCAAAGCCATCGACATTTTCACTTCCTTTCAGATAATCAACAGCTGTCGGGTACCAGTAAACAACGTGCAAATTCGCTACTCCGACATACAGCGAGCCGCGTTCAGCGTTCTCGCGGTATGGCCGCCAGCATTCAACCGAGGAATAGAATTTCGCGCTTGTGTGCGACTCGCAGTTGTTTTATTATCGCGATAATTCGCACTCAGTCACAAACAATCGTGAGTGACCTTGAGTGTTGCGCCAGGTCATGGTTCCAATCTGGATGTGGCTGAGCGACGAGTAAATATTTGGAGAGCCCCAGCCAGCAGAGCACCCGGGGTAGGATGGGGTGAGTAAATAGGCTCTTACCACTCGTGAACGCTTTTTTTTTGTTTTTTTTTTTTTTTTTTTTCTCCGCTGCATTAATACGCCCCCTCCCTGCCGCCCCCAGCCCCTGAGGCTTTGACTCTAATGTGCCCCGGGCGCTTATTTTTAGCGATTTCGAGACGGCCGAGGTAAAGCTTCGCGTCGAAGGTAAAAACCCCGACTAATGTCAAAGTGGTGCTAATGAACTAGAGATGATATGGTCTACCGGATGCGAACGCATTTCCATGACCTTCGGCGGGGTAATTAATTTTCGCTTAATCAGACGAATTAGGAGCTCACTCCGTGCCGCTACTCATGCAAGGTGCCGGTTTCGTCGCACTCCAGAGTGCGATGGCGAAGAAAATTTCAGTCCAATAAACAAATTGAAATTTTCGGAGGAATAACCATTTCAGGGGAATTGCGCCTTACTGCATTTTCCGCCATTTCGCCTCTCATTTGTACTTCAAAGTACTTGCCTGTCTGGGTATTTTTTTTTTCCAAATTCTTCTAAAAGATTCTTTCATATTAATTTGAGTTTGGCAATATGTACTCAGGTGTGCCCGAATGACGTAAGTATCTCAAGGGGTCACATACATACACCTAGTAAACGAAAATAAAGAAATTTGATATAAAAACAGCTGAAGGGGGTAAGTAGGCTGATTTAGAAATTTTTTTTATTTGCGGAAGGTTGATTATGCTGTAGGAAAACCTTGATAATGACTAAATAATAAAATTGCTTTCTTTTTGTGTTAAACTACCTCAATATATTGAGAGTTTCCTGTTAAAAATGGAAACTTGAATATTCGTCTGTACTCTATGAACACAATTAAGGCGGTTAGTTAAAGAAATCAGAATTTAAATAATATTGCTTTTTGCCTTTTTGAAGAGTGTTTTAAGTCAAGTCAAGTAGGATCTCATATGAGAGTAAATTTATTACACTTTTTACAACTGGTTTTGCTTTAATTCTAAATTTCATAGGTGCTGACATATTACTAAATATCTTCTTACAAATAGGCTTAAGCCCGGTTTACGATACTCATATCTTCCAGTTTTCAGTTATGTTCCTTTTGAAAGAAAGTTAAGTCATTATAAAATGATCTCATGATAAACGCAAGATATATGCGTAATTCTGTTGTTTCTTATAGATACTATACTTACCATATACTGAATTAAATTATGTGAATTTGAAAGCAATAACTTGTAATGAATAGGTACAAAGTAATAGATTAGGGCGGGACTAGTTGAGCATAGGGGCAAGTTGGGCACTTGAAATATCTCTAAATCTAAGCAACGTACCATGAAGTTGTAAATACCGAAAAGAAGGGTGCCAGGGAACGTAAAATATAGCGCAATCAACAGTTGTCGCCCGACGAATAAGCGTACGCTTTCATTTTTTTCATCAAAAAGTAAAAACTAAGATTCCAATTACTTTTCACATGATATTATCCAAAAACTGTTTGTATTTGATTTTGTTTAATTGAAAAAGTAATATATATATTTTTTTAATAATTTAATAGTGGATCTTTTATTTATATAAATGACCTTGAGCTTCTGATAATAGCATCTTAATTATATCTAAAGCAGTATATATTTCTGGAGACGTTTTTAGCAGGATAAATGACAATCCTATAGGCATACGTATTATATAAATCGCATGTAACGTTTAAGAGATACGATAGACTAAGTAAAAAATTGCTCAACTAACCCCACACTATTCGCCCTACCCTACACCTACAAAAAAAAAGATAATTATGAGCCCTTAGATTTTAGTTATAAGATAAGTTTTGTCTAGCCTAAAATTCACATATGTATATAATTACTAAATAATTTTTCACATATTCTGAGTTCAGACTCAAAATTCAGTGATAGACCATGAACCTTCTCTGAACTTCAAACGATCGTATAGAAGAAAAGCTCAATCCAAAAAAGATTATGTTTTATTAATGGAAGTAGCAGTAATCATGCACTATTTGTACTTCAATAAAATTTGGTTTTAAGTGTATGAAATTCAATTGAATTAACAGTGATAATATATGCTAATCTCTACAATTTTTAATCAATTGAAAAACGACACTTGTAAGAGTTTATAACTTTTATATTTTGAAAAGTGAATGTATTCCTTATTTATACAAATTCTACCTAAATCAAGTTTCTGTATGCAATTTTAATGAATTTATTGCCCAAGAATCTAAATATATCTAGAAATAGAGGAAATACGCAAATAAAAACAAGAAACTGCTGAATAAATGTTTATTCAAACATAAATTTAAAAGGAAATTAGTGGTAATTTCGTGAATCCATTTGAGGTGCAATTATTTTTAACAAATTGCTCCGGCACAGGCCCGCCGAGATCACCCTTCACATAAGTAGCACTCCTGTCCAAAAGTCACAGGCCGATAAAAATGATTTAAAGTATCTCTGTCTTTGCCAGGGGGGAATAGAAAGTCAGCCACATGTGCCCGGTACATCAAGTGCTTTAATGACACCAGTCAAAACAAATTTCATTCCGACCCTCAGAATATTAGCCATGAACTTAATAATGGACAACTACTCGCCATTCGTCTGTGACACGTCTCCTCCACCGAGTTGGCGTAAACCAGAACAGAACGATGGGTGTGCACAAAGTTGCACTTTGCGAACGAACCCATGTAGGCGACAGTGCAACAGACGGATGCTGTTTATTTTCGTCTCCACCGGAAATGGTTAAAACTGAAAAGAAAGAACTGAAAGGTTCATTCCAGGCCCATTTACATATATCGTTCACATTTGATCTCTGAAGTGGTAAATTGGTTGGGTCTAGGTCAAGTTTGAGTCGAGATCCCTCCCAAAATTTAATTAATTCTCAGAACTGCTGCCTCGATATAATTAATTCGTGGTAAATATCATAAATGTTAGGTTGCCCTGAAGCCCGGAATTATAAATAAAGTAAACCTCATTTTAAAAATTTCATTTATCTCCACAGCTCAGAGAAATCATAATATTTGATAATAATAGATGTCAAATATGTATGCAGTGCTCTTTTAAAATTCAAATGTGTTTTAAGTAAGCAATTCTTTATTTGATATTTGAGATTTTTAGTGAAATGCATTGAAAAGAAATGTAGGAGCTGCCTTAAAGTCCCATTTCACTTAAATTAATTATTAAGACTTTGAAACAATGATGACATTGTAAAAATGTAATAACTTCAATAGAATTTTGTATTCGGCTTCATATTTTTACCATACTTTCGACTTATTACACCCATTGCTTATTAAAACTGGCTTTTATATCGGTCGATATTAGAAAAAGCAATATTTATAGCGTTTGGTTGTATCGGTAACTTTTTGCAGCAGTTGAAACTATTGGGGGGGAGGAAGGGTTTTTAAATTAAATACAACTTTACATTAGGTTTAGGTTAGGTTAGGTTGTTGTGGCTGCCTAGAAAGGCACACTTAAGCCAATTTTGGCCCATTGTGTTACCACGTAGCGCAGGAGAGCATGGTTATTCGTGGGATTCGAACCCACAGCCTCTGGGACGGTAGGACAGCGCGCTAACAGCTGAACTATCAGAGGCCCTAACTTTACATTAACTTTAAGTAAAATAGCGACTATACGACTATTTATAGCTATAGTGTTAACACTAGAACTACCGGCGCGCAAGTCTAATTTTAACAACTTTTTGCACCTTTAATTTAATACGCTAATACGGAGGAAATTGAGTACCAGTCAAGTTGACTAGTTTTGGTAGTTCTAGTGTTAAAACACTTAATGCATGCTTATTATTTAATTTTGTAATTATTTTGATAATTTTACGTTTTAAGTTTATTGGAATTTTTATCTTAAAACAGGAAAGCGAGTACAATTTCATCAGTGTTTTTCACTTTTTGCTTGTTGACTTAAGCAATTTGATCGGTGAACAGCGTGTATCAATTATTTACTTTCGTTCAAATCCATCAGGCTTATTGAGCTGGCTAGGATTTGAATTTCAGCGTTATACTCCGGAAAGAACATTGAATTTTTAAAGGCGGAATATTAAAATCGATGTTTTGATGGTTTCAACTCAGGTATGCCTCTTTAAAGGATTTTACGTCTTTACAGATTTTACAATTTGATAATACGTGAATCTAAATTAATTTGACCAAATTAGTGTAATTACGCAAAATATCATTAGACAGAAAATTTCGACATTTAGATGAATTGATAAGCCCCTTGAGATTGGATTCATTAAAATTACACTCTCCCACCCAAAATTGCAGAACGAGCTAATTTTGTTGCATGCATATGAAAAAGGAAAAACTCAATGGAATGGGTTGAATACCTTTATATGTATCCTGGTTATATAAAGTTTCTGGCAAAAGAGGCACAAACTTAATCATGAAAATAAGTCGGGTATCCGAAATGAATATAAAATACAAAAGGAGTTTGTCTAATGCGAATCTCTTTAAAGCTTTCTGCACCATATTCTGAAACTCCAAAAAGCTACAATTTCCAGCGACAGCGATGTCTCCTCGCTAATCCGCCGCGTTTCCAATTTTCCTTTGAATGAGAATGCTCCGAACGAATACCTAGTTCTAATCCAGCGTCTTTTACGCGATTTATTCATGGTTGTCGCAGGTTAGTTATTTCGGGTTCAAGAACGGTCATAATTTTGGCGACGGGGCGACCGTACGAGAACCGGGGAGGGTACAAAAGTTTTGCGCAGCCGTTCGGTCGCATGATTCCACATGCCTGTGCATGTTTACCTCTGTCGCGAAATCAGGCGAGTGTCATCTTGTAAGCTGTTCTCGAACACATCCAAGAAACGCTCCTAAGCCTCAGAATTAGCAGAGTTAATCCTTGATTGTGGCAGTCTCGCACTTTGTTTGACTTAATTAGTTTCTTTTCAAAGAATGTATTTCTCTGCATTTCATGTTCCCGTAGATGTATGGACTTGAGCATAGTTTTGTATACAACGAGCCCCTAAGTTATGAACTTTGGAGACGATAAATTTTAGACAGTATGAACATGAAAGTATTTCATAAACTTATTCTACAGAAGTTAAGGCACCTCATTTTTTGTTTGTTGCAGTTCTGCTAAGTTTATTCTACTAAATAACATAAGTTATTGATTTATTTGATTCAAATGTTATTATTTCCCTCAGAAAAATAGGTATGAGATAATTTTATATTTCGTTTCGGAAGAAAAATATTAAATATGTTTTTCGCAATTAATTTACTCATTAAGCTTTCCACCAGGATATCATTTTTATTTGTATATTTTTTTCGGGATAAATGAATTCTGTTGAGATATTTATGTAGCTAGCCATGATGATTCCATTATTGTGAAATTAATCCTGACGATACGATAAAATTCGAAACTATTCACAAAATTCCACAGGGAGAACAGAACAGCTAATATGAGCGGTACGTATAGTAAATAAAAGTTAATTTTATGAAATTTCTGTGTTTGCAAATTTTGTTTGCTGCACAATATCAAAAATGAGAATTGAGCTAGCTTTATTCAGTTTTGTGCATATCGAAGTTTTCTAATTTTGTCCTCATTTAGTAAATATGCAAAAATAAAGGGGAGGATTATTGAGTTAATTAAAATGAAACAATTGTTATGGAATGTAGGCATACAGCTTGATAGCCAACTGTGCTATATAAATGATGTTATTTTGTTTTAGAGAACTATAAATAGGCAGGCAGGTGGTTTCGTAATCAATTAATTAGAAGAGTTTTAAAGAATGATTTCCAAGTTTAAATTGTGCTAGTACCATAATTAATTAGTAGTAAGGTAGAATAACTCGGAAGCATAAAATATAAGATACTCTCATTTTGTTAGAATATAAGAAGGAAATTAGATTCTGATATACTTACTTAGGAAAGACAAAAACAGAAGTTTTCTACTTCTTAAATTCTCCAGAAATTGACGAAAATATTTACTACAATACAGAGACGTTGGAGCTTTTAATATTAGTACTAACCAGGCCCAGAATATCATACGATCTATTTTTAGTTAAGTTTTATTCTTTCCATTACTACAAAAACTTAATAGAGCTTTATATAATTTATTTATATTTTTCTCTAAGTGTAAAAACATTTCATTTCATTTTAAAGTAGTGTTCTAACAATTCTAAAAAGTTTTCAATGAAAATTGAATTGAATTATAAAATTAAATTCTTTACGGACGACGTACTATACCGGAAATATTAGGACCAAACATTGATTTTGAATACATTTTATTATTCTATTCCCTAACCAATCACTTCTTGATAAGGAGAAGAGGTATAGTGACAACGAGTGTTCATGAAATCTATTTCTGTCCTTAATTATTTTATAAAATGTTGTTTCGTGCTCTAATTTTAAGAAGAACAATAGCAGCACTGTACATATAAATTGTATTTCATTTTATATATATTGTATTTATAGTCTATGAGATTTTGGGAAATATAAATCTGAAAAATTTATTTTATTAATCAATTCAATCTTTATCAATCTTAACACCTTAAGGACCGCTAATATATTTTTTTCTCAATTATTGGCATGCTGGTCTACCGTCCCAGAGGCTGTGGGTTCATATTCCACGCATAACCATGGTCTCCTGTACTATGTGATAACACAATGGGCTAGAAAATCGCCTAAGTGGTGCCTTTCCGAGCAGCCCCACACCAATCTAACCTAACCTAATCTACATGAAGAACCGCACATTTTTGTGCCAAATTTCACCTGTTCCCATAATTTACAAAAATCATTATAACTTTTTTATCTATGAATCAATTTTTATTAAACTTTCAGGAATTGTAGAATAGGATGCATTCTAGGAGCTTTTGAAAAAAAGTACTTCGGCATCACTATCATAGATCTCAATATCACTAGGGTCTTTATACAAATCGTCGTTATATATTTCTTATTTCATATCAGGTATGTTCGCAAAAAATTGCACTTAGTATAAAGATATCACATGCTAATGAGGAAAAACAGGTAAGAATTGGAATCGACCGTAAGCATTAAAGAATAAATGCGTTTAGACATAATTTTGAATTTTACTGTTTTACAAATCTGCGTTAGCTGAGGACGGGCATCGTTGGTTGATTCAAATTTTCCGTTCTGACGCGGGACCGGTCCTTAAGGTGTTAACATCCTCATTCTTAGTACCCAGTCCGCTAGACAAAGCTTATCATTATAATCTTTGACATAAAATGTAATTTGAATAATATCTAAGTTTTTGTATCTGTGCAGCATAATGAATATTAGCAGCATAAAATAACGTACGCAATATTAGCCACTTGCATTCATGCAAATGCTATTTGAATTCGAACAATAACACGTAGTCAGTTACCATTGAAGACCAAAAATAGTACACTGAAATTTTAGTTTACCTTTTTCAATAAAAATTAGCTATCACATTTTTATTCAATGTTATTTTAATTTCATTTTTCTCTAAACTTAACAAACATAACTATAACTTATTTAAAAAAACAACTATTCCTGGAGCAATTTGCAAATATTTTGGTTAAAATTTATAATCTAAATTTACATCATAGACATCTATACCTGCAAATCTTTTTACATTACGGGTGATATATCCGAAAAAGGCTGAAATTCTCATAGGTGAATTTTTTCTCGGGACTGAAGAGATTAAGCCATGCGTATCTATCGAGGTCAATATTCTACGGTGTAAATTTTCTATAAATATCATAAAATATGTGAATGGAAGTTAACTAACTACAAATTAGCAATAAAAGACTTTAAACTTTAAACCTAGAAACTGAAATTTGTTTTTCAGACATTTCCTAAACCATTTTTACTTGTTCGTTGCTTTAGTGAAAAATGCGATTGATGTTAAAAACCTAGTTTTTGACGGATTAAAGTAGAGGGATTAAAAGCTTATGAAATCTCTACCTGAATGTTAAGTTCATAATTTTTGGTAATAAAACGATAATAATTTAAATTGTGTAGATTTGCCGGTCGAAATTTGCATCAAACGATTTTTTACAGTTTTCCCATGGATTAAAGCAAAATTAGGCAAGCAAATGTATTCAAAAACCAGATGTTATTTAATGTTATGATAATTAAAGTTGATATTCATTTGACAAATTTGGAAAAATATGAGTTTGAGAGTAGTTAGCACGAAGAAATTTGAGAAACGTCTACGCCGGTTTTGGCGTGTCACCATGTAAGGCGTCAAGCATAACGAGAAAAATTTAAATTTAATAGACCTACCAAAAATGGATAAAGGTCGTTCTCATCGACATCCTTCTCGAATTAGCGGCTGTAAAAGTAACGGTACAGTTGCATTAAGATCAAGCCCGGAATTAATAATAAAAGCACATGGGCGCACGTTTTCCCTTCGGTTAAGTGCCACCGTTTCTTAGGGGGCTAATCACCTCGATCCGTAAGTGGACTTGAGATCGTTTAGCTCCGAGGAACGTAAAAAGTTAAGGAACCGTTAATCACTTAAGCTTCATGAATCATTTTCCCTCGAAAATATTTCCAAAAATTCGGTGCAAATGACATAAAAAGCCGACTTCGCTAGAGATCGATGACTTCCCCGTGGGATTTAATTGCAGCGCGGGCAGCGGCGGTAGTCATGCGCTCTGCTGCAGGAAGGATAATTTGCAGTATAATGACGGAAAACAATTTGAGCGCGGAATTGAGCCCGAATTAAAAACATTTCACTGATACCTGCCAAAGCGGTGCAGCGACCCTCCGTTGGACAAAACGTCGTGTCGAGGGGAGCGTCCACACGCCAAGCGGCAAATTGGCCGCCCCGCATGACCTCAACGTGACGGCATTGGCCGGCTACGTCTGCAAGAGTGCGGCAATTTCGCCGGTTATGTTTTGTGACCAATTAACGGTGCTGGCGCGGTCAAATCTTGCGTTAATTAGAATGAATTAGCGCGTTGCCGCTGCAATTATTACTGCCGCGATAGTCTGGGCATGGGTTCTCCCGGGGTCCGATGGAAACCTCCATGAGCGTCAATTCTGCAATTATCTAATTTCTCATTTATTAATTTGATCATAATGCGAGCATGGTGGCTGTCACGGCGTCTTCCTCCTTGTTGGAGCTTCGCATGTACATAAATGCGAATTTATGGATTAATATGAGTTTTAAACGAGTGGTAATTTAAGTAATCAAGTGAAGTACTTGCGCTTGAAAATATCGTTAAAGCTTCATCCTCACTTTTAGAGCTGAATATATTTTGATTAAGCATCTAATTGGCAGAAATAGCTAATAGAAGTTTTAATGGCTTTAGTTCAAATAACATTTTAATATTACAATTCGAAGGCACTCACGAATTTTTTCCCTTAGGAATTTTACGATAAAAATCCAATAAAATAACCACAATAGAAAATTGAAACTTCAGTCTATTGCGGACAGCATGTTATAAATTTATAAATTTAGAGCTATTGACCCTTTACAACTATAAATTCAAATAGGGCGATGTGTAGTTATAACGATTTTGAAAAACAAGGGACAAATCTGAAAGCCCGCGATCAACTATTGAACTCCGGCTACTTACACTAACTAAAAATAAATTCTGATACATTTACATGTTGTAAAAATCAGTCATGAGAGGTAGAATATCTCTGATTAGTAGAATTGTATGTAAAAAAATTATTTATAACCTATAACTATAATAGGGGCCTCTGATAGTTGTTAGCGCGCTGTCCTACCGTCCCAGAGGCTGTGGGTTCGAATCCCACAAATAACCATGGTCTCCTGCGCTACGTGGTAACACAATGGGCCAAAATTGGCCTAAGTGTGCCTTTCTAGGCAGCCACAGCAACCTAACCTAACATATGACTAATAAGCTAAAGATTGAATTAGCAGACGTTTTTGATTAGGAACAGTTTCACAGGATTTTACTATTTACTTTTGAATGTTGGCCATTTAATATAACTAGTGTTCGCCCAATGATGGAAATTCGACCCCAAATAACATTCTGCTTCTGAAAAAAGATAATAAAAATAAAAATGTTCATGCCGCCCTATTACTATTGAATAAATTAGAAATACAAACACTCACTTTTGAATTCAACCGTGAGTTCAAAATGCTAATGCAAATCAACAAACTTACGAAATGTTGATTCAAAGCACAATAACACGTTACCTTGAATTATTTGAATTATTTTGACGTTATGTGTGAAAAAATTAATTAAAATCAAAGGTAATTGAAATGAAAATTTTAGGAACTTTCGTAGACAATTTTTATTGAACTGCTTTTGGGTCCTAAACTTTTTTATTGATAACACTAAAGCTCGTCAATAGCCACCAAACAAAATAAAGAAAAAAGATAATCAGTTGAGAAATAGAGGAAAAGAAGGTACTGAACTGTTTTGTCTTTGCCTATTTATATAATAGATGTAAGTAAATCTATCCAATAATAAATCATCTTAGTTAATTATTTTAATTCTTGTCCAATATGTTTTTGTTTTTTCTCAAAAACAAAATATTCAGGCAATTGAAAAATTTTTTGGATGCAAGAAGTTAACACGAGGTTTACTGACATTTTTTATATCTATCTTTACGGAAATGTACCACTTTGACGTACGTACAAAAGCACACAAACTTATATGTTAATGATGGAAATATTGTGATAGATATGTATTAATATCTAAAATATTTATATGCAAAAGTATTGTATTTTATAGGTCCTTTGGTGAGTTAGTCATAAGAGAAAAATGTAAACGTTATCTGCAGTTTTTTTTGCGAAATTCGAAATCCGTCTAAATGAACTGTTCAGTAAATCTAGTCTTAAAGCATATTTGCTATAATAAAAACAAGTCAAAGTAAAAAAATTAGAATAAATTTAGCTAAGAAATCATTAAAAATAAAAAAAAGGATTTAGTGAGAGCCTTACTCGCGCTGACATGTTCCCGTATGAACTTTATTATTGTGATTAGATGGATAAATTTAATATAGATTAATATACTCGTACACATAGCTTATCTGTTTAATTTTTTTAAACCTTTCCTCATAATATTTATGACAATGCCAAAATAATAGTCGTAATATCGCAAAATTGCTCTGGTATTTTAGGAATTCAACCGACTACATAACTAAGTTTATTTGTTGTAATTCTTCCTCAGTTACTAGAAAGCTAAATACAAATGCTAGAAATGGCACACGTATATATTTGCACTTTTTTTATTGTAACTCAAAAAATGTTCAGTCCTAAATTAACTTTACTACCTTTTAATTTTTCGTTCCCCAATATCGGACTCCTTGGATACGAAAATAAAAATAATTTTTTTTTCAAAATTCATTAATCTAGAATAGATGCGAGTAAAAAAGTTCTACAGCTCTGCATGTCGATAGCGATAGCCGAGAGAATCGGCTGTGACAGACGGACCATACTATACGATTGTTGCGTTTTTCTTTTTGAGGTACTACAGTAAACCCTAAGTAAGGTTTGGAGTAGGAGAATTTTAATTACATTCACGACGAGTAGTCTTTTACTTTTGCGATTTCGTACATTTTTAAATACAAAAGTATCAAAATGCATAGTATCTGTTTTCGAAAAGTTTTTGGACGCAAAAATAAATAAATGTAAATAGTTTAAGTAGTAGTATTACCTTTATTTCAACTACCCTTAATACAGTGGTAGCAAAAATAAACTAGCAAAGCCCTAAACTCAAAATCATCATTACGGCTGGATTTTGAATTCGTATGGAGTGTCGTTTGTAACGAAATTATTTCCCTATATTTAAATATCCTACATTTCAAATGGATCTTAATTTTCATGGTCGTGTCTTGACTAGCAGATTAGTTATTCATAAAATATAAATTGTTTTATCTATTTATTTTATTATAGTCATAAAACTACACACTACACAGTAAATATTAGTTAAATTATCGAAAATATTTTCCTGATTGAGATAACTAAAAAATATTTTGAAGCTATGGCGTCTGAATGGTCATGTGTAATGTAACATCATGATTAGAGTTGTAAAATTAATAAAATCCAAAACTCATTCGCATCCGCATGGTGGGTAGGGTAAATTGATGATCAGCAATTGATATGATAGACATTCCACGTAGCAAGCTGATCATTTCCCAATAACAGAAAATCTGACGCAGCCACGACGCTGTTTGAATTTCACCTTATCCAGAGTTCAAGTCGTGATCACTGAAAAATAGCTTCAATCAGGCTTTTCATTCTGCTTTAAATACCCAGCGATTACACACCTGGATTCGAAAGCAGGTAAAAGTGCAAAGGCAACAGTGAACACGTGTGCTGTGTATAAGAATGACTCAAAGGTAGCATAGCGTGGGTGTGACCTATAAACACATTTTGAATATATATATTTTTTTTTTTTTAAATTGTGTAAATCGAAAGTAAAAGGCTTGTGTTTCATGGCGAAAAGTATCATTTGATATGGGAGTATTACTGAGGTTGAGTGGCCCTGAAATTACTAAATTCAGGAAGGCCAATTTACATACGTAAAATTTACGGGCAACAAACCAACCAAACCAAAATGCTCTGATACACGAACAAAATGTATAAGAATGATTCTTTGGGGAAGCGAGCAGCGAACGAATTAATTTATGCTAATTTGAGCTTGGATTGCTTGTACAGCACTCTTTTATTACATTTGAGCAGGTTTATGTGGGTCGACTTAACAAGTTGAAACAAGTTGATTCGCTGTATGTCACTCATATTAGTCTCACCAAAACCCTTTTAACATGTTGTCATTAGAGGATAAAAAAGAATACCAATATTATGAGAACAGAGTAAGAAGGATGCTTAAGATAAATTGCCCTGCTTCTTCAAGATTTACCAAGATTTCAGATGCAAAAGATAAGGAGCACAGTTTATTACTATCATATTTGCCGAATTTTAATATCTCATTATTTATACATAATTCAATTAACTTTCTTTATACATTTTATCTTTATATCGTTTAAACGTTCATGTTTTATGAGTATAATTTTTTAATTCTTTATAAGTCTGTCTAAAAATACAGAACTGTTATGAGGAGTTATGAGGAGTTATGAGGATATCAATAAAAAATTCAAAATGTTCCTCATTGAGAAATTTGTGTACGCATCTTGACAAAAGAGCTCATATAAAAAAAGTATTTCAAAATACATAATTCAGTTCACTGAGGTCATTTTCAGATTTTAATTAGCTTTTCATTGGGGCAATACGCAACACCCAAGCATCGTTCCCAGCCCAGCATCTGCAGCGACGGCCTCTGAATATGAAAAGAGACGAAAATTTCATCATGAGTGCGAATTAACGATATATAACCCATTCTTGTTTAGTCCACCAAATCCGACGGTGTCAATAGCCGGACATTAATCTTTCCGGACTTAACTGCACGTCCAGTAACCGCACATTTCGAAATTTTAATTTTATTGCTGCCACAATATCGCCTTTTGCTAGTGCGATGGTCCTCTGATTTTCTCCCGCTTGCGAGAGTAACGAACTCATTTGCATTGTAATTACCCTCGAAATTGTATTTTTCCGCAATTAAGCAAGACCACGTTATTTTGAATTTGACACATTCTGATTTCCATCTGTGTTTGGTGCCGTTCTATCTTAGCGAGAAGTGTGCTGTCGTTACGGACATAAAGTGCTAATTCGCTAAATTCTTAGCCGGCATTTTCTCTATTTATCAGCTTTAGTTACATCTCATTAAAAGAAAAACAGTTTACAGTGTCCTCTTTCTTATGTTTTCGATTTTATTTTTAATGAGAACGCATTGAAATTGAACATTTGTGCAGCCTAAAGGAAACAAATTGTAGATATTTCTTGTTAAAAATCCCATACAGATAATTGTCTTAAAGCCAATTTAAGTACTTATACTTTTACATACCATAAATTCGAAATTTAATAATCTAATTCATAATTATAGGTCATGTTTTTTATATTTGCCTAAGAGCTTAGCCAAACACACATTCATTTAATTTAAAACAATCAATTTTATTAAAAAATCTCTGTTTTGCATGGATATGTAAATAGAAAACGTTTTATATAAACGAATTTAACCTTCAGTTTATGTATTGTGATAATAAGTTTTACAGTATTTACTATAAATGCGAAGATCTTTTATTTTTTGAAACAAGATATCATGTAATTAAAATGTAAAACGAACTTCTATGAAAAACCGAAAGAAGTACTATGTATACTTAAAACGTATCATCGAAATTTCTGACCTAACAATGCAAAGAATTCTCAAATTTTTAATTCCAAGATGATGGGCTGTTACTTCCTTGCCGGTTCCATTGATCACTCTGACCTCCTTCGCAGCATATCCCTTAACAATAACCCCCATAACGTTAGATCTTTCCCTACCTTTCGCATTGAAAGTCATCGTACCATCTATGATCACTTCAAACCCTTTACCAGAATGCTGCGGGTGATCAACAACACTGTTGCCATCGATTTCCATCTCACTGTCTCCACGCACCCTTGATCTAGTCATAAGTAGGTTAATTTAATTTAATTAAATAACTTTTTTATTATTTATCTTTGTAGCTTATATTAAGCGAAAATAAATATAATTAATATGGGTTTCCGGGATGCCCATTTAAAATGTTACAATTTGAAATTCAAAATAATAGATCGATTTTGATTTATCCTGATATTTTTAATATCACGTTAATAGTGATGAGCAAAATGGGATCAAAAGCAAGACACAATCAATTTTGCATCAATGGACTTGTAATTAGTTGACCTTATAAGTAAAACAAGTGATTTTAATCTACTTTCTTTATATCTGAACAATCCTAGAGTTGCCAACAAGATCCTATTTATAGAAGAAGCAATTCCATTAAATAATAAATTTTTTTATTTCAATCATCAAAGCAGATACAAATAAAACAGTTTCTAGAGTTTAATTTAATTTACTTTAGTGTATAATAAAATAATATTTTTCTTTTAATTTATTTTGTTAATTATACACACTTAAAGTTTCTAAGGTTCAAAAATTTACCTAGAATAGAACGGAGTTATTTATTTTCAATTGTTAATTATTTTCTTTTAACGTATATTTTTAATCCGGAAATGTTTGTGTTTTCATTTTTCAATGTCTATCATATTATTTTGAAAATCTTGGTTCAACGGGTCCTTTTGTTTTAGTTGAAGTCTCGCATAGTTTTGATTTTACCCTCGGTTTTGCACGTCCAGTCCCCTGGTCTTGGTCTCGGTATTACAAATTGGGTGCTGGCCTTGGTCTTTCTACCGCAGGTATGGTATTTGTCTTCGCCAAAACCAATACTGATTTTGTTCATTATTACATGACAAAAAATTCGGTGGAAAAAGAAAAGCCTGATTGAAATCAAAAGGCTTATAATATACATATTTATAATAATAATTGTTTGTTGACCAGACTTTAGGTCTTTTATAATATACGAAATTGTTGATAGGAATATGTAGCAAGTAATCTTAGAATTAACTAACTTATTTCATACTATTAAAAGCGATGCGTTTTAGTTTAAAATTTTCTGAAATCTAATTTAAACGATTAGATATAGTTCAAGAAGCTATTAAAGCATTACTTCAGAGATGTGAAATGCGCACTTATGTACATAACTTCTATTGTCTGATCTAGGGTTCGAGAAAAAAGAGATAAAAGGTACATATGTGCATGTAATTAGGTAAATAGTGCCAGCAAACGGTTCCACATTAACATTTCTTGCGAGTGCTAATTATCCAAGAAATTAGGAAATTATAACTCATGAAAAGTAAATGCCAGCATGATAGAAACTGAATGGAGTGGGGGCATTTGAGAAGATGGTTTGTTTTTTTTTTTTACCGATCATTCTGACAAGCAAATTGAGGGACTATCAGGCAGCCCTTAGCAAGAGAGAACAGTCTGTCTTACTTGAAATGTTTAATCTTAAGGTGATTATCTCCGACGATAGAGCAATCTCATGTAAGACTAAATTGCCCAAGGCACTGAATAAGGCTCTGCCATCATGCATTCGTTAAAAGATCCACAAATCTTGGAAGGCAACTCGAGTAGGAAAAAGTCAATTACAAGAACAAATTTATGTTTACACGTTCATACGAACATGGCCAGGCCGACTCAGCGACCACGGCAGCTTTTCATAGCCTTCCTCGGCCTCGGTTTTTGCTCAATCATTGCAGCAACAGCACCAGCAACAGCCAACAGGCAACAAGTGGGCGCTGCTGCAGCGTTAGAGGCCCAGGAATAAACAGGCAGAACATTAAGCCAAATCAAATCGTGGCTACTGGTATTCCTCACCGAATTAATTATCCACGCTTGCTCCTCACCTAACCAGTTTTCGACGGTGGAAAAAGTCGGTAAGTCGGCGGCTCACCAGCCCGATTCATGCGGTCCGCGGACTCGGGAGGTGATTTCGATATGTGCACAATAAGCACAGCCAAGAAGACAGATACGTGCACGAATAAGTCGATCTCGAATTAATAACAAATTTCAATGATTTCCAGTAACAATAACAAGCGTTGCCGTAATGGCGCATTAAGCTCGGTAATGGCCAATAAATATCGATAGATACCATCTGAAGTTGCGGCACAGAAAACTGCGACCCGCTTTACTTCCAGATGGATATGAGTTTGCTTTTCTCTCCGTGCTGTGGAGCTCATGCCCTTGAAAAATAATGTGCTCTTGGAGTCTAATTTGTGAAGCTTCTTAAGTCATGCCCTGCTCACAGTACAACTCGAGGGCAGAGGTACTTACTTCTGAAGGAAGCATCCAAGATGCTAAACTGCACTCGGTGCAGCTAGGAAGAGGTCTGCACCAACATTTTCAGCCGGGGAGACCATTTAATGCTTTTCCAAGTGGATATCCAACATGGGATGGTTGGCTTATCTGAACTAGATCCACTTCACAAATGATCTCTAAGCGCATTGTCGGGAAATTAACATAATGATGCCATTTGCCTGACTCTTTCGGTTTATTCGCCTGTCGACCGTAACAGTGTCCAATGTCGAACTTTATGTTCCAGAAGTTCGTGTAGCAATAGAACCAGACACCTTGGTTCAGGTGCACCCGAATAGAATGGCTTAAATATAGTTTTAAAAATTTAGTGAGAACCATAAAATCTATGTAGATATATTCTTGAGATGTACATAAAATTCTCGTTTACTATAGAAAAATGTAAATTATATGTCTGAATCGACATTTTAATACTTACATTAACATTGAACTGATGATTCATATTTTAACATAAATGGACTATGAAGGATAACAAATACAACAGCATATACTTCATATATAGTATATATTTTTTATAGTTATTGTTTTATTAGAAGCCACTTAAAATGGTAGTAACTTAGGTTAAATAACTTATGTTGGGCAATAAGCTATCCTAGTTGTAAAATTAAAATCAAAGGATTTGTTCTCCTTGAAAATGTAAAAACCTTATAAAAACCAGCATTACGGCACAAGGCATAATTAAGGTACATGAGGCTCAGGAGTAGTACTTTGTGTAGCATTAGTGCATAACTCATTATTATAAGACAAATGAATTCACTTTATTTTATCGGAACTTTGCAAATTTTTAACAACTAATTTAATAGATTTAATAGATGATATGGTAAAACACCCAATTATGAGTTTCCATATCAGTAACGAGCACTCTGTGTTTTGTTTCATGATTACAGGTCAGCCAAAAAATTACCATTTTCAGGTAAAGGAAACGTTTTTATGTTTGACGGTTAATTTAATTTCCAAATATCATATCAAAGTTTTCCCATTAAAGGGTACAGAGAATGTTAATGACTTAAAATGTTCCAGTTTTTAACTAGATTTATTAAGGGAGAGAGCTTTTTTTCGTAAAATTATTAATGACAATTTTTGAAACATTTAATATCAAAGGAAATGCTAATTAGTTAGTACTTACATAGTCTTTTTGGAAGACGAAATTAATCTATATGAGTTTTACAGCAGTTATTTTAATTGCTCAATGGTTTAAAAGTAAAAATAATAACGAGGTTTAATATACTTTGCTTTATTTAAGACTATACCTTTGATGAATTCAATCATATAAACGTGACAAATTGATTTCGAATTTGTGTAATATATCCTTTTAATTATTTTAAATGCCTAAGCAAGGGTAATAGAGAATGTGTACACTAACTGAAAACGGTTCTGACATGCGAACGACCTAAGAGCGTTATTGAATCAACCAAATTAGATAAATTTACGAAAATTAATCTAAAAAAGTTGTTGTATGTGCGATTAATGTGTTTATATACTACGATAAGAATTTTCATCTATATACAGTGACACACGTCAAGTTTTGGACCTGTCAATATTGAAAATTCTTTCATGCCTTTCTTTTCATATTGTAAAATATATATCACAAATTATTTATATATTCCCACACTCTTTAAATCTTGGGATATGAATTACTAAATAAAAACTAGTTTGCTATTTTACAAATAAAATTAAAAAACTTCAGAGTATCCGGAATCCACCTCATAAAAGTATTATAACTTTTACATCTGAAATAAAATTATGATTATAAAGGAGAATATTTTTGTTTATTCAACATACATTAATATTTTATGGGGTATCCCTTAGCTTGAATCAAAACTATCAGATCTTTTGGCATTAATACTACAAAATTTCCTGTATCAGAAGACCTGATGTTACACCACTCTTCCCGTATTCTTTCTTAAAATTGAAAAATATTAGATGAATTCTTTTTTCTCAATATACTTCCAAAAATGTTATATAGGATTAAGATCAGCTGGCTGTGGGAGTGTTTACAATCGATTTAATATATAACGAGAATGGTAGTTTGTAATAAAATATATTTAACGAAAAGAAAAGCTTGAAAGTGCTTTGAATATTGACTGGACCCAATTCTTTCATAGTTAAATATGTTAGTCAAATTAAGTCAATTTCAATTAAATTAAATCATTTATAATTACGTATAGTCTTTGAAATATTAGATTCCAAAGAATAGCGGCCAAATGCAAAAATGTCGATTGAATGCTTGTGAAGAAGGGTGCATCCCACTTTAAATAAAAAAGCACCAAAGCACATTGACGAATCTCCAATTGTAATGACTAAAGACATTCTGCTTCTTCAGTGTACATTTAAAATTATATAAAGAATAAAAAAGCATTTATAAGTAAAATATAAAATTAATGTACTATGTGTCTTATGTAACCTCTTTTAAATTATAATGCTGTGTTTGATGCTTTTTCATAAAAAATGGGAGTTTTACATAATTAACAATTATTTGTTAGAGTTGCTTTTCAATCATAACTATTACCTTTTGTGTTCTTAATTAACGTTTTTTTATTTTTTTAATTTTAGAAATGTTTACGCGGAGTTATCACCTTTACAACATCGAAGTTAGACTTTGATAGAAAATTGTTGTTTTACATTTTTAAATGTGATATAAATAATTAAGAAAAAACAGTTCGTTACATTTTTCTATTTTTGCGCCTTCTGCAGCAGGTTTAAAATTGAGCAGAATATAATCAGTTTTTACTACAGTTCGAGTAAAAAAATAAGAAGAAAAAGCCGAGACATGAACATTGGATCGATATATGCTCAGTTTACCTGGAAAGCAGGCACCGGGTAGTGTAAATGTGTGAGAGGATTATCGCAATAATTCTTGACTAGTTTTAATTGCAAATCGAGCTTTGTTTTCGATATTTTTAGTTCACTTCTTCGATACAAATACCGTTCAAAAAGCGACTTACCCAAGATAAGTTTCTTAGTTACAAGAAAATGAGAACGTGAGTTATATCTTTGAACCTTGCACATGCATTTTTAAAATTTAAGGAGCTCATGACCCAGAAAGATCCCAGGTGAAACCTCATCAAGTGAGACCTACTCGCGTCGGCGCAAGGAACATGCGATCCGCTTATCAATCCAGATGTGCGTGACTTATCGCTGGGTTCTAGCGGCGACGTATCGCGAAAAGCAGACCCGCAACCTGGCCTAACCTGATGCATGATCTGGAAACGATCGTGCCTGCACTCACGTTGCACAAGTGCGCGCGTTGCAGGCTGCACTCTAATCAGAGTCGTCTTATCGCCCCTAAGGCCCAGAGCTCGAAGTACGCCGTCGAGCAAACTTGTTCCGGCCTGCCCGGGGTCAAATTTGTTTGCTCCGGTTCAGCGCAAAAGCGTTCGAAGAGTTTTTATTCTTTTACACAATTTCATTTAGTTTTAATTATTGGAATTGATAATTAGTCACTTCGCGGTAGAATATGCTACGTGATTAATGTACGTGACCCCATCGCGCTTGACGGACAACCCAGCCTCTGTGGCACTACGCATGCACCGGCGGATTTTGCGACTATTTGCGCACTTTTCGGACAGTCGGTTTATTTTTGCTATTTCTTGGAATTCTGGGTTTGTTGGACTTGAACGATATTTTTAATTCCATGAGCGGCGGAATTTTATCTTGTAAACACTTCGCAACATGTGGTCAGCGTGTCGTGAGAGTCGCACCATCTAACGCGGAGAAAAAAAATATATCGCTCCTATACCAAAAATTCAAACAATCATGCGAAGATTCGCTGTCTGATTCAAGAATTATAATTTGGCGGATTGTGTCATTCTTCAGAAGGCGGAAATGCCGTGCTGAAAACTGCCAGAAAAATTAACTCTTCACAACGTGTCGAATAAACCAGGCTATTGGAAGACTTACGACTTTAATTATTGCGAATTCACAAAAAGAATAAAATATAAGTTTTTCACGCTCTCTGTTCACAGGAAAATTGATAATTTCTGCGTCTTGTCAGATTTATTTCTAGTTTTTCTGCGCTAGCAATGGCTGGGGTTAGGGTGATCGGGGAAGCTCGCTAAAATTAAGCTGTCCGGTCATTTGTATCTAATCTGCTGTACAATGACTAAATGATTTATTTTATTGCTGACGACTTAATAACACGTTGACTTCGTGTATAATGTTGTAATAGCTTGAGGTGTCAAATTATGCAACTATGCAAATGCAGAACAATTCAGCATGAATATTTTATTTTACCCATCCTATACCTGTGCATATCATAGTGAAGATTATCTTTGATTTGTAGTTGCTGGCAGTAAAAAACGCAGTTTTCAGTCGCCTCTGTATACGCACTTTCAGACAATTTTATGCGTTTTAGCGTTTTTGATACAAATGATGAAATATGTTGCCCGTATACAACTTACACTAATGACCTTCTTTTAGTTGAAACTTAAATAGTAAGTTTAGATCAGTTACATACTTTTTATCTGTTTTTAAATAGAATATAACACAACAGGTTCATTTTCTAACTAGTTAGCTCGGTACTGAAACTCGAATAGTGCGATTTTTTCCCGACAATAATTCAAAATTTTAGTAGTAGAAAAATAGTAGAACAAAAATTGTTATAATATTTAGTCATAACGAACTTATGGATTACCTACTTATTTTTTGAAAACATTATTTATTCAAATTTACTATCTTTACTGATAAAAATAGCCAATAACAATGCTTTTTAGATTTGGATTTTCTTTAAATTAGAGTTGAATTTTTGAGTTTCAGGTCGTATATTAAGTTGTAACTGGTAAGATAAATAAATAAAATAAATAAATTCAATATACCGAATTCTGTTTTAAACTATTTTGAAATAAAATTGTATATAAAAATAAAATAAGTTATTTTTAACACGATTTCATTCGATTTAACATGATTTACTACTATGAGAGAGTTTTCAATTTTGAATTCCTGAATTTGTATAATTTTTAATTTTCTCTCTTTACATAGGCTCTTAATAAAGTGTCTTTATGAATCCTTCCATTTTAACTATTTATTATTATTATAACTATTTAGTTTTTTTCTGAAACACGTCTACCTTATAAAACAAAATTGGATATAATTTGTTTTTATTTTCGACTGTAAGCATATTGGAAAAAAAATAAACGAAAATATAAATGAAAATTAGATTTTTATAATTTAGTTTATTGTAACAAAATGAAAAACTGTTCGATTTTGATGGTATTTTAGCCGAAAAAATTTAAACAAAAAAATTGAAAAGATATATAGGCATTGTTATGGCTATCGTCCCTACCGCAGTCTATAGCATATAGTGTAATTTAAGACAAATCGGTTGAATAATTCTTTTTCTTATCCCGGGTTTTGGTTTATAATCGAAAATCGGGCGTTTTATGCATTCACGGAAGATTACGGTACAGAAAGGCATTCCATATTCATTTTAAAATGAATGATTTATAAATTAATAAAAATTCGGTAATATAAAATTAATATGATATAGAAGACTAAAAAATTAGATACCCGTGAATTTTCTTAGATTGCAATTTTTATAATTTTATATACCAGAATGACCCTTTAAAGCTTATAATTTGGACAAAAGTTGCTGTCCCAAAATAACGAGGTATATTTTCTACAAGACAATTTTTAAGATATGTTTAACTGTTGGATTTGTAATAATATTATTTAAACATTTATAGACTGTAAACCTCTTATTTATGAGAAATTGTCTAGTATGAATTGAAAGTATGTTTAGCTTCGTTTGAAAGAAAATGAAATTACACTGTAATTTGTCGATAACGACGGGGTGCGTGCATGCACTTCACTCACATTCATATGTTTGCACATGTGCGAATCAGCAGACTTGACATAAATCTTGTTGACGAGTCAGAAAAGCAAACCCTTGCTTTCACCTAGGTTTACGGGGGTGTGTGTATAAAGGTAAAACGGGAATCAAATGTAGCAGTATAACCACCAACGCTTGCCTAACGCTTGCTTAACGCTAGCTAGTCTGCCCCACTCCTGACATGATACACCCCAAAATAAAGGGTTTTCCCCTGACTAATGAACTTTGGGGCTGGGAGTGCCTTTGAACTTTCGTTGAACTGCTCAAAACGTTCCAGGAAGGAAACCTCAAGTAAGTACAAAGTCGCACCATGCTGCGGCTGCTTGGATTTAATTTGTCATTTTCCAAGTTGCCGTCTGGCTCATTTAAAGTGACATGTCGAAAATTAGTACTTCATGTGCATGCTTTCGTGTTGATCTGCAACAGAAAATAAAATGCAGTAATGCCACTGAAAGCAGAGAGCTAAATTTGTTCAAATTTCTTCCCATGGGAAACACCAAAATTGTAATTGCAAATGGTACAAATGGTAGATAAATGAGGCAATTAACTGCTCAAATGTAATTTCTTTAAAATTACCAATTACCGCTGTTCCCCAAAATCGCTTTAACAGAAACTTAATTTTGTACTTTTATTAAAATTTGTTCTCTTATTAAGTCAATTTAGAAAAGCAAATTATTGTGAAATCAAAATTAATATTCCAGCATATACTTTTAAAATAAAGTTCACTTATACCTGAAAGTTAATTTTGGTCCGAAAAGCGATAGTACAAATTCGCTCCTATATTACATGTAGGAGATATTTGTATAGGGCTAAAATATATTTTTGCTAGATCGAGGGAAGAGGGAGACCTATTTTACCATATATTGACCTATTCGTTATTTTTCAAGGGATAATATCCAAGCTCATATTAATCATTTTCTATAGCGTTTTGAATAAATCCTTTTGCCTTAAAATGGGATTTGTGGCGCTCGTCTACCAAAGTAAACGAAAGGAGAAAAAATGATGAGTAATTCTATCCGGGAAGCTTAACTGATCTTAAATGTATGGCTTCTCTGTTGTAGGGGTCATATTCACAATAAGAAGTTTCAAGTTGATCTTTAGAAAATGATTTATTGAAATTTCACGTGTGAATTATAACGAGGAAAAATTTATATAGTTACACAGTACACATTGGGAAAATCGCAAAATAATGTAGGAACAATTGTTTAGAAGATATGCATATTTAAACTATATACCGACCTGAATAAGACAAACGTTGCCAATCGATATCTTAAAATGTTGGAATATAAGATAAAACGTGGTATCTTACTTACTTCATAAAGCCATATAGAACCATTAGTCAAGCAATAATTATGCCGACAAAAGCTCAATTTTCTTTTCGAAAAAACGTTTTATAGCTATTGGTTCAATAAACTATTCTGTACACTGCTATATATTATTAAGCAGGTTTTAATAATTATAGTTTTTTTCCTATAAAGCTCATGCAATTGTGATTGTTTTCAGTCTAATTGATAATAATTTTAGCATTCTAATAGTGGGTGCAACGAATGTATGGTATTTTTTAAAACACTCCAAAATCGTTTGATTTTGACAAAAGTTTTATAAGGTAAAAGTAAGGTAAATAGAAAAATATAACATAAATTGATCGCTTTAAAATTTATAACAAAATTACAAGAAAGCATGGATTTTAAGTAAATAAACGTCATTAGTAATTACTTTTATTGCAAAGAAATTCATGTTCACATCAATCAAAAGAGATGTATAAGCGCTTTTCTAACTATACAAAAGAAAAAAAAAAAGTAGACAAGGTGTCTATCAGACTGCAATAAATCAAATCAATCGTAAATTCTTGAACGTCGGAGATTACCTTACCGTCAGGTCAAGAAAGAGTCATTCAAAAGTCAAGTCTAGGCTAGAAATTTTTCAACCCTAGAATAAGTGAAAGATTAACTTTTTGTATTCTTGTCTACCTGGGTGCATCGTTCCACTGGGAATATCAAAGACGTTGATTACAAGATGATTCGGTTTCTCTTTTTCTCTGCCAAGGCCGCAATGAAATTTTTCTTAAGCATAGTGGTGATGCAACAACAAAAGAAAAAGCAGGTTCAAGTGCCACAGCCAGGTCCATAATTGATGGCTCGCCTCCACGTACTTTTCATGACTTTAATTTCTCTGCGAGGGTTTATCTTCTAAATCAGTTTTCATTTACTCCCGTAGTGGTCTTACGATGATTCTACCTGATATCAAGGATATTTTTTGTAGCTATTCCATTTTTTATTACCTGATGTCTGGACTTAAGCCTTGCATTGCATGCACCTTCCTAAAATGATTTCATCGAAATAGTTCTCATCAATCTTTCCATTCATTTAGATCCAACCGTGGTAATGACACAACTCTGAGGTAACCACGTTTGTGAACAAAATTGAAGTTCTTTTTGTCGAAATTGGATTTCTTTCGAGCAGCGATGCGGCAAGTTGTAATCATTGAAATTATTCACCTTGGCAATGAATCAAATTACCTTTCTGGTACATATCGCGATGAAATACCAATTCTTTTCCGTCTTAAGTAACTTAAACGCTTTTTTAAAATTTTCTTAAACAGTATTGTACATTGTATGCTGTTATTTACGCCGACAATGCATTCAAATCGGTTTTTTCAAAATTGTGGAGACAATACTAAATGCCGACTATTGCCATTTATTATAATCAGACCCAACAATTTTTTGATATATATTTTAAATTTTTATATAAGTTTTCTCCGAAAATCTTGATCTTTGCAGATACAATTAAATAAAATCGAATCTTTTATCAGATCATAAGGATAAAGACAAAATAAAAATTTCCTTATAAATTGATAACAATCTTGTCTTAGACTTCAACTAAACTTATCTAAAAATGCTTTATTTTTCGTGAGCACTATGCATGGTAGTTATAAACCGTCATAATAGTAGTTATTTATTTTATGTTTGATTCTATACAAAAAGAATATAAAAAGCAGGCTTCAAACCATATATCTTTTATTGTATTTCTTTACAACTTATGGCATGGGAAGTAGAAATTATTCCAGTACATACTGTCGAAACTGACGATTTGAAAAAGTAGAACCGTGTTTTTTATACTAATTATTCCGAATCCATTAAATATTCTTAGTAAATGCTGCCAGCCGTGTGATGCCATGTACCTCAGTTGATTTAAAATATAATATAATTAATTTAGCAGGGTGTCCTATAAAATACAGCAATTCAACTGACCTCTAGCCTAATTTTTATTATTCTGATGGACCAAAATTATTGCATAGTAGTAAAATGTTATATTTCCCGGTTACATGGACGAAACAAATCGTTTTCCTATAAATATTCCTTAAATTACTTCCAGATGTAACGCAGCGAAACGGCGCGAATTGTCGACTCGAATAAAATTGTTAATGATTTCCCAAACAGTGCGAGAAATGCATCGTGCACGTTTTATTTATCCCGAAAATATCATGGCCATTTTCATATGTAACGACAAGAAAACCAGGCAGGTGATGTACGTTTGCCTCCAGTTTTTATTTGGCTCCTCGGGACCGTTTTTCATTTTTTATGGCGAAATATTTGGCCAGCTTCGAGCAATTTTTCATTTAGCCCGAACGGTCCAAGTTTCATCTGGCGGCTGCACCAAGGAAATCTCTGGGTCAGTGCACTAAAAAAATTCATTTACCTCTCGGAGTTCACATTTTTCACTCTGATGCCAATAACTGGGATAAGTCTGCTGGTGGTGGTGGTGAGTGGGAAGATCTGCACATTTGCTGCATTCACGCGTAACAAGGTTCATCCGGCGACTATAAATAATCATCCAAGTTCGGGATTACACCGGCCGGCCGGATGAATTGTGTGCGAATTTCTTGAAACTTCCAGCGCCAAAATAGATCACCGGCATTAAATTAAAAATGCAATTCGTAAGGAGCACTGTGCAACGGAGATGTTTTGCGGAGGCGAAGGACTGCCCGAATTATATTAATGCGCTTTTTCCACCGCTTAAGTGATAAACAAATTAAAATATGTTTGGACAATCACTAAAAACGACTGTTGACCGAATTTTTTCGTATATACCAGACAAGACATTTGGGAACAATATTTAATTTGTGGTTTTTTATTGCTCTGTAATGGGATATTACTTTTCACGAATTATGGAGACAGTAAAGGTTTAATTTTGTTATTCTTATTTACAAAATACTTTCAAGAATGTAGGCTTGGCGTAAGCAACCAGTCAATTTAATTAAATTGATAATTTCGAAAACGGGGCAAGTCACAAGTATTTCGCCCACAAATCCATAATAAATTATAAATTTTTATTATGTTATCATAAGAAATATTCATGTTAGAGATGATTTAAGATTTTTTAAAACATGTTGCTTTTGGAACCTTCTCAAAAAGTGTAATTAATGGAATTATGCCTTAAATCTACCCGATTTAATTTAGTGTTTTCTTATAAAATTTATATACCTCCACATAGAATAAGATTCTGGGACATGAAATGTTTTCTATCAAAATAGAACATCGTTTCGCATGCAATGGTATTTATGTTCAATGATTTTATAACAGAGAAGTTAAAAATGGAAGAGTTTGGCCTTTCTCAAATCTACAAGCTACCAAGTAAAATACAAAACACAACAGGGTGAATATCCAGAGAATTTACTTATTCTACTAAGCTCATATCCTCTCCTCGTTTCTTCATTAGTCGCCTTTTACTCGGCACTACTTTTTTGTGGCTACAAAATAATTATAAAGTTTATATACTCATTAATTATTAATAAAAATTAAAAAAGAAAAAAAAAAACACAAATTCTTAATGGTTTAAAAAAAAATTAAGCATTGTCAGTTAACAGATAGACTAGAATTCTGTGAAGGTAATTCTAAATACGAATGTAGGCCTAACAAGGAAAGTCTGAGCCAAATCCAAATATGGAAATTGTTATTATTACCTTATGAAGACCACAATAAGTTAGCCAAAATGGGATACGCTTAAAAATGTCTCCTCAAGTGTTTCGAAAGCCTAATTTTACCTCATAAAGGTCCAATAGGCTTGGACGAAATAAGTCATGCTTAAAATTGTTCCATCAAAATTTAGTGTGAAAAATTATTAACGCCCTTAAATTAGGTGTATTTTTGGAATACAAATTTTATTCCAATAACGTGAGGCTGGCTAAAGGTAAGCACGTTTAATTTCTGTACTTGGGCTCTAGGAGGAAAACTGAACAAGTGTCCAACTTGAATAATATTTATATATTATGATATTAACCTATACTATGCAATATACAGTACTACATTAGATTACACAAATTATATTACAACATCTTTACGGATAAGGGAATAGATAGTAGGTTTTGCTGTATAACTTCAACAATTTGAAAATCTTTATCTACTTCTAGAAAACTGAACAAAGTCTAGTTATAAATTCTTTATAAATCTTTGCAGCGACTACATTACATTTTCAAGGTTGTTGAAGGTTCCTACACCTCGTTTATTACCTCGAAATCAATCCTTAAATTTTCTCTGCTACCACTAGTAATTTGAATTACTACGTTTTTCCTTTTTTAGTCAATCAAAAATAGTTTTGTACACTGAAACTCCACTTTTATCTTTACGAGTATAATTGTAAGCAAGTAACAAATCCTTTGGTCTCCATTAATATCATGAAACTCTTGCTAAACTCCAAACAGTCAACTCCTCTCTAAAATTCATATTGTAAAAAATGAATTTACTGAACAATAGATTTTAGTATTAGTAACACAAGCATAAGTCATGAGCGTAAAATATTAATTGTATATTATATTTAATTTTTTATGATTGAAATCTTAATAACTCATTGTTTATGCAGTAGTATGTCCTCAAGAAATATTATACAATATAACAATTTTATTCTTGTCAATAGAAACACGAATTTTCTAAAAATTTGTAAAAAGTTATATTTTTCATTAGTCCTAACTCTACTTACAACATTTGGCCGTAATGACCCACATTCATATGCCACATTTCCTAATTACAACCTAATGTCTAACTAATGAGGTCTCCCTACTTAGGGGCAAAAGGGGACATGTGTTACTTTCGTGATAAGGTCCTAATGTAGTTTTCAAATAAGACCCTAAAGTGAAATTCGTCATGCCTAACATCAGCTTCTTGACTACCGAACTCTACAATTTCAGTCAGGATCACAACTAGAAATGAGCTGCTTTTTAGAAACATACGAAAATCAGGAAATCTACCTGCTTTATTTTTACCATGTCTAATACCTAAGCAGGCTTTTTCATGACACCCTAAAGAATTGAGCTGCGCACCCTCATTTAGCAAGGCGCCTTTTCTCAGCTCTAGGGCATTGTTATAAAGGTTCAAGCACATGCCACAGCAAAACATCCCTAAGATATTTACTTAGGTCTCTTTGCGCAATGTTTTTAAAACGTAACTCCTTCATTCGTATTAGAGATCCTGATTTTATTATAAACAATGTTTAAAATTTCCAGGCGGGTCAAACCTTTTCTTACCAGTTTATATTCTAAAATGACTATAGTAATTATGTTAAAGTTGTAACAATAAATTACAGAAAAAGTGAATATTTAATTCAAGTTACCCTACAAATCACAACTGTTACCATTTATTTAATATATAGAGATAATATAATTAAATTAAATAATATTTACGAAGTTATCATGTATGTGTGACTGTAAATTTGTATGTACCACTACCATAAACATACAATGGATAAAATGGCAACAAAATATAAATTGAAACCAATTGCGGCGAATCTTTTGATAAATTTGATAAATTTAAATCGTCCCTGGCTACCTAGAAATGAAGTAAAACAAATAGAAATAATTGCTTTTACCACCGCCAGGGGAAAGCTTAAAAGTAGCTTGGCGTGATTTACAATTTTCACTCTGATGTAAATTTTGTAAGGTAAAATAAATTGCGCGAATTTAGTAAATAAATTTTTAAATGAATGTTAATGGACATAGGTCAGTGTCGCATTGCACAAATTTGCAAAATTTTCAGTGTATAAGTAAATAAAATGATGTGCCGAAAAGTCCCCCCCAACAGAATTTATGGCGCTGTAAAGATATTTTTAGGAGCGAATCAGAAAACGCAATATTGATGGCAACATACTCAGAGAAATTATATTTTCATTAAAGACTTGTTGTAAGCCTTCGTTATTAACGCAATTTAAACTTGATAAATTCGTATGACCCACTTACCGAAGTAGGTTTAATTCGTCCTCATTAATACGCAATTCGCTGAATTTGGAAACTATTGGGCGATTTTTAGAACCATTTGAAAATCGTAAATAGTTTATAAGGACATGTTACGTGTTTCCACTTAATGATTGGTGTATAAAGTTAACACGGAAGAACAGTCGCATACGTATCTACTGATTAAAACTTGATTGCAGACTATGACGAAATGTTTAACCCAATTTTTCAACTATTCTAGCTTGAAATCATTTTTTTTTTAATTAGGAAGTTTTAGGCTCCAGCTAAAGTGGGTATAACTGAAAAACTGAAAAATTTAGAAACTAATGAATTTTTTCGGGGCCTTGTAAAGATTTATTGTAGGTCTTCCAGAAGTTCTATTTCTTCATACAACCGAATTTCTCGTTCTAAGTAGGCTCGCTGCAATAAAACACTGCCGGGTTTGTACGCTGCGATGCGATGACGACTTGGACGTGAAGTGAAATTTAATATACCTCCAGATCCGAGCATTTCGCGTTTTTTGTTTATGTTTCGTTGGTATTTTTTTTTTTTTTTGCTTTGATTAAAACCTCCAGATTCAGCACAAATTCGACCGGTCCTCCATGTGTTTTCAAATCTGCTTTTCGTCTAAATTCGAGTACTTCATGACACACTAACGAGCCCTCGACAGTATGAGGTCCAACATTTGAGATCATGCCCCATCTGCGGTTGATTGATCTCCGTGGATCGCGGCGGATCTCCTCCTTTGCGATTCGAAAGCTCAACGGCCTGGGCCCGAGCATCTTGGACGACGTCTCAACTATTTCTTGGTGATTGATTGGGCCCGTTTTAATATTAAACTGTAAGTTTCGATAATGAATGACATTTCTGGTGGATTAGCAATTACAACTGGTTACATTGCTTTGATGTCGGTCCATCTGAGGAACGACGACTTCCACATGGGTCCGCTGATAGCGCGGACACATTTTGTAATTTCAACTGGCCGACATTTCGGTATTTTTTTATCTACAAAGGCGGCATTCTGAGAAGGGAATTAAAAAATTTTTGTTAAAAGTAGCTGATTCACGAGAACAAGATAGTGGGGCTAATTGTGTTAGCACTGGCCGTGATATCTATCAAGCACTGACAGTCCCGGAAAATTTATATGAGGAGATAGTGATTTATTATCACTTCCCTAGAAATAAAAGCCAACGGATTGTTTATGGAGCATGCAAATGCAGTTAATAACGCCTTGCCGGAGATATTTCACAGCATTTTCTTAATAAATTAGATAAACCTCTCCTAGATATGAAACTTTTCAGCCGGCGTACTTTTATACAAGCGGATTGTATGAATCTGCAAAAGTAATTGATGTCCATTATGAAACGCGATTATAATTGATTTACCAGACACTCGTCTCTAGGGTCCAACTACATCAGAGAAATATGTTTTCACTAAAATTACTTTTCTTCAATTTATAATTAAATTTTCTGTGAGTTTGCGCTTTAAGTTTCATTGTATCTATACGAAAGTAGGTCAATATATCAATTACTAAACCATAGATTTGGTAGAGAGTTACATTAGAAACTAATTTCTCGGGCTATTTAAACCAAATCGAAGCAGGTGGCTAAACTTGTCGTAAAAAAACTGTGCACCTCTTTTTACCATAGTCTTATCCACCCATTACCCAAGCCTCAGCTATGCAATAGTTTTGAGAAAATGGGACATTTAATAGCTGACATTATTTTAGTCTCCTATACATTTTCAATTGCCTTTCGAATTATGTACGATAGAAAAATTGAACAAAATTTTAATTTTACAATTTTTATTTTGGCGTCCAGGATTATTGCAAATTAACTTGATATTAAGCATCACCTATCAAAAAACGTTTTGTTCTTGAAAGTGTACTTGTGCATGATTTATTAAGAAATGTATCTTTATATTTTCACGATTTTATTTTATTACAGTCAATATGAAAAGCCGTTTTGGCCTTTTTTACTCAAATAAATGGTTTAAGGCATATTTTCAGTATTTTCTTAAAATTGGTATAAGACCTGAAAAAGTTTTTATTTAAATAAAAGTAGAGCAATCTCTATTTCCTATTAGGTACTCTTCAAAGACTCTTATATATTACCATTGTTCCTGAACCCTTAATCACTTACTACGTTTATAAGGGCTTTTTACTCAGCGAGTGAAACTTTAATCTGGAGCGAAAGTCTCTTATAAACGGGGAATGAAACTTTCAGTTCGGTTACTATCCAAGATGCGAATCGAAGTTACATTCTCTGAGTTAAACATTTTTATAAACGGGGAACTCGTTTGACATTTGTAGTACGATGAAGCGGAGAACCGCAAAACAATCATAAAATTAAAGGCTCTCCGTAAAACTTATATTGAAACCAAACAAAATAAATTGAATATCTGAAGCCGAGGGAAAGAAGGTACACGTCCAGTAATTATTTCTGACAGGATGGTTTGCGCAGCAATAATCTGTTAAATTAGACCTTGGATTGATACGCTCGGAGTTTGGCTTACTTATAAACCCAGCAAGAGTTTTATTTCGAAATATTTAAAGTTATCTAAAATCGGACAAGTGCAATTTGAATTCGCTTACGATTTAAATTTGGGAACAAGTTGGGAATAGGGAAAATGGTCCGATTGAAATAATATGTTGCAAGAGCCTTCCGTTTGGTCTAAAACGGACGAATCTCAAAGAATTTTTTATCGGTCGTTTTTCGTCGTTTTTCGTCAAAATTAAATGTTGAATATTTGCATTGTAATTCTTTGTCCCATAATTCCTGAATAACGTCCTGCATAATTCTACCACTAATCGGCACATTTCCCAAGCGCGCTATGGTACACTGCACGTTTCACTAGTTTTTACATGGCCAATTTCTTTTTTCATTAGAAAAATCGGTTCGCGCGAATGAAGGCTCCTACAAAATTTTATTCGAATCGGCCCATTTCCCCTATTCCAAACTTAAGCCAAAATTCGTTTGTGGTATCTAAAAAAAGTATGAATAGTACCGAATTGTAATGGGAAATTCTTGAATATATTGTCCAACTACAAATGTAAGTTTGTACGCACAATATTGATAGATTTACCATATTATTTTAAGACCATAGACTTGTTATAGGTTTTTCTGTAAGCTATAAGTAAAGAACTATTTTCTAGATTTTAGGCTGAGTAGTTTCGTTGATAAAAGGAGGATGGGGCGATGGTCAATTTTCATCTATTTTCTTAAATAACTTTAAAACTATTTACTTTAAAATTATAAAAAAAGAATATATTTGAATTTCTCACAACAAGCTCTTTCATTTAATATGTCACACGTACAATTTGCACTTTTTTTCAAATTCTAATTTGCCCCCCAAAAGTAACCCCCATATTCCCAAATTTATAGCGCCCGTGTTTGGGTAACAGAAATTCATATGCATACCGATTTTTAACTCAATCGGTCCAGTAGATTCGTAGCAAATTGACTATGACTGACGGACAGACAGACACACTAGTGATCCTATAAGGTTTCCGTTTTCTGATTCGGACGTACGGAATCTTAAAAACGTATTAAGAAATTACGGACAGACAGGATAAAAGACCCAAAACACCTAATGTGCATAAACCAATGTCAGTCGTGTTTCAGTGTTAGTTTAACAAAATTACACGACAGTGGTAATATGAAACTTCCTTTATACAAAATATAGATTCACTTTAAATGTAGCATAACGTAGGTGACCTACAGTGCAGATTACGAACTCTGAAACAGAAATTTCCTATCAGCTCATGTTTTTGGAAAAAACTATTTTAAACAAACAGACGATTATTTTAAGAGTTTTAAATTTCAGCTATTGTATCAAACTACGGACAACTTACCTTTTTACCAGTTTTCAAAACTATCGAAGAAATGATTGTGCAATTGAATGATTGCCAAAATTAGTTCTCTATATAAATGTTGGGGTATAAAGAGGATCTTTATTTAATCAGTTAAAGATTTTAAAGATTTAAAAATAAATTTGCATACTCAATATCGCAGAAAATAGCGGTAAATGTACATTCGACGCTATTGTAAAAGATATTAACACTGAAAAGTGCTAATTGGAGATTAAATATCCGAGCAAAATAGGACAGGATCACAGTAAACTTCCTCCAATTACACAGCCATTCGGCTAACTTATTCTTGTTAATTTGCAAAATCCAATCAATTACCATCGCTTGGCCTCATTTGAATCAGATGGAGTGTCGTAAAAAATAATTTGCCGCAGTTTTATGCTCAAACCGAAAGATGCTGTAAAACTCCTTTACCGGAACTGTAAAGTAAATGGAATGGTCTACCATCGCCACAAGATCTCAATTTAGAGCGTGGCATAAAATTCGTTTGGTTTAATTCGATTTCTCCCGGTCAGGCGAGATGCTTCAGAATGCAACCCGCAACCGCCGTCGCTGCCGCAGCCGCCGATCGATCTGTAAATAAATATTTTTTTTTTCTCAACAGTCGACGGTTGACATTAGAGGCACAAATCAATTTCGTCGATAGGTCCGCCAAACCGCAACGACGGTCCATCGTGCGGTTCCCTTGAATCCGCGGGTGAGTCACCGCACAATGTCCACTTTTAGGTACACCACTCTGGGGCCTTGTTGCGTAATAGAGGGACAGGTCTATTTCTGGCCAGTTTCGAGTTTCTTATCAGCGAAAAGTAGGCGCAAACGAAAGAAACTGGAGCAACCGAGCTCTTTAGCGCATGTGCGTTCCGCTGGTCGCTCGATCAATTTTCGTTTATGCAAATTCGCGCCATAAAAAGTATTAGGCCAGAGATTCGAGCGGCGCAGGATGGTCATCATCCGCCTCTGCGCGTCCGAGGCTGCGCCAGTCGTTGGACGCGGGGAGGAAAAAAAATAATATACAAATGAGCTGAGCTTAATTATTAGCATCACCTGTCTGGGAGCATACTGTCGATTCACACACTACCGGTTCGCGGTGCGACGGTGCGATAGTCGCGTCACAGGGGCATTTCACATTTGCGGCTGTTAGTCATCGTATTAGGCCAGCAAGCCGCGCGTAGATTCAGCTCGTTTGTTGCATCCAGTCGATTTGATTCAGACTTCATCGATTTAAGAGTTCGGAGTGGCCACCGTGGGAATCAAACTCGTTCCGATGCTCCCGTGCTCGCTCGGTGATTAATTTCATCCGCTTATCACCGAAGAAGAAACACTCTGCTAGGCGTCGAGTGTTTAACTTCTTCTGATTAACTTTTGCAATTTAAGGCCCGGGTTGTTGAACCTGCACATGAGCATAGGCCAGAGGGAGTTGTGCTTTCTTTCTAATCACTCGTTCTAGAAGTTACAAAACAATCTCAGAATGAATTAATCACTTCACTTAGGTAGAAACTCTACGGAAAAGTTATTGAAGGCCAAACTGGGAAAATAATACGACATTAATCCTTCGCACGTTCGGTGCTGTGTATACCGAAATCGAAATGTAAATGCAAAAAATGCTAAGTATCTTTTTACACCTAAAGTTTGTTTTAGGACCCAAAAAGACCCTGTTTGGCTGTTAAGGATTGTATGCACCAAAAATCCATAAATCAAGGCTGATTCAAATGAAATTTCACGAAACCTCGAACAACTTTTTTGAATATGACTTGAACTTTTTGAACTTCAATTAGTTTTCATTTCAAAATTAGATGTAAAGTACGGCTCTTAAAATTACTGGGATAATTGAATATTTGAGGAATTAAAGTATATCAGCTTAAGATTATTTGAATTCTGTAGATTTAAGACGGTATATTAAAAAGCAAAATCTAAACAATTCGAGTATTATCCAAACTAATTATTAGGGAAATTAAAATTTATTTATATACACGTTATTACGTTTGGATCAAAATAAATAGATACTAGCAAAATTTTCGATATGAGCATTAAAAACGGAGTGCAAAAAGCACATTTCAAGATCTTATTTTCTAAGGTCTATTTAAGGTCAAATAATGAAAAAGTTACATTTTTTCGAATACCAGAAAATTCTTTACAGAAATTATTATATATATACCAAGAAAACCTGTTTCTAAGTCAGATAGTTTTATTTAAATTGAAAGACAAATGTGTGCTTGTCAACAATTAATTCTGTTGTGATTAATTGTCCACTGTTCGTGCAGAGCGAATTAATGGCATTCGCGCATTTACGTTATAAGCTAATTTAATAAAACATTACGAGTATAAGTTATTTGAACCATTTCCTCACCTAGTCTATTCAATGTTTTATTTACTCCAAAAATTAAGACCGAATAATGAACAAAAGTAATGTTTTGGGGTATGAAGAGAGATACATATAAAAAAAAGTATCTAAAAGTGTTCACAATTACTGATATAAAATTGTTAATGAATATTTCTAAGTTAATGAAAAAGACGGACATGTTTGAGTAGAACTCTTACCTTGAGGGTTCCGTGACATTATATTACCTTACCCTACTTAGTTAATAAGTAGTTATTATTCAAATTGAATCATTTATCACGTAATGAGTCTATTATTTTGACTTTTTTTTATATAAAAAATGTTCTCCCATAGCGATATGCGTTATGGTCAATTCTCTAATTGCAAATGTAAGTTTGTGATCGCAAAATATAAATACAAATTAACGATTTTCGGATTCTTTCCTTTACTTTTGTACTGTAAGACCTTGTTTCTTGCCAAATTTCATCATTCTAGGTCAACGGAAAGTATTCTGTTTTCAATTATTTTCAAGTATCAAAATGTGCGGTATAAATAGCCATGTCTTTTGATTGTGTTGACTTAGAAGCTTGATTTTTTTTACACCTCTAAGGACTGTAGACCTAAGTATTTGATATTAATTTCTTAATACTTAATACCTTCACGCACGTTCCTGAGAAAAAAGGTTTTGAGAGACAAACAGACGGAAAACGAAGTGATCCTGTAAGGGTTCACGGAACCCTAAAAATGGCACAATCAATAATTTTAAATGCGTTTTCAAAATTTATGAAATCATAATCAATGATCATCTCCCTAAGTATGAGAGACTTGGAAAATATACTAAATGAGCATAAATACGTGAGCTCATGTAATGTACATACAAAGGTATCCCTCAAAGGAATTTATTCAGAGGTTACATACATTCCTTCAAAAGTATTCGTTCATTAGTATTCTACACAGTGCACATATCTATTAAGGAAACAAAACCCCTTATTGTGCGTGTGAGGTGGATTTCACCGAACTGATTTTCACAATTTCATTATTACCTGGGGCATTTTTTCTCTGATTTGAAATTGTTTAGGGTGCACTTGGAAATGTGCTGTTAAGGCGAATGGTAGGTGTATTTTGAGTTAAAATATTCATTTAGTTATATACAATTATAGTAAAATATTGCACAATAATTACATTATAAATATCATCGAACACCCATAAATGTCCCCGGTCATTTACCAAATTGATTGATTGAAAGAATAAAAAAATGGAGAACTATGATGATATTTATACGTATTTAATTTAAAGACTAATGTTAACCTTTTGCACTATATGTACTTGTTTTGTTAGTTTGTTTCAATGCGAGATAATTGCGGTGACCTCATAGTGCAAAGGATTAAAATAAAAATCCAAATAAACTTTGTTAAAGGTATATTTGTTTTAATGGAGTTAATCGATTTTTTCTGTGAATGGGCCATAGTAAGCACGGGTATATCTTGATTAATTACCAGTTCTTCAAGGTGGTCCAGATCAGAAGATTTTAAACCAGAACACATACTTTAATTGAATCTAATGTTATTGCCTTTCAGATTACATTTACGAATTCATGATGTACTATAGCACCATATAAAGCTACTCGTTTTAGGAAGGGACAGTATATCAATTTCCAACATATTTCATTTGCTTTTACAACACAATGTCATACATTTCCTGAATTGTGTTGTAAACCTTTGAAAGTTCACCAGACCAAAAGCTCTTCAGGAGGTGTATAACTCTTCTGCTATTTAAACTCATGAAATATAGCACTTACCGGCTCTCACCTTCTTTTATTAGCTGAGTTTCCGTTTGGAGAAAGGCCGCGTTCCTGGGCAACGACGAATCCTTTAAGCTGCTTTAAGGTGTGCTTGAAACAAAGCAGAGTTAACCCTGAGATTTTACTGCCAAGCCAATCTTACCCTACGAAGATGGCATAAATAAATTAGAAAGCTAAAGCAGCGATTCAAATTGCGGCACATGTGCAGCTGACAGCTATAAATCCTATAAATTCGCTTGATTAAGGACCGACCAATCAAAGGGCTTATGCGAATGTAGGGCCTGAGGGAAGAATTGGAAACACATGAGACACACTTACGTATATTTACGGGGGTGTGCGAGCGGGCGTGTGTGACAACAGCTAAGGGCTTCTTCCTTCATTTTTGTTTTTTTTTTTTTTTTGGCTTTTCTAGGTTCCGACATTTCAATTCATAAAATTTTCCTCAGAAACAAGAAGACAGAAGAATGAATCCTAAGCGTTCTGCCCCCACATACGAAATTTCTTGAAGCAGAACAGGAAATGAAAAGTGAGAACAGAATAGCCTTAAATATACTTAATGGTTTGTGCAAAAGCAATTAAGCCTCTACAAATATAATTGATTCGAAAGCAGGTTGGGGAAGCACAACAAATAAATTGCTTTTGGTGTACTTAATCATTGTTGGAGCATGTCCTTCAGGAACTCAACAGACAGGGGGGAATAAATTTAATTATTTAAACACATCCCTCTAATATGACATAAAAGACATTGTATAGGCAAAAATAATGATTCCTAGTTTACGCAGTACATTCTATTTCCCCTTATTAGCCTTTTAGGCATTTTATTTATATTTGTTACGAAAAGAAAAAAAAATTTAATATGAAAATTCGGATAGTGATTAGCTATCAAAACTAGAAGAGAGTTGATATAAAAGGAACATTCAAGTTTGGAATTCTTTATTGAAAAATACTTGCAGATGTTTAATGCGTTGATAAATTAATCAAAGCTTTCTAATCTGTAATAAAAATATAACAATAGTTGCCCTGCTTTCATGATTAGGGAAATGAGTAGCCGATAGTTTAAAAACAATTATTTCACTCTTTAAATATTTTTACTTATAAGCATCCTTTGTAATATCTTTTAAAGGTGAGACCAAACTTTGTCTGTTCGGTAAACGCCTTCATATTCAAAACTGATAAGAGTTGTGCCCTTCTTGAAACTCATTGCTCAATTTAAATAATTAGGCCAACACGAAACAATAGAAGGCACTTTCAATGCTTTTGTGTAAAGATTTTTTTTTACCATTTACCGATGCATGACAAATGACAAAAATTTGTAAGTATTAGACCTCTAATTACCGGCTTGGTCATACCTTAAAGGGCTGGGGCATGCCTTCAGTTGAATGCTGTAATTGGATTTGAAATTAGAGCGGTGTATGAACGTAATTTGAAGTGAAAGCAGAAACAAAGAAGCATTACAAAACATTTCGATGAAAACTTAATTATAATGGATAATATATTACTTCAGAAAATTTTCAACTTTACATTTAAGCTCATCTTATAAAATTATACTGCATAAAATCAAGAAACCTCCAATCATAACCTCAATATGAAAATTACTTGATAATTGTTACCAATTAATTGGAAAACCTACTCGTTAAAATGCTAATTACTTACTCATTAATGGAGCATTGAATAATCAAAACAAAAATTGGTAGTTATTGCCTTATTTAAGTTTTATAACTCTTATCTTATCATTCTAGTTCTTGTTTTCAAATCAATTACTCAGCGTTTTGAAAATATCAATTTTTGATTAGCAAGTATTTTTATATATTTGGTTGTACAAAGAAGTTTCTGATCTTAATAAATAAAAAGTAAGATTTTAATTCTTGTAATCTATTAAGTCAAATCTTTGTATTTTATTCCCAAAGGAAAACATATTTCTGGCAACAATATTAAAGTCAATTACAAAGAAAATATTGTCTGATTTTTTTTTGTTTTCTTTAATAGTAGTAAAATTGTGATCGCAATATGATCCTAAGAGTTAAATAGTCTAATTAGCATTTTTAAGGCCAATTACTGAATTCAATCAAAATAATTTACGACTTGAAGTTATGGTTTATATTTACGATCCAATTTAGATTATTGCATACAATCGTTATTTGACTGTTAAAAGCATGACATTAAGTTTTACGATTGATTACAACTTTAAATTACATAAATGTTGTGATCATGTCATGTATTAACGATCTACGATTTAATTAAATTGGAACATTTTTTTGTGTGATATATTCCAAGTTATGTTTGTTTCTAATTAGTATTTTTCAAACAAAAAATTACTGAAAGTAAGATGATTATTTTCATGATATTTTATGTATATTTTTTTGACAAAGAGGACCAAGGGAATTTTTTGTACTGCAAACAATTTACTTACCTACTGAATCGAGTCGTTTCGTCTTCTGTAAGCTCTCAAAGAAATATGAAAAATTCAGAAATAAGGAACTAACTAAGATCCTGTGTCTCGCCATCTTAAGTAAATCCCCTAAAGGAGCTGCTGCGAACACTCAATTATTTCACTTAACAACGCATTACCAAAATTATTGTTCTCCCCTTCAGAGGGACTATATACTTTGCATATTGTGTAATAAATTCAACAAAACGGAGATTCTTTTAAGATATAATGGAGCTAAAAATGCAGAACGTCTGTTAGACTGACTACACATTAGAGCTCCTAGCAACTGCAAAATTTTAATAACGAATGTCATCTTTTTGAATTAAATTTGCAGAAAACACTCGTAAATTTCATTTAAAAGGAGATATAAGAAAAATAAAATAGCCGCACAGTTCCTTGATAAAAAATGACTTTATTTACACTAAGATAATTTGACAAGAAAATTTACCGAAAATTTCGATCCCACTACAAAACTTGATTCCCTTTAAAACCTTTGCTCAACAATCCTTAAGCAAAACTACAAATTTTATAAAAGCTATTCGAATTATTGCAGTTCGTATTTTTTTTTATTTTTTTCGCTTAAATGATCTACAAATTCAATTTGCGTTACAAATCTTAAAAATGATTTGTACGACTCCCCTACATAACGTTCTTATGGAGTTTAATTGTTAAATTACACAGGTGTGCTTACTTAGTATTATTAAATATTTGCAATTTAGCCACAAGTTCCAAAAAGACTTCAGTTTGTAAATATATCTTATATATGATAATTTCGTTACATCTTCAAAGCCAACTGCATTTCAAAAAATCACATCCAAAACCACAGAGCATGTTTCCGTCATGTACGAATTAATAAATGTGCCTACGTTTCTAATAAAATAGACATTTAGAATTCTGTTTCCGATGTTTTTTTTTTTTTTTGTATGTTATGTACACCATGCTTCCGTAAATATCTAAGTAAAAAAATTTCTAGTATCTAAACATTTAAAGCCGTGTGTTAAATGCCAAGCCATTTTATTTTTGCAAATATTGCAAACATCATGAAACACTATATCTTCTGTATGCTCAAATACTTGCTATCCGACATGATTGTAAATTTACAGCATAATTACTACAACCCTAGCTAAAAAAGCACATAAAATATCCTTTAAATCTTGCATTTTGAGCACGACAATTCTCAAGCAATCGTGAGAATTGTCGCGGGAAAAGTTTTGTCAAGCATTTTAAAAATAACGTAAAGTAATGTTTAACTTATGTTGATGCTACATTTCAATTTACAGCTAGTCAACCTTTAGAACAGTATAAGGCAACAAAACAATCGATTCGGATGACTATGGAATCGCTAATAACGTTCGACCAATTTTGGTCAAATAGAATGAAACATTAACGTGTGTAAAGAATATTTGATTTTGAGAACGACACAACGTGACTCATACGTCCTATTGTCTAATTAACACAGATTTTATGAAAATAAAAAATTTTTCGGCCTTTTTTCAAATACACAATGAAGACCTCAAAGTGGTTAAAACTGTTTAGAATAGAGCGAAAGTGATCATAAACGTGCACCTTACGTGTTTATTGTAAAGCAAAGTGACTGAAAATGATTTTTGTAAAGTGGGTCAAACATAAAACAAAGTGGCCACTGTTACTAACAATGAGTGAAACCTCTTTTTTCTTTTTTAATATTCTTACTAGATACATCCACTTTAAATATTTTTGGGATCAATTTGCACTTTCTTGCTAAACCATGCACTGATTAATTCGGATAAACACTTACCATACAACGTGTAAATATGCGGCCAGAAAACATGTGAGATCAGTCGAAGCAAATAAAGAATTAAAAGTAGCACATTTAATGTTTTTCTTTAAGTTATTGTTTGCAAGAGAATTTTACATGTTTGTTTCACAGCCTGTTAATTTACCTGATGTTTTCAGTTTTTACTCATTTATTACATATTTGTTTACGGATGCTGCCTTGTAAATATTTCGAATTATTTTATGAACCCTTAATCATTACAAAATATATCACCTAAATGCCTAAACATTTACTTTATATAAAACTTGATATAATTAAATCGGAGGATTAGATTTTCTTAAAAATATACATACTTTGTATACATTATTTAATATTTACATACGGCCACGGATCTTTATCTTTTCATGACCATTTTTCACCACAAAATGTCCTTAGAAGGATTAGGATCAGACCAATTACATTTAATAATTTCGCAAAGAGAAATTAAAGCTTTTATTCGAAATTGTTGGTATTATAATTGCATTATTTTTATTCAATCATCACTTATCCTACTGAGAAAACAAAAATAAACAACAAACGCAATAAATGCAATTTTAATAAAGATATAAAAATAAACATTATATATAAAAATTCGGCACCGCCATCAATAATAATTTACATCTCATTATTTACAACATTTTAAAAATCGTCTGAACCATTCATAATTTGTAATTAATATACATAAATTCGGGAGAAAAATTAAAGGGCCCTGCAATGAATTTTTATCAATTATTAAAGAATTCTTATTTTATAATTATCCTTACAGTTAATGCATTTAGGGCATTTAAATTTTAGCATATACATATTACTCGTAAGTTATTTGTTTTAAATAATAAATAAAAAGAAGAGGTACTTATCGCATATTTTTATTTTAATTAATTAATTAAAATGAAAAAGAATCACGAATTCGTTAGCATTATTCCGATCCAGCAGATAGGTATTTCAAGAATAAGGTAACAAAGTTAATTTTCGAATAATTTTGAACTTATAAAAAATTCGTAAAAAGTAAAAGTCGAGGATTCCGTATCCTAACGAAATCAAAATATATTTCACGTAATATTTATGTAAGCATGGTCCCTGAAATTTGCTGGTCTGTGTTTGGCTTTTCTATCTTAGGATCAGAAATAAAAATTATTGAATTTTATATTCAATATTAAGATTGATTTTAATTTTAATAAAATTTTCTTTGAATGGTATGTAGGAATTTCTTAAATATTTCACGGAAACATGCTCAAAAGAGGGATAAGAGAGATTCATAATAGAATTTTCCACGTTATTTTCTAATCTCGATTTCAGGCCACCAAAATATATTTTATTTCGTTCCACCGGAGACGAAATTTCTTATTAAATTTTATTTCCAAGAAGGGTGTTTGACTGAAAGGTGGTCACCCGTGTCGGACGTACGCCGGTCACGGTGACCACCATGACGCAGTCAAAATGTTAATCTTGTAAATTCATTGCAAACAAACCGTGGCGAATTACATTCAAGATATATTTAAAAAAAAAAAAAAACTCTATATTAAATACAAAATGTCGAATTTAAATTCGAGCGCAGTAGACTGTAATTAGTGCATGTAAACCAATTTTCCATCTATCCATAATATTTTTACTAGCAGGTAAGAAAGTATTGAAAGCCTATGCATATAACGATTATCACTTTTTGTGTGATATTTTTCTAAAGGCTTAGAATTTAGATGTTGAAAGAAAGGGTCAAGGTTGGTATAATTTCTGAAGATTATTTCAATCCGATTTTAGAATGAACAGGAAAAATTGGATAATTTTCTGATAACATCAATAATTTTTTAAAAATTGGTGATAATACAGCCAAAAATTTAGAAAAATGTTGTTTTGTTTGTGTGAAGACTTCGTAATCTCTTTTCTAGTGTCCCAAATTTAAGAAAATACTTTGTAATTACATGGAATATCGACCTAAAATACTAGTTAAGTTCTATATTTAAAAACCAAAAACAAAATAAAAGAATGGAGGCCCAAAAAGATTTTTTGAGGTCACTAATTACGCTCAAAATCTCCATTTTATTGTCGATTAAGCTCAAATTAACAACAAACAGGACTTCTTAAACTATTTAAGTAGATATTCCATAAAATGTTGGTGTTATATAAATGCTCTGTGGACACAGAATTTATGAACATATTCACAAAACGACATTATTCATTTAATGAATGGGAATGAATGCACTCAGGTAGGTTTTTCGAATTAGGTGTTTTGTTTATATAAAATATAAAATATACTCTGATCTTTTTGTCTATCAAATTTTTTATTTAATCGAGCCATTCGGGTCTTTATGTGTGCCCTTCATGAGGAGTTTTTTAACACTTTAAATTGTATAGAATACAAGACTTTACGTTTTTATTTCCTTAAAACAAAACACCTAATTCGAAAAACATTTTTGCCCAATCAAAATTTCGTTATTTTCTCAAAATTTTGAAAAAACTGCCAAAGCACCTCTATTTTTTAAAATACTAAAAACCATAAATGTCTTCCGGGAGGTTTTCGAAAACCAACCGGAAAATCTCTGTAGCATTATAAACGTTATAAAATGTGCGTTCTCTGTCATGTGTATCGAAAACGGTACACAAATGAAAGCTATCTCTCGCCAAATGCATTTGCAATATCTCTCACAAAAGATTTATTGAAAATTCTGGTACGGAAATGTATGTAGAATTTCAGTGCGATCAATAAAAAACTTTTTGATTTATCGCTTACGCTTGTTTTTGAAAAATATATCCAGTGTTCAGAAAAACATTTTTACCATAAAGTTTGTGTAAATGAAAATTTTAAGGCCTAAGGCCTACCACAACATCAAAAGCACTTTGAATAGAAATTTTTCTAGCGTACTCGTATTTTTAAAATGCTCCCTACCATAATTTTCAAAAACGTTTTTGCGAAAGTCTTACATGTAAAAATTCATTTGGTAAAAGAGAGCGTTCATATGTGCACCGGTTTCGGTACACGTAGCAGAGAACATTTTAAATGATTTATGAGAAAAAGGACTTTTGTATCAGAGCTTTCGTGAGAGACTAACATGTAAAAATGCATTTGATGAGAGGAAGTTTTCATTTGTGTACCGTTTTCGGTACACATTGCGCGATATGTTGTAGTTTATAACAAATTGAGTAAACCTTTAAAGGCGAGAAAGGCAGTGTCTGTCCAATTTATAAAACTGATCGCGAAAAAGGCGAAGTTGAAGCAAGTTAACGCCGGAGTTAATCGGGAGAACTCGAAGACATTCGCAGCTGCACGTGTGCCGGACTGGTGACTGACTCAATTAATTACTTCGCTACAACGAATCTGCGATTATGAAATCCGCCACCTCTGATAATTGACACATATCAGCTGCGAACAGCATCTGGGACGGAGTGAGCGACAAATGTATGCACTCATATTGAAAATTGATGATTAATCGTGCCGCAGTCAAGGTTGCGCTCTAATTGAAAAAACGAGGAATAAAATTGTTATTTGATTTTAATTGCCCGCGAATATAAAAGATTCCATTGCAGCAAACGCTCCAGACGATGGTGTCCCTCGCCTGTCTATGATTATAATTCACTGAAACTAATTATGACTTAATTTTTATGTGACACACCTCTGGAGTGAACCCAATTACACTTGGTAAATTACTCGAGCGCTAAGTGTGCTCCATTGTGCCCCTTTTGCCGTCCTTCCACTTTCAAATTGTGTCTTGAATCAGCCGGGGGGGTTCTCAATAACTCTGGGAAATAGCAAAAGTTGGCTCCGACATTGGCCCTGATGAGGCTGCAGAATATTAAATATTTTCATGATTTTCCCTTTTCCAATTTACATTCCATTCCGAGCAAAATGTTCTAAATGTAATGTAAAAATCCTGCCGCTGACGTCAATACAGAAATATTTTGAAATCAGCAGCTGTTAAACCCAGCCTTTGTCCTGAGTATCTTATCAGCGGACGCGTGTCAGCAAAACTTTTCAATGATTGGAGTAACAAAGCTACCGTGTCGTAATTACTTTTAATAGAACATCATCAGCAGTATCGCAATAAGCAGTTGCAACAATTCAAAAACGAGACACATTAAATCCAGAATTGTTAGATTTACTTTTAAATAAAAATATTCATCTATTGAGATTATTGCTTTAAATTAATGTTTCATTGCCTACATAACTAGTTTAAATTTACTGTAACGCTTTTTTCTATTGTTATTGTATAAACATTTCCCACGAATTGTAAAAATTATTCAAACAGTCTAATTGCATTCCCAATGTTTAGTTATTTTCAGAGTTTCAGAGAAACTTGTACAAGAAATAAATATAAATTGAATTTATGAAAGTAGAGAAAGTACGTAACTTTTAAACATGCAAATAGCATAATATGATTAACAATTTCCGGAATTTATTAAGTTTATTGACGCAAAATTAAACCTTCCTCGTAAATAGTGTGAAATATGGAAATTAACTACGGTAAGATCTAACCATGTAAAGTTTATGTCTATTTTAAACAATCTTTTTCGAATGACAATTTTTTTGATTTAATTTTATTGATATTTAACATCGCAGCTAGACATAATAGGGACAATATTAGGTCTATCGGAAAGTTCTGTCCGTTTTTGAAGAGGAAGAAAATGATGCAATTTTTAACATATTTAACTAGATTTATTGTACGATATAATTTCCATCGTTCCTTATGACTTCTTCCCAGCAGGATAGCTATTTATAAAACCTATTTTTGAAAAAAAAATCTTTGGATGCGAAAAACTACAGCAGCACTACTGTAAACGAAAACGTTTTCTTCATTTTTTAATTTTTTCCTTATCAAATAATTTTTTAAAGAAAGGAATAGGTGAAAATCTGATGTGAGATTTTGTGGCGAGTCGCCAAAGCAGTATGTGGTCTAGCATTATCGTGATGCAGTATGGTTTCCTTCCTATTGAATATTGTCAGTCTTTTTTCTTGGAGTACTTTGTTAACTCGTCCATTTGTTGACTGTATTTCTCCGATTTAGTTTTTTCTTGGGTTCTAAAAGCTCATAATGGATTGGACCTTGCATGTCCCTCCATATACACAGTATTCTCTTTTTAAGGCTCAAGCTCGGTGTAGAGGTGAAAAAGGTATGTTTTCCGGGTTCACACTGTTTTCCTTACAATGTTTTCATATGTAATCCATTTTTCATCATTTGATCTATCATGGTCTTAAAAATATCGTCATCAGCCACAAATGACCGCCCAGAGCGTGGCTTATCACTAACGCTGAAATCACCATCATCAATTTTTCGAACCATCTCCTACACGTTCTGTCCGAAACAGCATCTTCACCAAAAACTTTTAACAAATTTCGACACGCTGACAATGACATGAGTTATCTTTGTTGTAGTTAATTTCGAAGGGCACATAATAAATGCAATTATAAAAATATACAGCCACATATAACTCAAACGAACATATCCAAATATATTCAAACTTGAAACGAAATTATCGGACAGAAGTTTCCGGTAGTCCTAATAATAAAAATTTACATTATCTCCTCTTTCTCAACTGATTCAAATAATCGACTTCGAATTCTCGAATTTCTGGAAAGTATTAATGCGTGCACAAATTTTTAAATATATTTTAATGCAGATCATATTTAATTAAAAAGAAGTATTAAAAACTTAACTTGAATATCACCGAGAACCTTCCGACTCCCAGAAAAAAAAAATTTAAATTTTTAACTTATTAAATATCTAAAATTTGGCCCAAAAACTACTGAGATATCACAATTTGAGTAAAACAGGTAATGGTCCTTGAAAAAAAATATTTATTATGGTATTTGTACGTTACCCCTATATTTTTGAATGGAATCAGATTTATTTATTTAAAAAAGAAATAAATATCATATAAAAATGTTTCAAAATAAGAAAAATGTACATGCATATAGAAAAATTTAAATATCAGATCGAATAGTTAAATATAAAAATCCTGTTTTTTTTATCATATTTACGAGTATTTCTAGAATAATAAATCGTACGCTGTAAAGCATGCTAAAATTATTTTTTATATGCACTGATGCAAAAAATCAGTAGTTCTTTGCAAGCTCTTAGGGCACTAGTCAACCTCCCGTCACGATTAAAACAATACCAAACTTAAATTGGCTTAAATTGAAGTTAAGAAAACAGTGGGGCGTCTGATACCCCACAGTGGTAGCTGATTCAGGGTCGATATATCTATAATAATATTACACTATTTAAGAATTATGGTATTTATGATTTTTTGCTAATGAAATGTTTACTTTAACCCCTTAATTTTCTGTACTAAATTCGAATTTGACCGGCGTCGCCCGTAGTATGTAACTCTTTGGGGTTAGGTGGATTAAAAATAATCCCACTTTTTTCCAAGCCTATTATGCATGGTGGGATATACTTTAAACCACGTCGAAAAGATCAAATTACTCATTTTTAAAAGTTATTTTACTATAATTGAAAACAGAATCTGTGCAACTTGGGTATCAGATTTTCTTTCAATTCATCAGCCATCATCATCTACTGCTACTTGTAAAAATTGTTTGCACTCGTACTATTCTCCGAGATTTAATCGTAAGACAAGGGGTTAAGTGTAAATATGTGGTGGGTAGTTCATGTTATTAACTTTGGTGTTAATTTATTATTTAACAAAACTTAATCATAAGTTAAAGTAAATATTTCTCATTAAATACTTTCGTCATTCGTCAACAATTAATATTAGGGGTATTTATATTATTTTATTAATATTAAAATATATTTTTCATTATTATTTAATTGGAGTTCTCCATCAATCTATCCTACACCATAATCAATCATGTCATACTTTCGTGCCAAAAAGTTACATGTCACAGTGCAAACATATTTAGATCGATAGTGAAACAAGGACCGATAAAAATAAACGATTTTATGTAAGAAAATATCGTAAATTGTATTCGCACTGTTTTGTTTGTGTTTAGGCAAACAAAAACTGTTGGCCTAAATATCAAAGACGCCGACAGATGTCGTAATCTAATAGAATTATATAAGTTGCGTTCACTATACGCTCAATATAATTTGAAAATACGTAATTTTTGTTGTATTAGTAATTAGAGAAATTGTTTCCTGTGATTGTACAACTGCTGTTTTAATTAATCAAACATTTTACATACCTAGGGTGATTCGCGTGATTAAGACGAATCTTGTGAACCTCTAATAATCAAAATTGGTCAAACCATTAAGGATATAGGCGGGAACAAACATACAAAACATACATAAAGAGAGACGTAGGACTGGCAAATACAATGCCCATGTTTTGTTGAGTGAAAGGACGGTGTGTGACGGGTGCCAGCTGTTGAAGAAAGTGAATTCATCCAAAATAATTACGCACAATTGGAAAGTAAACTTGATGGTGACACTGTACAGGGTGGACATTTTCGCGGCCATAAATTTCTCACACGAACCCTGGAGGGACATTATTTAATATTCAAGGAATTGATAAGCCCAGCAGTTATCTAATGAAAGTCTGGATATTTCTTGGCGCTCATGAGCCCTCCCCGACCGAATAGTGATTCAGCACTATATTTTTTTGTTCAAGAAGTGGCACGCATGCACCGTTTGGAAAAGTGGTCAATTTATACATTTAATTAATGTGGTTTACACGAAGCTCACTCATGTAGAGTGCATGTGGGGAGTTGCTCCATTACTTGCGGATGATTAATTATCACATGGTGGCTTTATGTTTTCAGCATAAAAACATATTTCCCATTTCGAAGTATTACAGCAGTGCAGGACAGCGCTGTTTATATAAATGCGACCCCATGCTATTTACTTGCATGAAAATTATTCTTCCGAACGCCTCTGGCGCTGTTGCCTATATTTATTATATTTTGTTGTTGGCACGCTCCGCGACATATCCACCTTTATGGTACATGTCATCATAGTCACGCGTATTCCATATTTCCTGATTTTTTTTTTTTTTTTTTTTTTATAGTTCAGTCGGGAAAGGAAAGGTAGTCTTGGGCGGAATTATAAATAGCTTCTCAGTAAAATAGTTGCATGTCGCAACCTCGGGATATAGCACTAATCACAAAAATGGGAATTTTCCTCTGAAATTAAATGTACATTTTCCTTTAACACTTTATAAACACGGAGCTGCGAAATAAACGTATTTTATACAAACGTATTTTAAATGAAAAAAGTAAAATATTACTCGGATGTTGAAATATTTTAAAGGGGGAGGGGTGACAAATAGCTTCATGCATATGTCTACTATGGTATGATTAAGATCCTGGTTAGGGTCAACGTACGTCTTTCAGCCTCTCAACTAAAAAGTATGAAACAAGAAAATATTCTTGCCTTAAATCATAGCCTGAAACTCTCCACTAGACTTAGGGAATTTTGTGTTCTACTTAAAAATCGACACATAACTGCGGCAGTATTTAGAATATAGTTGTCGATCGTATGCCGTAATAACAGAACAGATTAAGTTTGAGGTCCCTTCACGAATTTTGATGAAATCTTGGAAGAATGTTTATTTGGGATCAAAAGTTACGAATATGTAAACAAAAATTTGCTGATCACTTTTAGTTCTCTAGATATTTAACTTTTAAGGGGTTATTATTCTTTACCAATTTTTCATTTGTCGAATGTTTTTAAAAATGTTCTCTGAAATTTCTAGAGTGATCCGAACATTTTGCACTTTTCGATACCTTCAACGTGAGTACCTGAGCGCGCTCTATTACTTCGGACGCGGCTAAGCCGCTTACGCTGTCCAATTCTCGGAAACTCCTCAGTCGATCCCTTACCCACATATTCCTAGTATGTACGGGTTCGTTCCGAATTACGATCATATGAAAATTTTAATTTCTACTATATTTTTTTGTTTTTTTTGCAAAAACACTTGTTTTTTTTCGAAAAAAGTTCGCCATTTCGTTAATTATGCATAAAAAATTAATAATTGTAATTCAGAACAAACCTACAGTTATACTTTATCTAATAACATTAAATTATTATATTTTAGATGATTTGTTGCATAGAAATCGACAACATAAGTCGCCTGCCTACTTTATGAAGAAAGTTACTTTTGTCTACCATTTTTGCATATATAGTAGAACGCCGATTATCCGAACGCCGATTAACCGGATCGGTCCTAAGCGTAATATAAAAAATTAAAACCAAGTACTGTAAGTAATGTAATTTTTGTTTTGTTTTGTTGTAACAAGTTGGAACTCGCTGGAGTCCAGATATATTTCAACTGTTATGGTTGAAACCTAGAGGCAAGACACTACATGTTTATTCTATGTGTGACATTTCGTTTTTCTTTATTACCAGTCTATGTCCGATTATTCGAATTGTCGATTATCCGAATCGACCCCGGTCCCAATTAATTCGGATAATCGGCGTTCTACTGTATGTAAATATTGAGTAAAATAATTGAAATAGCGTTAAAGCGTCAAAAGTAAACTAATCCCTTAAATGTCGTCCTTAATTTCGTTGCAATTTGTGTAAACACCTTAAGTTAAACATGTTTCCACATTTCTTAAAGAACCTTTGAAATTAACGAATTAAAGAAAAAATATAATTTTCAACTTATTAACGATGACGAGGGCGCATTTGTCTCATGACATCACACGTATAGAATTCTTTGCATAAATGAGGTGAAAACATTTTTATATAAAGACTTTTCCACAATTTTAACCCAAACCATTGTGGGAACATGAAGAAAATCCAGTCGGATATCAGTTTTAAAAATTTTGAAAATTAATCATCTCATAAAATACAAACGACCAACAAATTCTTTTAGATATCCATCACTTTTGATCCGAAATGAAAGTTTCTTCAACATTTCCAAATGAAGAGACCTCAAAACTTAATTTATTCCGTAACATTAACATATTTATGCAAGTAAGCACCCATAGGGCGCTACCTAGTCTAAAAGAAAGAGTTACGACTATGGCAGTAAGTGAATAAGTTTTTGGACCCATAATTTGTGCTATCGCGTCCGCTATATTCAATTTCCTATGACATCAATTAGCCTAGGACACATTCTGGATCAAGTCGAATTCAACGATAATTCCTTTGTTGGAATTGATTTAATAGTTTAGGCTGTACGTTGTAACAAACTATTTGATATACTAAGGAGAATGCGCACATAGGCTCTAAGATTCATATCCCTTTCTTTTTGCTTTCCCATAGTCGGGTAATTAATCACTATTACAAATTAATTTTAACTCCTTTCTTCGAAAATTGAGAGCAAATCAATGCTACCGTAGGATGCAGTGATTTAATATTCTTTAATATTCGTTTCTTTTTTTTTGGAAAATCCCTCTTTTAGTGGAATATTAATTAAGTAAGTATTATGAATTTTTTAATTATTTATATTTTACCAATTTGTTTTTTTTAAATTAAAGATAATCTTAAGATTTTAATTTCTTCAAATTCACCAAAATGAAAAATTTATAGCCCACACAGACTCAAAATCAATCGCCACGTGATTAATAACCATAGAAAAAAGCACATTTCCGAACTAATTTTGAGAAAATACTTTTTAAAAAAATACCTGCAGGCACAACTTACCGAAAAGTCCTTATGTTTTTTTTTAGCAATTGTTTTATATCTAAAAATTAATTATAACACTATCCGATTTATCTTATGATTCCTCGTATTCAAGTTCTTTACATTTATGTCTATTAGATTAAAATTTTCATATAATTTCAATTTCTAAAATTATCCAACAGAAAGTAGTTTTGTTTTTGTTTTCTTTTATCAATTGGGTGTATGCACGTTTAAAATTTGAAAAGATCTATCCTTAATAGAAAAATGCATGCATAATTCTAATAATTTTATGTATTGTGGATAAATATGTTATAAAGGCGATCTTAAACTATTTGTTGTGAATAGAGATAAAAGTAAAATAAAGGTGACGGAGCCGTGTGAATCAATTAAAAAGTGAATAGAACAATAACACATAAAATTAAAAACAGAGCAATACAAACCAAAATGAAGAAACCATCATCGAAACACTGCAACAAAAATAAATCGAAGAACGAAATTAAGAAGAAACGAAAATAAAAAAAGATTTCTTGAATTTTTTGAAAAAGTTTATTTCCGCTTTCACATATTTTGTCTTAGATTTTCGAGTTTATGCGACAAAGACAATTCCGGCATAAACTGTATCTTCGCTATGTAAAAAATTGGTGTATATAATATAAAATTATTATATATGCTGTGATTGAATTTACAGAAATTTCTCGATCAGAAAATATGTATTTTGTGTCTAAAATGGTCAACTACAATAAAATTGCAAGATCGCTTCTGGATAACTAAGGTTCGCCTGAAGTCTGCACGGTATCTTCTAACTCTTTTGCGCTTGCGCATTTCCTCATCTCTCCTCCATATCTTCTATAAAATGTTCTTTATATAAAAACTCTAATAATTAATGATAATGAATTATAATAATAATAAGACTCAACAATTTTAGTTTCTTTATATCTCTCACGTATAAAAATGTCGCTCATAAATATGTAACTCTCAATTTAAGGGGCTTTTCCTTCTTGTTCTCATATTTGACAGAAACCATTTAATATAAAATTTTTTATTGACTCGCGATGAATTGATTGTTTCTGTAAATAAAAGCTTTGTCTCAGTACGCCTAGCTTTAACTAAAGTAGAAAACTTAAAGAGTACTCTTAAACGTACGTGTGTGTATTTTCTTGGAAACTTAAAAGTAGTATATTACAGGTGAATTTGTGTTTGATTTCTTAAACGAAAATGAACTCTCAAATGAGATATTGCAGGTTTTTGCTATCGCAGTTAAATTCTAAGTGACTACCTGAACTTGAGGAGGCGGTTTCAAAGTCTTGCAGGTTGCTAAAGTCCAGGTTGAGATCAGAGTTGAAGTCGTCAAAAATTGTGGAGGTGGCAGGGTCTGCAAGGCTGTTGAAATTGAGATCACGGTCTTTGATGTGGGCTAGGCGGATCGTGTATCCGCCATTTTGGTAAATGCTACTGCTATCCTTGAGGTCCGGAGTACAGTCCCCGGTCATAGTGAATTCAGAAGTGTCGGCACAGCCATTTAAAATTCCGTTGCAGTCGGAATTGAGGTTATGAGTGTTGTGATTCTGCAGAAAGTTTTGGATCGGAAACAACCTTTGCGTGTCTGTTCTACTGGCAGGATTCAAATTGGCATCGTTTACAATACTGAGTTTATCGTCAACGTCGACAGTTGCGCCTCCGAAGAACGACTTTGTGTTGGTCGCGTCTATCCGGATGTCCTCGGTGAACACCTTCGACTCGTTGTTGAACAACTTCGAGGTTATACTCCGGCTGCTGGGATTGTCGCCGCAGATATTGAACAGGGCATCCGTCGAGATGAAGTTCTTGCTGGCCTCCTCGTCCCCGAACGCGTCAAAGTTGTTCGCGTCGAACATTTCTACGCTGTAGGTGACATCGTTCTGCAGGAACTTGGTCACGTCCTCGGTGTCCAGCAGCGGGGAGTCAAAGATGCCCTCGTTCGGATCGCCCGAGATTAGGGAGTTCTCCTCGAAGAACTTAGCACTTTCTGGCGAATTTGGTACAAGCATCGAGAACTGGGTGATCTGCTCGGCGCTGAGGGGCGTCGTCGAGCTAAGGGTCAGCCGGTTCCAGTGGGACTCCGTTGACTTGGGATGCTCCTCGTTGTTGTTGTTATTGTTGTTGTTGTTGGTGTCGTTCTTTGCGGTTTGCTTAGTTGTAGAATTGTTGCGCTTATTGCTGGCAGTGTTTTTCGCTTTTTTCACGCTAGACGTGCTGGAACTCTTGGCAGCTTTACCTTGTTTCTTCTTTGGACGGTATTTGTAGCCAGGATACTCCTGGGAATGTAGCTTACGCAAGCGCTCAGCTTCAAGGACGTAGGGCTCCTTGTCCTCCTTCGGGAGGGCTTGCCACCTTGCACCCAGAGTTTTCGATATTTCCGCATTGTGCAGATCCGGCGTCACCTCGCAAATTTTGCGACGTTCAATTTGACTCCACACCATAAATGCATTCATCGGTCTCTTAATATGACCGGGACTGTGCTTTTTCGTCTGAAAATACAAAGAAAGAAATACAATTATTTATGAAATCGTAGTAAAACTATATTCTACAATTACAGGTTACCGTACTAAAAAAGGAAGGTTCCATAAAAACCAACCCTCCCTCAGGGGAAGTACTTCAGAAAATCTCAGATCAGAAGCACATGGGTATGGGATACCCTGGAATTGCGTATATCTCTGCTTCTAATTAATAAAAATTAAATAGTTGTTTTTTTTTTTATCGACACGTTATAAATTGTAATTCATACGATAACAAACACAATTTTCATTCGCATTCTATAACTATAACGACCCTGAAAACTTATTGAAAATAGACGGAGAATATCGAAAAAGTTAAAACAAAATTCAGACTGCAAAAGAGACCAAAGCCAGATGGAACATTTTATTTTATCAGCATAGCTGCACCGGAAAACAGACTGAAAATCAAGAAAATCAGTTATCTTTAATAAGAATTATACTGACTTTTTTTTAAGATTTGGACTAAGAATGTTTTAGAAATTAGGGATTTTTCAATTGCCTCAGGATAAGTGAACTGAAAAGAAACTAACTGAATTTAAGCGCAAAATATACTTGAGCTCATATTTTTCAGTTGAATTAGCACTGACTTCGAAGCACTTTTCAGTCTATTCACTACCTCAGTTTACTATTAATTCGTTTTCCGTCTACCTTGATAAATTTTTTAGTTTTATTTTTTAACCCGGGTACCAATTTTCAGAGAAATACGAAGATTTTTTGAAATTTTATTATGTTTATCTGAAGGAGATATTTCAGTTGTTAGCGTGCTAGCCTACCATCCCAAAGTCTATGGATTCGAATTCCACGCATAACCATGATCTTCTGCGCTGTGTGGTAATACAAGTGCGCATTTCTAGGGAACCACACCAACCTACCAAAACCTAACCTTATCTGAAGGAGCTTTATGGAATTTTCATAATAATGAGTACCAACAAGATTTCAGCGTCCTTGATTTAAAAATGTTATCAAAACAGAGTTAGAGCAAGCTTGAAAAACTTCTATTGTTGAACGTTAAGGCTTTACATGGGTTTTGAAAAGAAAAGTACGCCATCAGAAGAATATTTCTTGAATGTTTCAAGTCAATCCTAGCATAAGTGTAGGAGACTTTTCAAACTCCTCCTATGTGGCTCGATCAGAAGGGTGTAAAACTTTAAACGCATTTTCCTCCATACAGCATTTTTATAGATGTTGGGCAAAATATGTGAAAAACGAATCCATCTATGATTCTGAAATTTTGCAGACTACTTTTAAATTGTATTAATTCGTGATTGAACGAAGCATTTTTATTTTCGTTGACCACAACTCATTTGGCAAGCCAATATATGGCCAAATTTAATAATTGCTAAAAATTGAAATTCTTCCAGCTAAAATGCAAATTTTAATATTTTTCCAAATCCCTCATTCAATCACTATCTATAACTAACAAACAAATTGCTGGATTTACTAATTCCTAAAGTGTTCTCATATATTTCTTCCTAATTATTTCAAAACTGAAGAAAAACCACGAAAAAATATGAAATTAGCGTATTGCTGCTACTGATGTCGTACGAGAATTCTTTTTATCAGAAAATGTTACAAATATAGGAAGAGGCGAACAGCTAAATAAATTCTTATCGAAATGAGTCAGTTAGAAACGCTTATCTTAAGTTTCTGCTGGCACCCGACCTTGTGATTACCTCAATGAAATGTGGGATGTGGGCAATTTCAATGTAAACAGCAGAGAAATGAAGTTTATCGCTTTTTACCCAGCAAGTAATGTTTAACACCTGACAGACAATGACTCGGGCGGAAGCGTTCAATGAAAATTTTTAAAAGTTATGTATAAAAAGCGAGAACTTTTGATCAAATATAAGGCAAATGGTATGCGTGCTCAGAAACTTATTTTTTATTAGTACAATGTTTTTTTTTTTTACAATTCCCAATGCCACGAAAAATTATTAACTTTGTCGCTTCATAAATCACAACCGCGAAATATACCTAAATATAGGAAAGTAATTAATCAGGTTGAAAGATTATTTGAACATTGAACTGAATTGATTCATTTGAAAGGTAATCACAGGTAATCTATTCCTGGAGTAACAAAAAATTAAAAATAAGTCGTGATAAAGTCATTCTAGGGTTATTTTGATATAAAACGATTATCGATTTATGGATATATAGCAGCCTAACAGATAATTCATAGTACTTTGTGGCACAGTAGTAGTTTTAGAAATGGGGATTTAATTAGCACATTATAACATAAAATTGGAGTTTTTATAAATAACTATTAGTTATAAAAAACAAAACCCTACTTGGGTTTTGGCAATTTCCTTAGATAGATTAAAATTAATTTAGATTATTTTTATAAAATTTTCATCCCAATGACATCATTCAACTGCCTGTGGCATTTATTAACATTCATCACGTAACCGAAACAACCAAGATGCAATAAAATAAATTTTCGCTATTGTTCGCAAAACCACATGCCGATTGCTATTTGTTTTTATTGAATAAAGTAGAATGTCTCGCATATTTATGATAAACTCTTTATGTTGTTTTGAGATAAGAGATAACATCAGAAATTAGCAAGTGTACGAAAGTGATGAATTAATTAATCGATATCGATTGCATCGGTCGTTGTCTCATTATTCATTTAACATTGAAAAGTGAGCATCATAAAGTGTTATGTGTTAAGTTCTTCATTATTTCTAATCGCAATTTAATAAATTGAAATTATTTAAGTTAGTTATTTAAACTAAAATGCTTTCATATCTCTATTAAGTTTAGTTTTATTGAAATATGAGAAGTTCATGTGATCTCAAAAAAATTGTTTTGTAATTTTATATTTAACGATCCAACATTTGGCGAAAATATGTAGGTGCATTAACCGGCTAAAAGGCAGACAGAGATAATTATGAAATGTTAATGTCCAATAGACGAACCAACAAAAAGAAGGGTATTAAATGGTTGAAATCGTGGCGATACTGAATCTTCATGGAACGTGCGATTATGAACATCTGAATGATTCCGCCTATAGTCGACGATATTAAGGAAGCGATAAGTGAAATTAAAGTATTTTTATACGATGCACGTTTGCTTCCACATGACACAAATACGAATCGATTGATAACGTCCACTCAAGCTTACTGGGTTTATTGACCGCGAGTGCGAGCTAATCGCGATCATCATTCGAAAGCAGTAAAATATTAAAGTCGTGAGGCTAATCGATGCCCGTCTTTGCAGACTTTTCCTGTGAACTAGTTCAAATTATTAAATTTTTCAAGCAGTCGAGATAAGAGTGGGTCGGTCGGTTCTATCGCTGTATGTACTTCATGTCTCCTGGAAGCTGATTACTCTGCCAGATATTAAAATCGGCGAGATATAATGAGAGAGCCCCGGTGGCATCTACGCAGCAATTTTAATTGCAACTCAAGTGGGGCTCTGGGATTTTGAGGAAACCTCAATTTTGAAATCGAGATTGATCGATCCGGGTTTATTGACACTTCCCGTAAATATACAACAACCGTTCAGACATTTGGGAAGCGAACTTGTATACCACGTCCACAAAGTGTAATCAAGAATTTTTGGGGCGAAGGCACCAACACGAAACGTACAATTTCAGAACCCGCCCTGTATGCCAGCCCGATGGCCCTTCTTGCTATACAACAATAACAATTGCTCGCAAAACTTTAAAGATTAATGAGAAATGTTTAGGAAAATTCAAATCTGTCTGTACTTATCGTGAAGGTCAGCCACCGGGCGGGCTTTGTGGAAGTTGATGGTTTATATAATTTCGATAAAATCGCCCAGACGGGACAGTTTATTGCGACTGGTTCTGTCTACGTGCTGGGTGCAGGGCGAGCGCGAATGGGACGTCGGCGAGGCGAAGGCCATTAACCGAAGGAAGCAGGCTAAAGCAGCTGCTCCAAGAGGTTCCCTGAATCATGGGAAAGGAAGAGAAAATTTATGTTCAGCACCTAAGTTCCCTACGATAGCCCGGTGCGGCTGAATGCGAGCTTGTGTGGGTAAGATTATGGGAAAAGTGATAGCCTGAATTCGGAGCATTCACTTTGCCACCCTTTAAAACTTCAACAATATAAATTACAATTTTATCTCAATTTCACCCTAAGCTTTGAGCGGCGACTTTGGGCATTACAAGCGAAAATTGAGATGTGTTTTGGAGGTTCAACTTCACGAGCCAGTCACTTAAATATCGCATCGTGCCGCCCACTCCAACTTTAAGGTTCTTTCAAATGCTTTAAAATCTTCTGGATATGTTCTACAGAAGAAGTTCGGATGAGTTCCCGAAAAGTTATTCGTTTTCTTGGAACATAAAATATTTAACGAGGTGAAGTTCACGTGGTACTTCAGTCAAAATTAAAATGATCCAGTTTTGGTTGCTCTGAGAAACTCTAGACTTGAAGATAAGAGCGTTAGTATGAGGAGGAATGAACAATTTTGGTTATGACACAACTTTTTCATTATTAAAAACGAAATCCGATTATTATATAATGAAATCTTACGTATAAACCAAGGGTCGTTATTTTAAATATTAGTTTAGGCTTAGTTTCGGAAACTTACCACTTTCAACTTTATTAGTAGATCTAAGTAAGTCTAAACTTTTATACCGATGGCGTTTTCAAATCTCTTTCAAGATTCAAATTCGTTAGTTATTTAAAATATAATTCCAAATTTAAAACTGCAAACGAATAATTGTTTATGAAATTCAATCACATTTTAACTCAAAAATAAAAAAAAATAAATTGAATCGGCAGTTAAAGGGTAATATTTGTTCGACTATTTTTCCATTCGATTTAAAATTTAAACTGTAGCTTCTAAGTATAATCGGTAAGGCAAAAGCAAAAGGAAAAAGATGTCTGGTCGGCTCAAGTACTTTATTTAGAAGTCCGGCTTTTCCCACATCAAGAGCAAATCTGTTGACCGCTATCTGATAACAAAAATGAATATATGGATGTATTGTATATCGAATGTACATTGGTACAAGAGATATATCAAGCCGCCGCAGTCATCAGAATTGCTTTTTTACAGTAGGAGTTCATCGCTTAGCTTTTAGGAACAATTATTAGTAATACGTATGTACGAGTAGCATTAGTCCAGGGTAAGTGAACCTTTCATTTCTTTTCGACAACTTTTAAGAAGTTCTTACTCTTTTAGATAAAATTTCATTGACTACATAAGTTAGATTCCCTAGAAGAATATGCACGATTTTTAGTTAGTTAACAAGAAATTTACAAAAACCTTCTCAGTTTTAGGTTTGAAACACTATTACCCTTTAAGCGAACTTAAGTATTAAATTCAATGAAAAAGAATTATATTCTTTTCAACAATCAATTTTGATTAAACATGTGAATAAAATAAAACAAGAAATTCAACTTCAATTACCGCAAAATCAATTAACACAATTAAAAATATTATTGACTAAAATTTCGTAATTTTGAGTAAAATTGCATGACGAGTTATTATTAATTTATGATTTAAGTTGCGAAATTCCCTAGCGATAAAATTCCACTTCTAGCCCTGCTCGAGGGCATTCCGTGAGCCCTCTTGAGACTCCGCCAAGGGTGTCCAAGGTGCTCGCGAGCCCAAGATATGATAGATTCGAAACATCTTTCATCAACACTTCACTGGTCAGCCTTGCTGTTCTAGTGTTTCACATTCATTCAATTTACCCCCATTAATTTGGAGAAACCAATTTGCAAAACCTTTTGCACGAGCCACAATACGCTGACTTCTTGTAAGATTGGTCAATTAGTTCCAGTCACGATGTTATTGGTTTAGAATAACCAGCGGCCCGAATGCAGACGAGGGGAGCCCCTCCATCGGTACCTATACACTCGAAACCGAATAAATATCCATGAAAAGGAAAAAGTCAACGCTAAACGCTAAAATCCGCCAAATGCAATTTCAAAAATTGGAAATCGTTTACACGAGTGCGCCCAAGCTGAATGCAATTAGGCTGCGCTCGGTGAATTGCTTTGGTAGTTGGCAAATCCACTCGATCTTATGTTGCCTCAAGCGTGTACTTAGTCAGCACTGGAGTGATTAGATTTAGTCGAGTGTTTGCCAAGCTAAGCTGATCTATCTCTAAAGGTTAAGATTACTGCAATGTTGAAACTTGAATTTCCTAACCTTGAGCAGCTGTACAAGTTTGTGCTCAGCTCAAATTGGAGGCATGTATGAGACTGATCGGAGCATTTATTCCGCTAGCATGGCTCGATTGTGGCCAGGTATTGTGTTTCCCTGTTTATGATCGTATCTGATCGCAGCTTCCCAAGATTGAAACGTCTCAAAATGTGAGCAGAGGGATGCTGCTTGCGAAATGAGGTGATCAGCGTACACAATTTGTCGGAAGTAGAATCGATAAATTATGTTTTCAGCGCAAACACTGCACCGGTAAGGTGTCTCATTTTGTGCACCTTCCGACGACTGTATGCGATAGCAAACGCTTATTAGCATAATTTTGGTCATTACACCTCCAAATGGGAGCGGCCCTGAAGGGACCGCAAATAAAACCGTCCTTCATTACATTGGATGCCGGCAAATGAGCCTTTGATAAAATATAAGGTGAGGTGGAAGTCTCACAGCGACGAGCTCATTGCGTCGCACTCAAAGTTGCTTAAGGTGGGTCTAATGGACTTTTAAGTTTTACGGATTTCTACGATATAAACCGCAGGTCTCTTCTTACTAAGTCATTGCACTGGGATTTTATTTTTGTGTTACGACTTAGGCTTCGTTAACATCTGACATTTATTCGCAGAGCTTCTAGTTTCGAGGAAAATGTTAACTTATTTGCGATTGCCTCACATAAAATTTTGTACGACCAGCGCATAAATTCTGAGATTATTACAAGAGGAACCCAAAAATTAAAGCCGATTAAATTCCTAATATACCTTAAAAAGCATCCCTAAATTTATTTGTTAATTAAAGACATTTTACTTTTGTTTATCGAGGAAATTCCAACTTATTCCTTTCGTTACATTTTTTTCTACCAGAAAGGTATCCGAAGGTATCCAAAACATTATGATGCTTTTTGATATTGGATAAATAATTAAAATCCACGAGAATATTTCCCTCAAACTCAAACTGTTACAGAAAAACGAAAGGACACGCAGTTTTGCTATAGTCAATAGACAGGTCCAATAGTATTTTCAATGATTTTGGTGCTGTTTTTTAGTAATAAATAATAATAGACCATACCCCACTATTAAAGCCCAACTATTAATCCGTGCTTAATGTACTCATTTAGGTGTCTAACTATCTTATCGTAAAATTTTATTAATCGCAGAATACCTACAGTACTTCGAGCATCACCAGAGGTCCACAGGAGGTTGTATACAGCTGGGGCAAAAGTATGTTAAATTTTATTAACAGCGCTGTTAAGCCGTAAGTAAGATCGTCCGGTTTTCGATGTTGATCGGATTGGAAGTGCTTCCGCACGTGCTAATCATAAACTTTTAATCAAGTTACAGCGGAGGTGAGCATATGATGAAAACATGATACCGTTACGGCGCAGATCGGCCAAGGGTCATTAAAACTCGCCCTCCGGTTAGTCAAAGTTTAATGTGCACTCATAACTGCGACTACGGCACGGCACGGCACATCACGGCAGCCGCAGACCCACGACCATACAGTGCCATTAAAAATACGAAATTGCCCGACATTGGACAGTGGATCCCAGTCGCGATTGTCAGCCGCATGCATGTCTGCTGGACTTTAATTACTGACCGAAACGAAACTGATTTACCTCATAATAGGAATTGGACGGCGTTGACCCATATGTTCATATAAAACTGCGCAATTCCTAAGCTTTTTCTTCTGTCTTCGATGAACGACCGCGGTGCAACCGAACTCAGTCTGAAACGACGACATATTCATGAATTCTGTCTGGAACCGATGAGTAATGACACATTTGCATGCATGCGACATACTGACTCAACAGTTTTATAGCTGCTAAGGCAATCCCATCCCAGCCGTGCTCAGCTAGCAGCTAGTACGCTAGAACCATACACCTCGAAGTCTGATAGTGGGGTGGCCGGGCGTAAAATTGATTGCGCGAGATTAAAATTTAAGCGGCCCAGACTTCGGTTGTACCAGTAAATAAATCGGCTTTATCCAATTACCCCAATCAAAGTATGTTGCCCGGGAAGAAAAGTTCTCCAAAATGTTTAATTTAATTATTATGCGCCACCAACGGCGGACGACACCCTGAATACAGATGGCCAATCTTATTAATGGTCAATAAATTTTCGGTAGAATGATCTCCTCGATGGCAAATTTTCAATATAAATTTTAATTTTGGCAAAGCGTGGTTCAACCGCAAATGTCTTTTTACTAAAAGCGGAAAATTGAAACCTGATACATTTGGAAATTCTAGGAAAGCTTTTCATTTATAAAACTCTTTTGAATGATTAAAAGAAGCAATTCTTCTCGATTATTCAATTATTCTTTTTTAAAATAAAAATATTTGGCCTAAGTGTGCCTTCTTTTTGGCAGCCACTTGAACCTAGAACCTAGAATCTAGAAAATAAAAATAATAAAAGACAACACGAGTTTTCATCCCCGATATTGTGTGTAGGACATTTCTCATTACTTTCTCTACATCAACGACCCCAAAAATTTCTATGCTACCATTTTAATGTCGAGGACAAACTTCTTTTTATTTTAACAGTCTTTTTTCTTTCAAATACTTTTTAGAAGTACAATTTTATAACTTCCAGAATGAGGGATTAGATTCATAAAAATTACTATCCATTAAATCACGTATAGTCTCATCGATTTATGAATTTTGTTTCTCCAGTAATAATCCAAATACCCCTTTTTAACGCATCATATACAGTGATTGCTTCATGAAAAAATATACTCTAAATAAAATTGTAAAAGTTGCTAATAAAAACATCTTATAAATGGCCTAAAATGGATAGACCTAAAAAATTTTCCTTAACCGTATTCTAAATTATCTCCTTGTCCAATACAAAAACGAAATATAAAAAGTGATGTTTTTCTATTTTATCGCTGTTTTTTTTTCAGTATTTAAACTTGAATTTAAATGACAAAAAATATAAGCAAAATAGAAAGTTGGTAGGTTTTTTTTTTTCCTTCATTGCGATTTCAAACAGCAATAGCAGTTAATGGTTACGTTAAAAATTAATTGCACAGACATCTCGGAAAAGCAATTATAATGAGGAATCATTTGACACAGGTGTATGAATAATTGGAAACATTAATGAAAAACATAAAACCGTACTGTTATAAATTACGAAATACAGATTCATAAAGCTTTGCTGGTTTATGGCAATTTTATTACCTTCTCGAAAAGATCTTAGCATCGAACGTTCAACAATCGCACCGTGAACCCTTAACCCTTATATCCATATGACTAAAGTTTTAACCAGCATGATCAAATTGACGAACCATTACGAAGGTATTGAGGTTAGACCGTACTGAAGTACTTTCATTGTTCAAACTGAAGTGATTTCTTTAGTATAATTTTCTCCGCAGTAAAGTAAGTGTTACTGACTTTAAAAGTTGTCTTTTTAAATTGGTATTAATTTTGCCTAGCCGTAGTGTAGACATTTCACCTGCAAATCGTTCACAAGCGATATTTTTTGTACATCCATTAATGTCATTTTTATTAGGAAATCGCATGTCTACTTTTTGTGACTGTAACGTCTTTTCTCATGTGACAATGTAGTTCAAAATAAAAACGAAAGACAAAAAAACAGCATATCAGCTGACATAAGACTTCTGTTTGCTGATTTTTATCGCATTGGTTTTTTTTCTTGTTCTGAATTTAAAATGTCCAAACTGGTTCTCTATGTCACCCGCAGTTTTATTTATTTATTTATTTTTTTTATTTTTTTTTTGTTTTTTTGTGAATCACAATTGAATAATGCAAAACACGCTGATGTGAACTTTTGTAGATAATCGGACAACAAAAAATGCCAGACTTTATTTTAGATTTCTTCGTTAAAAGTTTAAATAACAAATGTAATATTGCGTAACCAAACGAATTAGTTGATTATGACTTTTTGTAATGTATACTTTTTGAATTTATTTCTTCAAGACTATTTTAGGCATAAAAAAAAAGAATAGATTGCTTTAAAAATAGTGTTTTTCACATTATGTATTGCATGAGTCATAATTTATTATACAATAGTAGAAATATATACTAAAACCATTTTTCAAAGGTATTCCAAAAAAAATGTAATGTATGTTTGTTTGTTGTTCACTTCAACAAATCATTTATTTCACAATAATGCAAAGAAGATTAACAACTTACAAAGTTAAATAACAGTCAGACTATTCAAATTTGTTTGTTGATTAGAATAAACAAAATTGTTTGGTTAATTTTGTAGAAGTTCACTATATAGAAAGTAAAATTCTTCATTATTAAACACATTTTGAGCTAGCAATAGTTCTTTTTATGAAGCTATTTTCATTATTATGAACATTTCATACCGTAAAAATTGTTCTTTACATTTCTGAATACCTATAACATAAACACGCAGCTGATTTACGTGAACTCTTATTTGAATATTACGATTTTCATATTTTTAATATACTTTCGCTATCAATTTCTGTGCAGAAAGCGTTATACACTAAATATAAATGTACTTTATGACAAAATTAACGATTGGTTGTACGATTAATAACAATTTGTTCATCGATCGCTAACAAATGTTTTCCCTCCCACTCCCGATGTCTATATAATTTCCTTACCCAGTTATTGATGAGACCACATTCAATATTTATTCAATAAGTTGCTGTTGAAAGCACGTAACGTAATATTCTTAAAATAGGGTAACATTTGCGTCAGTTAAACTGTATCTCGAAGAAGAAGTTATATTAGTAGCTTTTAACGATACTGTAACTTAATTTTTCGCACAACATATATAAAAATTCAAACAAATAAACAAGATATCTGAAAATTGATGATGTGATATTTGAAAAAAAAAAAATACATATATGTATATATATAAAAAACTTTCGTAAAAAAGGAAATTGCGCGCTCAATTCATGATTAACGAACGAAACCCAATTATAAATGACAATACGTTATACCTTGCAATTATTTAGTAATTTCATTGCGAGAGAATTCCGCTAATTTTTCTCATTTCAAGTTCACCACGGATTTCGTGATGGAGGCACCGTCATGCATGCAAATTGTTTGTCACATTTATCTCAGTCGCATCAACGTTGCGTCAATATTGGCCACAGAATATGCTTGAATTACTTATTCATTCCTTGTGGCACGTTACATTAGGGTTATTAAAATTTTATTGAGGCATACTTCCTGTACCAGAGGTGGGCCTTACACCTCCTTTTGACTGTTGACCGCTGTTGACAGCAACATACATCGGTTACATACAACAGTCAACAATAACAATTCGATGATTTTTAATGTTAGCCTCCACACACTCTTAGGAGTCTTGAGTCGCTCGCGCACAGATTGCACAATCATCGGATAGTGTGCACCTCGCCTAACTTTGAAACTTGTAACGCCTCACGGACATGGATCGTTTGTTATGCTATGGTCGCAGCCGTGGTGCCCGTACCTTAGCCGCGTCATGTCATGTCGAATTGAACTTGCTTCGGCGGAGGTTATTGCTTCCTCTCCCCGAGCATGTTATTAAATTTATGGATAACTTACAAAACAACTCTTGATTGCGACTGGGCCCGAACAGCGCTACGAGCATCAGTAGGTCAGAGCATAATCGGCACTGCTTACTTTGGATTTGGATTTGAATTTTGGATTTGGGCAGTGGCGATGCTGCTCACGCGGGCCCAGCCACACGATCGTAGAAATAGTAAAAGGCTGAGGTACAGTGAATACGTTAGGCCAGAAACCGCACCCGCTTGGAAAGCGGCCAATTTTTGATTATTGAGGCGGAAGCTGTTCGAAATAATTCGATGCTGCCAACTATGAAAATTTATCTTCATCAACAGGTCGTATGTAGTCCGCGATACAGCTTTATTACAAAACATTTGAAAATCACAAATATTAAAAATTCATATTAAAGCTACTGCCAAAAACTAAAAGCAGACAAACCACAGGACAGGCACGTGTTTAAGAAATATCTTGACTCAGTTCTTAATTTTCAAATTTATTTATTTGCCATTTTTTAATATATCATCTCTTAAATAAGCAGTCTTACAAAAAAATATTTATAAATGGTCCAGAGATTTTCTAACATAAGCTCTTATCGATATTTTTGTTGGAAGTTTGTTTACGTAAAGTGACAATGCTCTTTTAAAATGAAAAAGAAAAAAGAAAAATAAATAAATAAAATCACATCGTAAGGTACAAACGCTACCGTGTTAGCTGTTTGCTTAGTCTGATGTTAAAATAAAAACAATTTCTTATCAGGAATGTTATCGCTACCGCATATTGCCAGGTCTGTAGGTAATGTACACAGAAAAATAAAAGATCATGTAAAATCATACAACCGAGCGTAAGTTCAAAGTGATACCGCAAAATGAATGTTGTTTGAAACTTAAAGGGCGTCAAATAATTAAAGGGTGAAAATAAGAAACAGTCTCAAATTTCGAACTTTTTATCTACACTATATACACAGGTTAGAAACCGTTTTAATATATAATTTAAAACTCTATTCTGAAGAGTTTTGGACTCAAAATTAACGTTAGGGTGAAAAATATTAACTTTTCAAAAAGTGCACGCTTTTAATTTATCAAATATAAGAAAGTTAGCACTTTTCTACTTGGGAGTAAACTGGAAATTCCCACTGTTTTAATAATCAAAAAAAAATAAAAAAAAATGATTATGGTATGCAATAAATGTATCTGTTTGCTCTGCATCTTTTATTTAAAACTTTATTTGATCATCTGCTTTTAATTATAGAATAAAAAGCTAAAACTGGAATTTATTCTATCAAATTGTTAATAATTACTAACGACTAAACTTAAAAGCGTACTCAACAGATAAACATTCTTAAAATTGGTGTAGTAGAATTAAAATTACATCTTAAAACCCCAAAATGTTATCTATTCTATGGCTATACTTTAAAATTGTTTTGATTAAGATTATTTTAAAGCCAATCTTGGTTAATGGCCTACATAAATGATTTCTCAATTATTAATTGATATAACGCAAGCATATTCTATAGTAAGATGATTCACTAAAGCTCTGCTAAGTACTAAGTAAATTGATTGGTTCAACGAGAAGGTCTTACCCTTCCTTTCATCTGGCGAATTAAAGCCAGAAATCGAAAACTTAATTAGCTCGAATGAAGACAAATTCGCAAGCGAGTGGCTCTATAGAAAAAGGCGATTTCCTCATTAAAATTCGCTCGTCAGCGTTTCGCGCCAAGAGTGTGCGATCAGTGCAGTAAATTAATTGCATCGAAATAAATTAGTATTTTCAATGACACGCTGGAGTGCATCCAAGAGACGTTGTCGCCGTGCACTGCCTCGACTGACGTGGAGCAGGAAGAGGCCGTGCACATGAGATATATTGGACAATTTTATTTTACAAATAAAATTCAAACCGTGCACCAGTCGGCCAGTTTAATAAGGCAAAAATCAAAACAGGAAAGAATCGCGAAAAGTAAAAATAAGAACGCAAATAAAGAATAAAACTTAGTTGCTAGTGGTTAAAGGGGGGCATCGTGTGAATTTAAATCGTTTGCTCACGTACGAGGTGAGTATCAACAAATAGCGAGCGGTGAGGCGCACCGCGGGGCATCGAGCGTATGCACACGTTTCCAACTAAATTCGAGGTCACCGCGAGACTTATACGGCTCAAAGAAGGACAGCCAGAGCACAGCTGAAAATTTAAGTGCGAATAGAAATTACTTCCTTCTTTGAATACTTTTAAGCTGTGCAGCGAGGTAAGAAATTGGCTGGCTCTTGGTCAGAAGTTAATCTCTGACTCCCGAGCCGAGACGTCGACGATCCGACGTCTTGATCGCCACAGAATTAGAGTTGCACGGGCAAATTTGCACGTACAAAAGATCAGGTAACCGACTTTGGCTATCTGCAGAAGTGAAATTGTCAACTTTTTCTCCAGCTTACAAACAGCGCCTGGAGCTTTTCCACGTTTCCCATATGTTTTACATGTTGACTGGTTCTAATGAAAATTTATGGTCTAACAGGCTTCTCATACGCGAAGAAACAGACAAGTAAATTAGAATTGCAGAGTTCCCTGATAATTGCCATTTGGACCCTGTCACGTTGACTGATGTAATACGTACTATTGCTATAGTTGTTGCTGGTTTATCGTTTAGTTTCCTGTTCTTAAAACAGGCTTGCCCACGCTTATATTTCGCGAAAATCTACAACTAGATGTTACATGCTGACACATTTCTTAGGTGCAGCATTGTCATCTTATTGGCCTACCGTGTCCACCTTAGCGATATATTTCGTAACAATATTTTTGCTACATAAATCATAAAAATGTGAAAAATAAATTTTATTCATTCCCGGTATGTCAACTCGCGACTTATCTCATATAAAACATCTTTACAAAAGAGGAATAGAGTCACAGATGCAATCTCTGTTAAATGAAGTTTACTTGCAATTAATTGGTTTCACCGCAGGTCAGGTTTTACTTTGGGAAAGTTCCGCTCAATTAGAGAATAATTGGATTGTGCAAGCGCAATGACACATTAGGAGGTGGAATTAAAACGAAACGAATAATTTTATAGTCTGTGAAAATATTGCAGTGGCTTTAGCGTGAATCCGCAATTTAAGAACAATGGGAAACTACTGTCTTGTGTGATTAACGGCTTTAGCGTGACGTCCGTTATTATGATAAAATCGTTTTTATTGATATTTTGCATATTAACGAGACTGGTTTAAAAGTTTAAATTTCTACTTTATTATTTTTATTACAGGTTTTATACCGTAAAATATTCTATTATAATGTATTATATATTTTGTAGATATTATATATTTTCTAGTACAACATGAGAACCTTATTTTATCAAGTTTTGTTCCAATAAATTCTACTTTACATGAAGATGTTAATGATTTTGAAGAATCAAAAAATGGTTCTAGTATAGAACAGGGAACCTAGGTGCTTTCGTTAGTTAGTCGTTGCAAACTAGTAGATTATTACTATAAAATATTAAAATTAACCATCAGAATTCTCATTTAATATTACATTCATTAAATCATAAAGAAAAAACAATCCGCATCTTAATCTCACAGATAATATAAGAATTTTGCTACATAAAAAAATTGAATCTGTGTCAACATGCACCTGGTGACTTAGTGTTGTAATAACTGATTTATTACTGAAGAATTTCTAAATTTAATGCCACAGTAGTGAATTCGTCATGCCATTTCAATGCTTTAGGATTCGGCATGCCATTTCAATTTGGTAAAATTAATAGCCTTTCAGTTATCAGTTTCTCCTTCCTATAAAGCATTTTGGAGTGAGATATAGGGCCCTTAAGAATAATTAAGATTTAAAATATATTTTATTAAATTTACTTTGAATTGTATTATGGGTTCTAAGTCGAATTTTGTATACTAATGGATATAGCATCAAGCTAATTTAATGATTAAAAGCGTTAGCCTTCAAATTGACCATGAATGCATCGAAAAAAGGTAATATACTCTAAAAATGTTATTGGATAAGTTTAATAATAAAATTTAAACTAAGATTTAATCATCTCCAAGAGCAATCACATTCGCATAATGTTTACAAACAACAAATTCAGCTATTTCCTAAACTTTACGTGAAAATAATTTAGCCTTTGAGCAGCATTTAATCGTAGGGTTTATCGCTTTACTGGATTTTTATGAAACTGAGCCAGGCTTATCAGTTATTTCCGCAAAACTTTTATGTGAGAGCTCATTAAAATTGCACAACATCAGCGCTTTTTAGATTTTACCCTTTTCAACCCAAATTTAAATAGAATTTTCTCACAACAAAAATTTTTTTTAAAATGTACCTATATTGAAATTTTTTAAAATTTGTCATTTTATTAATATGCAAAATTATTTTGTAAACAAATTCCCCTGAATTAAGATTATTTGTGTTTTGTAAATATCTGTTAAGTGAATTAAAAAAGCGATTTGCTAACTACGAACTAGTTTCTGTCGTTTATTAGATATCAATTTTTAAAATCTATGAGGGCGTTAATTCCAAGAACGTTAAACAAACCATAGAAAATCTTTTTCTGCTTAAGTAAAATGAGTAATCCTGCAAAATTCTATATGTTGTATGTTTATCAGTTTTATTTGTTCTCTTTTTTTTATTATTATGTTTCACAAGGTTTTCGCTTAAAATAGTCGCCCAGACCGGAATAAACAATAATGTTAATAAAATGAAATATGTTTTTCGTTCATTCCGTCCCATTTTGCATTAATGCCAGTTTCTTCAAATAAAATTTCATTCAGCTTATAAATAACATTCGCCAATACAACTTTTTTTTTTTAACCATCGTCTTGGAAACTAGTTTGGCATTATTAAGATGCCTTTTTTATGTTTGTCTATATAAACAGTTTTCTGTCTGCCCATAAAAGAAACGAAAAACGACATGAAAAGAAGCTAGCTGCTCACTTGGGTCCTGAAAGAATACAAAAGTTTTCTGTCTTCTGTTTTCTCGTCTTCTATAGAAGATTTTATTGTTTTGACTGATCTTTAACGGATCGGTTACGCAATTTTAGGTTACAATCGAAGAGTGATGCCATTGATACGCGTGGCCAATCCTACATAATTTTTGTAATTTGCACAACTGAAATATTTACTTAAATAGGTGAAGGAATAAATCAAAACTAACTAACATTAATGACTTGCATAAATGAAGAACTTTCACTGATCACCGTAAAGAGCTTTAACCTTTAGGAGCAAAGTAGTTGAATTTGCTCTTAAGAAGATTTAAAAATCAAATTTTAACGCAATAAGAGAAGAAAAAAAGAAAAAATTTCCCGCTAAGTGCGAATTTACGTGCTACCGAATAAATTTGGATAACGATCTTCAGTGCTGTTGACCTTAGGCTCATCCCACACGGGTCATTGGCATGTATAACGACCGAGCGAGCATACCTTCTTTTATATGGTGCTCTACGCTTAATTCGCCTACCTTCAAAATCGGCCTGCTAATGGCCTTTAATTACCCTCGAAAGCAAAATTTTGAAACCGTTTTAACAATTATCATGCGATGGTATACTTTTTCTTATCTCGAATCACATATGCATACAAAAAAAAAAAAAAAAAAATCGTTGCCTCCGGCCAACATAATTCGGGTAGGCCCCTCCAAACTTCTCTCGTCTCCCATTTTTCCACCAATTAAGACTTCCCTTGCGATGACCGCTGCAGGCCGCTATTCGGAATAGTTTAATTAAACGTTTTGGATTGATCATATCTGCACATTTTACAGCCCCTGCTTTATTTTCTAGAACAATTCAACCAACCTAATTTGCATAATATCTGTGGGACCACTCAAATTCGTCTAAACATTTAAATGAGCCGAGACGCTGAGCGCGCTCAACGTTTCGTATAAGAGGCCTGAAAAACATGAAATTTGTCACGATAAGTGAAATTTACATAAAGAGACTGTGCTATAAGCCTATTAATTTTAATGCACTAGACCTTGTGTACTTCCGAGGAAAATAATAAGGGTTTTAGACCTTGGGTATTTTTTGAGTTATCATCTCCAGTAAGAGTTATTATAATTTTTTTTTTTTTTTTTAATTAAGGCACATAAGGAAAATTTGTTTAATTGGATTTGCTACCATTTCCCATTCCGGAACTGGTGAAAGAAAATTAACTTACGCTAAATTATGCCTCAGAAACTGTTGTCCGCTTAAATTTGTTTGTTGTTTCCTTAAAAAGATTCAAAAATACCGAATATGTGTGGAATATGTTCGAAGATCGATCGAGGATCGATTGAGGTAAAATTCATACAAGTTTAATTTTTCGAGCCTAAAGTTTAAATTGTCACCATCTAAACTTATACTTTAGTTGACGACACTTAATCCTTTGAAGTCTTTGAAGATTTCGCTCCTCGGAGTACCAGCAGGTTGGAGAAAATTTAGCGTTTCGCAGTTACTTTTCCGTACAGGATTTATTTTAAAGTATATGTCCTTGCTGCGGGGACATCGACCGCAAAGGGTTGATATGCATTAATTTATTTTTAATCAATTTAATTTAAAAGGATACCTTTACAAAAATTTTTGTATAAAATTTAGACCAAATTCCTAAATTACGTATACTGATTAAAATCTTAAGGTAGAAAGCAAACCTTTTCCGTTTTCATGTGTCGCTAGCCGCATTCAGTGTTATGTAATAAATACATTCAGTTTTGTCTTCATGCATGACTATCATGTTCGCCTATCAGAAATTTTTATTAGAACGAATTATCGCGATAATCAATTCCTGCGACCCGCGTATTTATCAACCCTCGTCGAAAATCCCCCATTTTCACCGCACAAATGTACCAACAAAGTAAAAAGGTTCGCAGTTCATTGTATTCATGAGGAAATTCCAAAAATACCTTACCGGGGAGTTCCGAGATGGAGCGATAGTAACAGGGCTTACTATACACTAAAAACAATATAAAAATTATATGACTATAAATATATAAGAGTGTGTTGAAGCGTTTATCAAGCTGTTGAGTAAAAACGTGTTCTAGGAACAACACACTTTTCTTTTGCAAAAAGGGTCACTTTTGTAGGAGGAGGCTGTTGCTTCTCGAATTACCCGCAATAGAGAAACTCCTCTATAAAGCAAAGAGAACAAAAGCAGACCATAGCTAAAAGAAAAAAAAGTGCTTATAAACACTTTGATTGTCGTAATTAACCGTGGACACGCAATAGCGTTGATAGAACAAAGGTGGCTCTATGCCGCACTGGAATTCTATGAAAAATAATTCCTAGAAGGAATTATTGCAGGGAACGAAACGTTGAAGAGAAAAACCCTCGGTGGCTTTGATGTGAACTGCTCGACGGTAATTCCGATGCAGTGGTGAGTAGGACAGCCACTTCTAAAGGAATGTAATTTTTAAATTTGTAATCCTCTTAATGATGAAACTAGCCAAGGATCGATGACATGTAAACGCTATTAAGGGCCAGACAGTCGATTAAAAAATAGCAGTAACATAACCTCTATTTAACCCCTCCAGGGTTAGTAAAAAATACTAAACTGACTACTATTATTTTTTAAATTTTAGCGCAGATACAAAATATACCTGATATAATGAAGCTATCTTCATATTTAACAAATTTTGTACACAGGTTTTGTCTTATTGCCTTTTTGGGTTATGATGAGCTCAATTTGTGAATATTTAAGTTTGAAAATTAAGAATTCGTTGTATTTTTAACTATATCACGCGTCTTTGAGATGGAATTCTTCCATTTGCAAAAACTGATAGTGATATTTACTATAAGAGAAACTCGTTCAAAAATATACCCTAGCTTTGATTTTCTATATTAATTTTCAAAAAAGCATCGCAATTACGGTGTAAAAATTGGCGTATTGTAAAACTAACTGCTATGAGAGCAGTAACAGACTTGAACACTACATGTAATTGTAAAAACATAAAAATTCTTTTGATTAAATATCTCAAATCATTTGAACTTAAAAACTTTGTTGGATGTTCAAAGAGTTAACAAGTTTTTTTTTGTATAAGCTAAAAATCATTCCGCCAATCAAGAGTAAGTGATCTCTCACGTGCAGGTAATTCAGGTTGTTACCGAAGAATAAGCAAAAAACAAAAATTCTTGTCAAAAATAAATTTACATAATGAGATTAAGGTGTTACTTCCTCCTAGCAACATTTTTTACGCTATTACCGAGTAGAATTTGGCCCGACAACTCAGATGAGATCGCCCGATAGTCGGAAAAATCCAGGAGATCTTGTTGCCTGGTGCAGCTCACCTGAATTCGTCATTCAGCAGGTAGTGGGCACCATTTAGCGATTGCAAAATCAACCACTGATTAAACGGTTAATTGAGGGGTGACTCGGCTAAACTCAATGATTTCTTCGATTATTCCATATTTCCCCCTTTCTGCCTTTTGTCAGAGCCTTGGAAATTTCACGATCGGTCTGAGCTTTCTCATTAGAGCGGTGCAAGGCAAAGAAGCAGTGCTAGCAGCTGAGTTAGCGGCTGTTTTAAGACTCTAGCGGCCGTCTTTCTTGGATCTGGAGAGGCTCGATGGTGGCCTCAAAATCGGCGCCTTAGATGTTAGCAACATTAGCGCGGAACGGCTGACTGACATATGCTCGTCTTATAGAAAGGAGCCACGGAGGGAGGAGGTCAGCCCGAAATAGGAGAGCCCCAGAGCAAACACACTTACGGTCGGTGTGCCATGCTGCGCTGCAGACTGGAGCTCACTAATGGTGTGATTGCTGATTACTGCTTGATGGAGTGATGAAGATGACGTCTATTGCCTTCCGCGAAATCGTTACGGTTTGTTGGGCACACTCTTGGAACTGGAAGGTCATGGTGGGGTCACATTTTAATGTTGAGGTTTTCCTTTTATTATTTTTATTATTTTTTTTTCTTTTTTTTATCGTAAGCAACAGTCGAAATTGTGATAATTTCGGTACAGGCAATTTAAAATGAGTTGGAAAATTTAAATTAATTAGATTTTTTGCTAATTAGGTTTGGCATCACTGATATGGAAATTCGGACAATTACTCGTGCTGCGACTAATGAACTCTTGTTGCTAAATACCCACTGGCACGTACGACATGAACACAATAATTGAAAATTGTACGCTACTGCTTTTTAATACAAAACAAAAATCTCAAAAAATATAACGTTCACGTCCAAATTTCAGTAAATTTAATTGATTTGATGTAGGACTGCACATTATCACTTGGGCTTGGTGGTATTTATTATGTAAAAAAATTTTTTATTCTATTTTTAATATTGGTTCTAATGATTTTTAGATGATTATAAATACAAGAAAGCCCATAATAACATAAAATGTATACATTAAAAGGAAGATTCAAACTTTACCTCAATTTTCCATTTAAAAATGAACTTAGATTTAACACAGAACTCATTTTACCTGAAACAAGAAAGAAATTATTTTATTATTTTCAGTTTTACTACATTATTTGGGGAATATATGAATAGTATTTATTTTTTTAATAAAAACTTAGCAAAGTATGTAAGTGGTAAATTTCTCTTACTCCTAAAATTTTTAAAATCTGTAGTTTTCCGCCACGATTTTCTTCATGTTCCCACAATGCTTTGGTGAAAATTGTAAAAAATCTCTAATTTAAGGATATACCCCACTTTATATCTATAAATAATTCTAAATGTTGAAAACTAATAATGTAAACTACTTCCATTTGCTATTTAAGCAAATAACAAATACGTGCTTGTCTCCGTTGATAAGTCGAAAAACATATTTATCTTTAATTTGTTTATTTCAAGAATTCTTGTATTAAAAAGTTGGAAACATATTTAAGGTATACATAATTTATATCGAAACTTTGGCACTTTATTATTTATTACAAAGTTTCATCCAAATCCATGAGGAGACATCAAACTCAATTTGTTTCTTTCTCTTTAAGCGTATGAAAAAATTCAAGTTTTGTTAAACTTTATGAGTTGATATTTTTTACATTCTTGATACAGAAATAATTAAATTCAGTAGTAACTATTTAAGTTAAGTCAAATTCTCTAGATTGTACAGGTACGGATTTGTCCATGTAATCTGCTCGAATGAAGCATGACCGTAAAAATCTAAGGCTATTAGTGTTATCCGCTTTTTCTTTGCTGCACAGTTGACTCGGCAAATTTTTATGGGTTTCCATATTTGTATCGAACGAATTATAGCCAAGGTAGAACGCAGACAGCACACGAGCGTCTAATTCACTTACCCAAACTTCATATCATTTTTTAAAAAAAAAAAAAAATAAATTAGAAGGGAAGGCACTCCCATAAAGCCGCTCGTTTTGACGAAAAGGTCACTCAGATTGATTTCAGGCTTCCGTTTGGGTATAGTGGCGCGAATGAAGAGGGACGCTGCAATATTTATTCTTTAGGGAATTTAATCCGGGCAGGAGAATACATTGGGCCAATCTCGAAAGGACCAGGAATTTATAAAGAATGGTGGCCCCGAGAATTTGATATCTTCACAAAACTGAACCCTATTCAATATATTGGGACAAGTAGATTTAGCGGAGCTTCAGATTACCTGACGACGGGCGAATATCTGCGACATATATTTTGATGGATTCAAAAGAACGTATTGCTGGGGCGGCAAGAGGGTGGATCGCAGCTGCACAAACAAAAATGTCTTAAACATTTTTTTTCGCAGCGCATTACTTTCGGGTAAATGCAATCTCAGACAAGGTCGCTGAGTTTTTCATGGAGAAATGACCTTCATGAGGTGTGAAATTGTTATCAAAAACAGAAAACAGATAATTTCCGATGGCTAAGAATATCTCTGTTTAAAATATCAGCGCTGATTAGATCACCTGACCGGAAAAAGACTTGCACGGACATGCCGCGAAAGAGCTTTTCTTGCTCGTTGTTATTCCCACGACTGGTGATATATTGAGGAGTCATACGGTTATTTTTGCATCATTATGTGGTAACGGCAAAACATGCCTTTCTAACTCGATTTCTTCTACGACAATGCTGAATCGACACTATCAGCTTAAAATAATAAACATCCAGGGCCACGGATCATTTTGATTCGAGCTGATCGGGGGGAATTAGTGACCCTAATCTACATTTCAGTCGAAATGACAATAAACGACCAAAAGATAAAATGCAGTCAGTGTGCAAACTATTTTGCCCCAATTTCCAGCTATTGATTTTTGTTTTTAAAATTGAACAAAAATAAATAAATAAATAAAATATTAAGCAAAAGTGAAGTGTGGACAAGGCGATAAGATAAGAAAATGGTGTCCACTTGTCTGGAAGGCTTTGTATTTTGCGAAGTACGACATGAGTCAGCTGGTGTCAATTGAATTTATTTTACTTAGATAAGATGAAAACGTAACCTAAATGAGTAAATGATCGCTTTATTGTCTTATTTTACAAAATATTTTATTACTTCGAGGTCACTTAAATATGCGATTTACATTTATCTTACCTCCGCAATCGAAAAATATAAATTTTCACGATCTATAGTCATAGACAGGAAAAGGCAAACATTGGTGAAGCATTACTTTATTAGAAATTGCATCACGTTAATGGCATCATGGTTAATTGTGGCATTCATTAAAATGATGTATGCTTAGATGCGACAAAAATAAATAAAATATTCGTATAGTATTAATTTTGTTTTAACCATGCAAAAAGATCACACTTATGTGATATATATATTGATTTTTAAGGTCCATCCCGAGAAAAATGTTTGAAAACTTACCTACAAATGGGATATGCAAAGACTCTAACAGCATTAACTTATGCAAAAATGGTTTGAATCCGATATCTTTCGTATATTTTAACCAATATCGATCAAACGTGATAAGGTACATGGGAATTTTTATAACTAGTTTCATATTAAAAAATTGCCGGGTTTAAGGAAGGGAAGGGGACTTTCACTTCGCTATATATTTTAATTTGTTACAATGTGATTAATTTGGCTAATATATCTTTTATGGCAATATCTCATCTAAGTTCTTAAATGAGGTGAATCAGTCAAGGGTTCTCTCATTTATTAAGTGGTTCCGATTAACTTTGTCTATGTATCGAAACAACACCTGGTTCATATTAAAAATCTATATATGATATTTACAGATTCACAAAGAAGAACATTTCCCACTCCCTGGTCTAATGTCCCAATTTTCAAAGGCCTTTCTATCACCATGCAGGTAATCCACACTTATCTAATTCGGGGAAAGGCTTACACAAACAAGTTAAAGGCAATAAATACTTTTTTTAGGAAAGAAAAAACTACCTCAGCTTCATCAACTGGAAGAACAACTCCAAAACTAATAGAGAAGGTGTCAGCGATTAGAAACAAATCATAAAATTTTTTTAAAAATAAGGTTTAGTTCACGAACTTACCATAAAATAAAATATGCAATAAAAAAAAAGGGTCATTGTAAGCAATGTTCACAAATGTACCTATTTGCTTATTGTAAAGTGCATCTTTTGTACTGGCTACTGTTGCTTGCTCAAGTAGTTTATAAACCATGACCTTTCTGGTGGGATAAATGTCCTTCTAAGAAAAATGTCGACACAATTGGTTGACATTTGGTTTTCGGGCATTCAAAATTCACTTTATTTCTGTTTTATGTAAAACCTCTATAATACCTTTTAGTGATGTTGTAGTACAATGAATACTCGTATATATAAATGCTTTTAAAAGTGAACATTTGAACCTCTGAAACAAGAAAAATATCCTAATTGATAAAGCCTTTCTAAACTTATAAAGGCGCAATTTGTGTTTCAACGCAATAACCTTTCTACACAGTTGCCACTCTGTAGAATGTATATTTTGTAACTTGAAGTAAGATATTTGATATTTATACTTAAAAAAACAAAAAGACATTGACTCTTTTAATACTTGACATTGACATCACTCAAATTAAGAACTTTAGTCCGTTCAATAACAAACAACAATAATTGAATGATTTATTTTATGCAACTCGACATTATCATCGTTGACATCCTTAAATGACTTTGACGAAAAGTAAATAAAAACCCCCGCAAAGAAAAAAATAAAATAAAATAAATAAATAGGAAAGGTTTACATTAGCTCATATCGCAAAATTTCCTGACTTGACTTGGCACAGTAGGTTAATGCCTGCGCAATCACTAAATAGAATGATTACGTAAAAATGCAATGCATTTTATAATGCAGTCAACTGGCGACAATGCATAGTTCCTAATTGCACAATATTGTACAATATCGAAAAATCCAGTTTAATTGACTCATCCAACCATACACCAGATATTGTCGCTATCTTTCGAGGCTTGACACTTTTAACACAGAGTGATAAAGTCCGAAAAGCTTCTTTTTTTTTTTAAGACGTTGAGAGCTGCTCAAGTTTTATCTGCAACTGATAAAAACCAATTGAAATTTGTTTGAGGGCACTTAGCTATTTCATTCTCTGTACAAATATCAATTAAACGATTACAGCAATAAAATCAGTCAGACAATTTGGCGACTTCCAATCCATTTGCTTTTTATAGAGACCTACGTATGTGCTGATCTTGCCGTTTGGCCTAAACCTGTTTGAAATCGTGTAATGCAGCTTTGCGGTGGCAACAAAAAGAAAATTGCGTCGATTGAGCATTATTGAAAATAATTGCTTTGTCATTCACCGGATTACTACTGTCTTATGTCTCGGCTGAGCCAACTTTTCACCAGACGTTCTAAACGTGATTTTAGATACTTTTTTCTTTTCCTTACCGACAAATCTGATCGGCAAAGATCAATAAAAATTACTTGGAAAAATGGAAAACTTTTCTTGATGATTGCATGTCGTTTTCTGAGAATGTTGTTTTTTTTTTTACTCTCATAATTCGTGTTTTGGGATAGGATCAATTTTATTTGGAGTGATTCAATTCTAATTAGAAGGTCACATTACGATAAATATTAAATTTAAAAACCAATAAGCCATTCTCATCTCTGGCAATTATCTCAAAACCATTGGTACGGTCTGGCTTTTATCTTGCGAGACAATTATCGAGTGAATATTCTGAAACTTGATCCTACTATGATAAAGATTTTATGGCTTCTTATTTCGAGATATTAATACAAATACACGAAACCATAAGTTGACTATAGACTAAAGAAATTGAGCTGCTCTGCTTTCATGCGAGATAATAATTGTAAACAATTTTTTAAATTTTTGCTATCATTGCTCCTTTTTAGTGCTTCTAAAAAGTATATGTTTATGGTTGATGAGTAAGAGTAATGTTCAATGTACGGAATTTAAAATGCGCGTTTGGAAACAAGAAATTATTATTTATAAAAATTTTTGAAAAAAAAAAAAACAGAACATTTTTCGATAAGCAAACCATTTGTAAATGTTTAATTTAAATATTTTTATGTTATTTCATTTCTGGTGTCAATCAAATAAGTACCGATAGTAAGGCCATGTCACAGGTGAGGTTCAAGAATTATTCCATAAAATTAACAATTTTTAGTAATCTTTAAAATAATCTTAGTGGATAATTAATGTCGGCGTTTCTCTTTTTCATCGTGAAAGTAAAATTTAAACCGATTTAAATAATTGTTTGGTTTATGTATAAAAAAACATACAATAAATTATCATGTCAAGGTGTAAATAAATCCGGTATATATATGATTTGATATTAGCAACAATATTTGAATTTATTCTTTTTTTATACCAACAATAAGCGACAAGGGTCACGAACACGTTAAATTAATGCAAAATTAAAAATAAGACAAAATGCATATAGAATGAAGTGGTCAACTTAAATGTCAAAAGCTTCTTTAAGTGGCCACTTTAAAATGCTTTCTTTATGGGATGGTAATTATAGCCTCGTGATTATGTCTAAGCAAACTATTAGTTACCTACTCAAGAAAGTTTGCTTTTTGCAAGTAAACTTTGGTGTTAAGAATATCCTTGAAATGCAATAGTTTTAAGTTTATAACTTCAATAAGGAGACAATTACGCTAGAAATATGTTTACAAGAGATTATACCAAGTATACACGAAGTTCAAGTTTGGATATTATGGAAGATAAGTCAATAAATAAATATTACCTCAGCCCAACCAACATAAATTAAAGATAAATCTTGGAATATATCTACCTGCGTAATTGCTACATACCTAGAGTTTGAGATATTTTGGATATTTTTTTATGTAGTCGTAAAGGCCAAATGAATTTATTGCAGCACAATTTTATTAAGTTGCGTAACAAAGATTTAAATCGCAAAATACGTACAATATTTGCCCTAAATATTAAAGTGTCAGTTAGAAAATGTAACAAAAGAGTTACAAAATTTTCTTAAGCTAAGCAAATCAATGCAATTATCATTGTTTTCGGTAATCACACACGAGTCACTTAGAAAATGAAATCGTATCGCATTGAATTAAAAAGCACAAACACAGAAGTGTTGACCTCGGATCATTATCTATCCCACACTGTGTAATTACCCAAAGCGATACTTTAGCATTTGCAAGAAAACCTCAAACGATGTCTTCAGCGAACGCACAAGAGTAAAAAAATAAAAGCACTTTGTCAGGGTCAAGTTGTGAGTGAAACTTGTTTTAACTATGACGAATTGTTGCACGACTTAGCCGCGTTGAAATAAATCATAGAAAAAAAAATAGGTAGATAGACCCGCACCACTCCGATCTGCAGTGCTTCCTCTATAGAATTTTTTTGTTTTTTTTTTTTTCATTTTATTATTTTTTATATAGATATATTTTTTTCTTAGCATGGATCTTGTTGATCAGCAATACTTCAGGACTCGCGTGTTGGGTCAGTAACGAGCCCGCAAAGTAGTTTTGCTCTCCAGGTAGGTTATCTATGTAAAGAAGAATGAGCTAATTCACTTTTTGTCCATCCGCCTCCAGTGTAGTGTTCGAGTTGACGCAAGGCCACTCGAAAACTAGAAATAATAATTAAAATGCTATGAAGCTCGTTTTGGCTCGCCGCAGAACACCTACCTAATTATTTCCATTGTTGTTGCGGTGCCAAGAAGCGCGTGGAGCACTGTAAGGAGACGCTGAGACGTTAAATAAACAGAAATCCAGTCTCAGGGCGAAACCTTTCGAATGGAAAAACTCAAGTGTGTGTCCATTTGTACGGACACACTCTGCATTCAATTTATGACCTCAAATAAATAAAAAAAAAATATATACATACATTGGTCGGAGGTGCCCCGTATATGCGTGCGGCTTTTTCACAATTTCAATCGCGGGTTCGTTCAGGCTCTTCATAGAATAACGCAGCATTTTCCAAGATACTTCTCGACCGATTACAATCGCTTCAGTGTTTACTCTACGCCAAAAGGGTCGAGAACAGAAATTTCGTTCATTTTTTTTTTTCTCTTACTTCGTTTTCTATTCCGAAGAATAAACTAAAACCGTGTTGTTTTTTCTTCTCAGAGGAGGCTGCCTTCGAAAGAGGGGCCTCATCAGATGAAATTTTTCCCATTACCAAGCCTCCAAAAAATCATTTAGTCTGTGTTTAGACAATTTAGAAGACCAACTTCAAAAATAACAGACAAAACGAAAAACGAACTAATTAAATCTAACATGGGACGTTGCGGGGAATTGTTTACACAAGTTCTAGTATCACACATGTTTCTAGCATCCCGAGAGTATTTATATTGACGCTTATGACTACACATCAAAACACATAAGCATAATATCTCTTTTGTAAAATTCAAATGCAAAATTTCTTACTTGCTACTTATTTTTAAAGTAACTCGAATTTTTGGATTTTAGTCCTAGCTATTTAACCCACTAAAATTTATTATCTTCCTCTACTTAAAAAGACACGAAAACTTTCAAAATTAGTATGCTATGAGAACTTTTACATATTCAGATGTTTCTGTCTATCCATTTCTAAGAATTAGTTCCCATTAAAACTTAATAATAGGACCCTTAACGAGCGTTTAACTTACAATAGAGACATTTTGTCTTCTAATTGAATCTTTTATTTATACCAAACTAATTTTTAATCGGCAATAAGTATTCGTTTTCAATGAAGCAATTTTTTACTTTCTTTAAATCATATTTCGAAAACAACTTTTAATTATACTTATATAGGAAAATGTTTTCAATCCTCCACCAAATCGGAAATAAAAAAATTAAGCAATTTCAAAAATTCTTTCCCCCAAAACAAATACAACATAGAACATAATTAATTACTGCTTTTGATAGTTGTTTTCTATGCGCTACTATTAGCCAAGACACTAATTTGACTACAACATTAGTCCTGATAACGTGTCTTGGATAATTATACCGAATTCAAAACGAAAATTAGAATAGGGCTCGATTTGCTTCCATAAACTAAACTATCATTACTTTCCCATATATCTAAATATGTTTGTTTGGCCCAACACTAATTCCTAATTAGTTATTCATATAATGTGTTCCTGCCTTTATATCACATACATAAAAGCGAACACAAAAGCTAATAAATTCGTTGATATATCGCACCACTCAGCACACTCCTGGCGCCGAATTTCAACTACATTTCTTGTAGTAAGTCCCTAAAATTCCTAGTCACATAATTGTCACCATTCAGCAATTTATTATATTTCTATTAGTTACCAGCAGCTTTAATCAGATTTACGAAATGAACATCTCATTGAATATCTAACAAATGAGCATGTTTTGTGAAAATTCAGCCTTTTAAAAATGAATTTCAAATTGCACGCAACGGGGACTCTTTGTTCGTAACATCGTATAACGTCCGCTAAAGCCAGCATGCAATAAAAGTAATTCTACATCTTAATTATTTCTGAAAATCGGAAAAAGGGGTAATAAAAAGATGTAGGAAGGCTCAGAAAGCCCACCGAATGGGTTATAAAGTTGGGGAGAATTACGCCCGAATGGGAGCATCCCACAATTCCATTTTCCGCTTGGGGGCAACTTAATGGACTGCTCCAGCTAATAAACGGGCATTATTAAAATTTCAATGATAGCAACCGGGTAGTAACGGTGCAATCGCCATGTTTGCCACGGGAGGTAAGTTAAAAGTTAAATAAATGACCGCTAGCGAAAAATCGTAAACATAATCTGATTTTCGCCTTTAATGTATAGACTTTACGCAGAATTCTACACTATTCTGCATATTTTTTTCTGTGAAAGGGGCTTATGTGTTTTAAACAGAACTTTTTTCATAGATTACGAATCGGAAAATGAAAATGTTCCATCACATCACGTTATTAATAAGCCTTAGCGAAAGGTTAATGGAATAACTTAAGATCAGTGTAATCGGTGGCAAAACACACAATCGGAATTACTTATTTATCTAACAACCCGGTAAAAGTAGTTAACTTATTGAATGTAAGGGCCTGAGCTTATTACGCATCTTCTCTGGGACTTTTAACGCGAGTGAGTGGGCACGGCGGGTTTAAATGCGCGTGAATTAAGTGCCCGCAGAGACGTTTTACTTCTTTTGCATCATATCCAGGTGAATTTCAACTATGGAAATTAAAAAGAACTAGAGTGTGTAGCACGTAGAACAATTCACCATGAAATGTCTGATTCTTATCAAAGCTGAAACTTTTACGGCCTGCTATTTTCGGACGAGGTATGGTGATCTTGATTCCCGGCAACCGGTGATTTTATTTTAATTCCTTTTTTTTTTTTCGTTTCTACTCTCCACTTAAAATTTATGGAGAACAAAATGCTCCCAAACGGCGGAATACATTAAAATATTAAAAGTCCAAACATAGGCCCGAATTAAGGGTCGGTTGCATGTGAGTGGGATTAGAATTTTATACTACCGCAACCGGGTCCCTGCACCGCACGAACCACTTACTCGGTTAGCATGCAATTTGTTTTAATTTTCTCAACAAATTTCAGTGTACCTCAAAATGTTTTTTTTTTTGTTTTAATATATGTTGAGGTATACACCGCAGACGCACAGTGTCAAGTTGATAATTAAAGCCGAGCACACACCACATAAAATTATACCATAATTCAAGAGTGTCCGCTGACGGTTTACTTCATCCATGAAGCGATATGACGTGGGAATATTTTAATTTTTTTGAAGCATATTAAAAGGGACGAAAGAGGGCATTTTATGCGTAGAAAGGTCCGGTGATTATGTCGGTAAGGGTGCGAAGGAGGGGCAATGCAAAGCAGTAGAAAACGTTAACCTGCAAAGTCATGGACTAATAGTAGTAATAAAAAGAGAACAGCATTGCTTTTGGCTTCAGACCGTATTATTTCGGAATTACACAGTCCGCAGCGGCATTAAATCAGCTCTCGCGGTTTAGGAGAAAATGGAACAGTTGGCTGGGCGGTGGTTTTACATCAGCTCATACGGACGTAATGCGTTTCCATTGTACCACCTCAATTTGAAAAAGATAAGCGCGACCGCAGCACCTCATGGTCATTCAGATGGTGGTTATCCTCCCGCTTTTCTTACAATTTCATCTTGGCCTTTTCATAGTTTTCTCACCAATTCTGTGCTAATGAATACCAGAAAAATAAAATTTGATCGTCTTTCAGATTTCATGATATCGACTGAATTTTGAAATGTATGTTGCCAATTAATGTAACAAAGTTTCCATACTTAATTTCAAAATAATTTGAGCAACATTCACTTAATTTAGAGCATGGTCTAAACTTTCACCCCATACAAATAAACCTACCAACATATTTGTACACGAATCCCTTAATGGACTTTTCGTTGGACTTGTGCACGGTTGCGCAAATTTTAATCAAATTTTAACATAATTAAAATTTAATTCCGCTATTCACTAAAAATTCATACAAGTCTTTAAAATAGAAAGAATAGAGTACACAAGCAAATATTTCTGGTTGTGTACATAGAATTTAATTTATCAGACCGTAGCTCATTTCATTAAATTTATTAAATTTAAACGTGTCCCAAAAATTAATACCCAAAGTACGCGACTACGACAATAATTGTAAAAAATCTCCTAGTTTCGAAATATTTTAATTATGACTACTGCTTTTTCTCAAATGAATAAAACTATTTCAATTTTAGCTGCTAGTTGGATTGTTCATTCTGTATATGAAAGAAATATGTTGAAATTATCTAGAAATGATAAAATTGAGTCTTGTGATGCTTTCACAATTTGCATTTGATGATATAACATCCTGTCTATTGACCATAAACTGACCTTTAAGCCATCAGAAAGAGTAATCAAATTCTCTAACGAGAAACATAAAACTTTAAAAGAATTTTGAATAACAACCAAAAATGTTGAAAATAAATTGTATGCATAAAATAGCCCACATAAATTTATTTCATGTTAAATTGTCTAGCAACGACCATTGTTCTCTTGCCTACATACTCACAGAAAATTAAAAATAAACCAAGACAAAATACCTCAGCGAATATGAAAAATTCTTTTTTAAATGACAAAAAAGTGTAACCCCGCTTTTCTATCTGCACTTATCCCGGAAACTCACTAGCTTTTATGCATCCATTCACTTTTCCAAAAAGGGGCTTCATGACTCTTGTTGAAATTTCGACAGACGAAATACGAAAATTGAAATCAACAAAGAACCCATTTACCCGCATACAGATGAAACGGAGAGTGCTTAAATGTAAATGCAAACAGTCCCCAACCAATTTTGTTTTTCTTCCTCTTTTTTTTCTGTTAATTCAAAATGTTCGGAGTCCTTTTTATCAAACAATAATTTTTGTGCACCATTTCGTTTTTATAAATAAGGAAATTTGTCAAGTATGTACACTTGAAAGCGTTATACGCGCATTAAACCAACCTGAGTAGTGCTTGTCCCCGGCACATAAGTCGGACGCACACAGACGTCTTATCCTGAATAATGGTGCACTGTTGATGCATGCACGATGATCCTTTAGAAAAAGTGAAGGGTAGATACGGGAAAAAAAAAATTTCCTCTTTTTTTCGTTGAGAGTACCCACTTTGAGTCGGGCTGCAACCAGTGCAAGTGACAACAATGGAATCATTTCATATTTTTCAGCTTTAATCAGCATTCACCGAGTATACTCACTTTAAATTGCAAATATGCACCTATCCTTTTTTACATATCCTTCAAAATTGCAGTCAAATCTTTTGTGACTCGACGGAGGGCGGTATATATGGAATTTTTTGAACAAATTAACCCCCACATGAAATGAATGGCTTTCAAGTATTGAATTTTCTACACATTTAGGGCGTGTCCCCAATAAAAAGGTCCTTTCATTTCCTAGCTCAGCAGGATTTGTGACTACCTGAATCCAGCGGGAGATTCATTTTTTCTTTCTTTTTTTTAATCCTGAAGACGACCGGGGATTACAAACCAATTTGTTTGCTTTTATTTTCCAATGGTTCAAAATTCATGGGCAACGTAGGAAAACATTTGATATAACACATCTAGTTATATAGTAACATAATCCCAAATATCCTTTAAATCTATTTGATATTTAACAAGATAAGCAAATCATGGATGTATTTTTTTACCTGAACTAAATTTATTAATAAAGTGACATAAAACCCCAGATTTGCAATTTGTAGGGTCATCTTATTGTTTAACTAAATTCACAAATATTAAATAAGTGTTGAGGTATCAAAACATTCGTTATTATTGTCATTTTCATCATCAAAGCTTAGTATAAACGTTGTATAAAAATGAACGCAAGGACATGTTAGTAAGATGGAGAGACTAAATAAATTAGGCAAAAAACTAAAAATAAAATAAGATTTACTAATGGTTATGTTTTAAAATTACGATTTCGATAAGAAGGCTATAAACATTCGTTTTGTGGGTTTGTTTTGAGAAAGAATAAATAAATAAATAGACTTAACATAAACACATATGTTACCATTTTTAATATACACAATATAAGTAAACCCAAATAAATAATCAAAAAATCAGTATTACTCCATGTGCACGTAGCAGATTTGTACTAAGCTTCATCCAAATTTAAATGTTCCATCCTTTTTTCCCTTTTTTTACAAAACATCTCACCCGCTTTTAAGCAACTTCCAAAAATATTCAATATTTACTGTCCTTGTATTATTTAATAAAACCCAAAGGAGCTGAAAATGTAACCTAAACCAATAAAGGATATGGTGCTATTTCCATATCATCCTAAACAATCAAGCATAATATAAAACCTTGCACATGCGGGCGATTAATAAATATACGTGTATGCCTCTGTGTATGCCGTCTTAAGCGCTAGCTACACGGGTGGCGAGAGCTCTTTCTAGCCGAACATTCGAGGAAAGATGTGAGACGTCTTTCATTTATATTTATCTGTTTATCTTATCTTTTGATCCATTTACCCGAACAGAAAACTATATGTGGAATAGCAGCATACACGTACATATGTATGTCAGAAACGGCAAGTGCAAACAGAGCTAGTAGCATAAATGCAGTCGCGGTAGCCTACCCTCTTTCTATGGCACTGGTGCACGCTGCTGTTACGAAACTCACGTGTACAATCATCTGCTTGTGGCCAATGATGCGAGAAGTAACTCATATTTAAGAAAAAAAATAAAAAATAAAATTATAAAAAGACAGTGAATGCTTTCATAATTAAAATTCAGCACATGATTTTCTGGTTTTAGACTCAAATCTGGGCCTTAGCCGCTCTGACTATGATCTAGTCGTGTGTGCACTTCGTCGGCGTGCAGTTGGCCTTAGAATAAAATAGCTGCCGGACTGGTTTTCTGGTCGCCAGAGCCTGATCCCAGAATGTAAACACCACGCATACACCTCAAGAACTGGTAATGACCAAACCGAGAGTACGTACAAAATTTATGTTTTAAGATGAAAATGAAATCACAACTTCGGGGAGGGGGGGGGAAGAGACTGTGGTCTGCTCGGTACTCGGTGGAGCTACCAAAAGCAAACCAAACTCATGCTCTGCTCCTGGGGCTAGTTGTGCTATGTTTATGCTCCATGTACCGGAGCATATATTTCAGCTTGACCCAGCAAAACCAGTTTCGATCACCACCTCATCAGTTCTTTTTTAGTCGACATCATTTCAACGGCACCAGGTATAACGCCGTCGTCAATCTTCGAAAACTGGTTTGAGCACAAATCAGCTGCGAAAAATCAGTTAACACCCACTTCCTATGATTTAGATGGAAAATTTATGCAAAATTTATACGCAAACGTGTGTTTATATGCATTGATTTGTGGTTGATAATGAGCAGCTGGCTACCTACTGCATAACTGTATTTTAGACATCGCGGATTGTTATCGGAAATTCTGCAGAAAACTTATTATTAAGGTAACATCATTTTGATATTCTTTTCGGGTTAGATGATAACCTTCTTTTCCAACCATAACCGAGGAAAATGCGATTAATTCTAAAAATTATACAAGACATTTTCCCAAGAATATTCTTATAAATTTATTACATTAACCAGTTTGATTAAAATTGTATATCAATTATATTTCGCCAACAGCAAGCACACAGACTCGAAATCTTTTCAAATTCAAACCATACATTCCGAATACGACAAAAAAGTCTCATTGATCGTTATTTAATATTACGCTTTAGTTTTGTTTTTACTATGAGTACCAATTCCGCATTACAAATCCCTAAAAAGGTATTTTTTTCAGTTAGATTAAATCTGCGTAAAGCAGTCCCCTGCTGTGTGTGTTTTTTTTTAAAAATCTTATAACAAAGATCTCTCCGTTCAATAATAAAGTTTTCATCTATTATTCTTATTCCGATAAGTGGTACATAGAAGCAATCCCTCTTTTTTGTGCGCTCAGGGGGTCGATGGATATCTCTACTACAATGATGCCAGTTTATTCAATTGTTGGTTTATTTGTATTATGTGTCATAATATACAAATTAAATTGACTTTCCATTTAAACATTTGCAATAAAAACCTTCACTCTGAATATTTGAATTTCCTAAATGAATCACGTTCCTCTTCACAGCAAAGTAAAGAAATATCTTTCACTTTAGTAATAGTTCTGTGAATTTTATAAGTAAAGTCTTATTTCAGGTCAGAATCACTGAATCTTTGGCAAGATTCTTTATCATCAATTATGGGATTACCGCAGGTTTCTATTCTCGGACTAAAATTTATTCTCTTTATCTACTTCTCCCCGTTTTGAGCAGTGCACACAGTTTTCTTCATGCTGATTAAGTGCAATTATATTTAAGTCGCCCTCCAAGATAAGGTCTGTGCTGTAAAATTAATGATGACCTTGGCAGAAACAGAGTATCGTCCGAAAAATGCCAGCTGTTACTTAATCCTTCAAAATCCCAATGTATCGAATTTCATACCAGTTCATCAGTGACTAATGATGACTTGACTGTGGTTACTTTTAACATTGCATTGCCATATGTCGACAAGGTTAGTGGTTAGGGAGTTGAAAGATAATAATTCGGTAACATTTAGTTGATTATCTGATATAAAGCCATGCTACAAGTTATTTAAACTAAAGAATATTTCCAATATTTTTTTTTCTTTTTGATAGTACAAATTAGTAAAAAAGTAGTATAGAAAATACTCACATTTTAAATTTGTATAATCCTTAGCCATTCCACTACCTTAATTTAAAGTGTAAAAGCGTGCTTGTCAGCAAATTTAAAAAAATGACATATATTTACTTAAGTGATTATGCGTCTTTACCAACAGAATTCTCAATTAATAATTATATGAAAATTAATATTTATATAAAATTTTAATAGCAACTCAGCTAGAATTGAAATTATCACAATTTTTTCGTAACACAGAACTTATAATCGATTCTAGTTCTATTAAAAATAAGGAAAGGGTTAAGTATAGAGTCCTTTCAATTTCTTTGGTATACTCCTTTCTAGGTGCGCAAACAAATAATGCATATTTTATGATTCTTTTAATTACCTAGTTATGAAAACATCTCCATAACAACATTAAAATGCGCTTGTAGAGCACCAATAATTTATAAATTATAAATTTTTTACCACTTACACGCAAGGCAGGTTTAAAGCAAATCCTAATTACGAACCTGAAAAGACAAAAATAAAATGTTTAAGGATACATGAGACACGAACAGATAGCATAATTAAAGGTTTAAATCACAAATTCAACGAAGGAAATATGAGGTCACGTCGATCAGTAAATCTATAAGAATGAAATCACGTTCCTCAAAACTATTTAGACTTTAAAATAATAATTTGTATGTAAATCTACCGCCTCTACAAAATATTTGTCGCATATTCGCGCAACAAAAACACGCAAACAACAATTACGCACTCAGTCAAAAACATGAGAATTATGCATGCAAAACAAGCCACTTTCGGGCAATATTATTTTGATTTTGCTTACTTTTATCACACGAAAGGTAGTTTTCTCCGGACGCATTCCGATAACGTTCGTATCTTGAGCTTGAGATTCAACAAAACAAAAAATAAAAAAAAACAACAATTGCTCCAAAGTTGTACGTTATCGCAAAGAAACGCACGATATCAGACAAGTAGGTGCCCAAATTCGAGAAACAATCGTGCGTAAATAAGCAGCACTCCGCGCAGACAATCTCCCCGCGTCTTAATTTATTTACTTATTTTTTTCTTGGGGCTCTTAATTTTTTGTACTATTTTTTTCTACATTTCGATTCACTTCCTCATGCAAATTAAACAGCTGTAGGTAGGAGGAGGAGTATAAAGGTTGCAGCCACGATAAGTACACACTCTAAAATTGCTTTCTGTGTTGGTTTTCAATTAACCCGTTGGATAAAATAATTGCCTTAGTGGAAAGAGAGCTAAGCAGAAATGAACAGTGACTTTGAGTGAAGGGGGCCTCCGCGCACCGTTGGTATTCATCGAAAATTAATGAATTTCACTTGTAGCATTTGTTGAAAACAGAACACGAGAACAAGTGGGGGAGGCCTCGGTAAAAACTAATAGAAAAATGTTAATTCTGTTGACAGAGCCTCCTATCCTATGTAATTAAATGAGAGGGATTGATTTCATGAAAAATAGAACCACCTGTTCTTTCTGACGACCACCTGTGAAGTACGCAGAAGCGCGTAAAACCATTTCTGAGGAGACCTTGTGTTTTTCCAACAATAGGCACAAGCGGAACGTATGCAAATATGCTACAGCATAATTAAGTAAGCCGCAACAATCCTAAGATTGACACACATAAAACCAGCCCTTCCCTACATTCATCCCTTAATACAGGTGGATTGAAAAAGAATTCATGCATTAACATATTTTTAATATAAGTCTGTCCCTATCGCAAATTTTTATACATTATTTATACATTTGTTCAAATTTAATTCGAAAACATATGCCAATCAGGGCTCTCTATTTGTAGAAAATCAACAAAAATTTATCCACTTTCGGACGCTTTCAACAAACGGCCATTAAATAAAAATTGTATTACTATTGGAAAATTTACAAAAGTAATTCGTTTCTATTTTCGATCTAGTAGAAGTTTTAACGTTCATTAAAATGATATTTGTCAAAGAACAAAAAACCCAACATGAACAAGTACAAGCACAAATTTCTACTATACTTAGTTTTTCGAAGTACATTTTGATAAGGGTAAATGAATAAAAATTCCGCAAATGAAAATAAAATTTTTAAATTGATCAAAGTGTACTTTAGATTGGCATTTTGAACAGCTGAACGAAAATAAGTTTATAATAATTAAATCGTTATGGAACATCAAAAGGATATAAACCGTGCCCTTACACACAAAAATCGGCAATTGAGATCCCTAATTTCCAAAATGCAGAAGGAACTTTTGATTTTGAATCAACAATTAATGATAGCAATCCAGGAACGAAGTCAAATGATTGACAAAGTATCAAATATTTTGCTACAACTTAATGCAAAAATCCAAATAGCTAAGAGGAGAAGTCCCAGGCTAAATTCAGAACCAAAAGAATTAAAAATCGTCGCAAACCAAATTGCAAAACGCATTAAATATTGCGACAGAGTTACAGATAAACAACAAAATTCATCAATTGTGATGACTTCTCGTGATGCGTTGAAACCGAAATATTCAGCAGGTGAGTAGGAAAGACGTTGAAACAATTTATGGTTCTAACATTTTATATTGAAGGGGAAAACAACGCAAAAAACGTAATATCAAACGCAATAATCGCAGGACCATCTACGCATAACAAAAGTACTTTTCCCAAAGCACCAAAAATTACAATTTATGAAGACAAGCCCCCGTTGAACAGTGAAAGCGTCGAACATAACATCGCAATTGAAAAAACGAATCACACAAAAGATTCTTTGGGAAGTCGAACAATCGGGAGAACATGCGTGAGGGGGAAAAGAAAAATAATACCTGTATTACCTGAAGGAAATAACCCCCTGAAAATGCGACGAAACATTTTCATCTGAAGAAGCACAATGAAAGTTGTCGCCTAGGTTTTTTTTTCTCCTTTTTTGTTATGTGAAAGCAGTTTTGTTGTTAGCAATTACATTTCTGCCCGACTTAATTTATTTAGGCATTTGATCTAAGGGTCTCATGTAGCGAGAGTGAAAGATCTAAATTTAGGGTTTTCTTTAGTCGAAAAAAAAAACAGAAAGGTAATCCCTCACCTGACTAAAAATTTTAGGGCATCACAATTACAGGAATTTTTTCATAAAAGCAAACTTGTATACTTTTCATGAGGGTTAAGACTTTATTATGGTTGCTTTTTCATGTATTAAAGCTCCTTATAAAATGCGTGTAATACATGAAGACTTGCGTTTATTGGAATATAGGGTGAGAATAACCTATCAACAAAAAGTGTACGGAAAATTCTTATAGACGATTTTAACATAAAATAATTAAATAGAATCATGATTTTATAAAATTATTTACTTACTAATTTATTTATTGTCGGCTATAAGTAATATATACACCCTACACCTAATAAGTAAATTATACACCATACACCTAATATATAATCTAGGTCATTATGGCGCCATAAAAGTTTTGTTATACTTAATTTAAAAACTTATTTTGAAATAACCTAGCTTGTCCTAGGCCAAAGAAATTTCCACAAAAATGAAGAACATAAAGATTTAAATAATGACAAGCACGCATTTGTGCTTTAAATTAACGAGTATATTCAATTGAAAGAAAGGTGCAAGCTACTTTGGTCTAGAAAATTAGTTTTAAAATCAATATTACCGATCTCGTAGGTTTTTCGAGACCTCTATTATGATTAGCGAAGCGAATTAAAGCACTCGCCTATTGCGGAGAGCCAACCTTTTCATTCGCCTTGGTTTACCATAAGAAATGACATATTAGCGAATATTCATCAACTGTAATAGATTCAATTTGCCTAAATTTGATAATTCAGGCGAACAAAATTTACTCGATTCGCTAACCATAGTAAGACCCATAATTTTTATATGATGAGTTTAGAGAGACTTAAGTCGATAAGTTTCGATTCTTCTATTTCGTAGATTTATCAAGTCTACTGAAAATTTGTACGCTATTCTGCTAACATCGAATTTCGCAATAAGGGCCGAACTTAAAGACAAAATGAGATTTTAGATTTCATTTTACTTTCTGTAATACGCCACCAAATGAATTCTCATATAAATTAATTACGATTTATTAAGTGCTCTAACCTAATAACTGAGTAAGTAAAAACATACCAACATATTTTTTATTTACGAGGTAATAAACACTTCAAAGAGGTATGCAACAAAGAGTAACGTTCTTTTTATTTAAAGTTCATTTCACTTCAGTTTCTAGCTTTTAAATTATTGCTAATGTTTTCTAACTGATTTATCGGAAAAAGCATCTGGCAAACATCCGGATTAAATTTAGTAACTAGGCGGGGTGACCAGGTCAGAATATGTCTATCATCAATGAATTGCTCAAGGTGAGATGTCTTATTTTTGTTTTTTTTTTGTTGTTTTTACCTCCTATTAGCCACAGGCAAATGTAGAAACACCGCTGAGGTGGCAAACCAACGACCTTTAAAAACGTTGTTAATTAAACGTTTCACTGGAATATCCACTAACTAGAAAATTCACCAGAAACGTTTTTGCCTGTGGGTAATGTCGAAATGGCAAAACCATAAACCCAATTCAGTCAACAACCCCAAGATAAAATTGTTTTAGCAAACTAGGCGAGGTCGTTAATCTCTAGAGTACATCATCCATCTTTCAGTACAAAATTTACATTTGAAAGAAAAAAGTGCAGTGTAACCAGGGGGTACCATAGTTACAAAACGATTAAGTAAAAAAATTACTAATATTAATGCGTTCCCTCAATTTTTGGCGCGCGACTTCCAGTAATGTGGTATTATTCACCTTTTTTTTTTTAAACTGGTGACAGTGACGCACTGGTACCCGCACAAAGGTGAACGACCCATGGAAATTTGTCATTTCTCTAAGTCAATGTCAAAAGTTCCGATGTTGGATTAGTAAACAGAGATCAGCCGGCGCTCGAGCGAATGTGCCAGAATTATTTGCGAACCGCCGCGGATCATCGTTATTAATACCGCCAAAGTGGTGTTACACTGCGATGGAAGATTGATTGTGCTCGGCAGCAGGGTATTTATTAATAGAGCAGCGTCATTTATGCGATTCGTGCGTTCCCCGGGGAGGTTATGGGCCTCTATGGTGCGCTATGCATCGGAAAGGTCGTTGAAATTTGCATTAAGCTAACAAGGAAGTGCAATGTAAGCTTTATAATTATTTTGCAAATGTTTTCTCACGACCAAGTGCTACGATTGTCGCCAGTTGGCTCTGGCTTGACTGACTCTGATGCCACTTCCTAAAAATTCTATACTATGAGTATTTAAAACCTTTTTTGTTCGGTCAAATGTTAATCGAAATCACGTTATATGTAGCTATATCCGTACATAGTTTAAAATAAAAATATCAAGGCTTTTTGAATAGATAATTAACTTTCTTCTGAAATAGTAGAAATTAAAATTGGACAATTGATTTTATAAAATATTAGCTATACATTTTAAGTCTACACTCAGAAAAATAAAGGCAGTTTAAAAGAAAATTGTTGTCCTTTTAGAAGAATAAATTTTACTTTTAAAAGGAAAACTTCTCAACCAAAGTGCTTTCTTTTCGATTTAAAGAGATCTTTCAAAATATGCCCTTTTGTATTTATATTACAGAATACTTACAGAACTACTTAATATATTAGAAAGACTTCATTTTTAAACAAGACACAGCACTTTAAAATAAAATGAGAACTTCATAGTTTAAACTTTAATTCCTTTTATTTTAAAAGAAGTCTGTGCTAAAACAGTTTGTCGGATTATTTTCCGATAAGTGGCTTAGTTCATTTCGTGACTTTACATAGCTTGGATGCTGCAAAATGTTTGTATATCTGCAACAGTATCTCGAGTTATTCAAATTAATTAAAAAATTTGGAAAAAAATGGACTATTGCATCTTTGATAAATTATTTTATGGAGTAGGAAGGATTACCATATTTGGAGAAATAGTACTTTTTAAAGAAGGTTATATATTTATTTATATTTTAGTTTTATATGTACATTATTAGAATGAAGTTCATTTTTACAAATATATTTAAATTCTACATCGTAATTGAATTGTATATTCGTTATCGTAATTGTATAACTGCATTAAAAGGACAAATTAATACTGCAAAATTTACTGTACAATTTATAGATTCTAAACCTTATATAGCAGTGTTACTATCGCATACATTTTTACAACCACCCAGAATTAATCGGAAGTTAAAATCGACCATCACTGACGCCCAGGAAAATTTAGTTATGCGTCGATGCACAATGAATGATGTGCAACCTCAAATAAATGCATACCTATGCTTTAAATAATAACATTAGAGTCGTTTCAAAATTGAAAAAATTAAAATTGAAATTGAGTTTATTTTAATTCTAAATAGTGTTTCAATACAATTATTTTTTAGAAAATGAGTCATTTATTAAAACATAAACTTTTCTGTATACAAGAGAAACCTGTACAGTAAAACCCATAAAGTAATTTTATTAATACCCCCGAACCATTTTAAAATTATAAGAAAATTTTCTCCGTGTACTTTCCAAAACACCCTCAAATACGCTTTAGAAAAATTAAAATTTTTAAGTGTAACAATTTCTAATTTGTCCTAAACCCCATAGTCACTTGTTTTACAACATTTAATTTCATTGGAATTAAAACTGCGTGCTCAGTAATTAAAATTAAAATTGTGGTGTTTTTTATTTTAAATTGATACTAAGCAGAGTTGCTAGAGACATTTTTTCATTGTACCATTACTTCTTTTTGGAATATCATTTATTACTATAAATACCCCTCCTGCAGCGCGCTAAATAGACATAAATTTTTAATTACCACAATAGTAAAAAAAAATAAAAAAATAAAAACTCAAAAGACTGATTTATTAGATGATTAATTCCCTGTTCATCTAATTGTTTTCATTTTCTTTCCGCAAACTCACCAAATATCATGATTTAGTGAAGGGCTTTGCACTGGTCGCCCCCTTAATTGGTAAAATGGTGTTCTTTAAGGAGATTCTAAGAATAGACCCAAACCCTCGAACCCTTCCGCTATAGTCCTCCAGAAAACAAAAAAAAAAAAAAAAAACCTCAATTTGAAATATACTGCACAATAAATTGTCGTTGAAAGCCTTCTGCCCCAAAACGACGACCTCCCCAAAAAAAGCGAAACGATTTATGGCCTGTCTCTTTGCTCTGTATCTAATAATTATATTTTTGGCAAAAAGAAAAAGGTAAAAGTTTTGGCCTTTTACGATATTGTCTCGCCTTATAGAGCTGTTTGTGCGTTTTTCTCGCTATTTTGGTGCCCTATTCCGCCATTTTCGTCGCGTCAAGACCAAAATAATGCACGAACTTTCTCCGAAACGAAGACTACGCTGACGCCAAATTTTATTAGGTCAGCGGCATGAAGGTACCCCAGGCAAATTGACACAAGACTAACTGATGGCAGAGGTTCAATCATCTCAATCGAGGGAAGTCGACGCATGCTGGGGTCCCAAAGTTCCAAGCCGGGGAGGGGGGGGATAGAGGCACCGCATTTGCGGCTGAGACCCGCCAGCTGCCCGTTCTGACTGACTTCGTATGCGACTTTTATACTTTCTCCTGGCTTTGTTTGTTTAATTTGTCCCAGAGGTCAGCTGTCCTAATTTAAAGAGAATCGTCAGCATATGGCCATAATCAACTACTGCATGCAGCTACTGGTGGTGCCGTTTATGCAAAACGACTGTCGCATGAATATTCACCGTGTCACAATTGTGTCCCCTCAAATCTTAACTGTACGCCCGAAACGTTCGAATTAATTCAAGCCAATTTGTAAAATTTATGTGACTGCTGAACTATCGCCATAAAAGCCGGATGAAATGAATTTCATTTTGGTCCACCGTCTTCTTTTTATCTTAACTTATTTATAAAGTTTGTCAGACAATTACAGATTATTACTAGCTTTCGAACATTTAAAGAAGAACGAATCAATTTTGATTGTTTGTTCGAGGCAATTACATTAAAAGGAAAACATAAATGTCGATCCTGTTGGCTCTATAGTTAATTTAGTTAAGAAAAACAAGAAAAATATATGCTTTACGAATACAGACAGGCGGAAACAATTATAAATTATCGAGATAGATAGATCTAGATTTGGTTAGGAAATAGACCTTCCTACTATCATCAGAAGAATAATTTCGTCTTTTTTAGTTTGTGCAGCTTTTGTTTCACTATGTCTGTTAATTCGAAAACTCTGGACAGCACACCAACTAACCAACTAACCAAAGAATATTGTTGGCAATTGTTAGACGTTATTTTATTCATCCATCTCATCTGCACGTTATCATTTTGCGTAAATAAAACGTTAATGAAATTTAATTGAATTTTCTTTTTGTTTAAAGACATTCCCATTCTAATAATTTTAGTTATGGAACAACAAAACAAATTCTTTATTTTTAACGATATTTTCTGTACTGACTTGACTAATTGAAACTTTCATATAAAATAAAATGATAAATCACTTCTTAAGATAGAGAAATATAATTTTAATTGTATTGACTGCCTTCTGTTTGTTTGCATCTAAATATTTACATCGTTGTAAATGAAAAGAAACTGGGCATAAATCAAAATTGGAAGACAACTTCAGACGATGAATTTACGAAAGAAAAGGAAACAAACAAAAATTATAAATTCGGACATCATCAGCCGTGGTACGGTTGAATACAAAAACCACAGTTTGCCCTATGGGAGTCGTTTTCTGCCCGCATCGTCACACTGCCAAGGGGCTGCACAAGCCATTAATCAGGAGCTAGGAGTTCCGCTGAAATATTTTGAAACGATTTCAAAGTTCGGCTCCATTAGACAGTGTTTTTTATAACATTTTCTGCTTTTTTTGTTTTTGTGAGAGCACACGCTGTCACCCAGCAGACCATGTAAAAATGAAAAATTTTCAAACCTTGGCAAGTTCAAGGCCACTCGGAAAGAAAACTCACTAGATGAGAGGAACAAAAAATAATTAACTCGGGAACAACAGGAGAGGCCAAATTGAGGTCTCCATTGATTTAAGAAATTTATTAATGGCATGTCATCATCATCACACATCTCATCGTGACCCGACAGAATTTCAGTGCCGTTGAGATCAACGGCCGTCGACTTCGGCTCCGACTCTGGCTCCTACAGTCTGCTCGGAATAATTCAAAAAAAAAAAAAAAAAAATTAAATTACAGGGCAGTGCTGTTGTAAAACTGGAGGAAAAGTCGTTCCTTTTCATTTCTCTACTTTAAATTCCGATTGAATGGGCCATTCTTCTTGCGCCGCGGAGATCCATCGACCCATGAAAAGGCGGCTGACGTAGGCCCATGCCCCGAAAGCGATTAGTCAGTCCTCGGTCCTAACAATTATTTTTCGGGGTTTTTACCTTTTTTCCATACTTAAAGCAGTGCGCGCGTTTGCCGGAAATGCCTTTCTTTGCTAGTTTCCGATTTTTTTCTTTCTCGCACTGTAGGTTTACCTGATTGTAAAAATTTTAATCCCACTACACTTCAGGGAGGGAGGGATTACGACGATTCTGTCGGATCTTCGACTCCCAGTAAAATTCCTTTTGATTCGATCGCTTAATGGATTTCGTGTGTACCTCGCATTGCGGACACCAAATCTTGACTTTGGCGCGAATCTGAGCGTGAAACAAGATATTTGCGGCGATAGAATTGTAAATTCGGAGCTCGCTGCGAATTGGATTTCGATTTTTTTTTGGTTAAAATGTGGTCCAACGAATTTTTAACATTTCCGGGACTGACGAACGATGCATTCGACGTACGAAAACTGGCAAACGGAAGAGTCCCAGAGCATTAGAAATTCGACTGGGAAGTCCTACGTCATCCATAGCAATGAGCTGTGGTTCGTACGTGCCCTCATCCGTGCCAGCATCACACAACGTAGAAACGAAGGCTATTCACCCGCTCTATGGTATCAGGTTTTATCAACCACAAATTGCTCGTATTCAGTCCTGATTTTTGTTTAATTACGCTGCGCTTCAAAGAGCACGTTTACTCACACGGTTCCTAAAAGGGTTTCTAAAAAGTACTCCAAGCACATTCTGTGTCACACTAAACTAATTCTGAGAACTTATACCGGAAGGGTAGGAAGGGCAAAAATATTTACTTATTATTACCAAAAATCTAATACTCGAATACTCCTTAATTGAGTATACTCCCTTACTCGAGTTCTAATTTTTCGCTAACACCGAATCCCGCAATTGTAAGATATTCCTCCTGCCCCGCCCGCAATTAACAACAAAAACTTATTTTCGACATATTTATGGAAAAGTATCAAGGTTTGTACATCGTAATTTGAATTACTGTCGGTCTAACGTGTTAATATCAATCTATGACTACTATTTTCTGTCTATTTCACTGTATTTTAGTCATATTCAATCGAATGTACGGTAAACATTTAGAAATTATGCTAGATAAAAATATGAGCACTTCCACTACTACTGCTAAGTAAAATTTAGACTTGATTTAGGAGCATATTACTTAACATTTTGATATTAACATATTCTTATATTATTACCTTTCAGTGTTTGTTTAGCTATACTGGAAGTTTCGTAGTTATAACAATGCCATTAGTAATACCATTAGTGTTGGGGGTTAGGTTGGGTTGGGTTGCTGTGGCTGCCTAGAGAGGCACACTTAGGCTAATTTTGGCCCATTGTGTTACCACGTAGCGCAGGAGACCATGGTTATTCGTGGGATTCGAACCCACAGCCTCTGGGACGGTAGGACAGCGCGCTAACAACTGAACTATCAGAGGCCCCAATTGTGTTGATAATAACGTTTTTTTATGTCCAGTCTGTAAGATTTTAAGTATTTTGACGAGAAATGAAAAATATTTTTTAAAGTATTATGTTAATAATAAATTGCGTCTATATAATCTTATGTATTTTACAAGCATACCCATTGTGAACTCAACTAAAGTACTGGAATAGTAATAGTCCTAATAGTCCTAATAGTCCAAATCCCGATTTATCAAATATTTATATAAAAACATATTTAAAGTCTATAGTCAATGCTAAACTATCAGTAAACACATTGGAAAAAATTGTTTTTCTTTTATATTTGACAAAATATCGTCAAAATTTTGGCAGTCGAAATAATATTACAAATTATTTGATACCTCATTTATTAAAATAATTTCAATCAATTGAGTTCTATAGGCGAATAATGAAAGAGTCTAATTTCCAAAATTCATGCTACTTAATTAACATTTTCTTTCGAAAACTTATTTCCTTAAAACAAATGAAAGCAATCCATCAGGCCCTTTATTATATTATGACTTAAACTATCTTGACTCTAACTTAATGCACTTTCTAATAAGAAAAATGCAATAGTCCTAATATATTTATTACGTAAATACCTTGATATGTTTGATCAAAACAATTAAAAAATATTAAATATCTTATAAATAGCACATCTTTTCCTGCCTCAGTCTTGTTTCAAAAATTTTATATAATCTTGTAAGACCTTGAATAATTTTTCCAATTAATGTGTTATAATAATTTATATGAATTAACTACGTAGTTGAATGAAAGTTCTATCAAAATATTAAATTTTATGTGTGCCATGCCACACGGTATAAAATTTAATAAATACAAACAAAAATAAAAGCAACTGTCTCGTAAAGAATAATGAAACATTTTTATAGAGTAAACATCGTTTCTGTCCCACATAACAATCAGCAGGCGAAAACTTGTTTGCAATTAACTAAACTGAAAACGTAAACGTGTGAAAATTTGGCATGCTTTTCTATTCCGCGAATAATGGAAAAGTTATGTTTTTGTGCGGGACGCGAGGAAGATTGCCGCACAATGACCTCTGGCCAGGCACGAGCGGGACACGCTCAATGTTAGATGAATAGTTTTAAAGTGGAGCATCAGATACGATGCGACACTGCAACTCGCACAATCTTTGTTTACCCTTGCAAATTGTTTACAATTCTATCGCTTATTACGCACAGATCAAATCGACTTTGTCAACAGAACAGAGATAACACGCAGTACAGCTTATTTTGAGAGAACGGTGCGTCGTCGTCGTCTTTTAACGCCTGCGACATTATCAGAAGGAACTTTCTCTGGCAACGGCAAAAGAACTTTTACTTAAATCGAAAAAGTCTGACAGCATACACAATACCAATCGACGTGTCCTGCACGTAGTGAGCATGAATAATTTATCCCCTGCCGCAGAGAAGAAATATTGAAAAATTAATTTGTGGCTTTCACGAGCTCCTCGAAGGTTCCGAATCGATTATGAATAAGTATCGATGGGAAACGTAGCGAAGGGTCAATGTTGACCCGATCGAACACCCTACCAAAAGAGCGAATCGAAAAGCATAAGGCAACTTTCCTATAGAAAAAAAGAGTCCCAGCCAGCTCGGACCGATCTAGAGCAGCAACTCTTTGCACAGACGTGCCTCGGACCCTAATCCGCTCCCACGTTTTAATACAGCGAAACAAGAAATCCGTGGAGCAACAATGTGCAACGTGAGGAAACCTGAAGAAGTTTTAATCCTTAAACATCATCTCGAAGAAGGGCATTGCTCTTGTTCTTTGGAGCGAGTTTGCATCCGTTCACGTCTGAATCGATAGCATCCCCTTGGCTCCAGTAGCTCAGTGGTTTGTTTTCATTTTACTTTGGAAGCCCGACTGTTGCGAAGACGACGAACGACGACGATGGCAGGGGCCACCACCAACAAAAACCCAACAGCCAACAACCGAGTGCAACAGAACATATATATATAAAAAAAAAATAATAATAATAATAATAATAAGAAAAGAAACATCTACAGAAGTAAATAAGGAGCCGGGCATGAAAAGTTTCTGCTGGAGCTGGTACTCGGGGCGCACACACAGCTCCATCAGAGCAGGAATACTTCTTTTTGTGGGTGGAAAAGTAAATCTGTGAGTTTTCCGACGTTTCTTTCGCCACGGCTGACTATCCTCATTCCGCTGAAGCCTCCACCCATCCGGAATGGATGAAGCCCAGTTTCCAGAGGCATTTGCTCGCAAGGAATTTTATTTGTGTATTCATAAAAGCTGCGACTGGATCTGAAGGCTTTTCAGGACTTAAATGGCAGATACCGAGGAAAAACTTTTCTATGCATTCGGCCTGGAGCACCATCGAGCGATGGAACTCACTTCGACACTCGACATTTCTTCATATTTTCCTTGTCAATTTCATGAAGGCTTGTTTTATTTTCCTGCACCTCCCTTCCTTGCATACGGTGAACATTTTTGGGATAAGATAAAAATATATGCACACATTTCCACTTTATGAAACCTTATTATAACATTCTCTATAGTAAAAACCTCTTTTTTTAACCCCTAAACCCCTATAACCCCTTTTCTTAGAAACCTAAACACAAGTTCTTTTTGCCCTAGATTAAAAAAAAATGTTAAACTTAGTTTAGATTAATTTTTTAAGCCCTTTAAGTCTTAAGTACTCCTCACTAGTTTCACTTATAAAAACTAGCTGAAAAAGCCGGTAAAGTGCGAATTAATTCGTTTTAGATTGTTTATTGTTACTACTTAAAGCGATTAATAATCGGACTAAGATTTTTAATATTCAAAAATTCAATTTTTAACCGAAATTGACTTGAATTGATTTTTTAGATTAAATTTCTTCTTCGATTATCTAATGTACCTAACGTATATGTTTTTCGGAAACTATAATATTTTTTATATCTATTTATTGAGCTCGAAAATGAGTTCTTTATTGAATAATGCACAACTCTTCAAAATTTAAATATACACACGCTAATCTACTATCCTATTAAGTTTACCATATTTATATTATTTTAAAGAAATTTTTTGTAACAAACGTAATGTGTTTAATATTAAACCAGAATATCTTAAAATACTCACTCCTACTAAATATATTGGAATTACCATTTTTAATACGGTAACATTGAAAATTAAGAATAGATAACATGAGTATGGAAATATTACAACTAAAATTGATAAGGAAATGTATAAGCAAAATACCTGAAACTACGTCTAAACAAAATACAAATTAGTGGCATATAAAAATCTGAATGAATTTAAAGCGTGTGGCATTTAATGCGCATAGTCGTCCGGTTTTCTTGGCGATTTGAAAAAAAAAAACAAACTGCGCAAGAAATCTTTACGATGGACCGGAGCGTGTATGTTAGATTTAAAATTAAACTTTCTCAACAAGCATGCGGATGAGTAAATATCTGTTCAGGTCAATTAATTTTTAGTAGGTAATCCGAAAAATGTAGAGTATTCAATCAAATCTTCGTATGTACGGAAAAAACATAGAATTCGTTATTGCAAAAATAAATCCGTACAACCCTTTTCTTGTACGTACATGCCGCGTAAATTGAGAACGTAAAAAATACAGAAAAATATTACCAAATCAAACAAAATACAAAGTGTGTTCCAAACATGGATAGGCATTTATATTGAATTTAAAAAAGAAAAATAAAAATAACCCCTCTAAAGGTAGTTATTATGCACTCCATTGGAAATCGTAAAAACTCCGATTATTCTCCTCTTAAGGCGAGGACCGAGTGGCGGGCTTCTATCGATCAACCACCCACTGTTTTTCCTAATCTCCGTCGAAACGAACTATTTGAATCTTCGAGATGCAAAACGATAATTTTTCACCAAAGAAGACTGACCACAGCCATCAGTCAATCTAGTTCTGGCTCAGGGAAAAAAAATATGTCAATGACACGTTAAATTACTCTAATTTATGCTGAGTCATGCCCGACAGAAACGAAAAAAAAACGCTCTGGCGACGGAGATTTCTTGGCGCGAGAGGAAAAGGCTGTCCGGGTGCCCGGGAATCACAATTGAAGATTAAATGGAAAAAGACTTTATGAAGACGGCGCACTCAAAACGTTCTGGCCGCTTAAGAGAAACAAAAAAAAAACCTATTTTTTCTCCTGTTAATGTGACGACCAGGTCAAGGCGAAATAAAAGATACCGGAGGGCATGTGTAGAAATTACCTGGCCGCGGCAAAAGCTTCTTAAGCTGTTTTGTTTACTGTTGCACAGTTCTACGGATATGGTGGAGATTCGCGAATTTAAACCTTTTTCTTCTTTTCTTAGAAAAAAAAGCGGACAAATCCGCGAATTCTCCGTTTTATAGCGGGGCAGGGCGGGGCAATCGCAAGCACATGGCGAAATTGAGGCTTTCTTCCGTGAGATTTAAAAAAAAAAAAAAAAACAAGTGCGTCACGTTATCGCGCGAGTCGCGATGCCGCACTATTCTAATCGCCGAAAACCAGCAAAACAAGGCGCAGAAAGCGCGGGCTCGGTTAAAAACACGAGTTCAAAAAATTTTTAGTTGCGTTGTTCGCAACTCTCAAGACTTTTCTGGTGTCGATGTGCTCGTTAAGAGCGCCATGCCAACCGCCGACACCACCACCGCCGCCGCCGCCGCCGCCGCCGCTGCTGCTGCTGCTGAGTCCGGGGACGGATCACAATTTGCACATCTTGAACGAAATTGCGGAGCTAAAAAGCCCGCAAGTCGGTGAACTCTCAAAATTTTTCTATTTTTGATAACTTTTATGGCCTACGGGGCAAATTGATTCAGACTTTTTCGCATCTCACACCTCAAGGAAATTACCTCTCTTCGTTTTGAGTGTTGCGCGAATTGAAGAATTGCCGCAAACAACCTGTGGGTGGATGTAGAAAATTTTCAAATGTTTTCTCCTTTTTTTCTTATATTTGTTTCTTTTGTATTTTACGCATTTACGAGCCCTCGTGCTCTTATGTTTCGAATAAACGCCGTCCACCTTCAATCCACGTGCGTTTTATATGCCCCAAAGGTGAGGCTGATATTTCGAAACCGCCCACCAATTACACAACCAATTAGAACACGCTACAAAATTTCGCGTGTTTGCTTTTGTAATGTCTCTAACGATCGAACTGATCCCTGCTTTTAAGCTATTCTTTTTTTAAGTACCTATCTTTATTTACGATAAAAACCTCATTATAACGAAAACATTCCATTGTAGCGAATTTACGATCGCGAATAGCCGCACGCGTCGGCTATTACAAATAGCCGCTTTCTTGATCCCTTCGAGTTCGCTACACAAAGTTTTTACTATCAAAATCAAATGATAACCGAAAATTTTACATTTTAATAAATTTGTTTCTAATTATTAAATATTCTGTAGCTGCCGGTCGAATTTAAATATATTCATAATAATCTGATTTACCAATCTCTTCAATCTTTGCCTTAGCTGCTATATTTATTAAATAATTAATAGGCTATTTCCCTAGTTAATTCCCTAATAATTCCATGTGAGCCTTCATTATCCAATAAATATATTTTTTTTATTTTTCCTGTATCTTTATTATCATCCGGTTTAACGAACTCCTCCATAAAAACTTTTGTATTTATTTCATTTCCCTCCGCTGCTTTATTGTTTTTCATTTTTCTTTCCAATTTTTGCCCTTGATATCACCTCGGGGATGGTTTTTGTGGTTACACATGGATATAAATATCTCCTGAAAATTGCTGTTCTAAGGTCTCCTTCATTCTGAAATATTTCACTTACTTTTTTTCTGTTTTTTTTTTTCCTCCCATCTACACTGTACGAAAAATCTTATTTAAAGTAAAATGTTGGTTCAAACAAGCAAATTATTAAAATGAAAATAAACCTAGAACTTAAAATTGAAAATACAATGGGGGAAAAGTTCCATTAAATATTCTAAATTGACAATTTGTTAAGATCAGGGAATTGAACTTGGGTCTTTTGAGTTCGAAATCGCACACGCTCCTTCCTTCAATACGAAGAACCCATCAGACTTAATAATGTAAAATAGTTTTGATAGTAAGAATTTCTATTCTATTTCTAAAGATTGTATAATTGGATAATTTAAGTTGTAAATGACTATAATTTCTTTTAGTGTGCAGCCACTTAAATTCAAAACAAAAACATTCTCAAAAGGTATCGCGGTGCGATAAATTTAAACCGCAAATCCCCCGTAGTTGCTCTAATTGAGATTTACGCTGACACCGGGTAAATCTTCCGGAATAAGAAGAAATAAATCGATTAGGGGCATTATGGTCGAGGAAAACTTCTCTGCTACTGACGGTTGTTCTCCCGGATATTCTCCTATATTTTCTCCGGGAGTGGTCCCAATCAAGCGGAGCACCGGACGGGACGGAACGGGAACGGGAAAATTGGGCCCCAAGTTCAAAATATATAATAAATCGCTGTCGAACACTCAGACTAAGGCCGCCCCAACTGGAAATTTCCCATTTATTTACTATGCACCTTCACTACCGCTAATGTGAAATAAAGTGTCCGGTTAATTTTTAATCATTCCTCCGTGCATATTCGATATTGATTGGCCGGATAAGTGCCGGGTCGCGGCCAACTAATTACCGTTTAATGCACGCAACAGCTAGCGCTAGAAAAGAGTTGAAAGCAAGGCTAGTTACAACATCGCACCTTTCAGGCGATTAAGAGATTTTGAAGAATGACCAACAGCTCAAATTTGAGGAGGCACCCAACGGGGGCAATCGTAACGTAACAAGAAAATTAAAAGAGTTCCCTACGGTTTCAATGAGTCCTCTACGAGACGGCTAGATTTATATAGATTAAATTCAACATTCGTTTCTTATTGATTCGCTTTATCGTCGACCGGAACAGCGCTAATTAAACAGAACCTGTCCAGCCTGTCGTAGCATTGCCAGTGAAATGCAAGTCAAGGATTTTTTTATGATTGGAGGTTATCGTTATGTTAACTATTTAATCGTTTTAGTAGCCTAACTAACAAGCTATCTATGGGGCCAGGTGGTTCGTAAATATGTTTTTTTTTTTTGTTTTAGAAATCACGTTTTTCAACGAAAATTTAAGAGGTCAGTGAGGACCAGTTAGGCATCCGGAAAATATAAGCTTTACTTTTAAAATGTTTTAAAGCGATACATTTCTAAATATCTTCCTACATTTAAGTGCATATTAATGAAAAACATAAGGCGTACCAGTCAGCACATGTACATGCAGATAAGCACGCATTTGGGTTTTAATTATTTGTCAATATAAAGTTCAAATGCGTTCTTGTCAGCAAATTAGAGAAGAGCAAAAACGAAAATCGGATATTTAAGAATGGATTTTACACTATGTATATAACGTTAAACATTTTTTAATGACGTAAATGACATAAATTTAGCGAATATTTCAAAACCTCTTCACAATTTTCATCAACTTCTATCTGGCCAATAAAAAATCAAAATGACGTTCACAAAAAAACACCAAAGGACATGTCACTCAATCACATTACACAATTTAATTTCACAATCGAGTAAAAACACTTTGAAATTCACACTTTAATATTTTTTAAGTTTTTCTTACATATTCGAAAAATTCTACCGAAAAGAGTAGAACGAAAATTGTAAAGATCACTATAAAAAGCTAATTCAATTCTCACTTCCAGTAAGGTGAAAATTGTGTGACATTTTCTACAGATAACACAAAATCGCATGCGTATCATTTTCTTTTCCCCGTAGAGCCTGATAAACGAAGAATCAGTAAAATTTCTTCTTTTCGTTTATGCAATGCGTGCAAACTTTTTTGGTAAATCATGCAAAGTCTGTTTTTAGCTAATCGCCTTGTTTTTGACTTTGAATTTCTTCACAGACTCTATAGAATACAAAAAAAAAAAAAAAATTATTGATGTTTTGTGGCAAATTCAGTAAACATGGGATTTCGATTAGACTCCCGTTTGGTTTTTATTTATTTTATTTTTTTCCATTAATTATCAGTGCGTAGCGTATTTTGTGGATCTCTTTGCATTGGATGGAGGGCGCTGAAGGGGACAGAAACTTTAACAAAATTTTACAGAATTCACTCAAGCGAAAGTTTGTCTAATTCGTCTAAATAAACTTTAGGCCGTTGGGTGTTAGTTCCGGAACAATGGAAATTTTATTTATTTTGAATCTTTCGAGATTTACATCTAGAAAATTAAGTCTTTCTAAAATTGCATAAGACTGTCGATAAATTCAAATATGAAACGCAAAACGTTACTCTTGCTTTAATTAAAAAATGTTTGCTTTCACTCAATTTTTAGGATGATTTTGAGGAACGTAGCTGGTAATTTTTATGTTCTAATCATGAATATCAAAACTTTTTGATTATTTCAAAGGATTGATTGCAAAAGAATCACAATTAACAAGGAACATTTTAGTCATATTAACTTAATTTTTCTGCAATCACCAGTAGACTTCTAATCCCACCTTGATAGTCACCCAAGGAAAATTTGAAAATCTAAAAGATGACCAGGAAAATTTTATAAATCGGCTGTTTTGCAGAATTGCAATAAGTCTGACAGTGGCCGATTCACTTATTTTCGCTCTTGAACTCAAGAATAATTATTTCTAGCTCAGAAATTACCTCATCAGGTTTTACGTAAACGGAAGAAAGGTGTAAAAATAAACCACCAAATTGCTCCGAGAATTAGCACAGACGCAAGGCCACCAGAAAGAAGCCAAATTGTCACAATTATTAAACCAAAGTGAGGCCCACCACAACCACAATCACACTCCACACCCGTGGGGAGAACAGGAGCCCCAGAAGAGAAGGAGCAGAGGTCAGTAAATTGGGGGGATTTACAGCAAATTCCACGTATACACTCCTTTAAGTGCCCCCGGATTCGCGAATATCGCAAAATAATTGAGACGAAACAAGGCAGCGGTTCGCCGCAGACATTCTGGCGTCAAAGTCGAACTCTCGACCAGAGTCGATTTGAATCCAACGGCCGTGTAGAGCCCCGCGAGACGGTCGCGTTCGCGGGGCCTAACGACTACGGCGGCAACAATTGCACGCGCAGCTTTTTGCAGCCGCTACCGTTGCTGCTGCCGCCGTACCCATTTAGATCGCGGGGCTAATTGTTTTCGCCGCTTTTGGACCGGGTCTCGATTCAGCAGACCACCGAAGCGACGGTTGCAACGGCGCTGAAGCTCGACCAGGGTCAAGGGCAGATTCTACGACTGGTGGATGTATGTGAAAGGGGAAAACTAAAAAAATAACAAAAAATTAAAAAAAAAAATATTTCTACTAACCTGTGTTGCATCCGAGTACGGGGTACTGGAGTTAATATCCACAAGCTGAGATCCAAAAATGATTCCGGAACTGCTAAGGGCAGTTGAAGTTGTTGTCGTCGAAGATGACGGCGAGCGCGAAACACTTCCGGGCGAATTTGTAACACCTGGACCTCCACCCCCAGCCGCTGGGGACGGTGGGGTCACGGTGGACTCCTGTGAATGCTGTGGCACCATACTGTTTTTTATTTTTTTAATATACTGTCTTTAAGGTGGGAATCTCGTCTCTTTAAAAATTTCTCCTAAGTACACAACTCGCGACAAAGTTTTAGAGTCCTAAGATCAAAAACAAAAAAAAATTGCACTAAATATACAAAACTTAAATAGTCCTTTACTACGAAAAACAATTAGAAAATAAATCGTCCTGGGCAGTGTTTTATAAAATTTCCTTTTTTTTTTACTCGCAGCAGACTGGGGCTCTTACCGCACCGTTATTGTGTGGAGCCTCCCAAAAGACAGACAGAGCTGTTGAGCACTCGGGGAGCACCTAAACGTTAAAATCACGTTTTAACCACTCGCACTTTAACCTTGGACTTGTGCGTTTCTTAAACCTGCACGTTCTTAGCGATGGCTATTTACGAACAAAAAATAAAAAGAAGTCTGCCTTCTCCAAGCTCGGGGATGGGCGAACACGGCACGTTTTATCTCTCTTTTTATAATAAATATATATATATATATATTTTTTAAATATTAAATCACTCCGTGAGGCACAATCACTTGGTTGGGTCTCAGAATTAATAATAATATAAAATAAAATAACTCTGCATCCGCTTCTTAACTGCCAAAATACACTTGATCATATATTTCCTTTTATTTATTTATTCTTTTTTTCGGAATAGAGAAAAAACTAAGTAACTATGCGGCGACAAAAATATTTAATTTTTCCCCCTTTTTTTTTTGTGCGGGTTTTTTTTGTGACTCTCGCTTCAGCGACACTACTTTTTTCTTTTTTTTTTAAACAAAAAAAAAAAAAAGGAAACACGCTCGGTATAAAATGAAAATCTACTTTTTAAGTTAGCTTAATTGATGATTGTCTGACTGTGTGTTCAGTGACACTGTAATAACACCTGATGACAACGGTTTGGGGATGAAAATTCTCAAGTAAATAGCCATGGAACACAGTTCCCGGACGAAATGGCATCTTTTTCCGGATTGGGGGGGATGGGGGCTCCTTCAGAGCATGGTCCCTCCTCGTGTTAAGGTGGTCCAGAAAAAATGTTGTTAAAACGTCTCAGATTTGATGATTCTAAGCTTAAACCTGTTAAGCGATGTTGTGCATGCACTGAACAGCCTAGGGGTACTGACAGAACTGCTTGCCCCTTTTGAAAGTGATATATTTTTTTATATATAAATAATAAAAGGAAAGACCCAGTCTAAAAGTTCAAAAATGTTTTTGCACACTATCGGGACAGCCGGAGACGGCAGCGAAGGCGACTCCTCCAAGTTGTCGTCGTCGTCGTCGTCGTCGTCGATGATGATGATGATGATGATGATGGCACCAGAGCAGAGCAACTCCACAAGTCCGGAGCCAGCAGACGACGGGAGAACATAAACAGCAAAATCGATAACCGAGCTTCAAAATGGTGCCTCTTGCAACATTGATTTTCGCGTGTTGCACAAAACACAAAAACAACAAAAAAATATATATATATATATATAATTGTAATCGTCACCCTCTTTGCAACAAAAAAAAAAATTATATAAATTCACGAGCACTATTTCCTCTCGCCTGTCGCGGCACAAGCCGTAAAAAAAACCTTTTTTAAATTAAAAAATATCCTCACAGAAAAAAAAATCACACGTCCTCCTCCGGAAGGGGCACTAATGCAGTCGCAGTTCACAAAATGTAATTTTTATGCATTGTATATTTATATTTATATAAAAAAATAAAACCCGCCTGATTGAGAAGGCCTTCAAACAAATTATTATAAATCGTACCGAAAAATCCCCAAAGACTAAATCTAGGTGGGATCGTCCCTTCTAGCTCCAACCGCACGATCTGACTGTTGTTCTTGAACTAGCTGGCGTTCTGTTCGAGCAGCGAAAATGAAATACAAAAATCAGCTGTTCGCGTTCACTTTACTCCATCTATCCCTACTCAATACAATGACACACACGTTGCATACACTCGCTCAACCGTCAGCTACCAGCGAGCGAGCCCCAGAAGAGCAGCACCAAGAACGACGACGACGACGACGACGACGAGCCGCCAGCCAGCCACCAGCCGCAGCCCCATCAGCGGTGCTGCTGCACACACCACACCACCACTACACCATCGCAACCAGCTGAAATCGAAAATAAAAAGAAAAACCGCAGCCCAAAAGGCACAACAAACGCTTTATCTGGCCTGAACATGTGTTTACCAACACATGCGCGCTTATCAGCTGGTTTGACCCAAACTGCTGGTGACTGCTGTCCCAGGCCCCAAACTCCAGCCCCCGCCCCTGCGCGGTGTTGCGTTTCTTTACATCGATGGGGCAGCTTGCGTTTTTACTGTGCGTGACTGTATTTGTACGTATGTGTGTGTGTGTGTTTGGGAGTGTGCTGGCCCGCCGTTCGGCTCGATACAGTTGCATGTGACGTCAATCAAGCAGCAGCTCCCCATCTCAGATTAGAATTTGGAGTAGATGAGAACGCCATGGAGGTACCAAATAAAAACAAACAGTTTTTCAGATCCAGCACAGCCTCAGCGCCGACCGGAGATCAACTTTCATGCTTTTCCGCGAATTTGTGACACTTCCTGCAGGAACGTGACTTGGATAAGCTGCTTACTATGAGAAAATAGAATTTTAGTGCGAAAATAAAAGCAATCTACGAATTCCGACGACTAATCCTAGCAGAAATTTTATGAAGCAAACTAATTTCCTGGGTATTTATAAACTAAAATTAATTACAATCTTAAAACATAAATTGAACAAATACAACATTAACCATAAGGAGCAAAATAAAACAGTCTGCGATTATAAATAAATAATACTTTTCTAAAATCGTCCAGTAATGGACTTTTTTTTTTATAGCCATCACAACCAGTTTTTAAAATAAACATCCGGTGTCATAATATCGCACCCCGAGGCCATAATTTTCATTAATTTTAATTTGAAACTGGTCTAAACATTCGCGTAATCGTAACGAATTCGAAAGTACTTCATGTGTTGCAATCGGATCACTAATTTATGCGCTACGATGGAACATACATCCATAGAGAATCAAAATTATAACCCTTCTGGCTTCGCCGTACTCAGGTAAAAAGTATAACTTTAATTTTAAAATATCCGTTGTGGCTAATCATTTTAAATATTTAAGATTGTAATTAACGCTAAATGTACGGGCATATCTCGTATGATTGATAAGAATTTTGAAAAGTGTATTTATAAAATATTTCCATTCAAAATGGGAAGCTTGAAACGTTACAAATACACAAAAGACATATCAAAAAATAACATTCTTTAATAAAAATGCTGTAAATTTCAGAACAAACCATCAATTTAACGCGTGAAATCAAAATTGATGGTCCTACGCTTTTAGTTATCCCGATGTTTTCAAAATATTTGTAAAAATTCACTTTGAACCCTTAAGGTCCAAGGTATCAATTTTTATTTCCTCCATTTCTTTAATCGAAAGTATAACTGTTCAAGAATATTCAATTAATAAGATTTCGGTATATGAACTCAAACTTGTGTTTGTAGACTCGTAATCTGCGGAAGCAGTTGGTTGCAGTAAAATTAGCTATTAAATTTTATTTATCAGTGTACTTTATGAATTAGTTGAGAGGGTTGTGCAAATCATGCGACGAGTAGTTGTGGATTTATTTATTTACTTATGTTGGATCTGTAACGCGGCAGTTGCGCTGTTATTAAGCTGTACTGTGTGCATTTGAGAGCAAATGCAGTTTCAGGATAGCCCAGTGTGGGAACGGTCGATGGCACTTCTCATCAGAACAAAAATTGCACGAAAGGTATCATCGATAAATCGCCACGAGTAGCTTAGTTTAGTAAGAGCAGCAAAGCGCTAATTCGATTCCTATCCCCTGTTCAAAATCATTGGTTTTTCGAGCTATAGTTAGTAAATAAAATGTTCTTTCTTTAAATTCAAAATTGAAATAATGTTCTCAGTCTTAATGAATTTTTATTTTGATAATGCCTTATTAAGAACAAAAACAAAATGTTGTTTACTTGTAATTCCGGACATTTTTGAAAAATCAGTGTTTTACCCATTTAAAAAACAAAAGTAAATACCTCTCCACCTATTCTTTACTCATTGTATTTTAAAACAGTTGGTATCTCTTGATTGGTTCCCTTCTATTAACCCTCCACGATTCAGATTTCAATAGAAATTAACACTAATAGGCCGCCGTTTCGGATCCATTATTTTTGAATTTTGTACATAGTCCACATACTCGTATACAAATTTTTGTGAGATTTTCAATTAGATTTACTATAGCATTGTATATTAATATTTTCGAAGCTATACAAATATAAGGAAAAAATTAAAATAGAACTGTTTATACCTCACATTTCAAATGTGCTTCTCTCGGAATTAATCTTACTTTTAAAGTACCGCACTCAGAAACAAAGTAACCCAAAAATGTTTTCGCTTCTATTTAAGTTTGTTGCTAAATTTAGATTTTTAATTAAAAACCAAAATGATTTGTGCTACAGCAATTGTTTCAAAAGTTGTGATATAAAGTTAATACGTGCATTTTTGCAGATTTTTTCAAACAGACAAAATAGGACCCTTTTTATATTAGGAAGTTTCAATTTACCAACGTAGTAAGTGTAAAAGAAGCAATCATTTTTCAATACGGCTTAGTCTCACTTGATTATAGTGAGAAACAAAAGTGGTTTATTTAATAAAGTCTCAATTTCAGATTCTATGAGTAAAGCTCCCCAAATCAGTATCACATCAAGCAACAAAGTGGGACCGGGATCCAGACCGACTTATGCGACGGGATGATCCAAATAGCCTCAGAACATGTGAAACGAATCGTCTTTCTCTACGACTAATTTCATATCCAACTTTTAATGGAATGAAATAAAAAATGCGAAGCACACATGCGCCCTACTGATTTTCGAAAAGGCCTTTGACCGTAGTGTCTGGGCTAGAAAAGCACTGCAGTTTATGTAAAACTGCATGCCGAGGCGCTTGAACAGTGCAACGATGCATCACGTGTATAGTGCGATAACGGGAAAGGAATTTTTTATCACCTTCGGGATGGGAACTGCACTCCTCGAAAAGAAGCTTTCACATTAAAAACTGCTTGCGGCAAATAACCGAGAAATGATTCTCTCCCGGCTCCCTTTCTTGGAACTGGCGATCACTCGAAACGATCTAACTAAAACCGCTTCGAACAGGCCCTCCTCGGATAGATGTTAATCGGCACGAAACAAATTTTTACCGATGGTGACAAATTAAACATCAATTACGGTGAAAGCAAAGTTAATAATCTCGGAACGGACTATCAACGGACATTCGACCGAACGGCTAAATCACACAAATGTTATCTTTTAAAGCACCTTCTCCAGGAAAAACTCCAGTCCGGTTGAAAATTGTGTAAGTTAAAAACTAACCATCGCACTTCCACCAGATATTCAATTTAAACAAAAACCACCTTTAATAATGGGAAGGATTATAAGCAAAAAATAAATAACTACCCAGGAAAAGACTAAACTAATAACAGCAGCTAAAATTAAAATCGTCTTGGTCGTCTTTAGAAACCGTTAGCACATTACCTGTAATGCATCATTTACATGTTGAAAAGAAACAAAAACCGGTCAAGTGTGATCGACCGACGCGATGGTCCCGTCGCCCATGGCCATCATATGTACATACAAATGGAAATGCATAAAATGATTGAGAGGTCTTAATGAGACAAGTGTAATAAAATAAATGTGAATAATTGTCGTAATATGTTAACTTTTTTCCTCTTTTATGAGATGAAAAGTGAGACGAATCACTCGTATTATACCTTTAGGATCAGCAAATGCCTACATTTTGAATTTCTAATTGTATGTAGTAACTTGGTGGATTCCAAACTTCTTTTATTATTTATTATAATAGTATAAAATATATTTAATTTATATTTTCAACTATCTGAACTGGCAATAATAGCTATTGGAATTTTTAGGCTGTTAAAACAATTTATTTAGTATGATCATTGTGCTCGAAGGTATTGGCAACTTGTTGGCGATAACTCATCGGCTAAAACATCTGAGCGCAATTCGTAAATCATAGTTTCGAATACTATGTCCAAAAAAATTTCACTAAGATGAGATTATGAGATGCATAAAAAATAAAACAGCACATTGCAGGCATTTTGCAAGTTACAAAAAATATAAAATTGAAGAAATCGCAGTACAAACCTAATTTAATAACGATTCACAAAACAAACTATTAAAGTTTCACCAAAAAGAACATGCATTGGATATCGAATTTGTTATCTTTTCGGATGAAATGATGTTTTAATGATGTTAAGCCAAACTGCAACAGCTGTTGTTCTTTTTTGTTTAAATAAAAAGAGAACAAATTGAAGCGAAATTTTTGAGGCGGCACTGTAATGGTTTTGGGTGCATTCAGCAATCCCGGAGAGTTCCGATTTATTTTATCAATGATATCCGAAATTTCAATAACCCAACCAACCACATTTAGTTAGGGATATGTCAAAATGGATATTTAAAAATATATGTAAATATATAACTTAAATGAATATTTACGTATTTTTCGATACTTGAATATATAATTTCCTTTTTTAAAGTCCAAGTTTATTTTGGTTTTGCTCTGATAAAACTTTTTATTTTTAAATTAACCTTTCGACTTTTTTTCAGTAAAGCAATCAATAATTTAAATATATGTTTAATCAAGAACTCGCTTGCATCCAAAACTCTTCGAATTCCAAAAATTTCTCGAAGGAAAAGGGTTAATAAATTAAAATGTAATTTATTCCTGACAAAATCATAAATTTAACGATGCACATAATAATTTTGTTCGTGAAGTTTTATGATCACAGTGAGGTATAAACGCATTTTCAAAGCGATTATTATCAACCTACAAAAATTAGTTAGTAGATTTATTGGCACTTAAAAAATACCTAAATTTAGAATTAGGCACTATAAGCCACGTAACCTATATTTTAAAATTGGCCAATAAAATTTCTACTCCCATCGCTTAATTTTTAATCATTTATTATTTAAATTTATACCGCCAAAATGTTTTCACTTGTATTAAATTTTCGTTAATCGTTTAAATACTGCGTGCGCCACTAACACTGATCTGTAACAAACCAACGGGCAACAGATAATTTAAAACTGACAAAAGTTTTGATTTGACTAATTAAAAGTATAAAAGATAAAGCAAAATTTATGCAAGATTTCTTTTTTTTTGATATTTTGGCAAAGAGCTTATTTTATAGGGTTGATTATCATCGTAGAATTTATAATTAACAATTTCTGGAGAAATCTATTTTTAAAATTTTCATATTATGTATTTAAATTAATGATATAGCAACAATACAATAAAATACCCGAAAATTTAACAAAAGAATAATCTTAAAAAGAATAAACTCAAAATCAAGATAAATCTGTAAAAGTTATTCTATATTAGACATCATTCTTAAAACTAAAAGTTCTATAATTTTGATATTCGTTGATAACAGAACATTTTTATTCTGCAATAGGAGGCCGTTTTGTGATTTAAAGCTAGGCTCGAAATGACCAGGTGGCAAGAAGTCAACGAAGAGTTCATTAGACGTAAAATAGGACAACATGCATACTTTATACACAGTACAACGCAGTGCAGAGGCGAAATATTGAAATTATTTATGGTAAAAATATTTGGCACTTTACAGCACTCAGTGCAAAGTCGGAAGAGATTTAGGAACATTTTTAGCGACTTTTAGAGAAATATGACAAGACGCATTTGGTTCCGACCATTAACGAAATTCAGTCAACTGATTGTTTACTTACGTCTTAAACCTATAAAATAACTCTGAGCAAGAAGAAAACGGAATTATGATGGTCCCATAACAATAATCAAATTTTTATTTACTTTTGTTAAAATTTTTAAATAGTTCATCTTGTTTTATGGAAAAATAATATTTTAAATAGTCGAAGCATAATTTAATGTATGAACAAAAATTTTACTAAATCGCTAATTTTCAATCTTACCTATGTACCTAATTTTTATTAAAAACAACATGATCACAACTGTGACAAAATTTGTAATGTAAGAATTAATTTAACAATTATTTTCGAACCTTTGTCAAGTTATATCTGTTTTATTAAAGTCGTATTAAGCCCCCGCAATATAAGAAATTTATGACACAAAAATGTTCATGTTCATTTTCGGTTTGAGCCATTTTAACCTTCCTTATCCAATTGTGACCTTTAAGGTCAATCTTGGGTATTCCGAAAAAGAGCTAACGTTTTGGTATTAAAACCTAAAATCTTGCACGCACTACAGGCCTTAACCGATATTTTTTATTTACCTTTTTATCGGTTGCGTTGCGTGTAGGTGTGCAAGCTGTTTGCCACGAAAGGGTGGCATTTTGATTGATTATTTGTAATTGATTTTCTGGGGGTTATCTTTTGTAATTTACACTAGGGCCGCACAAACCGGCCTTCCTGCTTTTTTATCAATATTTTGAATAAAGGGGTATTGGTTAAAATAAAATTTACATTATGCACCCTACTGCTAAAGATATTCAAAAGTGATTGATGTAAAAATAGAAATGCCAGTTTAGGAAAATATTGTGTTATGAAAAGGAACCCTTCTAGTTTCCTTTCGGTTTTTGTATCCTATAAAATTTGCAAAACATTTTCATTATTTATAATTTATTTATAATTTTATTAATTTCTTAACGTCTTCCTTTAACTTATTTTTACTCTTTCGTTCTATTTTAATTTTTGGAATACATTTTTCGCCTTCTCTGATGTTTAATTTTCGTAGTCAGACTATTCGTTTAGGACCTTTAAACTTCTTAATAATTATGATTTAAAATGCGAGTTTCTTGGCATTCTTCTCTTACTTTTATTTTATGTTTTACTGAAGTATACTCGTATAAGCTAATTATTTTATTTTAATTTCAGTAATTGGCTATGGTTATAAGAAATAATTTATTTTTACTCATTAAATAAAATAAGAATAGCAAATAAATTAAAAGAAGATTGTATAAATAATCACAATGCAATTTTAATTGTTATGTGCAATATTTGAGGAATTACAGAAGAAACAATTCAAAAAGACATTAAGTGCACAGACTGCGAAATTGTCAGAAAATAAAATCTATTTCCCGTTTGAAAAAGTCTTATTTCAGCGAACAATTATTATACTTTTACCTCTAATTCTATCTTTCCTTGAAGATGGGATGTATTTTTGTTATTTACTCACTTCCCATTCATGATTTGGTCGCTCTCAAGCGAAATGAACATTCGGAGAATTTTTAAGAAAAATCTCGTTTTAGTCCTTTCACTGTTCTCGGAAATGTGAGAAGGACCATTGACAAAAACTTTTGCAATTTAGACACTTTAATTCCAGAAAAGATATTAAAAATTAAAGCCAATTACAGCTATACGAGTACTCCTGCTTTTTTTTATGAATTGAATTAAATTGACTGGTTAGAAAAAGGAGTTGTCTTCAAATAAACTGAATTAACATTAAGAAGAATGATATTGGTACTTCACCATTACCTACAACTATACAAGGCATTACTTTACCTTGCATTACTCACGATTACTGAGCATATTACACGGCTATACCCAAAATCGTGCCCAGCAAATGTGAGTAATGCCTGTAATGCCGAGTAATGGTAAAGTAATGCAGTATTTTACAACTATGTTATATTGATGGAGGTATCATTGGGCAAGAGGATTTTAATTAGTTTTGATTACCTACCAAGAAACCTTTGCATGCGGGATTTAGACGGGTTGCAAGCACCCAGGAAAGAAAATTTCTCCTCAGGTGGGTGGATTAAGATATTTGCTCATAATTAGTCACGAGTGAGCTCTTCAAATGACCCCGTGGACTTTGAACGTTTCGAAAAGAATAAGCCGTTGAGGGCACTTTTTAACATCGCCAAGCTCAAAATTGAACAGCGATAAGTCGATAAGCGTCCAGTTCTGGGGCCTCCTTCTCGGCACAATGTAAACAACACCTTTCTGCCCCGGCGGAGCCACTAACACGGCCCCAACGCTGCCGCCGCCGCCGCCGCCGTTACCTGCGGCGCGGGAAGATGAATGCCAGGGTCTTCTTTGCTTACCTCCGTACTTCTGTTTTTTGCCTTTTCTTTCGCTTTGGGGCAAATTTAGTGCCTGAATTGAGAGGGAATCTTTTACCTAGTCGCCGACGACTACCTCGGGGCTCGTCTCGCGTCCCCGGTAACAAGACTCCGTCCGGGCCGCGTTGACTCATTTACTTCTATCGGACGTGTTTCGACTTGTTCGACGCGCGATGACTGTCCCGCGTTGCTGTCGCGCGAAAATCATTACCGGAGGGCGGGGGGGTGGTAGAGCTGCGTGATTCTTTTGCGTGACTGCACGCAGCCCAGCCTCCACTCCAGGGCGATTTTATTTCCAGGTTTCCAAGCAGTTGGGCCCTAATGGGACACTTCCACTTCGCCTCATCGGCAATTAAAGGTTGCGCGGGAAGGCGCGTCATCGGATGTTTTTCATTTCCAAAATTTTCTCACTCACCGCAACGAACCCGCTATCCGCGGTATTATCGAACTGCGCCAATCATGAAAATCGCACAGGAATGAACAAGGCCGATCATGCCTCCGTCAGCTACCTGCGTTTGATATTTCACCCGATTGCATGAGATAATTTCCCAGAATTGCACTGCTAAGTTTGTTTTTAGAAACCCTAGTCCCATGTCCATTATCATCTCTCAGCATAAGGCTCAGATAACGATGCTGTAACGCTGAGATTTATAAATAAGCCTAGCCTTAGCTTTGAAATTCATCTGCATAAAATCATAGTTTAGATTTTGAATATTTAGCTAATTATGCACAACAATCATCAAAAACAACAAATCCAAAATCTTAGTTAAGTTACAATTAGACCATTATGAGTTTTTTTTATATGCGTATTACTTCGAAATGTGACGTAAGGTCCGAGAAATTCTAGTTTTGCTAAAATAAATGGCTAGAAACTTAATCTTGTAAAAGTTCGTTATACAGAAAGTAAAAATCTTCGCAGGTAAGAAGCACATTTTGAGCTACTATAGAAATAGAATGTTTTAAGGAAAATTTCGTTATAATCTCTTTGGCTTTTCTATACTACATTTTCTTAAATCCCACAAAAATCAGTACGAGAGAGTTTTTTGGGTAGCTGATTTCAATTATTCAAAAGCATTTCTATTTTGAAAAACGATTTATTAATAATTTTGAAGTCACTAACAAGCAATAAGTGGACAAGGATCAAATCTTTAACATATTTTAAAAGATTCCTAAAAAAGAATAAATTTCGATTACCCTCACTCAGATTTAATGAATTTTATGAATATAATTATCCAAAGCTTTTAGCACTGAAGTTGAATCCTGTGTCAATGAGACATCTTTTGGCAAAAGCCGAATTGCATTATTTATGCACCTGAACTTGCAATAATTTGCCTCATTTCCAAGAAAATTACGAGTCTGAAAAGTGTAAGTTATTCATATTACTGTGTTCTTTCACAGAATAATTATGCAAATTAAAAGAGTCGCGGGAAGTTAAACAGTCACAATCAATTTCGGTTTTAATTAGTCACACCTTTTTTTTTTTTTAAAGTATATAAACACTGGTGACCGGACCCATTAAGTTCGTCACTTCTCCAGAGCTTTAATGTACGCAATTTTTTGATCTTTCTTATACTGTTTTGTGACTTTAATTGATCGTATTTTTGTGAAATGTTTTGTAAACTAACTTCGTTTTATGCAATTTTCAACTGCAAAGTTACAAGCAATTAAACCAGATTTCAGATCAAACTATTCTAGTTGTAAGTAGGCTAAACTAATTTACACTAATTTTATTTAAATTAAATGTATTAATATAAAGTGCAAAAGTGGTCCAGAAAGCATTGCTGACAAGCACGCATTTACTCTCTAATTTAATAAAATCTAGGCAATCTAGGCAAAACTAGTCTGATCTCATACCGAGTCTTTTTGATAATATACACAAATTATCAAATCTTTTATGTTAATTTAACACTTCCAAGAAAACTTTGGACCCACGCACCAGTGTCTGCCAAAATTTAGGATGACTAAATTTACACAAGAGGAATGAAAGTGGATATGTTTTGTCTATTCCACTGGATATGCGTCAGATATTACGAACGTTTCGATAAGTTGATTTCAAGCTGATTATAGCTTTCTTGCATTGTAATTCTATCTTATCGGACTATTATTGTAAACATCACGTACTTTGTCAGTAAAAATTTTAAATGTATTCAAACAATATATTTGAACACGTAGAAATTGTAATTAATTTATTTTGATAATGATACGAGTCTACACGAAATAATGTTAAATGTTTCTTGAAATTTGACATGGTCATTCATGTTTATGAATAGTTTTAGAATTATCAGATCAACAAGTTGGAAAATATTTATTATATTAAATGTATGAATATCTTTCGTTTTTCTGAAAGTTTATGTGTTTAAACATGAACTGATGTAAAAGTAAAAACGACTCTTTTCTCCGTGAAACTTTCGAGGGTTTTTGTTAATTTGTATCTAAATTTATAAATGAAGATAGCGGACCCAAAATGGGAACCAACATTTTTGGAATTCTATGAATTTAAGTGAAAAGTAATAGCAAAGGTATCTTGTGTCTGAGATTAAGTTTTTAAATTAGCAAGATAAGTTGTTTATTTACTATTGCTGCAATGTAAACGGAAAAGAAAATTGAGAAAAAACCTTACTGAGTCTTAAACTAGGTCCTTGTATTCTTCTTCTATAAAATTATACTCGGGGTAAAGATTAGAAATTAAGGGATTATCCAAATTAAAGGTACTTGATGTACATCTGTAACTAAATCAATGTTTGCTTTTTGTCGCGTGTGAGGAAAAATCAAGGCAGATTAAACATTATTTTTAGTAGATACATAGATTAGATTAGACCTACATAAACATAATGGAAACATAGTAGAAACTATCGATTGGAGCTATAGAGGACTCTCCTTTATATAAGAACTACAATATTAATACCATCGGACCGAGCTATAGTAACATAAATAATATAAAACTTAATAACTTAATATGGAGCATTTAAATGTATGACGAAAGGTTTAATTAGACATTCATAGATTTTAGTAATATTCCTAAACTGAATTAGTATCAAACTAGAGCATTTAGTATACTCGGTGTATTAGGGTGATACCAGACTACTATCCAGCTAGTATTTAATAAACGAATTGGAATACCATTTTCAATTTAATTTCATTTGTTACAATTTCTACCAAATGTTGAAACAACTTTTGCTACAAATGAATCGATTCTTATTTGAAAACAAAAGGTTTTTTCTCTTAAACAAATCTAGCCAAACCTTTTTAATTTAAAATGGAAATTATTTAAAATTGATCTGATTAATTCTAATTTCTGTTTTAAAAAATCAAAAAGAAATTTTCAATAAATTCTAAATGATTTTAACATAAAGTAAAATCATAAAGTATTATTGTAAAGATTTCTCTTGAATTTAATATGATGATGATGAAGCGAGAGCGAATCTTACAATTCGCAATTATTTTCGATTTATAGAAGGATTAACGAATAGTAAATACTTGTTCTTTTCTTAGAAGTTTTAAAAAAGGAGCTCAAATAAGCTCACAAGTAATTTATGATCATTCCTCTTCGCTTCAAAGTACTTAGCGGCTTTCAGTAAATGGAAGATGTACAATATAATGAAATAAATTTTATTCTTTGACCATTATCCCAATTATTCTTCTCTTTAATTTTTAGGCACACAATTCACTTCGTTTATTCCTAGTAAAATAAATATGTCGTGCGTGACGTGACCGTTTGTATCGTGACATGAATAGCCTAAAGCGGATGTTTCGTGCTATTCCTCCGATTGTAATTGCAGCAACTCTTAGATCACTTGCGTCTGGCCAAGACTATTCCAACGGTCAGGAAGTATTTCTTTCTTTAAGACAAAAAAATTTATTAACTAGGTCCCAAGGAGGCGGGTTACGTAAGCCGACGTGCATTTAAATGCAATTATGTAAAGTAGATTGCCGATTTTCCAGCTAGCAAAGGGCCAGCCACCCCCGCAAGTCCCCCTGGAGCCGAGAAGTTGTCACGAAACACGCATAAGTTTGTGCGTAACGTCCTGCGGGAACCGTTGGCTGGCAATTTTACCCCAAAGCGCTTATTAAAGAAACCGTCCCGTAATCACAGGGATATGTGCTCTCCCGCTGGTTTTTTTTTCTTTTCTTTTTTTTTTCTGTATGTAAGAGGAGGGTGATTTGACGCGTCACGCGCTATACTCACCCGAACTTCCCCCAGGGATTCCTTGAGCTCGAGATTTACCCTAAACAGGGCGGAAATGTGACGTCGTAAAGCAACCCCTTTTTGCATTTACGCAGCAGTTTTAAGTGATTTCGCACAGGATCTGGGTGGTGTTCATCTGGCGATAAATCCGTCAATTGCAGGCGACCTAGCAACGGGCAACACGGCTGGCAGCCGGATGAGATATTCCGGGAAAAAAAAAAAACTATTTCGGCTAGTGGTAGATAATCTGACTCTGGCCGACTGCGTGTTCCACCTGAGCGGGAAATTAGCACGATTCGTGCTAAACCACATGCTGATGAGTATTAGAGAACAACAGCAGAGATATATATATTTTTTTTAAACTAAAATTACTGATAGTTGCTATTTGGCCTTCTTATTGTTTTTACTATAGTATACTAGGCAGGGCAATTGTACGCCTCAATTATACTCAATATGGGCATTTCAACATTTACATTCTAACGTTCTTATATGAGTTTCCCTGCCAAATCCAAATTTTGGATTAGTTTGTCCAGTTGGCTATCTTATTTTAAATAAAATTAACTTTAATTGGAGAAACGAGCAAAAATGTTAATTTTAAATTTTGCGCTAAAGCTAAATTTTACTTTCAAAATGTCTTCTGCCACTTACAAATTAAATTAATTAATATCGATTATACTAACCTGGGAATTATGATTTTGAGTTTTTATACCATATAAACATATCTTTTGAAACAGTGATCTTGAAATACTACCAACAGGTAGTCCCTTTTCTTAGATTTTAGTACTTTTTAATTGAAATCAAAAACCCCCAAAATTAAAACATTAAGAAAAAACCAAACCTATTCTGGTAATTTGACTTTCTATCGATTCGTAAACTATCAAAGTAGAACACTATTGATTTTTACAATCAATCGTATTGATGAAATACGTTAAATTTTTATAAACCATGTTCTACACGGATTTTGATGAAATTTTTGAGGAACCTTCCATTTGCCCCGAAACGGAGGTATCTAAAGGAGCCTCGTAACAATCCGCAATAATTTTTGAAATATTTAATTTTGATAAAATTTAACACGCTCTCGCCGGCGGCCTTATTTGCAGTTCACGGCATCTGATGGCTCTCTAATTCTTATTATTTTTCAGCTGCCGGCAGTGTTGTTAATATAATCGCATATCGTTCATTAACTTTAACCGGCACTGTTTCCTTTGTATTTAGAAAAACAAATAGCTCTCACTGATAAACCTGCGGCGATCAACTTGAAAATAAAAGAGCTATCTTCGATATTTCGATTCTTAAAAATCTTTCTTGTCCCATTGTGTACCCGTGGTATGTTACAAGCTGCCCGAACGAACAGTCCTTTATGTACCACTAGTGGTACATGTCGGCGAGAATGTATTAAAACTTCACACTTGTACCATTTAACTTCGTTTCATTTCTTCTATTTGTCTATTATTAATTTTGATTTGTTTTCAAAATTCTGACATATTTCATAAATGCGTGCTTATCTGCACAAAAAAATATAAATTTTATACATTAAAGGTGTCTCAATAAAAACTTTTTATTTAGAACGTCGCACTATTTTTGATTGTCAATTGTTATTATAAATCAGCCACATTAGGCAGTTCTATTCAAACATAGCCCTTTATCGAAATGACGTGGTAGAGTTTGGAAGAACGTCTATTAATAGTGAAAACACATTACAAAAATGGAGAAATTTTTAGAAATAATAACACGTTAGTGCAAACAAAGTTTCGAGATTCGTATTATATCTCGCTTCGGAGACCAACATGGGAACGGAGGGGGGAGAGGGGTTTAAAGTAAAGTCTATGCGAACCACCTTAAGATGATTCAGGATCTCAACCAAGAAATTGAACGTTAAATTCGGAAATCCAGCAGCCCTTACTCCAAAATATCTTCCGAAATTTCATTAAAGAATACAAACATTCCAGTAGAGCTTTGATGGCCATTTAAGCGATATTTTATTTGTGTATTCTTAATTGATTGTTTGGGGGCCTCTGATAGTTCAGTTGTTAGCGCGCTGTCCTACCGTCCCAGAGGCTGTGGGTTCGAATCCCACGGATAACCATGGTCTCTTGCGCTACGTGGTAACACAATGGGCCAAAATTGGCCTAAGTGTGCCTTTCTAGGCAGCCACAGCAACCTAACCTAACCTAATTGATTGTTTTGTATTTTATTAAAACTATAAGAAATTCATAAAAGTGGTACGCTTCTTTATTTTAAATTGAAATTCTTGTTAAGACACCATTTTTTAATATTGTTTTTCCAGGTTCTCAAATCTTATTTAAGTTTATTAATTGTAGTTATATTCACCTGAATTTCTATAAAGGTTGCAAACGTGAATATTTCGAAAAGCATATTCGCCGGCACAAGATTCCTTCGATTCCTGCCGTTTGAGGGATAATGAAAGGTTCCTGCTAAAGATGGTTTTGTACAAGATTCGGTTTGGCCTGTTGCGAAGGGATTTTAATGAATTATTTTTAAAATTAGCAAGCAATTCTTTCAAAGTAGCCAGGGGCATATTTCACCCCACCCTCCACGACTTGAAACAGTTTCTAATTGCTGTAACAAGGCCGCACAAATCAAGTTCAATGTCGTGGGCCGCGATCTGATCGGTTTCGTAATGCCGCCCGTGTCGCACGTGCTCTCACCTGCTCATCTCGGCTCGTTTGAGGTCCCCCAAGGGAGGCTCTGATTGCTGTCCATCATAATTCGCGGAATTCGGTGGGGGCGGCCGCTTTGATCATTATTTTTCGGGGTGCCGTGCTCTCTGCGCGGACTTTCGTATATCGCAAGAGTTAATTGCCCCTTTCCAATGTCACACTCAAAAAAATTCGACATAATTTTGTTTCGTGTGGATGGCTGGCAGCCACTCACGGTGTGGAGCTCGGTGGTGGTGCGGCTGCCAGCGGCGGTTCAGTTGTCACCCGCACCGCGTCCCGCAGCTCATACGACAGAGCACAGCTGGGCTCGCCGCCGCTGCAGCTGAGAGAATTCGCGTTCCTCGGCCAACAGGTGACGACGAGCCGGTCAGCGTGCACTAGCCAAGCCACATCGAGGATGGGCGGTATGGGGCGGTCGCGGAGCGCTTTCTTAGAAATTTCATAATCAGAAAACTCCCAAGGACAGGACACTGCTCTGCGAAAGCACTTCTCATGCACTCACCCGCAGCTGTGTACCTTGCCAAGATTAATCTAATCTCAAAGTCAAGTTTCCGACATACGACAGACTGACGGGATCCACACACCGCCGAAACTTGGCAACGCTCCACCGTGTATACGCACTTAACAGTTTATTTACATAAAACATACACACACACACACACCGCCAGTAGCTCGCTGCCAAAACATTTTTCGAGTTCAGTGCAGTACTAGAGCGAGGTACACCAACGCAGACGCATACCTCGAGCTCTGGCATCAGCTGTTTTTTGAAATGTCGCGAGCATACGTACGCACACACAGGCAGCCGCTTCCATTCCGATAGGCCCTATAAGTGCGACGAGCAGCTCCTCTAATCATATGATCGGAACAGCTGTATGAGTGCGCCCTACGTCGCCTAATTGCCGCTGGGCTGCATGAACGCAGCGCACATTCGGTGGTAATGTGTGCCGCATGTATGAGGTGGGCCTCCCCACGAGATGCGACCGGGACAACCCCTCCAGGATCTGAACTCTGATCCCCCGCGCACTGGAATAACGCTACATTCGCGGCTGTTTTGTGTAGGCTTGGACCGAGCGATGACTTCTCACGAACAGCGAAGAGAGGAGAGGAGGCAGCACCACAAGTACGACGCAATTTCTTGAAATTGAGTCGCGCGAAGCTCCGGCAGGGCGAGCAACAACCCCAATCCACCCCTACCCGGCACACTCTCAAGGGGTGATTCACCTCTGGTCGGCTGGAATTTGGGGCTGATAATTCCGGACGATGGCACCTTTCTTGCCTTCCCCCTCCTCCACGCTTGTTCAAAAGAGTCCCAAGTTCGGTCGGAAGAAATCAATGCCCGATGCGTTGTGCTGCGTTCACTTCACACCTTGCAGCAGCTGCCGCTTCGACATGCAGCCGGGCCAATACGTCCAATAATCCGATCGTCCCCTGCGGGAGGAACGACAGAGCGGGGATAATTTCCTTATCACCGCGGCGCAATGCGAGAACTTCAAGCGTTGACCCGCAATCCAGGCGGTGCAGCGAGCAGCGATGGCCCTATCGTCTCATTTTGTATCGTTAGAAAAATCAAAAAGTGAAAATAGCACAACACTTCCGCGGAGTATTTCTGTAATTTATTCTGGCAAAGCTAAAATTAAAAATTGTATTTGAAATCTTCTCACTGGTTTTGATAAAACTTTTTAGTAACATTTATTTAAGATCGAAAGTGACGATTTTCTTAAGTAGTTCATTTTCAAATTTCGCATTTTCTCGCCTTACATAAATCAAAGATATTTACACTGTTTTTCAGCAAACTAGAACAAGAATCCTAAAAATAAGCAAAGTAATGAAAAGTTTACTATTTTTTCAATCTATAATTTTTTACGACTATTCGTCGATAAATCGAATAAGATTTTATTGGCTTTTTAAAATAAAAATGGAAATATCTCTAGCCCTTTTAGGTCCGAAAAACAATAATACATCGTCGTGTGGTATGTTTGCGAAAAGTGTCGACGACGATATATCGTTGTGCGTAAAAAATACGCGCTTAGAGGAAAAATGCAGAAGTTTCGAACTTATGCTAAGTTTGTCTGTTTGTCGCCTACTTGGACAAGAGAAGAACTCCGAAATTTGAGTAATCTTCAATTTTTTGTTACACTCTAAACATCCTGCTCATGTAAATGGATGCCGTGATTGGAACACTTATTTTTCATTTTAAGTCGTTAAATTATTATTTATGTTTTAGATACATATTTTGTTTTTCATTACTAATAAGCTTTATTTATATTATTTTCAAGAAATACCCTTATCATAAATTCCTTGTTCCATTAATTCTCAACATGTCCCCTATTGAATTTTATAATTATCTTTTAACATGTCCCCTGCCGCGTGTACCGGAAACGGCACACAAATGACAGCTCTCTCTTACCAAATGCATTTTCACATGTAAGTCTCTCACACAAACTTTGTTGAAAATTCTGGCAGGGAACGTGTTAAAAGAATTTTTGTTGTGTTCCTTTTCGTAACACTTGATAAATTATAACTCATGGCTCTTACACAATATCCAACGAAATTTTTGGGTCATATGAATAATTTTTAACGTTTTTATAATTTAAATGAAAATCCTTGGGAACACCTCAAATTCAATCTATGCCAAAACCTTCAGTAACAAATAAATAGCCTTTTTTTTACTTATAGTTAGGTATTCCCAGATTGGTTTTAAATAGATTTTTTGTTTTTATTCATATTCCTGTTTTTACCAGGGACCCATATTTCGGAAAGCATTTTAAAATCGACCGATCACAAAATATAAATATCAAAATTAAATTAAGCATTTCTTTTAGAGTAGTTAAGGAGTGTTTTAACTCTCTTACTGGGAGTCGCAAGTATGTTTGCCACTATGAGACTATAATTTAATTACTCTCTAGAGTCTAGACTAGCGTTGACAAGAATATTGCCACTATTAAAAAAATTGCTTTTCTTAAATAACAGCAATAAAACTATCTATATGGAATCATTTTATTAAAATTAGTTTTTATTAGTCTATCAATGAAAATTTCTTTTACCAGTTAAAGAGTTAAAAAATGCTTTTTTGCATAGTGTTTTAATTTTTGTGCAAAAAAACTGACTACAAATCAGAGAACCACGCGTTTAAGAAAACTAGTTTTTACTTCTGAAGAAATCTATAAACAATTTTTATATTGAACTAGCCCTTAGCGCTGTTGGGGATGACAATTATTTAATTTATACAGCGAAAGCAAAGGTTACTTGATCGAATATTGTTTTTTTTACTGATATTCATTGTCATAAGTCGGTTAATTTGCACAAAGTATTCATCAATTATACTTCTAAACATTTCTCGTGAATGAGTCTATTTAATCGTCAAAACAAGAATAAAATCCTACCAGGAGTCACGAAGAAAATCACGAACAGACAAACACAGACGCGGCGGACAACTTTGTTTTATCAACGGAATACTTTTTGAGTTTTGCCTGCACAAACAACGTAAGCAGGTTATAACTTAAATTATTTAAAAGTTTTTTAAGTCATTTAATGCCAGATTTGGATTCAGTGCCGAAAAATACGAAACTTTTGTCTAATATACGCTGTAATGTTGAAAATTAAATCATCTCTCTGATTTCAAATGCCCCGCAATAGGCATTAAAAAAATGTTTAACTAATAGAAAATTTCATTTTTTATTGATCGACTCCTAAAGAGGAAAACATCAATTGCTTTGAAATGGATAGTCCGATTTTAATGAGATAATTATTCAAATTTTATGCAAATCACAATTTTAAGTTGGGAGAGTAGAGAAGATGAGAAACAGACCCTAATTCTTTTGAATATGAGAAGCACTTTTAGGGGTTAAAAGTGATAAACGAGCGGCCTGTTATTTTAACCCCTTTAATATCATAGATTCAGGTTTTGAGTAGAAGTTCAGCTTTATAACTACAATTTAAACAAAAAACGTTTTTTTTTTGCAAGAATTGAATATGAATCTGAAGATATTTCAGTGGATTACCAAATGCAATATCTTCTAATTTTTCAATTTACATCCTCAAATTGATTGAGTGTCCGCGAAAAGGACAATCGGAATTCTTTTCCATCTAAATCAGCTTTTAAGCCACTCTCCGGCGAGTGGGGCAGACTTAATCGAAACGAGCTGACCGCCGAAAAGCTCGTTACGTTTTCTACGCGAAGTAGCAGCGTGCGCACCAGCACATTTTCCAGACTTGTGCCAACACTTCTCTGAAACTTGTAAAATCAGAAGGTGAAGTTGAGGTGGTTCCAAATAACGCGAGGTTCCGCGGAACCGCGTCATTCGAAAATTGGGTGGTTCTGAAAACACCGCTCGCAATTCGCAAAATTTAACTCATCGCTGGCCGGCAGCGGCAGGGTGATTTGCACAATTTAATTCATTGGCAAATTTTGAGCGACCGAATTCCCAAGAAATCCCATGTGCAGTGCATTACCTACGGGAAATTGGTGCTTACGCAGTTGCCAGTCTTTCTTACAAAAACATCTTCAACTTCGACAGCCTCTCTGTCGCTTTGATCGCCCGAACCGCTTTGTAGAAGTGTCTGACCTTGGCTTTATGATATTTCACCCTTTATTATTTAAATAATTTGTATTCTTACTATTGACTAATGTGTCAGACGTCTGAAATAGGAAAAAAGTCCCAAGATCTTTAGAACGGAAATTTTATATATCTTTTTTCATTTGTTCATTTGTTTTCTTAATTTTGGTCTTTTAGAATCACATTACATTTTTTTAGAAGGTAAAAAAAGTCTAATTTCCAAGTTTTAGAAAATGTAAAAAATAAAAATATTTTGCCCGAGATAATGCCAAATAAAAAAATTAGAATACCATTTCCAAATTTGAAATCTACATTTGAACAATTTTAGAGATAATCCTGTACCATAAAATCGAATAGACAGACAAACACAAGATTGTCATCCTATAGTACTGTATTTATCTATGTCATTAGGAAACATTTCAAATATTTCTGATGTATTATTTGCTTTGTTAATCAACAGATTTTAACAAATAACAATTTGATAGGGCTTGATATATCGCGTCTTAGGCTATTTGACATCACTTTAAATATAATTTAAAATATATTTACCCTTTGCACTTCTTGCCACCGGATCGGAACCCTTTAAAATTTGTCTTCAAACTCGATGGCTCCGTAATGGAGACAATGCAAATAAATTTCAGTTCATAACATAAAGACAAAAACAAAACGTGACAATTTCACCTTTATTTTTATGTGCATATAATTTATTTTAATATGTGAAGTCATATTCTCTTTCTGAATGTTTCTCCACTAAATAAAAATTATACGTATGTTTAGCATACTTAACATTGTTCAAGGAAATTCTTATTTACGTTTAAATTTATTTTATCTTGAACATAATTGCATTTCTTAATAATTCTGCATATTATTTGTGATGCAGTCGGAATGTCGCGCCAACCGTAATAAAACCCTAAAGAGGTATAGCGATGAACCGTAATAAAAGAGAAATGTCCTGATTTATTTCTTCAAAAAGTAAACTTAGTCTAAGTGTTCAAACTTTGACTCGTTAGTGTTTTGTAAAATTTAACCAATAATTTTACATAAATCAGAAGGTTTTTATACCTAGAATTTTTCCTTATAAGAAAAAAGTTAGAGCGTTTTCTTCAAAATTTACCCGGGACTCCTAATATCGAGCTAAGGAAGAACTAGTGTGAAACAAAACGCAAAATTGAAACATATTCCTTTCGAATTGCTTCGAGTTGCTAGTAATATGAATGAAAAAAGCTTCAAATGCAAAGGGTTAATATAAAATAAAAGGTATCGATGAGTATATTTCAAATATAATTTATCATATAGTAGGTAGTAATCGGGTTTTTGTGTTTAACTCTCTACTTTGATTTAACCAACACACAACAAACATTTACAACAATTAAACTAATTCATATTCGAAATTAGTGATATTGAAAATTTTCAATACGTGTGCACTGGTCCACTACATAATTTCTTATAACATGAAAAATGAAAATAAAACCTTTATGGTATTCCCTAATAATTGTAGAATTTTAGCCAACTCTACAGTATAGTTGAAGTAATAAATTCGGTAAGCCCGGGTATTCGCTCATCCGCGATAAGGAATTTGAAGTAAAAAAATATTAGGTATATTACTAGACCTGTGTCTAATCTTTACCAGAGATCGACTTTTGAAGGACAAACTACAAATCGAAAATAAGCTAAACATCGATCGTACAAATTCCTAGTTTTTTAAACTAGAATTCCAGAGATATACGAATAACACTAGGAATACGATGGTGTACGGATATTACTAAGATTTTAACTAAGTAAAAGATCATTTTTGTAAAAATATTGCGCTCACAAAACTTCTTAATTATCCAATAAAAATTAAAAACTACTACAACAAAATATTTGAATTTTTATCAAAATCCTAGAAATTCCCTTTGAGCGAAATAACTTTCCGGGTTTTCAGTGGGAATTAATAAAAAATCATTAAAATAATTTATTAGAGTCCGTCTAGTTAAATTTCACTAGCAAAATGCCTTAGGGTGTAGGTTATTTTCCTCAGTTGCGAATAAACCGCCTTCTTTCCAACATTTTTCTTGCAGCAGTAACATATTTATCGTTCTAAATTCAGAAAAATTCTTTGTATCTTTGATATTTTCAGTTTGTACAAGAAATGATTGCTTCCAAAATTCTGGGAATAGCCCGCTTTCCAAGGATTCGTTAATAACTTTCATTAAAAATGGATCAATAATTTCTAGAACGTCCAATATCATGGTTTTATTTAATCCAATTATTTAGTTATCCCAGTATTTGAAATAATAGCCTTCGATTGGACCTACTATACATTGCCTTTTGGGTATATTACATTTAAATTGTATAAAGTTAATCGATGCATCACAATAAAGTTGTAAACCGATGCATTAATATCAATAAGAGAATGAATATCGCGCTTGGACTTTGTATTTTTAAGTTATTATCAATTCCTGACTTTGCAAAATTCCCCAAGTGGCAGCGGTAAAAACTTCAAGTATCCAAAGAAATAAATTGGAAAGCACGTTCAGCAGTTTTCCCCCAAAAGGAACACATCACCACATTACGTCTCGTATTATGGCACCATGAAGATATTCAGCAGATAACTAAGGTGCTATGGTTGCATTTTTATATTCTCAATTAATACATTCCTGCTAATAGATTTTACGAAAACATTCTGGAACAATAATAAATTACCTCAAAGGTTCCCAACGAGCTAGACAATATTTATTTTTCTCTAGATGTTTTATTAACGTGAATCCTCGACATCTGCATCTATTTTTTTTAGTTTAAGTTCATATAACCGAATTTCTGCCAATAGACAAATACTATAAATTTTTCAGGATCAGACTTTGGATTCGGTCGAAAGTGCGGACTGCTGGCAAATAGCAGCAAATGCGTTATTTATAAATCTATCAGAATTTCCGACGATATGTACTTTCACGTTTTCTGCTGTATCATGTTCAGGGAGCGTCTGTCCAAAAAGATGGAGTATAGAAAGTAAGGAAAGGGCTCGTCGAAGCCCTCGAAAGTCACAAAAAGTAGACTTCGACGGCGACTGCAAATGGAAATTGAGGCGGACTGGGAAAGATTCGATCGGAGGACGGGGCTATTAAGTGAAAACACATTTGACCCGCTCAGGCGCTCGAGCATGTGGCCGTTCAACAGATTACCTGGTACCGGTGTGTGTTGCCGGCGACTGTCGATGGGTGCGCACCACGGCCGCACACCGGCGTACACGTGTAGAGTAGGAGCAGCCACCAAAATAGCCAGAGCATGGAGTTATAATTTATGAAGCGAATTTCTTAGTCATGGCCACATCCTCTTCCTTTTCGGGGGAATCGACCAGGTAATTTAACACCGGCGATTCTTCTTTTACCTACCGGCCTGGGCATGTTTATGAGTGGTGACCGCAAGGCATTTTTGCATTTTGGAGAGTGCCCATACCCGTGCCCGTGTTGTTGGCCCTTAACCGTATCCCGGTCCCGAACCGAGCCGCCGGAACTGCCGGCATTCCAGGCCGAGGGGGATGTAATGCATGGACGCATTTTCACATCAACATCGGACCGCTGCCCGCTGTGTTTTGCCTCTTTATTGTCAACATTTTATTAGCATAAATAATGCTGCCTTCAGCTTAATTAAATCACATGGCGCATGGACGAAGGGTCAATGGCAGGAAATCACGGTCGGTTCTATCGTGCCCCGTTCATTTCGCGAATATCTAGCTCTTTTACGGCTTACTCATTTTCTGCACGGATATGTAACAGCGGTCGTAAACTTTCCCAGTGCACATCTCGCAGCCCTCTCTTGAATGCAAATTGCATAAATCGACTTTTATCACCCTGATCGGCAGGACCATTCAACTCCAATGGCTCATCATACGCGGGCGCGTTCAACTGTGTCCTATTAACAAAATTTCATTCCTCTAAAGAGTTTGCATAAATAATTCTTAAACTTTATACAGTGGGAGTATAGAAAATGCAGCTAGTTCAAATAATGAGCTAGTTTAAAAACTTATAACCTATGTTCATAGATAAATTTTGCCGCGTAGGCAGTATTTCCAAATATAGAGACAAATTTTTAACAATTTGTACTCATTTCGAAGCACATGTGTTAAAACGTTTATTTAAAAGTTGTTTTGTACCTCAAAAGAATTTTTACTTTAAATTGAATTGAAAACTGAAAAATGTTGCAACCGTATTCCGCTGAAAAATATACCTTACAAACTGGCTTTAATAATAGTGGAAAATCACAAACGCTTCTTACGAGTTTGTAATTCAAACGATAGTTTCGCTAAGTTAAAGTTTTAACACAATTCATGGACTAGAAAACTCATTCTCAGTTTAAAAACTTGTTAACTTTTGTAAACGATTAACTTTTTAGTTGTAATCAAGTAAAGAAAGTTTAAAATTATAGTTTCCATTACATAAACCGAGCAACTTCCTGTTGTTTGAGTTAAGATACAGTAAGCAGTTTTCTATATTTACTAAAATGAGGTCATAATCAACTTGTCGCGGAAATAGTGTTTGTTTTAATAAAATATGCAAGCTACACATCTTTCCTGGATCGGCGAAGAATTATTTTATGCAAGTATATAAATAAAATTCGTTAACAATGTGGAATTTATCGAAAACGAATTATTTATTGGACCTTTTGGACTTTCGAGAGCGGGTAATTTTAAACGAATCTTTATTAAACTGTGAAATTTTCGTGAAAAACCACTTCTTATTTTCCTGCCAAGAATAAAACTTTAATGGGTTAAATTACCTTTCAAAACTAATTTATTTGCTATTTGATTTTCGTAAATAAATGAAGAGAATTTTATTCGTTGTCTTTCCCAATATTTTTCGATGTGATAAAGAATCGTTTTAAATAAATAACCAAATAATCCGACAGGTAAATCTCTTTCAATTTCTTTGGCCAAAGGTGTAAAGCCACCTAGAAAATATTGCATTTCTCTAAAAATAAAATAAAATTTATTAATATATTGTATGTGCGCCCTCGCCCTTACAATAGTATTTATCCTATTTAGTGATTGGGGCCTCGGTTGACAAAACTGGCTGAGCGATTTTGCTGTGATGATGCCATTCCAAGGTTTTGGGTTCGATTCCTATATAAAAACTCTGGTTAAAATGTAAAAATAGCACAGAAAGTTAACATATGGGCTTAGTTCTCGAGTGCACGAAAATAAGAAAGCAATTTGAGAATTAAATTCTAAATTGTAAAATAAGACTATTTAGTGAACCCTGGATCAGGACGATCATCAAGCAATTTTTGTGGTTATTTGATGGCTATTTATCCTGTTCTTTAAAATAAACTCCAAGTGCTCTCTCGGACTTAGATCCGGTGATTGAGTAGGCAAATCTACAAGCCCAATATAATTTTCCTCTATATATTTTCTTGTGGTGCGAGATATACAGCTTTATTTTGTTGAAATTGCAAATAATGACTAGAGACATGAGACATGAGATGTTCATAGGACCCTCACAAACTAGTGTTTTATATTTTTTATTCTTTGGGGCCCGGCCCGTCTTCGTACATTTCCTGCACCTGGAGTTTCAAATATCTAAACAATAAAAAAGAAGCATCTAACCTTAATAATCTTCAAATTACCCTAAAATAATTTTATTCATATTGAATATTGGCGTACATGTGGACATTCGATTCATCGAACCAGACAACCTTTAACTAATCTTCCACAGTGAAGTCCTTGTATCAGACTCATTCCAATGACTTTCTAAATTTTTTCTTTTTTATTTTAGAGCCATGGCTTTTTTCCGCCTTACAACCAGCTTCTAAAAGTTTTCTCCTGATGGTCCTGACTGGAATATCTCATTCACTATCCTCTAACATTTCAAAAGCAGCTCAGGCGACGTTTTTTTCCGGTTTCTAAGAAAGGATCAAATTAAATTTCATTTCAGCTGGCTGTGAACATTTCCTTCCTTGTGTTAAAATTTAGTCCTGCTTCTCTGAACGACTGTAGACTCAGTCGTTTTCAGAATTGCTTTCAATTCTACTTAATACTTCACTGATAACAAATCTAATTTTTAAATTCACTTTTTATCCTCACGCTCCCCAAAAAGTAAGCGATGTGTTTATTAAAAAGAGTTGGAAACATATTTTGCTGAAGTTGTGATTACGTCAATTATTACCTTTTGACTAAGACTGCATATTTTATGTGTTTGCATAAAATAATTCTTCGCTTACAAATCATTTGGTTATGCTCGGTTAAACACTAAAGCTATAAATAAATCTTTTACATGTAACACTATCTGATTCCCCAATTTTTATAATTTATGGGTTACCTGATTATCTCAGAGGGCCTTTTTCATACTAATGTGACTAGATATGTAAATGCTAGTAAGATTAGGCTATAGTACTAATACCTGAATGCTTCCAAGCGTTTTTTTGCTTCAAAAAGTCATTTGTCTTAAATAAAATCTGATAATTAATTGGACAGGTATTAATAAAAGTTGAGACGTTTCAATTTCGCTGATAAGCTCGACCAGCATGCCTTTTTCTGCGCTGGTAGATAATCTCGATCTGGATTGTTTAGAGCGAAATTACGCGACCAGAACAAACATTATTTGCGTTGAGGTGTTGCATTAACTTTGGGACTGAAAGGATGGCGGGAGTAGGGCATATTCGAGAGAATTGGTGAATAATAGGCGCCCAGAAAGACCGAAGTTGAAATGGTCGAGCGAGCAGGAAAAATGAACGTGTCCAGTTGACCGGCCGACGTGTCTCCCAGCGCAGTCTTGTGAATTTCACTTCGATTTACTGCACATAAAAAGGTTTCTCTGCACCAGTCCCAGCCCCGGCATTAATCATCTCTTTTAATTTTATTGCAAACTTATTTTTCCCCAAAATAACTGAGCCGTAACATTCTAAAAAGCATTTGCGATGCATTTAAATGTCGACCGATTTCCCGCGCTTGCAACCGACTCGCGGATGTCTTCCATTTGCCCGGTGTCGGTTTATATTCCCATTAGGTCAATTTTATTTCTATTTATGTCAGCTGCTAATGCTCCAACTCTGCGACTGTATGTACGCCACTGCTTTTGCAAAATTTACACCGCCACTATGCCGCTACTCGCGGTAATTACATGGCGCAATTTTACCAGCATTATAATCCTTAAGTGGCTCTACTCCAATGAGCACGGCCACAAACGGATTTGCTGAACGGCCACTATCCTCCCAGACTAAATAACTTTATAATTATAAATAAGTTTCCTCCATCTGTCATCCATTCGAGCGTTATTTACGGCACGTTCGGGGGGGCTTTTGTTGGGAGTAGACTTCGACTCTCTGCATAAAATTACGACGAGTCCAGTCCGGTCCAGTTTGGCGATGATTCAGATCGTTTACAACTTCACGGAAGATGCTGATAAAGAGCTCGGACGATCCGAGTAATTTATTTGAATTACCGTCATTGCCAATAAATGGCCATTTGCGGCCCCAATGACTAGTTAATAATAATACTTCCAGGCGCTATCACACCAATCTGAATAAATTGCGCCAAGAAATATATACGAACGATTAATCCACAGAGGGGTTTTTATCGCGAAAGTCCTAACAATTTCCCAGGACAAGGTGTACTACACGTCTTAGAGACTATTTTCTAATTTATATTTCCCATTAGTCCTCGTCACATCTACCTAAGTCGAATTTTAAGAAGCTTTCTATCGAGCATGTTCGTAAAAAAATGCTCCGGCTTTTCCTTTAAAGATTTTCTTGTATATGATCAATTCAACATTTTCTACACTAACGACATGCTGTTAATTAATTTGTTTACGGCAGCTGTTTATGTAAGATCACCTCAAGTACTTTTGTCGATTTTTAATATGTATAAAATTGTTGAACAACGAGTTTGTTTGAAAATTTGTATTTTGGCTTATGGTGACTCGCCTATGTGTAGAACACAGGCGGAGTAGTACAAAGTCGTGAAATGGTTGAAAACTCGCCTTGTTCTGGACGCCCATCGACATTAAATACTGAAGAAAACATGTCCAAAATCAGGGAAATACTGCTTGAAGACAGTCGTGTAACTGAAACAGAGATTATTTGTGAACTTGGCATCTCAAAACGGATCCACATTTTGTACGATATTTTGGGTATAAGACGCGTTACTACATACACCTCGATTTTTTGCAACAACAATACTGGAAAAACGTTTCTGAACAAATGATTTTTGAGTATGGAACGTATCATTACTGGTGACGAGACATGATTTTATGAATACGACACTATAACCAGCCAACAATCGTTCGAGTGGCGCATAGAAAACGCGCAAAATTCGCTCAAAAATCAAAATCATGATGACTGTTTTCTTTGATTACCGTGGTCTACAACAAATTGATCAGACAGTCAATAGAAAATATTACTTAGGCATAATGCGACGTTTGCGTGAGTCTATCCGTAAGAATAAGCCAGATTTATGGAAAGACAACAACTAGATTCTTCACCACGATAATGCACCATCGCTTCGTGGGAAGCGTTTTGAGTCGCTTAAGTTGGTAAAAGAGAATTATTTAAAGGAACTAAATGCCATTCTTACGCGGGCCTATAAAAAGTCTATGGAAGATTAGGTAAGGCGTTGGCATATGTGTATCGCTTCAAAAGGAGCTTACTTTGAAAGCGATAAATTTTGAATAAAAATTAAAAATATATGTTTAATTGACAAAATCCGGATACTTATTAAGCAAAAGGTACATATACCAATAATACGCAGTAGGTGAATTAAGCCTCTTTATTTATTTTAGGTTTAAAATTCATAAATCTTTTAAAAAATTCTAGTCAGCTGGATTTTTGAATATAACACCCACTTTTAATATATATTAAAGGAACCGGCATACCGTGAACGTGTTGTCTATATGAATGAAACACTTCTGGCAAAGAAAATTTAGACGAAATGAGCCTTGGATGAGAAGAAAATACTCTCAGTAACGTAAGTGTTGTAATAAGTAATTATCAAAGCAGTCCATGACAATCATGTGCCCTGATACAGAACAGTCGTTAAAAACTTTAAGATGGTGATATAATTGGACATCAAAATATGTATGAATTTTTACTACCAAAATATTTGTCAAAAGCGCCTCTCCATTTTATCTCACTTTAGTTACTATAAAGGTAACTTTTCTAGGCAATGGAAAACTTACCATAGTTTGTATTCTTGAAATACCTCACTTTTAGCGGCTTAAAAGCCGTTCCTTTATTATATATTCAAAGCATACACCTTTGTACCGGTGTTTAAAGTACTTATCAAATATCTACATCTATACCGCGCCGATGTTCCAACGACGAAGGATATTCTTATGAAAATTGTATATCTTAATTTTGCATTAAAAGCAAAATTCTCTCCAGTAAATGTATACCCCATATTAATACGTGTTTTGAGAACAGGGTGCTAAAACGTATCTCTCTTCTGTTTGAAGTATTATAAATGTTAATTAATAAGATTCAAATCGAAATAAATAAGATTTTGGGCACCTCTTTTAAGAAATAGTGGCTCTTTTAAAGAAAACATTTAGGAAAGTAGATCAAGGAATGTACCAAAATCATGATATTTCTGGATAGAGGAATCGCTAGGACGAAACAAATAAAGCTTAACTTTTACTATGGGGATTTTATTAAAGCATTTTATATAATGACCCTTGAATTCTGAACAAATTACCTTGCAAAAACGACGAAAAGTTCTTTTTCGCGATTTGCGTTGCTGCTGTGATTTGATTGTTTTCTATAAAAACTTAAAACAAACAAAATTAAATTACTGAATATGTAAAACTAACATTTAACTTAAAATGTTAAACAAATTATTGGAAAATTTAATTATTTTAATATTTCAGAAGGAGCGAAGTCCTATTACGGATACAATGGAAACTTGCTCATTAATCTTTATCATTATATCGTAGTTTGTTGAATTATCTGAACGTGATTTAGATATAATTTAACAACATTATTGCAGGGTTACAAATAAAGTTAGTGAAACGACTTTTACCATTCATAAACAGAAGTTGCTATCATTTTGCTTTATATCATGCTTTACCACCATATGTTATAAACCAAAACAGCACGGAATAGTCTGAGTACGGCAAATGATCAAAATTACAACATCATGCACTCATATTAGCATCAAGGCAATTATTTGATTCGAAGCAATATTTTGCTTTTATAATTTCATAATGTTTTTGAAAAAATCAGAACATTCTTAAAATCGTTTGAATTTTGGCCTTTACTATAGAGACACACCCTACGTGTCAACTAACAATAATAATAGTAAAAAGCCTGTTTTTACATTCAAATAATAAATAAACAAATTTTTATAAAACAAATAAGTATAAAGATCAAAGTAGGTTTGAGATTACCTATTGACTGAATTTTGAATAAATTGCACTATACCTTGCATATACATACATATATTATATGTAATATATTCCCTGCTGATAGTTTTGCCTTGCATGATCAAATTAGTCTACATCATTAAATGATATTTCCTTAAAATCTTTTATTCCAGCAAATTAAGACACCAAGCTAAGCAGAAAAATGATTACTCTGCCCCTCTGCACGGGCTCAGAAACTAATGCAAAGACCAGCGCATTTAGCATTTGGAACTATGCCGTGAACGAACGAACATCTTACGAAACCCTCTCGGTGTCTTTACATCAACTCTGGGGCTGAGGTGCGGTCTAGAATTTTTATGCGAAGACTTCTTGCCGTGGGTTGCTTACTGCGCATCATGTAATGCCTTCAGTCCAAGCAAATGTGTTATCTAAGCGGGCACGTGCTTATTTCATGAGAAATTCTCATCAAGTTGCACGAAATGAAGTCACGCCAAACTTTTTAATGCTTTCTTTTTCGACGTGCCGAATTAAGTAAACATTCAGGAAGAATGCATACAATCGGTACGATTCATTCACGTGCGCAGCTAGTAAATATGCCCGTGATAGTCAGCCAGATGCAAGGGGAAAATATCGGGCCATCAAGTGTAAACAAAGGTAGTAAAAGTAATTTGATAGCGTTCTCTAATCGCTAGCAGCTGCTTATCAAAGAGGACACTGTTCTATTCAAATTTATTGAAAGTGATCCACTATGCTCGCATTGTTATGAAAATTCAAAAATAACATTAAAGACCTTAACAATTACATTTTCGTTTTTGTTTTTTTCGATTTTTCATTTTACACAATAAATGCGTGCTTGTCGCTGTCGATAAATAATAATGAGTAATTTGCTTTTAATACGATTACATATTTTAAAAATTTTTCCAAACATTTTTTAATTAAAATGTGGAAATGTTTAAGGTTTTGAAATGGTCAATGATTATGCAAGCTATGTTAGATTTTTTTAAATTCTCTCAAATTATTCGAATCTATTCGAAATATTTCTTTGATTATGATTTTAAAAAAAAACCCATGATATCATTTTATGCAAGCATTGCACACTACGATCAATCAAATAATTTTTCTATTTGTTATAAATATTCTAGAATACTTAGCTAGATAATTTCTAAAATAGTCTATAAAAAAAATTGATTTCTGAACTGAGATTAGCTAGATCAGTTACAGAGTATGCACAGTAAAATAAATATTAAGAATAAGAAGATCGTCTTTTAAGATGAAGGAAGTTCTAGACTTAGCAAACACATTACTACTATTGATGTGCACTTAGACGTTAAGGCGCTGGTCGTCGTTTACTTTTCGTCTTTAACGCAGCTTGGTGAGGATATGTATCATTGGTCAAATAAGTCTCTTCCTGTGTGCCCGATTTGCATGAAATCCGAGGTTTACCTAGAGAGCACTAAATATTGATTCAAATGATACGAGCCGTGAAATCAAAAATTGTCCGATTGCTCGGCATAGTCCCAAATTGAACGAAATTATTGAGCTTTCTATGATCAACGGCGGCCAAATTTCGGTTACTGACCCCATTCGCTGACTGTTACAAAAGCCAAAATTGTTTGAGTTATGCCCTATAAGTCGGTCCCAAAATTATCTTCACATCAAGCCAGAAAGAGTGCATCTTCACGGTGAATGACAGGAGAGAAAGACCATTTGTTGGGCTGCGATGGGCCCTAGGAGCTTCGAACAACCGTTTCACAGGTAATACTTTAATTTCGCGGTTGAATTCCACGGTGATAAACACGTTCGGTTATCAAAAGCCCAAAAGAACGCTCTGCGGGTGCCTAGGGCACCTTTTCACTCGACTCTGATTGCAGGTAATTATATCAAATTAAAGTTGAATAAGTCACAAACGTGATAGCTGTGAATCATTCAGGCATCCCAATTAGTCATCCTCCCGCGGGAGCAAAGGGGGCGACAAACATTTCTCTGGCTTATACCTGTTCACCAGCGCGGATTAGCATTTTTGTAGATCGCGAAAAATTTTTAGGCACATGTTGTTGTTCGTGCACTAATTGCTGCGTTTGCTTCCATGTGAAAGCGATTATTATCGGATCTTATTTCTGTAGGAGCTGCTAAAGTAGAACAGCTTCTGGCGTGCTAAAAGGTTTTTAATATTTTTTTACGTTGAAATGTGAAATCATAGGGTCATACCTATAATTATATGTTTACAATTGGAAATTTCCACAAAACAGTTAGTAAGGTTTTTCCACAGAAAAATTATCTTTTTAAAAGCACCACATTTATTCGTCATTAGGGGAAATTTGAACGCTTGTAACGTTTTTAAAGCTATAAAAGAAGAAACAGCTAAAATTAATATATTAAAATTATACAATGTGCCATGGAAGAAGCCGCAGAAGAAAAACTTAGATGAAGTAGGAGTCGTGGTAATGAGCAATCCTTGTAAATTACGTCAGATATGAATAAATGAAAAGGTCAAATGAAATGGACGTAATAAATTAAAAGCCTAGAAACTAAACGCAAACAAATTTTCCATTTGGGCCAAACGGATCGAAAACATTTTTGGTCACAATGAACGTGCAAGATAACAAAAAATATTAAGCACTATACCGAAGAAAGGTGTATGGAAATAACTTTTGGATTATGATTGGGGAAATCTACTTAATAGAAATTGTATTCAAAAATTAAAATGTGATTGACTTAATTGATAGAATTAGGTCCATCTAACGTGACGAAATCCCAAACTAGTAAGTAACACATCCTCAAAAAATGTGTTTCGGTTTAATGTAACCATAACCCCCGAATTGTCTTATTATAGGCTTTTGTCCATTTTTAAATATGTAAATTATAAGTTTTAAATTCTACTGTTCATTTTAGCATTTTACGATACATCTATCTCATAAGGCATTTATAACTGAATTTTTTTGAATAAATGACTCTAACGAACGTGTATTTCGAACTATTTTTGAGATATTTTAATTATATTTCCCAAAAGAATATTTTATCTATCCTAATTCAGGTTATCCTCAGTGACCGGTCATAAATCACAATCCAAGCACAAGAATGCAGCAAGTAATGTTTAAGTGTGTGACTTGTACTCGGTTACAACACTCATAAAAGGAGTATAAGTGGGGTATTAGGATTAAAAACTCTACCCGCAGAGCATTTTCTGAGGGCTAGCCCTATTATGATCCAGACAAGTAAACCGAATTAGGGTGTGTTTCGATAATACCGTCGTAGGGTACTTGAGATAAGAGCCTAATCAGAAACTTAGGTAGGCAATGAAAAATAATGCATTAGTTAGTTAAATGCATTTAAATAATTAATTTTTATTTTATTATAAATAATGTAATTTAAATTTATGCCAGTTATTGAATTCATTGTAATCTTTGTAATTTTACATTTACCTGAGAATTCTTTTTGTACCGAACCGTATTAGTAATAGGGAAAGTAGGATCAGAACCTGATTCTAACCTAAATAAAATCATACTATACTACCTTCAAAACGTGAAATTTTTTCTTAAATAGCAATCCTAGCGAGCATTGATTGTGATGCAAAATCGAAGAATTAATATTCAATTTGAAAAGAGTAATGATAAGACCACTCACCCGAAACATATTCCAAGACAAGTCGAATAAACACACAAAACAAGACTTTTAAAATGTATGGATTGGAAAAATCTCTAGACCAATGTTTCACAAATTAGTTTTACCACTGTGGCAGTAGGCTTGAAATTTTTAATTTATCGAAAATAGTAGGCGTCGCTTTAAAAAAAAATAAATAAATAAATAAAATTCTTTTTGTTTGCCAGAGTGGATTTATTGTTTATTTCATTTTCAAAAAGAATATTTCCCACTATCTTTCCCCTACACCATCAATAAGACTCAATTAAAGAGAATATGCCGTTGAGGAAAAAAATAAACAGCAAAGGTCTGAGATAACTGCCCTGTAGAACGCCTGACAGAACCAAGTCAAGCTCAGAAAGAGAAAAAGAAAAGTTAACCTTAAAAGAATGATTAGTAGGATATGACTTAATCCAATTAAGAAGGTCATTGGGAATGTCAAGACGTTGAAAAGAGAGAGTTTTGCCAAATGTTTTACTAAAATCAGTGTCTACTTGTTTACAACTTTCTAAATTTATTACACAGAAATTAGAGAACCCCACAAGATTGATTACTGTTGATCTGCCCCTCATAAAGTCGTGCGGATTGATTGATATTAATCGAGCTGCAGTAGAAGGCTAAGTAGCTAAAAGTAGCATATGAAATATGAAAACTGATGAAGTTATTTAGCGTCTACGTTTAGTGACGTTGTAATATTCAATTCATTTGCGGAGAGATTAAAAAAGAAAAAACTGTATTCAGATGAAATGGGGAAACTTGATCTCTGCTGTTTTGCCCATCTGGCGATTTTATTTTAGCGCAAAAACGCGAGCAGCAACAACTCGAAAAGTGTTTTTTTTTTTCGGCAATTTAAAAGGAAACAATCGCCTCCGAAATCAAAGTCAAACTGTTGTACCGGGCAAAAAACCCCATCCAGTCGGCAATCTATCATTCGTATTCCGATTCGCTATTGGGATATTAAGTGAGATGATAACAATAGATAATTTAACGACTTGTACTTCGCCCTAAGTGAGTCTTCGTGAAATTCGCTCGTGACGGTTTTTATGGTCGCGGTTCTCCTTCGATTGCGTAGAGAGTTAATGGCAGGCACTTCGGTTTTTATTCGCGCGAGCCGGGTTACATCAGCTTAAATAAAACATTGCCCCTAATGTCGCATTTCCAATGCAAGAGGGCCATCAGTAAGATTTAATGGATTTACCAGTCGCCCGCTAGTCTGACATTTGCAAAGTTGGAGCATTGTTTTAATCATAAACAACGGAGCATCCGCTGATAGGCTTGTTTTGCCAGAGTGCCTATATCTGGTACCATTAAAAAATCCATTAGAGTTACTCAAATAGAGAAAATGAAAGAAAATCATTTTCATAATTTTTCACAGGAAATACGTGAAAAGCGCGCCGAACTGTTGGCGGCAGTAGTGCGAGAGTTTATCGCAAAATCTTTTGTTGTCTCATCGAAACTTTTATGAGGCTTTCCACCTCGTAAGAGGTCCGGAGCCCTCCGGAGCCACTGGGCGCGGGGGAACTGCTGTAAAGTGCACTTCGGAGGAGCTTATCACGCTGACCGCATCTAAATTGAAATTATTATTTTAGTTGCAGTAATCAGCGCTGATGGAGTCCATAAATTAATGCCACGGTGGATCTGCAGTACGCCAATAACGCGGGAAAGTCTATCTGCCTCCGACGAGCACTTACTCGTGAAATATTGAGCGGTCTTCTGGGTCGCCATAAAGTGGCCAGGAGAGTTTTTCAACTCTACAATTATATTTCGCTGTGCAGTATTTTATATTGCCACAAAGTTCGCCTTATTGGGAACACGACTTCTTGGCACAAAATGCGTATATGGGTCATATCAATAAAAAGTATTTTCTACCAGAAAATACATTTGCAAAAAACCCTATAAAGTTTTTATGCATCAACTTAGTTGCTTTTCACAAGTCAACGTTTCGACTGAAAGTGACCTCGCTTAACTCACAAATTAAAGGAACAAAATAATAGAAATGAATCATTCTGGTTTTTCGTCTCTATGCTGCAAGGTCAAATCTTTCTGTAGTACTTTTTTTAGAAACACCGATAGAAAATAAATAATCTGTAATTGGTTTCTATGTCTGGTTGTACTATTCACATTTTGTTTGCTTTTTAGGACTCATGCCAGGATCAGCGGAACCCTTATAGGATCGCTTATGGGACAATTCGTCTGTCTTTCACAGACCTTTTTTCTCGAAAACGATGTATCATAGAAAGTTGGCAGGTTGTTAGGTCCTTGTGAAGCGCACACATTTCGGCAATTGAAAATTATGAATTTTTTTTCAATTTTTAATCGGGACGAATTGGATCATCCGAAAAAAAAAACTGTTTTATGTTTCACATCGTGTGGATTATCGATGAAAAACTTTACCTTCAAGAATTCAAACCAACATTGGAAAACATTTTTCCCATTTTAGTTTTGGTGACTTGATTATAAAGATATAGTCCAAAATGTACCAAAAAGTAACCACAAGAAAAACTCTATCACAGAATCAATCTATGTAATGCAAATACTTCCTTAAATCTGGTCGATCGACTGTTCATTGATGAAGTTCTGGTACGGAAACCTGATTTATTTCGCGAGCTCAACTCTCACCAATATTTTATATATTTATTGAGTTATTTTTTTAACTCATAATAAATGAAATTTTAAACTTTCGTATGTAATTTATAGCAGTATTGTACAAAACCTGTGTTATTAAGCTGTTTAATCGATAAATTTAAAATTGTGCTCTCTTGTGATCCCTTTGCAAACGTCCTACCTTTTTAATAACTGCGGCCTGGTATTTCTCAAATAGGTTTTCGAATTCGTTTTAAACCAGGTCCTATTTCGCAACTATTACAGGAAAAAAAATTCAGGTAAGGTCAATCAGTCTTGTTGATCAAATTTTAATCAAATGCTTTTTATGCTTGAAACAATCAAATTGTTCTTAGCTTTAATCTTGTTCTTAATTTTAGTATTTTCCCTATAATTACAAATTTCAACTGCAAGTTTTAAATATTCTCCTCTCGCACAAAAATCTAGAATTTAAATGAGTAATGCTTAGTTTAACTCTTGTCTTCTTATTTCCGATTTGTAAATTTTGAGAATTTCATTCGTAAGTATTTTCTTTATAATTTAAACATTGAATGGCACGTTAGAAACATTTTCAAATTCAACCGCACAAAAAAGTTAAATTTAGGTGAATAAAGCTTAATTAGTATTTCGTTTCTCCTTCAAATTTAAAAACTACATACTCATATAAAAACAAACAATCTTTTTGTTGCTTGGGGCAAGCTCCATTTGTGCTCATAACAAGCACTTTATTTTTTGAGTCATGCTTCTACGATCGTATTCAATAATAACTCCCTTAAAGTTGTTTGAAATAATTCTAACTCTTCAAAGCAAAAGTTAGAAAAGAGATTTTCATGACCTCTGATCTTAAAATATAACTTTCTTTCAACCCCTAAATCTCCATATGGCTACGAGCCTAACACAACCACTCAAAGAAATATTTCCAAATTAGCATTAGGAAGCGTAAAATTTTCTTCAATAATTCTTATAAATGAAAACGTCCATGAACTCACCCTCATTGCTAAATATATTTGTTTTTAATTTATTTACTAGCCAGTTAAATTTAAAAAAAAAAAAACTTATATTTAATAGTTCATAGACATTTTATTTAATAGTGGTTGCGATGAATTCCCTAATTAAGATATACCTTCTTTCAACTTTACTTTTATTTTTAAATTAATCTCTATAATGCATCTTCACATTCTGCTTCTACTACACTAAAGTTTAATGATCCAACTAAAACAAAAATCGAGTGAATACCTTCGCGGCCAACCATTTACATTCACGAGAAAGGAGATGAGTTCCGCTTGTTTTATATTATTTTATGAACCGTCAAATTATCATTTTGCATCTTTTATTTTTCAATTCATCATTTTTATAAGCCACACTTATTTTTCATGTAACAATAAACTATCGTGTTGGCTTACTAACTGAAATCTATTTCTCTGTGTCTATAACTTATAAAGTAATGTATTTGAAAAGACTGGAAGAGGTCGATTCCAATTTTCATCATCATACATCATATCTGGCTAAGTTTGCTTACAATTTAATTTAATTTAAATTTTAATATTAGAATTAACTTAGCCGTTTTGAACTTATAGCACGCACTAACGATTGTCTAAAATTTAAAACTGGCCTCCACTTATTAAACTCCATCAATTGTGAAAAAAAAATAAAGGAATAGACCGTGTCGTTAACTCTTTCAATGCGAGTAAAAAATTAAACATTCTGTTTTAAGTGCCCATTCATTTTCTACTCTATCATATTTTTAGAGATGTTATAAACTTCTTTTCGAGAGTTTAAACGTTTCAGTTAAAGAAATTGCACAAAGTAGTTTTATGTTTCATTCACAGGTCGTTGATCAAGCAGGCTTTACTGCACAGCACGCATCTAAACAAAGATGTTTAGGTTCTAATTTAATTAAAAATTGAAATGCAAATGCAAAACTTTAGAGTTTCGATGAAATTTCTGTAATTTGTTACCTTTCTACCGACCCAAGCTAATGCTAATGAAAACAAAGTGCAGCGAACACTTATTATGCATGCGGATGAAACATAAAAATGTTCTCTCTGCAATTTGAGGCATGACGCATCCAAGGTAGGCGCAATTTGTTCGCCATGAATGTTACTCATATCGCGTGTCTAATATTAATTGTACGCGGCGGCTAAACAAATATGAATCACTTTGTTGGAATCCTCAGCATGATGAGCACAATGGAAGAAGATTACGATAGTCTCAAATTGTACAATATCTCCTTACCTAGGCTAATATTTGCATGTGAAAATGTTAGGCGATGATAAGGAAATGCTTATTTAATTTACTTAAATAAATTAACTTTTCTGAGGCAATTCCCTAAATAAGAAGCATGAAACACAAAACTATTTGGTTTTTATAAGTAAAAGTGAAGTGGGAAAATTGTTGTAAAACTAAATTTTTATTTTATGTAAGTTTTAGTAAATATTATCCAATATTTTCATCAAACACATTTCAAGGGCTTAGACTACTATCGATACCTATCATCAAGAAATATTCAAAATGTATTATTAATTTTCAATTTTCATAGTAAAGCGTTATCAATCAATCAAAAAGAGTTTTTCACTACCGACATAACAATTTTTTATTTAAATAAACCACAGAATAATTGAGAAATTGGACTAAAATTTATTCCAGGTGCAGTTAAATGTACTTATGAAATTTGATCTCTTTCATATGACCACCGCGAGCATATTTGCAGCGATCGATTCTTTGGAGCCAATTTTCCACCGCTCTTTCATACATATCGGCCAGAAAGTTGGCAATTTCACGTTCGATATTGGCTCTGAGCTTCTCTAACATTGTTGGATTGTTGGCATAAACCAACGTAACCCCATAAAAAGAAATCCAACGACATTAAATCGAATGAACAAGGTGGCCATTCGACCGGACCTTTTCTCGAAATTACATGGTGACCGAACTTCCCCTTAAATAGATCAATTGTTTGACCAGCTGTGTGGCATGTGGCAATATCTTGTTGGAACCATCCAATTTTTGGCCAAAATTAGTCTTCCAACATGGCACAATAGCGACCTCCATTTACCGCAAAATGACGATAATTTTTATTAACAGAAAAATATGGCCCAATCACATCTCCGGCATGAAATTTACACTACACGGCCACTTTTTATGGTTGTAATGGAATCTTTTGTAGCACATGTGGTTTTTTTTGTTGTCCAATAACGCATATTTTCCTTATTGACAAAACCATTAAGCCAAAAATGAGCTTCATCGCTGAAGATGATATTTTGATGAAATTCAAAATTTTCTATAAACTTTAACAGAGTTCTATCGGAGAAGTATCGGCGCTCAAATGATCAAAACGCTTCAATTGTTGAATTAATTTAAACTTGTAAGGTAAACCAAGATCTTTACGTAAAATTCGCCACAATGTGCTTTGAGAGAATTCCAATTGGAATCGACTGATTTGGCTCATTTCGAACTGTAGCATTTACGATTTCAATATTTCCGATACTTCGACCGGTGCGTTGTCTCACTGACAGAGGAACATCCAATAGTGAATATTTTGACTCGACTTTATACACTATACACAGAATCTGTTTGGTGGGACGATTATTACGACAGAAAATTGGAGTAAATGCTTTTAAAGGACTCAAAATTGCGATAGTAATTTTTAATAATTTCTAAATGTTCCTCAAACTTCACCATTATAAAAATGGTAATCTTGACTGATGTTTTAAACTTAACAGATCACGAAAAACGTTCAAGGGTGTGTTCGTATTAAAATACAAATTTGTTATATCCCTATTAGAAAACCCTTTAATAGAAACATTATAGCATACAACTAGCTGATGAAAAAAGAATATTTAAATATTTTCAAATAACGCCGACAAATCTAAAAAATTTATATATAGCCTGGCAACTTGAGGTATATGTTTGCCTATTATTTTAAAATAAACTAATTATTTAATTTTATACAAATTTTAAATCAACGGTAATTATTTACAATAAAGTTATTTTCAAAAGGTCGAACAGTATATCTAAAACGTATGTTAATTAGCTAGTCGAACTCGATTAGAAGTTCCATGTAGACCCGGAACCAAAAGCCGGCCGGCCGGTTGAATCAAGTGCCAAAAAGATTAAGTCGACCTCTTTAGGTACCAAATAAATAATTATAAGCGATGGCATTTTTTCAAACTACTTAATCCAGGTAGACAAAATTTCTAAAAAAGTCTAAATTTATTAGAACACATATGTTCTACGGAATAACTGTCATAAGCAGACAGTTGCAGGCGATTATTATTAGAAGTAAATTTAAAAAATTGTTAATGGGTTTAGAGCTTCCGCTTCTAAATTACTCAAAAAGGGAGAAAAGCAAAATAGAATATCATTAATTTGAAATTTTTTACATTTAACGCTAGATTTCGTAACACCAGTAGCTTTTTATTTTTCTTTTTTTATTAAATACTATTAAGTCATCAAAACGATATTGATTTACTCTTATCTGAAGTCCAATCAGAGCCAGGGAGGAAGTGAGGAGTATAATTTGAATAATAGCAGGTTTCTTAATCGACTCCCTTAATTAATTGGCTCGTTGCAAGCTCCTCTAATGAATAATGCAGCCACCTGTTGGTGCTTAAATGGTGTGAAGATGAGCAATGTTTGATTAGTTAATGACGGCATTTAAGTTCGCTTGTTTTAACTAAGATCACTGTAAACTTACAATTATTATGTTAAAAGCTTTTCTTATAATTGTATCAGAATTATATCATGTGAATTTTAATTTAGCTCGTGTAAACTTTAGCGTTAACCTTTCGTTTATGGCATCACTTTGAAATAAAGACAAGAAACCTTCATACATTTAAACATACAGATTCAGTACATCAGTACAAAGTTGAGTAAAAGCACCTTGTTTTTTGTTTTCTGTACAATTGTGATTAATTCTTTTAAAAGGTATATTTTTTATGATAACTGATAAGTATTAAGAATATAAGCTCTCAAATTTGTCTATCGATATTTTGACTATAACAATGTTCAAATGGACCCAAAAGAGAATTCCGAAGGGACTAGCTGATTAGTTCTCAAAAACCTCTATGTTTTTGCTATACGCATTTATTGCTTTTAAAACCTTATAGGGATAAGTTAAGTCAAGCGGTTAAGAAACTTCTTACAAATCTTTTAGGTAGAAATAGGGGTACATTTGTGATAGGGATGCAAAGGCAACGATTTTAATTCGAAATCGCTACTCTTTATATACACTTTTCCAGAACGCTGTGCTAGATCTAACGTTCTCAGTGGCATTGCGATCTTCAAATTATGTGTAGATCAAGAAAAGAGGCCTGCAGCACATCAGGGACTTAAGTTCCTCTTATGCGGTGCAAAGTCGTGATTGGTGCGGAATAATTTAGCCAATATCAATGTATTCAGTTCTTCGCATGGACCACAGAGATCACTGCTCAGCCTCTACAACTGGAGCAACATCTCCGCGTGCAACATCTGTCCGAGTGCGGGAAAAAAAGGCCATGTTTATAGAATGTTCGATTTCCGATTACTGCGATCGCCTCCAGACGTTCAAAACCAAAGAAATTACCCTCCCGAGGTCCCAAAGGGGGCAAGTACGAGATATCGAGCACGGCGGCCAGCTATAATTGATCCGACCGGCGGAAACTCGCTTATTATCGTGATTTCAGGTGGTTACGTACTTGAAATTGCGTTTCGGTTCGTGCGATCCTGAAAACATATGAATATGGTCGCAGAGCGTAAATTATTTCGACATGATGCCAATGCATATTCGACAAGGAACCATAAGTGCGCGACCGGCGAAGTGCCAGAAAAGCACTAACAAGTCGCAAGAGTTCTTATGCACCGAATCATTCTGCATCTCACGATCGGCTTCTGAAGCTAATCGAAAGTTACAAACGCAAACCCATTAAATTTCATAACATTCCCAACACTTGAGCATCGACGGGTCTTGTTTTCTTTGGATTATTCCCTTTCGAATGTGGGGCCTCACTTCCCCGCACCGATCGCAAGACGACAGAAATTGTCTTGTTTATATAGCATAATACCCGGAGCGATCGCTAAGAAATCTCAGCCGCGTACAAAACTCGCTGAATTTTCAAGGCTCATGAACACCAGCTGTCAAGCTTGAAAGAATAAAACTGGTCTGATAATTGTTAGCATATGGTTTGGTAATGGCAGCTTTAGTGTTTATGTCGTAATTGATGAGCGAAACTACTCAATCGTATTTTAATGAAGTAAAAATAGTTGCCCCGCTCTTAGGAGGGTACCGCGGCCGACTTACGATTGATAGTCTGTAGATCTCTGATTCTGACACTCCTTAGCTTATGGGCGGGTGGCTCTATGCCGCTGGGATAATTATCATTTTCAGTCATGAATCTTGCGGAAATGTACCAAGCTTGGGCCACACTCCACACTTTACACTCCAAACTCGCAGCATCCAGCCAGTCTCGAGATGAAAGTGTGGCCCGGTTGTAAGTGGCACCCTATTTGAATAGAGTCGTGACGACTCCTCTTATGTAACCCGAATATGCGATTAACACGCGCTTAGAGAGTCTCAAGAGGAGGAAATCGATTTCAACTTAAGATGCTGAGGATAAATAAGAAATTGCGAAATTATAGATTCGGGACAGACCCCATTGTTTTTGAACACTTTGATTGTTTGGCAATTTGGACCAATTGGTGAATGGAAAAAATCAATGAAAATGTGATCGAATCGTAATGAATTTAATTCTTAATAATTTTGCATACGACTCAAAAGGAATTTCATTTTAATAACAGGAAATTAGTTTTCTTTCAGCTATAATTGAATTTTGATTTTGCTCGGTATTTTATTTTCTTTTTGCAATAAATTCAAGATTTTAAGGATTTAGTGTAACTTCATAACAACATTTTTACTCCAAACTCCAAACGTTTGATAAGCGATATTTACTATACACCGATTTAGTAAAATTTCTGTTAAACTCATTATTATTTGAAATGATTTGTATCCAAATTAATAAATACTTGATAATCCCCTTTCTAATTCCAAACATAATTTTCCTTTTGTAAAAGCATAAAAAATATATTTTAAAACAATAATTTCTATCGCAAAGGTGGCAGTCAGTAAACACGCAATACGTGTCATACAACCAGATAAAATACTACATCGTGTCACGGAACGTGTCTATTTCCCACACCTATAAACAGTTCTCATAATCTTGATAAGAACTTTCACATTACCCAGCCAAAAATAAAATATAAATATGGCTTAAAAGCATTAGCCGAAACGGGGGAAACATTTTACCCAAAAGTAACAGCGGAAATGCGGATTAAATGAATATTGTCAACTTGATATTCACCTGACTTTATTACGCTATAATTTTATCTTTTGAGACACGACCAACATTGTACCTCTGCTGTGTACGGTTAATGTGTACAAATTTTGTAAATATAAATATTTTTTAAGGGGTGTATAATCTTAAAAGTGTTGACAAATAAAAAATAAATACATAATTGGAATTATGGTAACTAAATATTAGTTTTTCGGTATTTCCCATAGTAATAAAATGTTTTTACTCAAAAGTATTTTCACATCTGTACCAAATTTTATCGTTTCTTTTAGCAACAATTTTGAAAATCTGCCAGGAATAATAACTAGATACCAGTAATGGACTCTCCGCGTTTGAAAAGTTTAATTCAATAGTTAGTTTTGAATTTTATTATTTACAAACATAAGAATTTGTGCCCAGGTAATAATTCTAGATGTTTGAGTGAAAGTGCTACTTAAAGTAGAAGAAAAAAGAGCCAAAATAGATCCAATATAATAGGAATTCAATTATTTCACCATATACCTAATAATCCAAAGGGGAATTTGGTGTAAAGGAATTGGTAAAAAGTAAGTAGACAAACTGAAGACGTTATTTTTAATATTAACCCTTTACAAATCGCCGCATAAGCGACATCACATTTCTATTCACTAGGTTGAATAACGTCGTAATGGCGACATTAGATAATTTCGTTAAATTCATATACGAGGTCTGTTCAAATAGTATCGCCAATTTTGTGTTTACACTTGTATCAAAGTTTTTTCCTATCCTCAAAGCACTTCAAAAAATCATTTTTTGTTCGATGCCATCTTTATCTTCTCAATCTTGGCATAGCGTCGTCCTTTCATGGGCCTCTTCCGTTTTGGGAACAAGAAAAAGTCACAGGGGACCAGGTCTGGAAAATACGGTGGCTGCGGCATCATTAGTGAGTTGTTTTTGACCAGAAATTCGCGCACAAGCGACGATGTGTGAGCAGAGGAGTTATCATGCTTCAAAAGCCAATTGTTGTTCTTCCACAAATCCACATCGTATATTCCACAAAAAATAGACATGAACATGGAAAACTTGTCTCAACCTCTAAGGTGACGCGCTGATGCATTAGAACCTTTTTTGTAGAGAGCTAACTCAACTAAAATTTATTATTGAAACTTAATTGTCGAAAAGTCCGTCTCTGATCTAGAGTAATTAATTGCGTAGCACTCGGATCTATGAAAAACTTTCACGCAACATTTATAACACTAATATTTTTCGCTTAACTTAAGAGCTATTTATGTATAATTTTCCTAGACTATGTAATATTTAATTCCTTATTGCATGATATCGCTTTCTTCAACACAACTTGTTTAATTCAGCGAGAAACGCATTTGCGTTCGGGTCAATTTGAAGAAAATTAGATAATCAAATAAACTGATTTAAATTTTATTTGTTAAACCACAGCTCCTGGACCTTATAAAATATCATTAAACAAAAATATACATAATTTTTTTTTTCTTCGACATTAATTTTACCTATTCCATGCCACGTGTGCGTTTAAATGTTAAATTGAATTAAAATCTAAAAGTTAATAGGTTTTATATCATCATACATTTATGTTATTGTTATATTTTGTAGTTTAAATAATGAAAATGATTGCGACAAATACCTAGGTAAACATCTCTCTCTCATAAACTGAAACTGAAGAGTATTTATGTAAAATTATTATCGTGTACCAAAAACGGTACATACGGCTTGCAAATGACATCCAGTTCTTAATTTCTATTAATTGAGTCATACGTACGATTAGTTTCCAAGTTCATAGCAAAACCTAAAATATACAACATTTTACATTTGAGAATTGAGAAATAACTCTGATTAAAGCATATCTAGACATACCTACGAGCACATGTATAAGACGAAACAAATTCTTACTCGAACCTTTTTTTTAAATTACTAAATGGACGGTTGTTGCCGCCAAAAGTGAACAATTATGGCGCACGCAATAAATATTACAAAGGAGGCTTAATTATGTATTATGGGTCTAATTTCTCGTTGAATCGACAAGGCGGTGGCTCATTATTACAATCAATCTAGAAAGCGACTCGCCCTTTTCAAGAGTCCCGCTGCCTCGAAGAGGAAAAACAAAAAAATCAATTATACATCCCTTTGCTGGAATGGGGGGAACCATCGACAAAAAAAGTAATTGTCAAATGATGGTCCAATTAAAACGTTGTCTAGGAATTAAATTTGTGTCGCAAAAAGTTGCTGTTTGTAAACGCAGAAAAAGACGCAAAGCAAACGCCTGGACAATAAACTTTATACCCAGCTCGCTCCGTAAATACTGAGCCTCTGAGGAGCCGGAGCTGATCCGCGTCGCAAACTGCGAACATGTCCAATCTCGTTCTTCTCTGACCGTCTTGGCATCATCTTGCTGCGATCATGTTCGTGGCCGCTGCTGCAATTTATGTCCACTTTATAAAAATCGCTGAGATCCTTAGATTTTTGATTCTCTGTTTATGTTTCGCTCAGGAGTTTTTGCGGTAATCTCGTATTTATAAATAAATAAATAAGGTCCCAGTCGCAGTCGCAACAAAACTGTGATCGCAGCATTCGCAAAGAGAAAGATCCGGGCTGCAGTTGCGGTGGCCAAAGATCGGCACGGGATTGCGGGGCTTCGCCCGCTTGTTTACGCAAACTTACAGGGCGGGAGGTATTTTCTAAACCGATCCACGATCCCCGATTCCCGATCCCGAATCCCGATCCGACCTGTAGTATATTTGAGCTGCTCGAAAGAACACTTTCTATCCAGATCAGAAATTAAGAAGGAGGGAAAAAGAGAAGTGTACGCTTTCGTGGCATATTTATTGCCTGCAACGGCATCCAAGGACATAAATTCCGTAGCAATGACCTTTTGCTGCAGCCATTATGCACTCTCTGCGCTGGTGGATGAACTGCACAAATGCTAGCGCCCTGTCGACGTGCCAAGCCAAGGCAAGGTTTATTGATCTTGGAGCTCCAAGATGATGAACTCGCCTGCCGCCAGCCGTAGGGTAAGATCCTCTCTTTACCTTGGGGACCGCCTAAAAGATGAAGAATAAATTCGTAAAAGATTGGCAAGGAGAGGCAGCGACAGATCATTGCTTCATTAGCGAAAGTGAATAACCGTCGGAGATCGATGCACTATAACAGTTTAGGCCATTCGGTGTAATTAATCGCCGCCACCACCGCCGTCGCTGTGCCGCAGATACTTCCAAGTTCCAGGAACGGCTCTGCGGCGGATGCGTGAGGTATTTTTGAATCATTGTCACGACGACGGACTGGTGCGAAAAGACAAAGTGACGTTCACATAAAGTAACCAAGTCAAATTTCTCTCGTTTTGGTGTTTTTTGTCGCGACCACGATCTTTTTACCTCCAGGCTTTATGACTTAATGGCTTTCAGATGAGACACTTTTTCTCTTGTTGCCCTCATTGCGGCTTAATGCACTTATGACTTTAGGTCCACGTACGTGCCGAGGATATCGGTCGTTGGGGACGCCAAACGGCTCCTCTGCGTCCAGTGAGTAATTTAATTAATTCACTTTCAGGTTTTTCTGGTGTTAACGAGACTAGTCTTTTGTGATATGAGAGATATTCTCATTAATAAAAAAAAAACTACATATTTACTATGATTTACGACAACCAATTAATAAATCAGCGTTTAGTACGACAGTTTACATGATTTCGAAAAGCGATTCCAATAGCTCTTCTCGTAAAATTTAAGAGCAAACAAAATGACATAAATATGTAGAACTGAACAAAATTAGTATTTAGTACTCGTATTATACCGCCCCAGAAACCTCATTATTTATCATACTCCATTACTCCATACTCCATTAGCTAAATATTTTAATACCCATGTATCAGATGAAAGATTAACTTTATGAACGAATAGATTGAGGTGAGTTTAAACTACGGGTTCAGTTTTAGTTATAGGTTTAAACTCAGTTTAACGGATTAACTGTAGAGTTTATTTGATTAACAGTCCGAGTAAAAAAATTTAAAATCTTTTGCGTGCCCACAACGAACTCGAAATTCACTTGTTTAGTTTTTAAGCCTGCAACAGTCTCGGTTGTCGAACAATCACACCTGCATCACGCCTATATCATGCCCGCACCAGGCCCGAATTTCCCTAGAATACATCCGGAAAAATCCAAATTTTTATAAAACGCGCCTGAAACAGGATCAGAATTTTTTTTTATATATGTATAAATAATTTATTAACTTGTTAAATAGCCATATCAATTTTAATTACAATTATCATTATAATCTAATAGAAAAAAATCGAAGAAATATTCTTTAAAGGCGTTAAGCCATCCATCGGAAGATGGATTTCCTTCAGTAACATTTGGTGGTCCATGGTGCATTGATTGTAATTAGGCAATTTAATTTTTCAAATCAAGATTAAATTTTATCGAATGAAAATAAAGAAGACATCATGCATATATCTGACGTCAAAAAATAAATTTATTATGGTATAAAAGGCAGACAGAGTTTACTTCTATTACCATTATAGAGGACTCTTCAAAAAGTATCGCGAATTATGAATTTTCGCGGACTACGTATATTCGATTTTCAAATTTTGTGGCATTATGTTAATACTCATGCCCCTCACTTATACTGATAAGCCCGACTATTTTGATTGTTCAGTTAATTTTTGACACCTATTTTGCTTGGGTTACAGGTTTGTGCTACAGGTTTTGTTGCAATCCTATATGTTTTTACTCGGGAGAAAATTTCAAAACTTCTTTTATACCTTGCTAAGCTAATTAGGGTCATATATCATTAATTTTGCTGGCTATTAATACAAAAAATTTCAATGCATTTGTTTCATTGGCTTCCGAAAATGTTTTGATTCATAAAACAGAACTTCATTTACATTTGCATATTATACACTATACCTACTTTTGTCTTTTACAAATGTTTCTATTATCCGTACCAGCTAGCCTCTCAGATTTAAACATCAAAGCAGTCTAAGTTATTTCCCCTTCTACTTACAAATCGAACTAGCTAGACTGACTGTTTCTATTGTCTATCTACTTTACTACATTTCGCCTATCTTCTATAACTCCAAGAATCTCTTTGTGAAAAATCTGCAAAATCAAGGCGAAAAGTTTCTTCCACCAGGTTGGACTGACTCGGCTTCACGAATCGATGAATTTAAATTTAAAATCAATACCTGAAGCCACAAAATATGTTTATCACCAAATGCTAATGTGATGAATTTAACGGTTCTCTTTATCAGACGCTGCCACAGCAACTTTTAAGAGAGCATTCCCATTTTTGTGCAAAGTCTATGGATGAGGAGGTTTTATAATTTGTTACTTGTCTTATGAGGAAGGGTGAAGGCGCGAATTCTCAATATACTTTGACTTGCGACCTCCCATAGACCGCAAGCACTCATTTCGTAACTCATTGCACTTCATATCTTTCACAGGGTGGCTTTAAAGTCAGCAGACACCCTCCCGCTTAAAATTTGTTGACTCCATCGTGATAAGTTATGCAATCGCATACGAGCTATGTAACGAATCCGTTCGAAATATCTATCGCAGATTTACAGAAATTTACATTGTTTAAATTTAAAGTTAGAGGGAGAGCTTAAGCTTAAGGTTGAAGCCTCTCGAGATGTATCTTCAGTCATTCATACAGTCATAAGAACGAATTTGGTCCCGCTTATCACAATGAATCCAAAATTTATGTTACGAGCAGTACACGTATATGGTCGCTTTTATCTCATTGTATTCATTTGAAAGGAAACGTGCAGGGGAATAGCATTCAGAGGACCTATTGAATTGGCAACGCATTTTATCGTTTCATTGAAAACCGAAGCCAAAACTCAGTCTGGTATCGTAAAATGACGCAGCCTGACTGAAACTAAAATGATGGAATGTTTTCACCTCAGTGTTGCATTTTATCTTAGACGATTGGTGTATCTCGTTTTATACAGATATAATTTTTTTTTCTTACATCGAAAAGGTGCAATAACATGATTCGTATAAAAAAACCTTTTGAACTGGAATTTCTCACTTGAGTCGATGCAGTGTACAAATCGTTCTTATAATTGAAAAACATGACTCAGCTGCATCCAGAGAGGCAGATGAACTGCTTCTATTGTTAGATTTAATAGGTGAAGATCTCCTTCTAACCCTTCGTTGGGATATGTTTTTAACGGCCAACTTCAGAAATTAACACTATACGAATAGTGGCTCCGAAGACACTACGGAATCCAATTTCTTTTCCCTCTATGGTCATTTACTTCAATTGGTACCTTTTAAGGGAATTTAACTGCTTTTAGCATATCTGTTTTAACTTACTTCTCCACTTTAGGACAATCAATATCGCCGCAACGTCTCTCAATATATTTTTTTTAATTTGACTGTTTACATTTAAAACACTTCATTTAGACAGTCGTCATTTTAATTTTTAAATTTATCTCAAAGAAATCAAGTTTTAAAACTGAAATTTAAAAGCGTTTAATAAAGTCAGATTCATTTCAGAGGCTTTTATTTTATAGGGAGTGATAATAAAATTTTAAAAACAATTTAAATGCAAAACAATTTGAATAAAAAGCATACATATATATCTAAAGGTGTAAAATTTGTGTCGTAATAATTCTGTAAAGGTGTCTGCAATTTTAATAACTTTAATGCAAATCAACATTCCAAAAGAATAATAACCGAATCAATGTTACAATATTGCCAAAATAAATGAAAATAAATGATTATTTACAGAAAGCCGGTATTATCTATATACTAAAATAACACCGTAGCTAGTAAACTAAAACGTATACTAGAAATCATCATGCAATTCCTCATGAAAATTGGGTAATAGGGCATCACACCTTTAAAATTGCAATTGGGTACCGAAACTCTCGGTGAATTTTACTCCTATAGATCAAAAAACACACAATATAAAGCAGCACGACATATGATGACAATGTCTTCTGTAGTACTTAATGCAAAATAAAAACCAGAATAGGATAACATTTATAGATTTGCAACGCATTGCTCACTTTTCCAAAATTTTCTATTTGTCGCTAAACCTTCTCTAAAATATAAATGAAACCACATCGAAATCGAACCAATTTAAAAAAATTCCACTAGGCCGGAACTAATACTGCAGCTAGATTTATATGTTATATAAATGGAATATATTATGTAAGTACGTAAGAAACGAAAAAAGAAAGTACGAGTACAAAAATTGAATCAAAAAGAGCCCCATAGTTTAAAATTTGTAACGCTATGAAAATGTGCATTCAGAAAAACTTATGCATTATTTATACACATACAAATAATATCTCTTTATCATCAGGGATTAAAATATAGAGCTTAAAAACATCAAATTTGTAACAATACATTTAAAAAGGTTTCCACGGGTTCCCCGGGATATGAATAGTCATTTTGTAATAAATTTATTGTTCATTTTCGTTCCATCCGATGGCAGTAATATTTCTAAGCAAATGCTTCCTTCTTTAAGTTTTAAAGTGTTTCTTAATCCATTCCGTTCATTTCAGAATTCACGTACAATTCTTGCATATGTGGTGCATCCTTGACATTATAAAATTTAAGGATGCATTGATCATATTGTTTGCTAGGACACCATTTAAGTGTCTGCGTATCTACATCTTTTATATGAACAAAATGCGACCTTCGCGATTTCCAAAAGCTTCAAGTTACCAAAACTGCTTCTGAAGGATAGATGAATTTTTGAAAAGTTTTTGGACGTCATTTGATTTCATGTCATAAAATACGGAGCCCTTAGTCCTTCAGGATGTATCCTTGAATATTTTTCAGGGTTGAAATTGAACGTAAACTGCTCCCGCGCTTTACAAAGCACCCGCATTATTGTAAAATACCCAGCTGGTGTCGGTGGAGATATCGCCTGAAGGGAAATGTATAACAAGAACAATGGATTTTTGCGGTTGAAATGCATGCAACTTTAAGTTGAACTTTAAGATGATAAACAGCGCAATTATTTAGTCGAGTCAAGTGTGTCTGAAGTGTAATATTTCAAAGATTGCTGGAGTTCTTCTAAGTTATTTCTTTTTACAGACGACAGAATATGATTCAAGAAACTTTAATTTTACTGCAAAATAAGGAGAAATTTTCAGTATAGGTATGTTATACATATACCTGATGTCGCCTACTATAAATTAAAATTCTAGATTTAGATTTATTTTAACTAAATCACTATACATAAACTTGTAGAATATATAAAAAATGTTTCTTTATGGTCTTCAAGGGTATTTACAAGAAAATTCATTATTTCTCTCTTGCATCCATTACATGGTTATTTAAAATATAAAAATGTTGAGTTTTGGAGATCCTAGTTAACGGGTTGTTCGGCAAAGAATAAAAAATATAAGATTAAATAACTGTATGAGTGATATTTGATGCCTAAACACACAAAAAGTTAAATAAGTTTCGGGTGATATTTGTAGTAAATTTAACACTCTTTCTTACTATAAACTCGATTTTATATTATGAACATTTCGATAATCATTAAACTGAATAATTAATTAAAACATTTTGGTTAAAACACGTTCGATTTTAAAAACAGAGCGTACAAATTGATGTTGTATGACAATAAAATAACTTTTGGGTTTTTCTAATCGGCGCGCAGTATTAAAAATCCATAAATTTATATCAAGTGATAGTGTCACTGATACCAAAATCTCAGTTAGACAAATAAATGCAAATAGTGAAGACAATTGAAGTTAATTCTTCGCCGATCTCAGAAATTACTCAAGCATCAAAATGAAGTATATGAGATTCAGTTAACTCAAAAATTAAAGCCGAATGATTATACATTTCGTCGCAGATTCGTTGATTAAGCTTTATAACAACTTAAAATTGATCCTCATTTTGGCAAAAAAAAATCCTCTTCAGTGACGAAAAACATTTCTAATAGAATGGTTTTCTTAACAAACAAAATTACAGAATTTGGGGTGAAAGCAATCCACAACAAATTCAACAATTGCCAATGCAATCAAACAAATTTACTGCTTGTTGTAGTTTATGGCCTGGTAGCATCATTGGTCCATTTGTCTTCAAAAACGATGCAGGGGCCGCAGTTACTGTCAATGGAATTCGTTACAGAGCAATGATCAATCAATTTTTCTTTCCAAAAATTGATGATACCGATACCGTCGACATGTGGTTTCAACAAGGCGGTACCACATGTCCATGTAACTAGTGAAACAATCAATTTGCTGATGGAAACGTTTGGCGAATCCATTATTTCTAGAAATATACCAGTCAATTGGCTCCCAAGATGAGCTAGAGCCTGATTTATGTGAGAGAGTCATCTAAAATTGAGTCCGAAAAATTCATGTTACGAAACGGAGCCATGGGAGTCATCTGAATGATGTTATATTTCATACTTTAACTGTACCAAGCATACTTTAGATTGAATAAGAAATCTCATTTATTTTGTATATATCATAACTGCTGTTTTATTTCAGTTCAAATTTCGAGCGCTCTTGATGGAAAAACCCTTTGCAATGTCTACATACATACATTAAGTGTATACAAAAACATTTTCAGAAAATACCATAATTCATGAACTTTCTTTGAGTGAATAACTATAAAATAAATTGAGAAGGGCTAATTTTTGTTTAATTAGAAATAAGAATGATTTAATTCAACAAGAAATATTGCATTTATTACTTTTAGACTATGTTTACTTTTATACAATTTATATTTACATTGGACACCCTGCTACTCGCACCCATTTATACAAGGTGAAATAAAATTGCATATAATACTTAATTAGACCCAATGCCTTCAGTATATTCAGAGTTATCTAGAAGTTGCTAAGGAAACTGTCGGAAGTTAGCGACAAGATAAATTTCACCGGACTATTGTCCACCTTTAGCTGATCCATTTCATTGCAAACATGGAGAACATTCGATTGCAAAATTGAAGGAGAGATCAAGAAAATTTGCATGCGCAGGCCCTTATTTGAGCATGCCGCATTACACATCTTGACCACCTGCACCAGGTGCGTGCACTTAACACAGTCAAGTGACCTAACTCGAAAGTGTAGATCAGATCGAAAAGGAATACCTTTCGCAGTGGTTCTACATCGGCAGGCCTTATGGAACTCAGCTCCCAAAGTTTCCTGAAGACAGTGGCGCAGGTCGGGGCTCGGAAATTGCCAGTTGGCGGGACCACATGGTTGCGGTGAGTCTGCAAGTAGACACCGATCTAAAATATTATAATTAATTGTCCAAAAAGTGGATAGCGACAGGGAGGGGTATGAGTAATAGCCGCAATTGCGTGGCGCAAATATTATTCGCCGTTTTTCAAATAAAAAACGGTTGTACTCGTAGAAAACAGCAAAAAATCATCTTGTTTACTCTGCACCAAAATGGGAAGCTTGGCGAAGCCCCAAATGGAAGTTCAAGTGCATGCCCCCCATTCCAGTGATTGATTTGAAGCGCTTCCCGTGAGCACCTTTAGCTTGAGTCGCGGAGCCCCGATCGCTGATTTTAAAGCCCGTCTCTTTTGTATTTATTGCCCATTTTGTACTATGGCACCGTCTTTGCGCGATTCAGGGTCTGGATTTGTTTTTCTCCGCGCCTGAAACGTGACTCATATTTTGTGATATCGATGCCAGATAACAATGACTTGAGGCAGAAGTGTCGGCTATCGAGCACGGCAGCGTTATTGGGTTAAGTCAGGAAACTGAAGTTTTCTGCGTCGAAATGGGCAAAAGAAACACGACCGCACCGCGCGGAGGACAGGGATGATTCATTTCTGTCGTTAGACCTTCGATAATGTTTTACCTTTTTTAGGTTAATGCCTAGCTCACGTACAGGTAACACGGTGCCATTTTCACGTTGCAAAATGCACACAGGAAGCAATGCTCACCAGATTTGCCCATGCCCCCCTCCGCTCTCTATGGCCAGCAGATATTATTTTATTCGAAACTCAATTATGCGTCGGCTCAGAGATAGCTCCGTAATGTCTTCATTTGTATTCACAAAAGTATAGAATTAGTTTCAACACTTTCCTGGTTTTTTCTTTGATTGTATAAAATTATCATAAATGCATGTGCTTAGTTGTGCACCTTAGATATCTTACCTTTTCCAATTAGCAAACCAGGTGTTCCGCCTTTCTGTCCTTTTGTCTCTTGCACTTAAACACGTTATTTACTTATTTCAAGAACAATGGCACTACTAAGCCCTAAAACAAAATGAAATAATGTTCTTGCATTTTCTTGTAGCTCGCTTAACATCTTTTACGTTAGTTAATTCAAATACAAATTCATTTCTTTTATTTGTTATGATAAATATTAAACTTATTTCGAATAACTTATACAATAAGATGTTTAGGAAAATTTATTATTTGCCTTGGAGAATTTGCAATCAGAAATAAATAGAATTTTCGAAGGTCAGGCATTGAAAACCAGACAACGATACCCCAAGTGTTTTATTTAATTTTAACACTCGTCAATGTACCTACATTTTCCCGCGTTTTTGTCGAGGCCATTCGACATATTTGGAAGATACTTTCAGTTAATAAGTCTTGAGATTTCAACTCAACTTTAAGGTGTAAAATATCAAAATATATCTTGTTTTCTGTTTTTGATTTTCATGTATATTTTATATTTACAGTATCTAGGCAAAAATTTAGAGCCACCATGGAAATTTCATAAATTCTCAGTTCGGATGTGCGCTAAGTCATACAAAATGGAAAAATATTAGAAACATAGTTGTTATTTGAAAGATCTCTTTATTGGTGATAAGATGCCGCACAAGATGAATATTTAATTGCTAATAATTAGTATTACCTTCGCTATTAAGAACTACCTGAATTCATCGAGTCATACTCTCTATACAAACTCTAATGCAATTTTTAATTTGAGAAGCTCCTTGCCAAACTTCCTCAATATTTTGAATTAATACTTTGCGGGTGGGATTTTGCCTCCACACATTTTAAATACGGTTTGGATCAGAAGAATTACCTGGCCAAGGACAAAAGAGATACATACATTTTTCTCGAAAGAAAAGTTATTACAGCTTTTACAGTATGGCATGAATCTCCATCTTGAATAAATTTAAAACATGACGAATGCAATACGATTTCGTGAAAGTCAGATTCCTTTAAATGTATTCTTAAAGTTCGTTGGGATACATCCACTTCTGATTCAGTTACAACTCTTGTTAGTTCTCGCAATGGTAAATTCGATGCGGACTAACTATAGAAACTATTTTCCGCTCATCGCTAAGCGTGGTTTTCCTTTTGTGTCCACAAGTTTATTGCCTTGAAGGGGTAATTGCAGAATTTTCCTTTAACTGCCTAGAAATGCTGGACCCCACGCAATGGAAAACCTGCTGAAGTCGTCCAATTTCCAGTACTGAATGATTGCCAGTCTTTAAAAGAGCAGATATCTCACTCTTTTTTCGGCTGAAATGTTTACTTTTCTTCCCATAAAAATATTAAAATTTTAATCATTATCTTTGTAATTCAATTATAAAATGACTAAAAGGTTAGTTATTATTTTACTACCCAAATACACTTATAATTTCACAATATTCAAAATACAATGCCCTTATTTTCTTTTCTCTTCGAAACTAGAAGCGCGGTTATAGTTCACCAAAAAAAAGTCACTATCACAAATGGTACCATTGGCGTCAAATTGCCTCTATTATATAACCTGTCTATCTAAAACTGGGGTTTCCTCAAAATGTAATGTTATCACATAATTACACATGAGTCAGTACTTTTTTAAATACCTTAAAGCAGGTAGGGACATTTTTAAGAAAAGGATGAATGTTAAAGAGCGAAAATATTAATGATAAGGTACCATCAACATGTTACTGATTAATTTGATAATCTTGGCATAACAATAAATTTTATATTTTCATCATAAAGTTATCTGTAATTAATAAAACGCGTTTAGTTTTTAAAATAAGTATCGTTATGTAACTGACTTTTTTCTTTCCCATTTTTAAAATTGTATAAATGTATAAATGTTCATTTAAGCCTCAAATAGCAGATATAATTTCCCAACAACCGGGTTTTTATGTTGGTTGCTTCCTTAAATACGACCGAGTGGCATATCACATTAAAGATAGATAAATACGAATGAATATAGCTTGATTTTTGTACGCAGTATACAAATAAATACTAAATATGCGATCAACTGAAAGTAATAACGTAGTTTTTTCAAAATAAAAATTGGGTAGAACAACATAATTTAAAGAAAACAGATATACAGCAAAATAAATGTTAGGTACTTAAACCACTCTCGACTGCATTTACTGAGCATTCTACGTCCGCTTCACTTCGCACTAGTGAAAATGCGATTAAGTGAGTAGTGGATAAAAATAGAATCCCTCTAGCAGCAATTTATCGTTGCATGGCATTGACTTCAGTTTCAATAACAATGTCACTCCCATGCAGTGCAAGTGCATTCCCAAAATTTCGCGGTGACATCGTTCTGGCCATAAATTACCCGGTTAACTAAAAAACGTCGTAGAAAGTCAAAATACTGCAGATGAATATCAGTTACACGGAATTGTGACACGCGTCGCCCAGATCAAAGAATATTTAATCCTTTCTGTCATCTCAACCCAGAGCACTTGGAAAAAAACATAATTCAGATGCAGATGAAAATAAGATCAAATAAATCACAAATTTAAGAAGCAAAATGTACATTTAACATTGAAAACGATTGACGAACTCTTCCTAGAATTTGCAGGTTCTCGGACTGGTGTCTGGGTATAGTTCGATCGAAATAAAGTGACAATCTCATCGTCTTAATGATTTATAAGAACGGTCATGATCTTTTCATTTGGCGACGATGGGGCATTTCACAACGGACATTTATTTATTTCGTGGGACACGCCTCTCATCTGCTAAATCTGCCATATTTTTAATTAATTGAAGCCCATTTTCAGTATAATTAAATTTGTTTTAATTGGGTGTTCCATATGAATGAAATTATTAACCAAGCATCCATAAAAGAAAAGGGATATTGCCAGAAATTATTTCGGACAACATAAACATTGTCTTGATAGTCGTAAGAATGCAGAATTTCAAATCTTTATCTAATCGATTTAACGTAAGATGTAAATTTTCGCTACTTTTGTTTGGGTCCTTTAATTATTTTGCTCTAATTAATCCATATCAAATATGTATAACTTTTAAAATTTAATATTCCTAACTCAAATTAAATATTTGTCGAATTTCATCATCAAATATATCAGCTATAGTCACAATGTGTGCACTTTTTGAACATTATTTTGAAATTTCATAAAAGATTAAAAGTGTAATCGTCATAATCTATAAATAGACCTGAATTTAAATATTTATAAAGATACACAATTTAAAAAAGAACTCTTTTCCAAGGTTAACTTTGCAATTTTTAGCTTCGAAATTTGAAATTTTATCTCTTGCCATGGCTGTATTAATACTACATTTTAAAATAATCCCAATAACACTTTGGGAACATTTTTGTATTCGGTAAATATGTTTTCAAATATTTCGAATTTTATAGCGGCAGTACGAAAAAAATTGTATTTATGAAATTAATACAAATGAATTTTTGAAATTCAATCAGTTTTACTACTCGGAGATAAGTACTTTTTGAAATAATAACGCGTAATACGTATATCGTTTTTGAATCAGCTCAAAAAACCTGTGAAACTAAGAATACATTTAGGTCGTGCATACAGGAAAAGCGATTGTTTAAATCTCTTATAAATAAAGATTTTTCAATAAAATACATAGGTCACTCTAGTTCTAGTCAATTCAAAACTTTAAGAGGTCGTAACTACATTTTACTTTGTATTCACTAACAAATTAAATGAAGTGTTGGAATAAAAGGACTTGATTTCTATCTACATGGATAGAAGACATTTTTAACCATTCGCAATGAAACGTGTGCAATTCAAATGCTTTAAAGTAAATTCCATAAAACTACTCACCTTCCTGCAAGGATATTGAATAAAATCGTCCTTTACCTTGACAATGGTTTCAGTGTAACTCTATGCTCCAGCGTTGGCCGTGAAATTATATCAATGACTAATAAAATTCCCCAAGCTTTCGCGTATTGCCATTACGGAACGAGTCCCTGGAGGGAATTACGCGATAGGTAACGACAGTCGTCACTTGATTCCCACGCCTGGGAATCCTCCGATATCCTTGATAAAGCTGTCCGTGTACAAGAAATCCCCGGCCCTGCACTTCTTGGCGTTGGCATTCGAATCAGTAATCAATGAACCAAGGTTCCTCCCCCGTTCGTTCTTGTTAGCAAAAATGTCACAAGTTCCCTTCTAGCTAGCGTTGCTCAGTACGTGGGGCCCGTTCAGTCGGGGCATGTGTGCACAAAATTCCAGGGTATCCAGGATCCCTGCAGGCGCTCCCGTTGCAGTATGCACTTGAAACTAGCTTACAGCTTAAAGGGTTGAATTGGCCCCGGTACTGGATAACTGCTTGTAAATACCCTCTTAAACGGCGGGAGCGAATGGATTTGATTTACTCTCGCCCCTGGTCGTAAATCACTGGGGGGGAGAAAGGGCGACTCAAAGAAAAATGCATTTTAGTAATTAAATTGCAACATTTCAAGGACATAAATATAAGTCTCGAGGTTCATGATGTGGACTTGCTTTCAAAGGAACGTCGCTTATCCGCGGGATATCTAAAAGGGAATTAGGACAAAGATACATGCTATTTCCATAATCATGAATAAGTTAACGCTGTACTTATACCGAAGGTTACATTTTAATTTTTTAACTTCCTTGAACATCGCACAAACTGCGCTGCGGAAGGCCAACACAAACTCAAAATTCATGTTACATATATTGAAGGATAATGGGGGCGTTTATTAATTCTCCTCTTGTATGGTTAATTTCGTAACCGGAAAACTTCGTCATTTGTATCCTTTAAAAATACAGCTTTTATTTTTGTATATTTCCAGAGAAATATAAATTCGTAGATGAGGTCAGTTTTTATTTTTAAAGCTCAACTGAACATTTTGAAATGAGTTTTTCAGGAATATTCATTCTTATTTGGAAGTAATAAAGTCTATGATTTTCTTTAATCTATTTATAAGTAAAATGATAGAAAAAGTGAAGAATATGCCGAAAACTAACCTAAATACCCTTGTAGAATTTTTTAGATTTGACAACAGAACCAAGCTTAGCTGAATGCATGATATGAAGCCTTTTCTAGACTGACTCAAGCCTCAACAAATTGTTAAAAATCATTACTTAGATATACTTCAGTTGGCCAATTCTAAATATTTTATTCTACGCTAAAGCCTTTGGTTTTCAATCCAATCCAGGCCATAAGTAAAAATTTATCCAATCTTTGACTTTAGAGCCCTTAGCTCATATCATACTCGTTCTTTGTTTATTATTTATGAATTATTGACCCATTTTAGCATACCATACCCATATTAATTCATTATATAACAATAATAAAAATACTTGAAGTATATTCAATAACATTTAATAGATTTCTTCTTCTTGTCGACCTCTATTGATATTTAGATATCTGTCTGGCTATAAATATTCTTGTAGGCTATATATCGTCCTTTCGTAACATATTATTTTGGCTTTTGAACGTTAAATTTTTAAAAATTATATCAAGGATATTCAAACACCAGTTTTGTGTTATGGTCTGAATTTTTAAAAAAAACTCAATTCTTAAGTTAAGTTTACCCAAAACCGAGAGAACAAGATTACATACATATAATCTTTATATCCCATTACTACAAATTCAGTATTTCGAAGAAATTACTTTACGTATTGAAAATTAGAATAATTAATGAAACCGAAAAAATTTACAGTGGAATGGAATGGAACACAAAAAAATTTAATAAACGTACCATATGAAAGGTATTAGAGCACTGCTACATTGAGTTGATGAATAATTTGGATGGATCTTATTTGCCATGTAACTGCTTTCAGTGCCACGCTAAATTAAACTAAATGAAACAATGCGTAAATTACTCTCTATCGCTGCCAAGTTAATTGACCATACTCCAAAATAAATTCCTATTCTACTCATCTCCCCATGTGCTTTATACTGAGTTCAAATGATACTGCAGGATAGATAAAAGCAAAAATAATTTTCCCAGTATCATAAATATTAAGAGTAATTATCAATGCTTTTTAAATAACAATAGTACGTTCGCAAACTATGAGAAATATCTGAAGCGGCAGAAAATTACTCAGGATGTTCGTATATTGCGTGCATTAAGAAAGAACCCACCCACATCAATTTATTTTCCCTAAGGGTGGTTCTCTGACCATTGTTGATAGGGGTTCATGTAATGTGAACTAAGTTTGAGCGAACTCATTTAGTTTTATTACACAGCCAAACATAGACGAAGCAAACATCATTTAAAGGTAAACTTGATCTTGAAGGGAACCGAAAAACCTTTCAGGCACTTAAGAAGAGCCTCTCACCCACTTTTGGCTGTGAATTGTGCAGAACTTTCAGAAAAGAAGGCAGTCTCCTCTTCGTAGATATTTGATGGAAAATCACTACTTGGATTAAATTATTGCCTTTTGTGTAAGCGTTTAGGTAATTAGGATATAACAAAGAAATCGTTATTCACTTTCCGTGAAAAGCCTGCGTTTCATTTATGAAATTCAGATCAATAGCTTAAACATTTACAATTATTTAGCCCTGTAAAATGAACTGTGGGAAACGGATGTTATTTTATTAAAATTTAATGCCAAGCACTAATTGCGGCATTCTGTTCTAAAGAATGATTGCCTAAATATTCCAAATCGTATTCAAAGTGTTATTTTAATTTCAATCTTTATTACTTCACTTTACGACCAATTTAATGGTATCCAACGACCGTTAGTCAGAAACTCAATGCTAATTCCTTAATATCAACAAATCTCTTTTAAGGTGCGTGCACGCACTTCCGATTTTCTACAATCCACAGAACGTAAAACAATTTCTCCTAAGATCAACGCTAGGATAGCACTAAGTTCCCCCATGACCCCCGACAACTGAAGCCAATCAGTTGACCCTACTTTACTCAACTTTTTCCTGCATATTTTTTTATTAGCGAAGAGGTATACTGCAATTATGATAATGATAGAAAGATTGCCACTAGATAACGCTGCTATTCCTCTGACTGCCGGTGTAAAACGTTTAAATGGTGTTAAATGAAATTATTCCACGGTGTGGTAGCTACGCATCCACTTATCTTGCAGTGGCTGTGTTCTTCTTCTGGAGGTGAATACCACAAATGATTCCAAATGTGAAATTTATTCAATTTTCAGGCCTTCCAGATTCGACTGTTGTGCATAAGTGTGAACGTCTTACAGTGACGAAGCATTCTTCACATTTACATTAGTCAAGAAACGCAGCACGCAACCATTAATCTTTTATTCGGTTACAAGTGATGACGCACGAAATGAGTCATGAGATTGTTTCAAATTTAACTTGCTCAAGAGGTGTAACTCTGTAATGATCCCCACGATGGATATAACCGCATCAAAACATTTTAAGGCATCATTTTAAATTCTAGAAAATTACTTAGTTGTTGTAAGCACCACATCTAAATCTATTACACAACAGAAATTGAAACAAAATTGATATACATACCATAAAATAAATATAATTATTTTTTCCTTCGTGCTTTGAAATTTGCAAAACCTACAAATTTCTTCATATTCCAATCAACTTTTTTAACCATTATTGCGGTCGATTTCGTAATTTCCTCTAATCAAAATTAATACAGCACATAGTTTGTGTTCTCTCGTATATCAAAATTATATGAAGTCACTTGAAAAATAATCTACTTAACAATGTCTACATAAAACATACCTTTTATAAATTCTTCATTTCCAATATATCATATAATTCAACTTATTCAATAATAATGCAATGATATTTTTTCTTAAACAGACATCTTTTCCACTTTACCCCAACCACTTTTTTGCTTAGTTCTGAAAAAATGTTGAATATGTTTATAAAATACGAGTACAACCTGTAGTTCAAAATTAACGAGCTGTATCAATTCATCTTTATTAACATCGTCGCTCGTTTAAAATTTCAATTTCTTCTCATCACTTAAGGAATTAGAACTTTTTTAAGACAGACACTCCATTCTCGATGTCTCATTTTTGGAACTTTACAACTTAACTTAAGATATATAAGATATATCTTAAGATGTTATTAATCGAAAAGGTTCTGTGGTTTAACTAAATTTTAAATAAAAGGACACAAGAGAGATCCCGGGATTTATCTTACTACACGTGTGCATTGAATACTTGAGCTCCACTCTCAAGGGAAGATCCTGATCCCAAATAATGAGTAAAATATATTTTGATAATAAAAAATAAAAGATCTCCTTTCTAGAAGTTTTATCACTCAGAAAATTTTCTGATTGTAATTCAGTATAGTGTCGAGCTATGAATGCACCTCTATTTTTCCATGTTAGGGCAAAGGAAAAGGTAAAAAAGGCACCTGTATGCCAAGACGTAGCAGGCTCTTAATTGATGATCACGTACATTACCCTTAGCGAGTCAGCAAAAAATGAATATCAGAACAGAGAAAGAGAACCCAGGATTTCAGACATGGATCCTACCTGCCAGGCCCAGATTATCTTTCAAGTCCTAATAAACCTGTTTCTTGAAATAGGCGAAGTGCCCATCAAAAACAAGAAAAACAGCTGATCTTGGCTCTTGTGGTAACTGAAGATGAGACCGACCAGCTTTACCTCAGGTAAAAGTCTGCTTTCCGTTGTTTTTCTTTTATTGGGGATCAAAAGAACTCGCATTGGAAATCGGAGGCGGCCAACAGCTGTTCTTGGAACCGGTTTCCTTTATTTACCGCAGCCATTGTAAGTCGGGAGCCCATATGAACATCAGCATAAAATAGTTTTGCACGCGCACAGCATCATATGTTCGGTTCGTACTTTTTTCTGATATCGGACGAACAGTTGAGACCAATTCTCGCCATAAAGTGCTCTTTTCCCGTCCTTATTTTGACGGCTGTTAGAATAGGGCTGAACCTAAAAAATATTAATCCAGACAAATCCAGATCGTGATTGAATCCGATCGATGACTGTCATAGCCATAGTACGAGACAGTCGGATTTAATGATTCTTTTATAGCTGAAGGATAGCCAATCTTGTATGTTTGTATAATATACAAAAGAAGCATATACCTGCATATACTCTAACGAAATTGAAACTAAATAACACGTTCATTATTTTAATTTCCTTTATGGATTTATAAACTTGTATGTCTGTAACTTAACATGGGGGAAATTTCAATTCAATATGCTTTATACAATGTTTTACTTATCTTCTCATATAAGAATAATATGTACATTTGTATATAACTTAGAATACGATTATTAGCTACTATATTTTATATTAAGCCGTTGGCAAAATTGGTTTTGTTGCAACATATGCAATATTCGTGCTACAATAACCAAGAAGAAATAAAGACTATTTTTAAAGAAAGAGTATCTATATTTTTTCTATTACTTTTAAATTTGTACCATAAATGTTGGAATTACTAAATAACGCAACGACTTTGAACCAGAGAACATGGTTCGAACCAGTGTCTTTCGAATTGAAGCTTCTCTGCTCTATCCAACTGACCCGTGAGAAGTGCAGTCGACCGATCCCATATAAATTTCGTGTTGTCAACCAAATCAACTCAATTCGACTGAAGAGTAATTTAATTCAATCAAAAAGAGTTTATCAGAAATAATTTCATTACTATAGAAACCCTTTTCCACTCATCACTCTTTTGATTGTTTTTAGTTATTTCCTTATCTTCACTTTTTTGTTATTTGTCCTTAGTTTTTGTTCCTCGGTCTTGTAGACAAGAGTCTTCTAGTCCATTTCCGTGATCCCAAAAACAAATATATTTAAATAAGTTTTTATTTTTCGCAAGTTTACACAGTGTAATTTAATTGTATAGTTTTATTTTAATTTTAAAGCTTTTTTATGTATATTTTAATATTAAGAAATATTTTATATAGATATTCGAATTGTGCCTTTTAATAAAAAATTTTTTTATATATTATAGGAGTTATCGTATATGGAAAATTGATAAAAATTTGAAATACATTTTTGTCCGGTATGTTTTAAGTCTCTAAAGAAGATTTTTATTAAAAACATTATTCAATAGACCAGCTTTTTCCTCAAATTATATTTCCCTATAGTATGTACATTTTGGTACTTTTGTGATAATCGAGAAATAACCGGCTAAAAATTGTTTCAATTAATCAAAATGAGTGCACCCTTTACACATTTCCAATACTCACATCTCGTTCACCTTCTATTTGCGGTACCTATTTATAACGCATTATTATTTTTGTTATTATCTAAAAGTAAACATTTCAATTATGGCCATAAGTAAGCGCTACAAATAACTTTCAACTTAAATTGGGTGCATACGTATTTATGATCGCTTGCAGCTAATAAAGATCCCTCGCCTCTAATTTTTATTAGAAAAGAAAATGTATCTTTTTATTTATGTCTGTTTTAAGGTGAATTCAATTCCCTACTTTAACTTTAATTTAATATGGTTAACGATTACGCTCAGTTTCTTTTTAAAAGAATATCGCATTGTTCGCGAAACCATTAACATAAATCATATAAATGAACTCCAAACAACATATGTTGAATGCATAGTGTAGGTAGTAGACGGTGTCCAATCGCATCATTGTTCTCTCCAAAAAGAAAAGTCAATTCAACCGCATAAAAAGCAAAAGATGCAAATGTCTAGATATCTGCACTCGTTAATTTCCTTTTATCCAAAGAAAGGCACAGGAAATAAAAATTAGGAAACAGGAAGTAGTCCTTGAAATTTCAGATGAAAACGAAACGACTGAGGGTAAACAGCTGCTTTTCATCCAAAATTGTGCACTGCACAGAACTGCGGCACGCAGCAACATATGGTCCTCAAGCATGAACATTAAAATTCGGAGGCTGCAAGGTTCTTCTGCTGAAATGAAACCAAGCCACTATCGATAGTACAAGTTTATTTTATGTTCTATTGATGTATTCGAGTGCACACCTCCACCAAATCGAAATCGAATGAAATTTAATAAATTAATAAAAAGTTTGATTCGATCCGAAAGCATGGGACATACATATGTTGTTGGCCCTATTATCTATTGCCGTAGTAGTGCTATTTATGTCGGCATTCACATAAATTTTTCAAAGAGCTGAAAATTCCTTAATGGAAACGTCTAAATCCGTCACGCAGACGGATGCTCTCCCCCAATTCTCTTTGATATACGATTTTCTAATAAAAAGTAAACAGAAAGTCATGTAAACAAATACGCGGTGTATGCCCTGAGAGTTACTACGAGAACATTTAGACATACCCATATGAGATCTAGACCAGATGGAAATTGGTAAGTACTCACTACCTGACATTGAACTGGGGGAGGATGGCAAATGATAAATTTTTTTTCTGGCAATAATATATGAGCACCCACCCCTGGATTTACCAAGTATGTCAAGAACTTTCTATTAGTTACGCCTTTACTTGTCTTCTGCTGTCAGGCCTGGTGATGGAAAGAATTCGGTTGAATGAGTCTGAATGATGGCGATAACTCTGTATTAATTTGAAGAATTGAGATGTATGTACAAAAATGTTGTATAGCAAGATTACTGTGGTTTAAAATGTCTATTCATTTCGCTAATCCTAATATGTCAATCTTTATGTATATTTACATAGTTATTATACTTATGGATTATTCAGTTTTTTTCAGGTTCTCTTTTAACAGTCCAGAAAATAGTGTTGTAATAGAGCGGACTCGTTTGACAATATCAATTTATCGCTCAACTCAAGCAGTGAGTCCACTAAATTATTGAATTCGCATTAAACAGTCGCTCAAATGTTGAGTTCAATAATTGAGTATACTCACCGTTTGAGAGAACTGCTTGAGTAGACTCACTACTTGAGCGAACTCAAATCTTGAGCGGCTGCCGTCTCAAATGAGTTCATAACTTAGTAAAATCGAATGGGATTATACCGAAACATAAAAAAGTAATTTGTTGTCTTAAAACCAAATAAAATATGTTTTATCACCAATATTTCTCAATATTATTCAATCAAACGTAACAACTGCAAGAAAAATATCATACCTGAAAATATTTTGATTGACTGTCTATACAAAATTCATTTTGAGTCCGTTTACAGTGGATCTGTTCATTTATTGATATTTGCAATACTCGTAATACTCATAATATTATAGCTTAGTCCAAATTGTGAAATTACTTGCACAACAATCTTAAAATATTTTTTAGTAGTTTCTATTTTTTTGAAAGTAATAAAGTTAACAAGAAATCTTCTTTCACCGCTTTATGTTGTTGTCTTTGTATTCAAAAACCTATAATCTCAAAACAATTGTTGGTTATACCCATATTAAATTATAGATTAGAGCATAAATGAATTTCAATTACATAATTTGATCGTAATTTTTTCTAATGAAGCATTCGGAATCATTTCGTCCTCGTTTATTCCTTCTTCAACCCAACAATAGAATACTAAAAATGGTGTTTTCCTTTATTGACCTTTAGAGTAGAATATGAACTTTTACTGACAATTGTGCAATTAAAACAGGTTCATTCACCGAACTTCCAATTAAAAACTATGTGCAGACTTATGTATGGAACATGTACATATATTATAAAAATAAGGTATAAAGATAAAGTCATAATTTTTTTTAATCAGCAAAGACAAGCTTTAAAGACTTTAAACAACACGTAGGTCAAATTAGAGCACAATTAGCCCATATGAGCCCAATAAAATAAAATATGACCACGAGATCTAATTCAGAGCATTCACGGTCTCCATATGAAGTGTAAGATCGTAAACGATGAAAAGAACTTAAGGAAACTAAAAAGATATTAATCTCTTGAAATTCAATTAGAAGAAGGCTGACGAGCCTCTTGAAGTTGCTTAGTCGAAACACGTACACATAGCACTTTCAGCACTGTTAAGATGTACTTAAAACGAACTACTTGCCCACACATCCATCACATCTTCTGCACGCTTTAGAGATTTTACGACTCGTCGTTGTTGAACGTTTTTTTGAAATTAATTTTCGTTCATTCCCTGCTTCCCCAAAAATTGGGGTCCCAACAATACTTAACTATTGCTGCTAACCACTTCGGATAATAAAAATTATTTATCGGTCGTAAAAGTAAATAAAAGGAGAAAATTTCAACAGCCTGCTTGAAATGGTGACTTAACAGCGAGCATTGTAGCATAAAAACGTATAAGGGCTTCGCGGAAATAGGGCAGTTGGTTCGGAATATGGTCGAATTCGAAACCGTACGTACATGTTACTGTCTCATTGTTAACAATTCCCCTCTTGTGCTCACATTCCGATTCAAATTGAAGATTAGAAGCAATCATCAAATGGTAATGAAATATTTTATTGCCTCTGTGATTTTATTAGACCAATTTAATATTTCTAATACATAAAAGAAAGATACAACGTCAATTATGTAGAAGGCCAAGAACAAAGCTGGCGAAGCCTAAGCTTCCAAAGAAGCATTCAAATGTGTTCATGCAAAAATATTAAATCCTTTGGGTTGTGTGGCATCTACCAGAAAACGTACAAAATGTATTTTCAAGACACCTATTTTAATATGAATATATTTTTCCAAAATATAATTTATTGAACAATTTATAAAATTATACAAGCAATTTATACTATGGCCAAAATTGTGAATTTGTACTATAATTGCTTTTTCGTGGAGCTCATTTTCCAGATTTTACAGTGCATACCTAACATAGTTCAATGATCAGAAGTTCGATCAGTATTCAACAAAAATAGCACAAAAAGAAGATTTTAGTGTACGTTGTGAATTTGTTTTTTAATTATTTAGACTACTTTATTGTACGTAAAAATTGTAAACCCCTAACAGAAAAAGCAATTGAAGAACGGCGATATCTATACTTTCATTTAAATGATACTCCAGCTCGGGTTGTGATAATTAATATGTGTTTTTACACCTTATATTTTCGAATGGAACCATATTTACATCATGATTTATTTGAAAAATGGTATTGGCTAAAATGACCACCCGCCACTTTTCTTGCTAATAATCGGGAGCTCGTCTCACTATACAATTTTCATGACATTTCGAATTTTCCGGAGATATATTCCGACGTGTGTTCTCTATCCCCGCCCCCACTATGCCTCCACCGAAGGGTCTCTGTAGTTTGAGGGTGATTGGCATACACTTTTTCGTTAAAACATCCCCAAGGAAAATATGTCGGGTGTCGGGGTGGTCAAATCTGGTAAGTGTGATGGGCTATTTCACATCACAAATTCGAAGAAATTCGATATAATGCGATTGGGAAAATGCTGCCTAAGGAGCTCCCATTTGGGAATGGGAAGGTCATTTGATCGATATAATTTTTTACACATGAGTGGCAGGATTAAAGCGTCCATTCACCTTTTGGACACATAATTCGCTTACAACATTTCGTAGCCAAGTTGCAAAAACAAAACAAATTGTTCGACTTATCTTGTGCCACTTTGTATTTCTATGATATAATGCAGAGCTGGAGGCTTTTTATAAATTTACTTCAGTTTGTATTTTTATGTACACACAATGAACAGGAATTGGTACTATTTTTGATGCTTTATTAGATTAAACCAAACCTCTGTAAGTTAATTAAATTATAATTTCCCGTAAAATTGGGCTAAGATTTGTCAGCAGGATATATGTTATGCATATATATAATATAATTCCTAAAATTTGTCGCACAAATACAATAAGTATGAATTTCTTTCCTTCGATTAAACAATAATTTTTAATACCCAGTTAATAGCTAGAAGACTTTAGCTGAATTTGGTAGGCAATAATTCAAACAACATTTTTGATACCGCAATCGATTGTAATATCTTAGATATTTTCTATGTACTATTCAAGTCAAGAAAAATAGTCTGATTTAAATTAGGTTCTTGATCACCACGACTAGTTATGCATGTCTTTTGCCAATTTAATGCATTTTGAAATACCTAGAAAAATTTTGCAGGCTCAATTCTTATCAGTGATTAAAATGAAGGTACAGTATAGCCTACTCGGTTTATAGATAGTGTAATTCCTGAAGTGGTTGTAAGTAAAACCAGAGAAAAGACAGTAACGAAGAATGATTCACTCTTTTTCTCGATCCAAACAAGCCCTCTGAGTAACAAAGCAAAATAAAATTGCTAGAAATAAAGCAACGTGATCCAGGGCTATTGAACAAGAAACAAGAAACCCAGAAAACAGCTCTGAGGACAAGACAAGACGTCGTCGGCGTGCGATGATCTCTTAAACGGAGCCGAAGAAAACAGACTGAATTTGTGCATGAATCAGCTTTTGGATCTTAGAATAAATGCGCTCCAAGTAAATTCAAAGACCTAAAACGGGTTTTTGCCCTCTTTTGCCGCCTTGACAGCACAAAAAGCATTTTTTGGAAATTAATGGCGCTAATTAGAAATGTTCAATCGCCCATGGACATTTTCGGTGCAACGGTTTCAACAAAAGTTTTAAAAATGTGTAACTCTCCTGGGTGCAATTAATGTCAACATGCGAAACACATGTGCACTTTTGTTTGTCCAGAAAAGGAGTTCAACAAGTTGAAAGCAGAAATAAACTCCCTTGGTGACTAACCAGCCTGTACGACTCGTTCAAAGCTGCCCTGCAAATAGACTTTTATGGCTGCATTCTCTGCTCAAATGCACATGAACGGACCTGAAAATTACATTACACCATTTAAACAGCTTTCCCAAGAAGAGGCTGGCAAATAAATGCGGGTTTTCAAAAGCAACACAGCCCGGAAATTAATAATAGCCAACTTCTGTAGGACCAACCTTCGAGAAAACCTTACAAAATAAATTAGTTTTCCTTTTGTGTCGGTTTCCATGAATCGCAAACCCAAATTATTTCAATACGCAAGCCAGGTTTCATTGCGTTGTTGCAGTAAATTAGTATTTAATGTTCTCACTATTTGCTCATAAAGTACGTTAACTTCTATACCCCGAGTATGGTTCTAAAGCTATCATTTTCATTCATTGTATGAAAAATATTTCCTGAGTTCTGTGCTACATATGATATTTTCCAGTTTACATAAAGTCCACTTTCAGGACTTTTTGGCAGAATTTTAGGATTGTTGTAATCTTCATTAAATTCATGATTTTTTTTAGAAAATAAAATTTATCATTATGTGAATTCTTGACCAAATCAAGTGGAGGACCATTTGGAAAGGTCATTGTGTATATGGTACATTCTAAAAATAGTTCCATCGCCCACTCCTCCGACTTCCGACTTGTAATCTAAAAATGTTTGCCCCCTTGTGAAAGTATTCATTGTGATAACAAAAATTAGATAGAATATAAAGATTGTAAAGAAAAAAATCTATCAAGAGTACTATCAAATCGTCTATTGTGAAATATGAAAATGTTCATTTATTTTTTATTTTTTTATTTTTTAACTTAGATGATCTGTGCAATGATCATCTAAGTTAAAAAGCTTTGAGAACAAAATAAATAAAGGTAGAGTCTGACGATGTTGAACCTGGAGCAGTTCATTAAAGAGTCCAAATGGTTCGAAGGCTATTGGGGGCTTCGTCCCACGTGGTATCACAATGGGCCTAACTTGGTCTAAGTGTGCCTTCTTTTGGCAGCCACTTGAACCTAGAACCTAGAACGATATTGAAAGTTTAGTATAAATGTTCAACGTTAATTTCAGCCTTCTAAAGAGTACAAAAACCTCGGTATTTGCACTATTTAAATCACTTAAATTAACGCAACTCTAATTCTTTATATTATAACTATATCCTCGATTTAAAAAACCCCATTACAACAATTTAAAAAGTATCCTTGAAATCATTGATTAATTTATATGTAAAATTTTTTCGATGTTCCAAAATAAAAACGAATTTGAAAAGTTATTTTAATAATAATTTCCATACTTTCAAGAGAATTCCGACCGGACATATAATTAGAAACAATTTTTTAAATAAGAAAGTCCTTTTTATAATTCTATAATTTATTTCTTTGGATTGATAGTGGAAGGTAACATACATTTTTGCCTAATCTTCCTAAACGAACAATTAGACCGAATAAAAATGTTTTGTATTCAAATAATTCATTTTTACTTGTGGATAACGAGTTTTGATGGTTTAACTGATGCCTTTCTCAACAGATTTAATTAAACCAATTTAAGTATGAAACTGTACGCAAATTCAATGAGAAAAATAACGAAATCAAATGTTCCAAAAAATTATAATAAATGAGTGCATCTAAAATTTTTAAATGTCTTGACGGCACGAAAGTGGTGAAGTTTATTCCATCGACGAAGCGCACGATTCCCTAAAAGGGAATAACGAGTAATAAGATTCCTGAACTGAAAATGCAACGATGACATGTTAACGATTTCGTAGACTTCCTGCGGTGGAGTTTGCCGTTTCTGAGACTGTCTATATATCATTATAAAGTGTTAAGTGAAATGGACTTGTAGCTCTGTCAAATCCATGAACCGAAAAGGCAAAAAACTTGGAACATAAAAAATTGTACCGTCTGGGCACGAAGCCCAAAGTATTCAAATTTGAGGTGTCATTGAACTTTTTAGGTCTACACGGTGGATGCACTTCTCTGTTTTTATGGGGAAAAGGTGCAAAAAAAAATAAATCTCAGGGGAGCACTGCCTTCAGTCACCACACATTCCATGCACTTCCTTTGGAGCAAACTAAAAGACACCTAAAATGATATGCAGAATCTGTAAAAAATGTTCCCGAGCAGGAACAATGCGATCCCCTCTTGAATTATGTAGGAAATTTAATTCGGTACAAATTTAGTATAGGTACGTAAGAATTTGCAATTCTATCATTGACTTTCAGCCGTAAATTAATGCCCTGATCCTTTTGACTTCAACGTTTTCTGTTTTTTACATCTATAGACGTACTATAGACATGCAATCAGAATTCCACAAAAAGAGTACTTCTAATGCAAATCCTGATAAATTTTGATGAACCTTAAAAAGAAAAATTTTAAAAAACTCCCCTTTAGGATATCACAAATTTTTATTCAAATTATTTACTAGTTTCAGATCGAACATTTCTTGGTTTCAACTCACAAAATGATATTTCTAACTACAATCGTCTTAGATTTATGTTATGGACTAAGGTGAGAAATCTGTTTTTAATATAAAAAATTGTGCGCATCAAGAAATTTTGAGGGTTCCCACTTTCATGACAGAGTGTTACATGGCATCATTTTATACAAAGGAATTAAAAATTCAAGATCGTATCTGGCCCATCCAGATTTTCGCTGCAATTTTTTTTTTTTTATTTTGCATGGCAGTTACATTAATGCCCATTTTAAAATTATGTCTTGTACTCTGATTCACCGAGGCGTGCATGTCAGTGGATAATTTAACGAATTTCTTCTGAATTCGGACGCTAATTGAGGCGCACTCCGCCTGGACAATTTTGTGCTTAAAGTGTCGGGAGGAAGGAAACAGCTAAAATATGGCACCAACGTTTCCAGATATATCTGCTGAATATATTACCATCAGGTGCCCTACTAGTGGTAGGTGTCAGAATACCAATTAAACATTTTTAAATTTTTCATTTTGTTACTCTTTTTTGTTCGTTTCTTTCAAGTTTACAGTACAAATATAAAAATTGTTGGAACATCAATTAACAGCAACATCCTTCATGCATAAATATCAAGCCCAAAACAACGAAATTTGATTTAGTAGAGTCTCTTTATACCCAGAAAACGTGATCTTGCTTTGTGTTTATCCATTGGTACTGTTGCCAAAATTTAGAACTGCAATTTTAAAGGTCTTAGCAAATCCAGGTCCTAATATATCTATATATTTAAGTATTTTACAGGCCTGGAACCATACTGCCCTGAAAATATTCTCCTAATATTACTTTCTAAAGGTTTTTGAACTAATGATATTTTTAATTAGAGCAAATCACCATAAACGAATGTTTCGATGATATAACGTCTATTCTTTACACTATCTCCATCAGATCATATCCAAGTAGATCAACTTAGATCTGAATAGCAGATCGTCAGTTAAGATTACATTAAAAAAGATCAGAAGCCTCTACAAATGAAAATCAGTTAAGATCATCAAGTGTTAATTTTAAAAAGTGAAGTGGTGAGAAAAAAAATTAAAATTTGAAATTTTATTGAAGTAAATTATTGTAAAAATAAATGTGCGAAAATTTTATTAGAATAAATTGTTTGGAACAATCAAAGGTCATCTGATTATTTCTGATAGGTAGTAAAGTTTTAAAACATAAAAAAGTGTCTGAAACATTTTAAATCACTTTGTGGTGGTTACCTGCGACACACTGACAAATTTTCAAATGCAATCTAATCTGATCTACAAATATTTATGGATCAAAACAGATCGATAATACTCAACCTGGAACAGGCTCAATGAACGCGAAGCAGATCAGTTTAGACCAGAAAAGAGGAATGATAATTCTTATCGAACACCTCTTGATCTTTTCTTATCGATCTACACAGATCAATCAACGAACAGACCAGATCATCAATAATTCCAAGAATGAATTTTAATGATTGCTGTGTTTATTATAACCAAATGAGTTGAACTTTTTGTTACAATCAAATTATCAACTAGTAGGGCTTTTATTTATAATTCTTTAAGAAAATATTACACTTTGATATTTTGTTAAAAACTCAAGATACGTAAAAACATATTGAATTTCGGAAATGTTAGCACAACAAATAGAATAAACATGAATAATTTTTTCTTAGACAATTTAAATCAAACTACGAGCACATATTCTCAAAATCCAGGTTTTAATTTTATAAAAATAAGTAAGTCTTTCAGAATGTTCACTAGAAATTTATTTATTGAACACGTTTTGCAAGCCACTGTGTTACGCTGTGACATTTCCGTAAACTGACATGAATCTGAAATGTCAAATGTAGTGACAGTGGAAAGTGTTAGACGAACGATGGAATTCTTTTGCAATAAACTTAGGATTTATAAATTAAACATCAGCTTTTACTGAAATACTGACTGACTATCGGTCAGAACAATGCCAGATCTTTTCCTGCACCGCAATAAAAATGACATTCAAGTTTATTCAGAGGTTTATTCTTGACCAACGATTTTGGTTTAGACGGAAGAAGTACATAATTTTTGCCGCAATAATTCTAATAATTTTTAAGATAGTAAGTCAATTTTGTGTTTAATTACGAAAATACAACTTCAAAATGATTGTTTACAGGCATTTATCACCCACTGCGTTGAAGAGGTGCCCTGTGAGACTTTTGATGTCGTGTACACTTGGGTGAACGGATCCGATCCAGAATTAATTCGGTTAATTGAAATATTTGGAAACAAATTCGATCCGGCCCGTTTTGATGACAAGAACGAATTGAAATACTCTTTAAGATCACTTGAACAGTTTGCACCCTGGGTACGGCACGTGTACATTGTAACAAATGGGCAAATACCTCACTGGCTGGATTTAAACTACGAAAGAGTTTCCATTATCCAGCACACAGACCTCGTACTAAACGTTAACATCCTGCCCACCTTTTCTAGCTCCGCGATAGAGACCTTTATTCACCGGATACCTGGGTTATCAAAGCGCTTCCTCTATTTAAATGATGACATATTTCTTAACGCTCCTTTGTATCCAGAAGATTTGCACACTGAAAGTGGGGGCGTTGTTATCTATAACGCCTGGACCGTCCCGGACTGTGCCAATGATTGTCCTTGGGTGTACATCGGAGACGGGTCCTGTGATGAGCACTGTAACATTGAAGAGTGCCAGTTCGATGGCGGGGACTGCATGTACGAAGAGCTACATAACGCTCATGAACCATCCACTAAACCCAATGTAAAAGTATATTACGAGGTCCCTAAAAATCCAACTAAAAGAAACAGAACAAGATCCGAAAAACATAGAAGAAAATTAACACAGAGAAACAAGAAAACTTCCTTCACTGAGATTTTGAAAACAAAAAACTTTTCTAGCCTCGATGAATTAAGAGATCTAGTAGACAAATTTAATAATGATCAAAAAGAAAAAGCAAAACCGAAGCATTACGGAAGCACTTATGAGAAATTTCCATTCGAATCCACCAAGGACGTGTATACCCACAGTCTTATACACACAAACATGCTACTAAACAGGGTTTATGGCTTTAAAGCTAGAAATGTTCTAGCCCATGTTGGATTTCTCCTGGATAGAGATGTAATTTACGATTTAGAAAAAAAATTCTCGCAGGAAATTAAAACAACTACCTCTCATCGATTTCGTCATCCAACGGATATACAATTTGCATTTCTCTACTACAATTTTTTAATTAACGAATATTACAATTTAACTGTATCAGAAATCTTTGATGAACTAGATACAGACAAGTCTTCCACATGGTCGGATAGAGAAATTAGAACATTATTGGCGAGACTTTATCCCTTGCCACTCGAGTGGTCTGCTGTTCAATATTTTGAAGATGTTATCTCTACATGCTCCAAGAATTTGGATGTTAAGACCTATTCGAGCGGCTCCTTTTCTACTCTTGTGTATGAAAGATACGAGGATTCGAATATAGTAAGTAGAACTTATATGCTATTTTTAAATAATGGTACAGGTTTTAAGGAGATTATCTTTTCTACTTTTTTTTTTTAAAAAAAGTGAAAACGTGTAGTTAAAACTTGCATAATCAGCGAAATTATAGGTGCATAACAATTCCACTCTTCTAGGTATACAAAAGAAATTTTCTTATTAACTGTACATGCACTGAATACTTTTATTAGAAAGAAAAAATAAGTCAGTACTCGCATTTTGTCTTTAGCCAACAGTAAGCAAAGATCTCGTGGAAAATTGTGGTCCTTTAACAGAAGTTCTTCTAGCTAATTTATCGAGAAGACCAAAATATAAATATCATGTGACCCAGAAGAGAGGTGTTCATAGTAACTTTATCATGTTAACATCCAATGTAACCGAAGTAGTTAATTCTTTGGACAAGCTTCGAAGAAATCCAAGGTAAAAACCACCAATTTTACTCCTAACATAGAGATAACTTTTAAATAATTTATTTTTTTGTCAGGAAATTTAATTGCATAAATGATAATTTAGAACCGCAGTACCACGAAGAGAATGAATTAGTGAAGCATTTGCTGGAAGATTTTTATCTATCGTTTTTTCCACAACGCAGCGATTTTGAGCTACCCGAACATTATCGAAATCGATTCACGTACATAGATGACTATCAAAAATGGAAAAGTGAAAAGCAGATTACACTCATCATAGGTTATTTCCTCAGTGCAATTCTAACCGGAATTTTATTAAAGTACTGCTGCTTTCACAAAGCAAAATTTGCTCGCAGATATATTCCTTATAAATGTTGTGATATTTAGGAAAATGTTTTTATTTGAACGAACGCTCTCAATTCATACAAATTATTTATTAAATATGCAATAACACCTAATCATTGGCTTTTAATTTAATAATTACCAAATTAGACTTTTTTGTTGAGTTTTTGTACGAGTCCACATTTTTGTATCTGAGTTTATGAAAAGTTTATGAAAGAATATGAAAAACAACATTTGCCAACGCTTAATTATATTTACAACAGCAACAACTGTATATAATTATTTTACAATACTTAAAAAGGAGAAAAGTATCCATGAAAAAAACAAAAATATTTTCCAAACTTGTATGATCATCTTCAAAAGAAGAGACTAAGAAGGCAACGTGAGGAATGAATACACTAATGGTAGAGGATATGATCCTTTTATTAACCTCCAACATGAATGCTTTAATCTGCTGCGTTTATGGTGATAGTCTTTCCTTTAGGATCATCGAATCTGTCCATTGTCTTAATATCCATGAGCCACAGAATACCAATGGTCATGATTCCAAGTAACATAAATGTTACGAATAGACCGCTCCATATGCCGGGACTTGTAAATCCAACAGAGTGCCATGCATCGCCGAAAGCGTTCTTTGGCCCCTTTGCAGTAAATGCCTCAATTTGCAAACCTTTCACGACAATTTCACCCTTTGAACTACGGAAAGTAATTGTTTCTCCAGAATAATAAGAAAATCCAATAGGAACATTGATAGCTGGACTAATTCTATAGTTTTCGGTATTATACTTCAAATTCTCCATGCTCCAATAGCCACCATCGAATTTAATTTGGAAAGTAATTTTTCCACCTTTGTCATCAGTTAATTCAACATCGTGCAAACTAGGTTTTGTCTCTGTCAAGGTTCTTCCCGTGATTTTTATGGGGGTAACGTCCTTGCCCGCAACATGCTCTAAGCTTTGATAATACATGAGCAATTTTTCTCCGATTAAGAAAAACGTTGGAGAAGCTGGAACAGATTCATCTTTTCTTGCTGCTATTTCACGAACTTGCCTTTGACGAGCCATGTTTGATTCTAAGCCCGTATACACTGCAATCACCTTTCCTTGGGCCGACAATTGATGCCACAACTTGGAGATAGCACCATCTGAAAAACAATTATTATGTGTAATTCTTTATCAAGTCAGTATCATTAAAAATAGATAATTTTCGAAGGAAAACTTTCCCCATAGCAATTACTTTCGAATTAATATCTATTTAATTAGTTCTTCCACGGTTTTATCGACTTTACTATTTTACTTCAAAAATCGATTCAAAGTGAAAGAATACTTGGAAGAGAATTCAACCGATGAGTTAAATTATTAAAGGTCAGGTAGCGTCGAGTAGCGTCGAGTAGCTTTGCTGTGTCCATAAATAATTAACATAAAATAAGGCCTTTTTAGAGACTATTTACCTAAAGGACGCCCTTACAAGCCCATTAAAAATAGTCACTGTAAAAAATAAATAACTAACGTACCGTGGTTACGCAATGCCTCATTCCTGCTTACGCTTTCATCGTCTTCGAAGTTAACAAAAACGACTTTGCCAGCGTTGTAAGAAATTTGATTTAACAAAACACCTTCAGAGTTCACTACGGTGTACTCTTTCTTGTCTCCAATGTCCTTTAGGACTTCCACAGGATTCTCAGCAACTGAATAGTAAGTGAAGGGAGTAAATGTGCTAAGATTTCCGTAACAAATTGACCCCGAATCTGAGTTGCAGTAGGTGAGGTCCTCGGTGGAAAGCTGGAACGTAGGTGTTATTGGAGTAGTCCCTTTTAAATTGAAATTTTTTGTAAAACTTACCTTATCTTCAACAAAAACAAGCAGTAGGCTGTCGGAAAGCTTAGGTTTGATCTGTTCAACTAATTCGTTCGAAGAAACCAAATATAAGGCGGGTTTAGGGTCACTTTAAAAGAAATAGTTTTATGAACAGTAAAAAATTTTGATATAAGTTCTTACCTGGTCGTTCCCCAAATTAATACAGGGGCGTTGCTGCCGTATGATATTGTTACGAGGGTACATAACAAAAGAAAAATATTTAACATCATTTTAAACTGAGGGATGGACATAAAAACGGAAATAAAATAAAACAGTTCCCACCCGCACGAAACCCAGCAACTTGACTTATCATATGACTGTCCCGTGACATTGCGAACGATACTCGAAGAAGTAGGCAGAGCTTCTCAAAATTTCAAGTAGAGCTAGTTCGTTCTGCACCTGATGTTATCCCATTTGTGTATCATGCGAAAAGTTTTATTTTTATCAAGTAAATATTTTATGAAAAGAAATTTATAAAAAAGTATTATGGTGGCAAAGAAAACTTTTAAAAAAATGTATAAATTAAAATTATCAATTCATACCGAGCAATTTAATTTTTGAACCACCCCGAGGTGGCAGCTTCTAGAAACAAAACAATCCTGGTAACTGTCATCTAAATAAGGAAAAGTGTTTTCATCGTAAAGCTCTTTGTTTGAAAATTCGCAAATAAATCAAACAATGTCGATTAGGCACGATTGGTATCAATCTGATTCAAAAATAGTGATAACAGTACTGCTGAAAAATGCCACCGAAAAGAACTACAAAGTAACAATCGACCGGGAGAGGGTTGTGATGATTGCGGACAACTACCAACTTCATCTGGACCTATTTCGGTCGATAGATCCGAGTCGCTCATCCTACAAGGCTTCACCCTCAAAAGTCGAAATAACTTTAGCCAAAGAAACCGGAGAGCGGTGGGAAAAGCTGGAGAAAGATAAAGTTCAGGTTGTAGAGCCTTCCAAGGCCGCACCGCCAAAGTTTGGAACTCACGACTGGGACAAATTAGCTACAGAAATTGCAAAAACCGAAGCAGAAGAGGCCGCTGGCGAGGAAGCCCTTCAGAATCTGTTCAAGAAAATTTACAGCGAGAGCACCGAAGAAGTGAGGAGGGCTATGAACAAATCATTTATGGAGTCCGAGGGGACCGTACTCAGCACAAATTGGAGAGAAGTCGGAGAAAAAAAGGTCGATGTTAAACCCCCTGATGGAACCGAATACCGAAAGTGGTAGCTATAAGCGGGATGTCATCTTCTATGCTTCAATAAGAGAGCCCAGACTGCTTTTACTTCCTGCTGCGTCTTACTATGTAATAATCTAATAAAACGTTAACTTCTAGCCAAAAAGGAATTTTGTTATTAAACTCCCCACAAGAAGGTAATTTTAATCCATTCCTCCTCCTAAACGATATAAATATTAAAGTCGTTCTTTAAAACGAATTACTTAATATGCCGCAGTGTAAACCAGACGTTACAGATTGCTCTAAAATATCCCGCATTTCAGATAACTTTTAAACTTCTTATTACGTACATACATACCTAAACAAATTTTTGAGCAAGTGCTCTTTATTAATACTTACATATATGTTATATGTAAAAATTCTCAAAAAACAACAAGACAAGCGCTATCAGTTCTTATAATTTGCAGGAACCAATGTATCGCATAATAATCGGGATATTTCAAGGAGACAAAGGATCATAAACTGTCTCCAGACAAATCATTTGCAGATTACTGGTGGGACAAAGGGTAATTAAAAAGTATCCGTGTATTACTCATGCAGAAATCTTTGAAAGACAAAGAATAGTAAATCAATGTGACTCTTCCCAAGAATACCATTCGGCACAAAGATCTTTTCCTGTTTCACTCGCTATGGTAGTCTCATTTAACCCCGATCTGTATAGTCCAACGTTTTTTTCTAAATTCGATCCCTTCCTTTTTAAATCTTCACACCGCCAAGGTATTTCTTTAAATTTGGAAACACGACATTGTCGTAGACGCTAAATCTAGAGAATACGTTGAATCAATTCGTAAGAATAGTATAAGGGATCTGATTACTGACTATTTTGATTCTTCGTACCTTCTTCGCAGAGTTAATATTAACACTATGATGTCCGGTGGCTCCACGTTTGTGCCATGCAAAAACTATTGGGTAAGTGCCGGTGGCTCCACGTTGGTGCCATTAGAAACCTATTGCGCATGCGCCGATGGCTGTATTGTGGTGTTCAAATCTGTGGAACGAAAGTTATTGTTGCGTGACTATCCTCTACCCAAATACCCAGTATGTCTCAAACGAAACCGAACTTTTTATATATATAATAAAATACACATTATTTTATCTTTTAAACATTTTTATTCAAAATAGGTTCCATTAGAATCAATACAACGTCTGACACGGTCAACAAATGGATGGATAGACTTTTTAATGTCAGTTATAAGAATTTGTTTGAACTCTCCTTTCATTGCAGTTTTCAGTTTTGGGAAAAGAAAATATGCACACGGTGATAGATCAAGCGAATACGAAGAATGGTCGAGGACACAAATTTCTTTTTTCATCCAAAAATTCTTACACATTTTTGATTCTGTGAGGAGGTGCATCATCGTGCAATAAAAACAGCTGCATTCCTTCTAGATAGTCGAGGCAAAGTCGCACAATTTTCGACCACAAACGTTGTAAAACTTGTAAATAGTTTGACTTTCTAGAACAAATGCTTTGTGAACAATATCTTTAGAATCATAAAAAGCTATCAACAATATGTGTATAATTTTTTGGGTTTTCGTCCACCTTTCGACTTCCAATAACTACATTGAAACTTAGTTTTTAGGATCATATTTAAAGCACCATATTTCACCACCAATTATAATGGAATCAAGAAAGTTTCAATAATTTTCAGCTGTTTTAATGATGTCTTTTCAATGCTCGGTCGATTTCTCAGTCTTCGTTTAAAGCATGTGGAACAAAACGCGCACAAACCTTTCTTATGCCCAAATCTTAGGTTAAAATTCTCCAAATAGTGTCTTTACTCGTATTTAATTCGTCTACAAATATTCTAACAGTAAAATTTCCATCAAATCTAATGATCTCCCGCATTTTTTCCACTAATTCAGTACGATTACTAACTTCTGGAAGACCAGACTCTGGATCGTCATTTAATTCTTCACGATCATCTTTAGAACGTGTAAACCATAAATGAACTTGTGTTGGAGACATACAATTACCACCAGAACCTCTGTTCAATATTTTGTCTCAGCAAATTGTTTACCAGGTTTAAAACTAAATTTAATATTTCCTCTTTGCTCCATTATATTTTTATGACACAAACACAAAACATGCTGTCATTCAAATGAGTGAATTTTTGTCACCTGTAAACCGATTTACATGAACTTGGGTACGTTGGAAAAAAGAAAGATGTTGTCTTTCTAGTGCCAACAACGTTCTATAGGTGGTTCTACAAATTCGATGATTTAAATGAAAAGTTTGCGACATACTGTGTAAGTAGAATTGTAAAATTGATCTTCTCAGTGAATCAGGAAAACATTTGACTTCGAAATATTAATTTTAACGAGGATGACAGACATTCCTTTCTGTTTTCTACTTTAAATTCAAATTATACACTCCGTTCAAAACTGTTTGTTTTCATATGCCTTTAAATCAGCTGATTCCTGACAGGCGAAACTTCTGTTCTGCACTTTATTATCCGGGAACAGTGGCGCTTATCCGAGCTAAAATTACAAATATGTCGAAAATGGCTTTAAGATTTATAGGTATTTGCTAAATATAAAGTATAAAATATAGCAGACAATTTGACCTAACAAAAACCGACTCTGTTATTTCTAAAAGGCTTTCCCATCGTGCGGATTCCTATTCTATAATGTCTTAATTTAATTTTGATAGTGAATTTTACACCTTAAGTTCAAACTTTCCCATTAATACTCGATTTGTACTCGTTTTCAATGCGAACATACCGCAGTTTGAAAGACGCCTTGAATTATTTTGAGTCCCACAAGCGTTACTAAGATTTAAAATAAAGAGCTAAACGTGTAGAATTCAACTCACTGAAAACATTTTCATGTAGTACCGCTACAACTGGCAAATATTTTATTTAAATTTTTAGATATTGGCGCCAATCTTACAGACCCTATGTTTCAAGGGATTTACGGGTCTTCGCAAAAGCATCAACCTGACCTGGACATAGTCTTGCAGAGGTCATGGAGCATTGGTATGCAAAAAATGCTAATGACTGTAGGAAGTTTGAATGAAGTGAATAACGCTTTAAATATTTCAAAAAAGGATGGTATGCTAATTTAATTAAAGAAAACGTTTAATTTTTATTAAATAAAAATATTTCTCTACTCCAGCTAGACTTTTTATAACGATTGGCTGCCATCCTACCAGATGTGGGGAATTTGAACCAAATCCAGAAAAATATTTTTTGGACTTGTCGAAAGCAATTGAACAAAACTCTGAGAAAGTTGTTGCAGTTGGCGAATGCGGACTAGACTATGATAGATTGCACTTTTGCGAAAAGGATGTACAGAAAAAGTATTTTGAGAAGCAGCTTGAACTAGCTGAAAAATACAAGTTGCCACTTTTCTTACATTGCCGAAATTCACATGAAGATTTTTTGGAAATTTTAAACCGAAACAAGGAAAAATGCTCCGCTGGCGGAGTAGTGCATAGCTTTGATGGCAGCATTAGTGAAGCTAAAAAAATTATAGAAATGGGCTTCTTTATCGGAATAAACGGTTGTTCTCTTAAAACAGAGGACAATTTAAAAGTTGTAAAAGACATTCCTAAAGATAAGCTTCTAATCGAAACCGATTGTCCGTGGTGTGGAATTCGTAATACCCACGCAAGTTCGAAATATATTCAAACGAAATTTCCTACAGTGAAGAAGAAAGAAAAGTGGTGTGCTGAGTCCCTCATAGATGGTAGAAACGAACCCTGCCAACTAATGTAAGTTTTTACTTTTACAATATGCTATTTCATTTTATATGGATAACATTCTCTTTTCTAACACAGCCAAGTTCTAGAAGTCGTTGCTGCTTTGAAAGAGGAACCCATAGAAGAGCTAGCAGAAATCATATATAAAAATACTAACGACCTTTTTCTATTTTAATAAAACATGATATCTTTTGTTTTTCAAATACATTTTAAATATAGGAGCCATTTATTTCTAAAGTGGTACAAGTTCAAAACATCATAAGAACGATTTTATTTTAAAAGAGTATAGACAAATATTGTAAGCGCTAGACTATCGTCCCAGAGGCTGTGGGTTCAAATCCCACGAATAACCATGGTCGCTTGCGCTACGTGGTAACACAATGGGCCAAACTTGGCCTAAGTGTGCCTATCTGGCCACTTTCAAAATAGATGGCTCATATATACTTTATTTTTACAGAATGGTCTAAATTTCGTAGATGAAACTACAAATTATATGCTATCCTAAAGTAATTCTTAAAAGAATATACATAAAACTGTTGATTAAACATCAATTTTGCTACTTTATAAAGATAACACCACCGTACCAACTTATCACCTTAACTTCATTACTTTTGATACGGCCTTATAATAAAAATGAAATACAGATATTTTGCTTTATTATTAGCATTTATGCAATTAGAGATTTTTAACACGGGTCAGTTAATGAGCATCAGAAATATTATTTCACGAAAAATAAATTTCGAATTCCTTAAGAGGAAAGGTGTTAATTAGTCACCTCTTATTAGATATACATAAGATATCGGTGGGGAAAACAAAGCAGAAATGCTAAAAATATTTTTCACATATGAAACTGGAAAGTTGTTGCTCCTAGTTCGATTAGATTAAAATAAACCTTGAAGTGTTCAAAGTTCGACAAACACCGGAACTCCATAGACAAAGAGATGAGTTTAGTTGAGATTAGGAACCAGAAAAATTAAACTATTTTTATTCTTTTTGTGGCAGTTTCCTAAGATTTAATTTTGTTGACATTTACTAGAAACAAAAAAGGCAAAATAAAATTTTTTTATTCATAATTAATTGCAGTATCTGCTTCATATTTTATTTATATAAACTTAAGTGAGGGGTATATTTTCAATGTTATGCATTATACTAATTAACTGAAACAAAATCGCATAAAAATATATATAATGTATTTAATCTTTATAATGCTATTAGCCCATTCCCAAATGTTTTGGTAAATATACAAAAACATCTTAATTTTTACTCTTAACATTATTTTATAATATATTAGAAAAATGTGCTTTTGAATAGATAAGACATTAAATTGGGTAGATATATTTTTGCTTGCGTACTATAACAGTCAATTAATTATAGCTGAACGAGTAGTTAGACTATTTTCTTTAACCCAATTAGCCACTACCAAACCCATTTCTATTGATGATCTTAAAACAAAGGCATGATAAATGCCTTTATCATCTAATGTAGCATCGATGTTGGGAAATCGTTCCTTTATTTCATTATAATATTTAACCGGCACCCATCCATCTTTTGTACCGTAGTAGAATTTCAGTAAATTGATATTGTTAGTAATTGTATCGGCCTCCAATTCCTTAACAACAGCCATCTCTTCATTTGCCAGAAAGACGACTTTCTCGATTACAGACGGAGTTAAATACTTAAGAGTGGTTCCTGTGAAATATTTAGGAATGGAGAATACCCAAAAGTAGATGTATATTAAAAAAACTCGAATGGGTACCGGCAACATAACGAGAAATCGCAGCAAAAAGAGATAAAATGTTATGAATGGAGCACAGAGATACGTGAAGAGGTATCCATCACGAGATTCCTGCATGCGTTCAAAGGTGGGAAATAGGAGATAACATTTCTGAACGCGATTTTTTATAGTGGGCTGCTTAAGCAGCTGAAGTATTGTCCACGCACCGATCGAGTGTCCGACTAAATGAATTTTTACGTTCGTTGGAATGTATTTCTGAATGAACTCGACCTTATGCTTAATTTGTCCTTGTAAATTGTATTTATCTTCATTCCCAATTAGTGGTGGAACTTTTCTAATACTTCCTTCTCGCGGATTATCGTGTCCTGCGTGACCTATACAAAATGGGGAAAATTATTAATTACTCAACAGATTATATATAGTCCAAGGTAAGTACCGATAAGCCAAACTGGAATATTTGGATCCAAATTCGCGTAAATTGTTGAGATAAACTTTTTGTAATACCCAGGCGTACCCGGGTTCCCGGTAATGCAAAGAACAATTTCTTTGGTGTCTCCTAATGATTCCTCAATCCATTTACCCCATGTCACTATGTGAGTGGGAATATCACAGATATTCACAAAGGCTTCCTGCATACTTAGGATTTTATTAATTTTCCAATCAACCCTTTAATGCGACTGTAATTTAAGAGCACTCCGATTTAAATATCGACCAACTACTTGCGGTATTATGCAAACAAATCACTGAATAAACGTCACACGTTGACACAGGCCTTCAGGTAATCGAGTTGCTGCTGAGCTGACCATACCCCAACTCTCACTAGCGTGAGGTAGAAAGATAGAACTTTATTTGCGCTTAGACCGAGATTTGGACTTTGATGAAAACCTTATCTTCTGCCCGCTTACGAAAACCTGCAATGAATTGTGTTTTCCACAATTGAAATCGCAGTTAAAGTAGAAATAAAATATATGTGAACATGTGCACACCACTAGAAGGGCAAATATCTTTTTTCCTTTCCCTTATTAAATTCTAAAACAAAAACAATATTTTTTAAAAAACTCAAACTAAATCCAAACTGTTCAATCCCAAGCCACATTAAATTATATTTTTGAGAATTTTTATGAAAAAGTAATAGCATGGCTGATACTGTTGGATTGCAGATTGTGGTTGCGCTGAACCATTTCGCTCCTGGGTAATCAATTATATTTTCAAATTAATGCAAAAATAAAGACCGTTTCATTTTAAACAAAAATATTGTTCTCTAACAGAAATTGAGGATTATTTCGTGTTTCATAATTATAACTCGTTACTATGAGCGCTCTTGATCTTATTCCGAAATAATAACAGATAATAAATAGAATTAATTTCCTAAAAAATTACAGTGTAAATCATTTTCGATGAAGAAATTATAGAATTTATATAATCTTTACATATCATCTAGCCATAGAGTACACTTGATCCCTACATACAGTGACTCAAACATCTAACCGGATGACGAAATGCAACATGTTTTAAGTATAAAGTTGTATTATGGCCAATTCACGGAAGCAAACATGTATGGGGATGAGTACTCTAATTTTAGGGCTCCGAACGGATGGAAAAACAATAAAATAAATTTCGGAAATAGTACATAGGAGTACTTCGACTATAGGCGATATCATAAAAAAGTTTAAAACAGAAAATCGAATCAGCAATAAGAGCAGAAAAAGACAAGGAAAGAAATTGAATGCAAATGACGAGAAGCATATTAAACGGATCGTTGAGAAAAACCCATTTATTTTTGCAGATAAAATTAGGATTACAGTTGAAAAATACAGGGGAAAGTGTGTCTGTGCAGAAACAATTAGAAGGTGTATAAGAAGTTTTGGTTTAAATAGTCGAGCAATAATGAATAAACCGTACATTTCCGAAAAAAATAGAAAATGCAGATTACGCTTCGCCAAAGATCACTTAAGAAAGTCTCCCGGATTTTGGAACCGAGTAATAAGCTGTTCTTTAAATATATTCCTAATTTTTATATCACAGGTTCTTTTTCGGATGAAAGCAAATTCAATTTGCAAGGATGCGATGGACGCAGATTTGTATGGCGGCGTGCAAATGAAGCATTTTTGCCAAAAAATACTAGGGCTACCCTAAAGCATGGGAGAGACTCAGTCATGGTCTAGGACTGTGTTTTTGCAGCAGGAACAGGAAATCTCCATTTTATTGAAAATATCATGAACCGATTTCAGTATGTGGACATTTTAAAGGCGAATGTAAAAACTCAAGACAACGACCCAAAGCACAAATCGCATGTTGTCAGATCCTGGTTAATTTGTAATTGTCTACACATATTAGATACACCAGCACAGTCCCCCGATCTTATCATTATTGAGCATATTTGGTACGAATTTGGGCGGAAAATATATCAGAAGACCTACTCAAATATTGGTGAGATAAGAGCAGCTATTTCAGAGTCTTGGAACTCTATTAATCCTTAAACTTGTCAGGATTTGGTAAATTCTATACCTAGGAGTCTGGAAGAAGTCATTTCGCATAAAGGTTATGCCACAAAATATTGAAAACAACAAAAATTTTACTTTGTCCGGTTAGACGTGTGGAGTTGAATTTTCAGTTTTATTGGTTATTATTATTTTGTTGAATAACCGTTTTGAATTGTTACACTTTTTTCAATAAATAATGAAAATACACAAATTTTGCTTTCAGTTGATATATAACATGCTGTTTCTGTCGAATTTATTTACCCCGAATTACAGAGTTAAAACATGTTGCATTCGTCACCCGATTAGACGTGTGAATCACTGTATATAGCCTGAGTTTTTTGTTACAATCCAATCATGATCATATTAGACAGCAAATTTTGTAAATTTAAGTTCGTAAACAATAACACCCTGTGAAACCTTTTTGGTGGCCCTGTTTAGCTCCCTTGTTCCACCTAGAACCTACATAGGACGGAATAAAATATCACAGATGCTGTTGCTGTCGAGCGCTTGTGAGACGGATACAGACGCAAACAAGATAGAATGAAAAAAACGCATCTAATATCTGATAATTTTATTTGCAAATATTTAAAAGACCAAATATCAATAAAATTGAATTTAATAAAGAATACATAAAACTTACACTGACCTAATTCAATTTTCCAAGAGCTCTTTTTACAATACTCGCCCATAAGACGACCGAAAATTAGGTGAAATTCTAAAACATTTGTAAGGGTGAAAACATAAACTAAACATTTCAACTGGTTTAGGTGTAAATGAAAAATATTTACTTGGTTTATAATTTTATAAATGAAATTAATTTCTTTAATTTTTGAAAGCATCATATTCATCAATTTCATCAGCTACTTTCCGGTGTAGTACGTAGGTATCAGAAAAATATTCTGGGCGACAATTGTTTATGGAGACTAATAGCATCGGAATGTGCAGTTCAGTGTGATACATTTGATGTGAACATTTTCTTTAAACATGCACTAAGGAATATGTGCAGGAACGCATACGCTTGAAACAATAATATAAACGGGCTTTAAAGGTTAGAAGAGCGCTTTTCTAGTAGCAGCTCGCTACTCACAGTACAGAAATACAAAGCTCCTATTTTTCGCAAGAAATAAAATTTTCACGCCTTTTACCATAAATAATTCCTAAAACCAAATAGAGCGTATATATATTTTACCATCAAATGTTAAAGAATTCACTAATAAAACAATTGTAATAAAAAATTTGTACACTTTAATATTTAATGGTATCATGGCAAATACCAAATTTTAATACTTTAATAATGAAACTTTTTAAAAACCAATTTAAAAAAGGTGCGCTTACCTTAGTAACCTTTATTTAGACTTTGTGAGCGGTGATAGAATAGGCACAAAGTAACTACAACTCTCGATAGATGTATGTACGAGATCGATGAAACGTTTATAAAATATTTTGTGAAGTTCGAAAGCAAGACACTTGTCCTATAGTATAACTTAAGTATAGGGATTAGAACTTATCAGGGAATTACACTAAGATTCCTTTGGAAGGAAACAGAAACATTTGTTCTCGCTTGTATGTTTTATTTCCTTAGATCTACAACATGCGGGAAATAGGGCTGTGGAATGTGCGAATCACTTTTGGCACAACTAGACTAATCAAAAATTATTATAATTACGTTAATGCTGTCGTATTGCCTAGAAACAAAAAAAAAGTGATTACCATCGAAAGTCATATAGGTAAAAGTTGGTTGGGTTGATTTACAAAGCTTGTGAACATTCTGATTATGTTTGTTACGCGTCTTTATTACACATAAAATACTAATGCACAATTGTATCGGTCAATTGCATGGTTAAAATACTCGAAATAAAATCTCAATAAATTAAAAGTTTAATTAAAATTAGCATTGAATCCGGGCATGCGGCCTCCAAAATTGTTGTTTGGCCGATTAAAATTACCACTTGAGTTATTATTGCCTCCAAACGAATTCAGACCACCACCACCAAAGCCACCGCCGTCATTCCTTCTGGAATATAAATTAGCTCCTCCACCTTCTCTGGGATTATTGTTATTATTTCTTCCTTGATTATTTCCACCAAAACCCCTATTTTGGTTGCCACCGAAACCTCTGCCGCTAAAATTGTCTCCTCCGCCAGACATGTTGTTATTTCCTCCAGCACCGAAGTTCTTGCCAAAATTATCACTCTTATTAGAGCCGCCTGTATTCCTCGGGAACATAAAATTGCTGGAGCCTCCTTGATTGCCACTATCATTTCGAGAGTCAAAATCTCTATTGAAGTTATCGTTCCGATTATCCATATTTCTATTGCCACCTGAGTTATTGTTTCCACTCGGGAAATTCCTACCTCCGCCAAAGTTGTTATCATTGAAATTTTTCATGCCGCCACCGCCACCGCCTCCGCCAACCGCATTATTACCGCGTTGATTGTTGAAATTCCGACCAGGGTTATTATTTCCGCCGCCACGTCCAAAGTTATCAGAATTATCATTATTTCTATTGCCAAAATTATTTCCAGAATTTTCAAAACGACCAGGATTCGGAGAACTGGAAAAATTATCTCCTGAGCTCCCAACATGACCCTGTCCTTGCTGCCAGAAAGATTTCGAATTTGCTCCTTGGAAGTTTCTGCTTGAATTGCTATTATTTCCAAAAGGCATTGAACCACCACCGCCTGGTGCATTCCTCTTCCGATTTTGCTGTTTGTTCATAAGATTACCTCCAGCGTCACCACCGCCTCCCTGATTTCCCTTCTGATTATTTCCGGAATATCCACCCGCTCCAAACGAATCATTCATATCACTCCATAGCTGATTGTTGATGTTCTTTTGTTGATTGTTCCCGCCATCGAACTTACTACCACCACCACCACTACCTTGTTGCTGCATTTTACCCCGTTGCCATAGCTGTTGTTGTCCTTGCTGCTGTTGCTTTCTTTGATTCTGCTGTTGACGTTGCTCCTCTTGTTGCTGCTGTTGAATACGTTTTTGCTGTTCAATTTCTTTACGTCTTTCACGCTCCACAGATATCGATTTTTCCATTATATCAAGAATTGCTGAAATTTCATTTACACAGTGCGAAACTGCTTGCCGTTTAGAAAATTCCACAACATTCGCCTGAAGTTGTCCACGGAATTTCTCCTTAACGGTTGCGAAGAAAACATAAAAGTCATTGTCCAAGAGTAGTTGATCCGTATTACCGCTATCCTATAAATATTAAAAAAATTATTACAAAGCACATGGTAACAATTTTTGGAATCATACTAATCCCGCTAAAATTTTAATAACCACTTACATTGGCAATTATGTTTCAAAAAAATTACCAAAGCTGTTATGTTAACAGAAAATATAATGGCATTACTACAAACTATAACGTACATTTTTTTTCATGTTACCGTTACATCGTATTTTTTACAATTTTTCAAGTTCTTTCCTAATATATGGGCAGTATCCTACTTTCATTTTGATAACATTTTAAAATATGTGCAATGAAAATTCCTGACGGGAACGAAAATTTCCCTGTAATTATTGTTGTTCACATTTTCAAATTATTCAGACGCAAGTATACACTTACAAATATTAGTAAAAATGTATTCATAAAAAAGGGCACATCTAATTTTTGATAAAATAAAATATCTAATTTTAAACATTCGCATCTTTCGCCAATCTCAAGAAATAATTGACTTAAGGGAATAAAATGTATGGCAAGTTTCTTAAAATCAAAGATATTGTTATAACAGAAGACTAATAAATGAATCCTAATGTTTTCAGATTTTATATATAAAAATTAAATTATTTGTACTAATGTTAGTTCACTTTGCAATCGCACAAATAAACATAGGCCCTGCGATGTGTGCAATGTCCACCAAACTGGCGTATTTTTTTGTTTTTCTTTCTTTAGAAAGATGCTGTAAATATTTTTATAGTTGCATTAATCTTCTCAGAATTAAGTAGTTGGGATATATTTATCCACTTGTGCTCTTGCCCTCTAAGGATATTATAACAGTAATTAAATAAACAAACCAAAAAATTTCGCTTATTGTTTCTCATTCGGAGATTCTCTAATATAAAGAGAACTTATTCACCTGGGCACACAACTGCGGACTATTTAAATATTTGCGTATTTTAAGCAGGAACTATTTGGTGAGGCCTATATTACGTGTAAGGCATTACATAGTATCATCCGTTTATTTTAAAAGTCCGTAAAATGTCATAAAGACATCCTAGAAATTGGGACTTACAACACTTTCAAAATAAACTGATATTATCTGCATATCTTTTAAATTCGACATCGATTTTTACCGAAAAAACCACTAAAAAGCAAAACAAAATTTTGTGCTTGAAATTTATTTTTGGAATGAAAGTTTTCTATTCAATTCAGTCGAATTTTCAATTAATTAACTCACGGTTGATTTAGCTTGCATTGAATGAACGCAACCGAGTCCAAGTGTTCGAGATGTTTTACCAATTCATATTTTTTAATTTGGAACACTATAATTTATGTTGAATCCAAGATAATTTTCCCCGCTTACAACTGTTAGTTAAAGCGTTTTGCTTATGCTTAGAGATGAAGGAAACATTTTTTCATCTACAACTAAACAAGAGTTATATTTATTTTTTTCAGCGTTCTCAAATATGGCCACAATTATAACATTCCGTAGAATTTCTCTATACTGATACATATCTTTATCAAAAGAAAATTGTACAATAATAAAAATAAGTTAATATATTGCATTTTTAAGGGAATTATTTTTTTTTTTTTGTACTTTTAATAGTTTTGGTTGCAAAATTGGTTTCTTTTTAAACGAATTTCTTAAATTTTTCTTAGTTAATTCACAATTTCTGCATGTGAAATATGTTTGGAGGGACATATACCACTTCAAATTGTCGAAGTGTTATTATACAAAATCACATCAAACATGTTCGTTCTTCGATTCCGCATCCGGTAGTATTTCATTAAATTCATTTTATATCCCACTCATGTGGTATATGATAGACCAGTACCAAATATTTAATAAAACATTTTTCAACTCACCTCTTCCAAGTACATTGGTTTTATATGTAGTCCAAATTATTAATCAAAACTTAAATTATATGGCCGCAACACATTCTTAATGTGGAAAAGTTTTAAATTCCTACAGTATATTTTCTTCAAAATAAGAACCTTACAAATAAATGGTTTTATAGTAATAACACTTTACACATTATTATTTGGATTTCAGTAGTTTTAATATGGTTGTTATATAGTAGTTCTTCTAGTTCGTTTTTCACAGAAGCAAATATACAACCACTTGTAGTCTATGCGATCAACAATTTACATGCAAACTACGCGATGCATTTGTTGGTTTTCACTATAATGCATCAACACCACTTAACATTGAAGAAAAACATAATTTAATTCTCACACATTCTTTTGGATTGCACTCAAAAATTATAGAAATTTTAAATATGCTCAGTGCTCAATTAAGATTATTTAGTTTTGATATTTTTATTATTACGAGAATACTAAACCTTATAAAAATATTTTTTAAGGCCTATAATGTATATCATTTCATCGGTGGGTATACATTAATTCATATAAATACAAAGCATATTTTGCTAAAAATTTATGAAATAATCTTGTACTAAAATCGGTGCAAAAAAAAAAAAAAAAATCGCATTTCAGTCTGATAATCGTTAATTATACTATCAGTACCGGAATAACAAAATTGAAATACCGAAGCTTTACATGCTTACAAATAAGTCCAGTTAAAAATATTTTTCGGTTATCTTAAAATTAAAAAACCTTATAGATTCCATTTTTAAAACAAAAATGAAAAATTATTAAGTCACCTATGTGTATGTACCTTTTCGCATATAACCGCTCTGCTCAAAAGTTGAAGGGATTTTGGTCCTAAACTCCCCATTTGATCTTCAATAGCTGATAACAGTCTCATAACTGATATAACGCTTAATGGCTCAGAAGATACAATTGGGGTATCCTCCGTGAAAATTGGTAACGGCCGACCTTGAATCATATTTGGAGCACCAAACATTGGTTGTGATGGTGTCGGTGGCTGCGGTTGTTGATCACATTGCCAATGCATTGGCATTTGCTGGTCCATTTGTCTTATAGGACTTGGAGAGCGATCGAAAGGTAAATTGAGAAGTCTCTTCAATTCACGCTTACGATTTGCTAAATCCTTCGCGTAGAGCTGGCGTAAACGCTGAATCCAACGCGGAGCCCATTCCGATTGAATGTCATGAGACCGCGGATCAATTTTATCTAAGTCAAAGTAGAAATTTATAAATGAGTTGTTGACCTGATTTTGCTTTTTTGCTATTGTTTTCAGGGTACAGCCTCCGTGAATATCTAAGGCAGTACTAATTCTTGTTTAGTACTGTCGATTTCCACACAAAGAAAAGGGATGCAACTACATTACTCTCAGAACTCATTTTAACATTTGCATAGCAATGAGTCATAAATCTGAAAGCAAAGCTCAAGTTTGATGATGTTAATATCATTCCACGATAGAAACAAGTTTTTTGGATTTTTGCCGCCCTTTTACTCTTCCTGTTCCGAAGCAATAAAAATCAGTTACCTCTTTTAAGTTCCCGGATTCGCTGTTGCAAATACATTTTCCACTCGTATTGGTGTTGAGGATGAGTGCGTGGATTTTGTTCAAACATTTTATATTTAAAATTGATTTCGTCGAACATATTTCCCAACATTACGCGGTAAGCTGTCCAGTTCTCAGGTGTTGCACCACTTAAATCTGGGCGTCTCCTAAATCAATATATAAGTAAATAATAATAAAATGCTGAAATTTCGGATACAAACATTTTTGGCGGTGGAGGCCCATCCCGAGGCATCATCATTGGGCGTTGATTCTCAACGACCGGCGAAACTACAGTTCGGAAGCCCAATTCTGGATTCGCTAGGGACTTGAGATCAGGTTTAATAAACTCAATCCCCTTTAGACTCTTCCTAATTAGGATATCGAGTTCTGCTTTAGGGAATTTTATTGTGTTTTCATCAAAATGATTCCTTTCAAGACATTTCTTGACTATCTCGTCACGGTTCTTTTGGAAATATTCAAAGTCCACTAAATTAACCCTAGCACGCTTTTTCTTGTTTTCTATTTTACGGTATAAGTAGCGAAAGATATTTCGGGTGCAGTGTTCAACTGCAACCTCATTTGGAATTTCTTCTAAGCCACTTTGTACTTTAGCATAGAGGTTCGGAAAATGTTTGATCTAAAGGAAATCAATTAGAAAAAGGGTTTACCTATCCATTTGATAATATCTTACAATGTAGCTAGCTTGATGCGTAGCCCCAGCAATATGTAGGAAAGCGTCTCCCTTAAGCTTTAAGTTACACAATGCACAGAAATACATAATCTGTTCACCGTTCTTCATTTTGAAGATGTAATTTAAACCCAGCAATGGCTTCGTCTTATTGTACTCATGGAGTTTTTCTTCCTTAAGGACTTTCAAATCGTCAGGTTTTGGCCTAACATACTGAGCCTCCTTATAGAAGAGCCGATCTTTATGCTCTTCTGGCAACACTTTTTTTTCCAAAATAAAGAAAATAAATTCGATTAGTATTTCGTCACACTACTACTAATATGAATAATATATTCGTCACTATTTCAACTCTTAACTACGGTTTTAAGGTAGATCATTCTAAAACTACAATATAGTCCTAGAAATCTGAGCTTTAATATCAACACCTTGCGCCGGAATTGGACAAGATAAAATCAGACGATAAACTTTACTTTGGATATTTGGACCAAATATTTCGAAATCCCATAAAGCTCAGTTTATATACAACGAAAAATTTGTGTTATTACTGGCTTTAAGGAAAATGATTGACGTGATAAAGCTCAATATGACCTCTATACTCGTTTTCGTTTAAGATCAGATAGTTATGTATAATTCATTGACAAGAAATTTGTCAATAGAAGCTGAAATGTGATGATCTATACCTTCAGCCAAAAAAATAAAACACCTCCAACCATTTTTACCAAAGATTCTACACACTAGAAAGATATTGCACATCAAGAACAAAAATCAGAATTTCCGGTACTATAATATGACATCATAACGTTTAAAAATCATTTACAGCGCCTTTCTGATAATTTCAGCTAAGATTAATAGCTGAATTGTGCTTTTAATACATATATTATCAAAGTATCATTTATAGCCCGTAATCTTATTGTGATTACTTTTGACTCTTTCCTACAGAAACTCTCTGCTTTGTTCAATCGCTGTTGTGTAGAGATTATTAAGTATTGCAAGGAAATTACAATATATATATTATACAGCGTAACCAGCTGTAAATACTATCATCGAAATTCCACTTTTTGCAAGATTTACTTTATGGAGTATTTAGCTATTGAAGCACAATTATCGTTTAAAGTACGGAACCAAAATCATTTTGCCGTCAAATTAAACAATCACGATCGACTTACAATCAGTACATTTTGTGTTCTCGAAATTCGTCTTATTTTTCTTTTATTTCTTCCTGGGATTTGAGATTTAAATACGGTGAAGGCCATAAAACTAAATTTCGTACACATATATGATCGTATTAAACGAAATAGCCAAAAGTCATATCTTGCATGATTTCTCATGTATGTACACAACAAACAGTCGGATTAATTATACTGAGCAATTTTGTTAATCCCTGGCGTCAAATTTTTTCGAAGTGCAATATTTCCTTAAGTAATAGGGCTCTTTGTATTGTTCGATTGGAGGCTGAAATTAATGACCACGAACGGTGACTCATGCCATCAGATACCGGTTGGCATATAACTGCTACCGTAGTTAAAAGTTAAAATTGAATATTTCATAGTTTTCAGGAGCACAACAAACCAAACTTACCTTCTTCAATGTCTTCGCCTGGATTAATCTCAAACTGCATTAACTTTCCCTCCTCGTTGATGCCACAAAATTGCCGGTAGGGCTTTGTGTACCTTTCAGGTTTAACTTTCCTTTTTAAATTCCGCTGATGAAGCTTCGATTGGATGTGTCCCTTCTTCATATCATCCCTGAGGCTCGCAACTCTGCACAAATGGCAGTTCAATGGCCGATTCCCCCCCGACTCTTTGCACTTGGGGCCAAATGAGAACAAGAACGCCTCAGAGTCGTCCTCAAGTTTAATTTTCATTTGAAGATATTCGGACGGATCAAAAGGCGTATCATCAGCTTCAGCCCCTTCGGCAGTGGCTTCTTCTTCTTCTTCCTGCGCCTCTTGTTCATCTTGATCATCAACATCCTGAAAATATGACCACGGAAATTCACAAGTGCTCGAAGCTTTTTCTTTTTTTTTTAACATGGCGCCCGTAAAATTTGCGCGTGAAAAAAAGAGAAATGAATTCTAGCTTACCTCAGCGTCAGAAGTTGCAGTTTCTTCGGTAGGTATTTCCTTATTTTCTTCAGCCATTTTAAAACTTTATTCAACGAATTTAGTTTACACTAAAAAACCACTTTCAAAACGAACGCCAAGCGAGCACAATCCGCACAAGAAAATGGACACTTTCATATAAAGACGAAGAGGCTTTTTCTCTTCTTCTCTTCCTTGCGATACACTTCGTCGACACGCCAACAGAAATCAATACGTTTACACCAACACGTTTGTATGAAAACATCGAAAACTTAATTACGGGAATTTTTAAAGTTAATTACCGAATCGTGTTTTATACATTTTGGATTTCAAAGGAAACCAAATTATGTGCTAAATTAGAAATAAATACGATTTATTCCCACTTAAATTAAAAATTGCAGTAGTCTACTCCATTTTTTTATTACAAGGACAATAGATACAAATTAAGGAACAATTAGTGATTTTTCCTAAAATTTATTAAAATCTGGCAAAATGCAATAAGTGGAAGACTGTAGCAAGAAAATTTTAATTATAAGTAAAATTTGACCGCAAGGCAGGCTAGATCTAAAATGTGTATAAGCATAAAAATGCCCTTTCCAGAAAAAGAATATTTTACAACAATTTTGTTTTTTTATTTTATGTAGATTCTCAACTAACAGTGCTATCCATTCTACTTAATTGCGTTTTAGAAATAAGGTCGAGCTTCAAATGTTGTATATTAATAGCATTTCCATCCCAATGTATCAAGGATTTTAGTTTCTCCGGGTTGCACAAGTTTATCATTTCTGGAAGTAATGAAAATCAATAACATAAAAAAGAATGCATCACTAATCAAAAAGTGGTACCCATTCCGCCTCCATTGTATTCATTATTTTCACGTTCTAAGGTAATTTTAATTGCGTTCTCCCGAGCCACATGCTGTTTGGATCGGTTTTTGCTAATCGATTGTTTCAGTTTGATTTGGTCAAGTTCCTCGTCGAAGCGTTTTAAATACATCTCAATTAGATCTGCAAACTCTTTTGGGCTCAAGGGATCGGTTCGGCCTCCTAAATGATTTAAGAACCAACTTAATTTTTCGCCAATTATATTCGATTTAATTGCGTGTCCAAGCCGTTGTTTGTGCTTGTTATTCATTTGCTTGGCTTTTTTTGCGAGGGCTTTTGTTTTGCGACTGTTTGGATGTTTGCATTTCAATAACTCCTTGTGAAGGTTCCCCTGGAGAGAAAAAGAATGACGTATAAATTCACTGTAACTTCTTTTTTTGTAAGGATTTCCTTTTATTATATACTACTAATATTATTTTAGATATAATATATAATCAGATCTTGCAGTCTCCTAAATAAACCTTAAGAATAAATAACTTGATAGAGATCAGAGAATGAAGAAATAAAGTACTATTTCAGATATAATCTAAAATAAGCTTTTTACAAAAGTTTTCCTCTTGTTAAAATTGAAAAATTTCTCAATTAATTCTTCAATTAAATTTCTTCTTAAAACTGCGCCGCAATTTATTTTCGCTATGATAACAAATTTCGAAATTAGATAAATTTTAGAAACACTGAAGTTTCAGTTTACGGTTACAGGATAATTTGAAACTACCCTCACTCTCCTTATACGCTTTATACAATATAAATTTTAGTTTAAACATAAAGCAGCATTACTATAAATGTAAATTTACAATTTATCTCATAAACAGAGGAAATTTGCACGTAGAGCAGCAAATCTCAACCCATTGCATTAACATTCCACATTCCACTGATGAATGTGCATTATAGTTTCTAAATATATGAAGTTTCTACAATTATATAAGCGCAATTATTAAAATTACGACTTACCATTTTATTGCAATCAGAAAAACTTAAGAGCGAGGCACTTGTTTACTTTTCCCCAGAAGTGAATGAAAACAACTGATTGTCGCTTGGCCAATGCACTTAAATTTTTCAGAAATGCGTTTATATGCCAGTTTAAGCATAATTTTTTGAACAAGAAGACATAACTCTGCTGCAATATGAATTCATATATATTCATTTTACTTAATATTTATATTATATAAATAAGCTATAAAAATAAATAAAGTAAAAATGCAATATTGAACTAATAAATGTTACAAAAATATTTTAAATATGGTAACTCTACATTATTTGTACACATTTTGACAATTCAGTTTGTATCTTTTGGAGTTTTCTCGTAATTTTATTTAAAATTGGATATAAACCGATTTTTCACAGAAATAATTGAACGAGAATGGGAAACTTTAAAAAGAGCTCTTTAGATTTGCATCAAGCAAACAAAAAACGTTTATGGAAATCACTGAAGCACATCATAGCAACTGAAAAATTCTTAAAGTGGCCAGAGAATGCGGTTACCTGTAAAGTTATTTTATATTGTTTTAAAATTTTATTTACAACAATTTTATACAGACCCCTTTGTGAATTCGCCACCCTCGTTTCGCCCATCCAAAAAATATTCAGACATATCCGGCCTGATTGCTCCGTACACAGATCCGCAAAGTAAGCTTCAGTACCACAATGCGGAGGAATTTACAACAGTCAGAAATTTACCAATGGATTTAACAGCTGGCTATCTGGCGCTGCGTGGAGCGAGCAGCATTGTTGGATAAGCTTTTATTGTGATTTGGAAAAAGATTCCATAAATGCAAACAGTTGCTATTGTACCTGTTCTTCAAACAGCGCGATTAACCCTTCATCCGACCATTGAAGGGAAAAGCTTGCTTTTTATGAACTAGCTTGCGTGGACTACCTGTTATTTTATTTACTTAAATGTAATAATTCACAACTCGAGCTATTTTATATAACACCTTCTTCAACCCATTAATAAACCCACTAACATCTCAACAGAATTTAAGTGATAAGCGTGTATATTGATTCGAGCCCAAAACAATTGAAACTTGAAAAATTCCATGTATTTCAAATTTAATGAATTTTTCAAGCATTTCTTAAAGTTCCAGTCATTAATTTTGTATTTGCGCAAATCATCATCATCAAAGAAAATGTGAACGATTTTAATTGTGTAAAACAACCTCCTCCTTGAGGCTCCTAGAAAAAAGAAATAAAAGCTATATTACCTGGCAATTTACTCGTCTTAATTGGCGACATGTAAAAATATATTTTACCAATAAAAATTAATCTGAATCTTCCAAGTGAAGTAAATCGTAGAGGAACTACAAAACGATATAGGCTACATTTTTATTTTTATAATTCACATTTTGTTTTTTCTTTGACTCCATAATTTTAAGCAATCAGAGATATATCAAAATTTTTAAAATTCGAGAATTACTTCAGTAATTTTGGAAGTTTCTTGATCTTTTTCTGGGTGTCCTGCGAGCAGAGTATCCTGTTCGTTGAAATTTTCCTGTTCTGGCTCCAAATGAATTCAATGTACTACTGAAAGAGTTTCCTGATCCAACTCCAAATGAGTTCGGTGTATTGCACGAAGAATATTCTGTTCTTTGGAAGTTTCTTGATCCTGTTCCAAATGAGTTCGGTGCATTGCGCACAGTGCATCCGATTCTTTGCAAATCTCCTAATCCTGATCCAAATGAGTCATTTTTATTGGAATTTGTATCGTATTGTTTACCACCCGAATATTGATTTCCAATACCACTTGTTTGATATTGACTACTACTCATCGTTTGTGTACTGCAATTATTTCCTCCATTACCTCTAGAAGATGAATTTATATTAGTACTTCCTAACCCAGTCTGATATGGGTTAAGATTAAGTCCAGAATTTTTAAGACCACCCTGATTTGAGCGATTGGATGTATCATTATTATCGTTCGTGGATTGGAAAATGGAAATATTGGTCTTGTAAGAATCTGATTGAGTAGTAGAAGCAAACTGATTTGGCGAGAAGTGAACAGCCGTGTTGATGCTATCAAACTGATGTATTGGTGTCGTTGATAAAGATAAAGTTGGGTATTTACCCGTCCTACGAGAGTAATCGTCAAACATGTCAAGCAAAGTTGTAGTATCCGAAATAGCACGGCTAACGGTAGGGACTTTATATTCATCCACAATGTTAGCATATATTTGCCCTTTCAATTTTTCCTTTGCTGTTATGAAGAATACATAGACGTCAGTGCTCATCATTAAATCATTAGAATTCTGATTGCTCTAAAATTAAGAAAAAAAAATTCGTCAAAAACAATCGATGAAGTATTTCGTTTATATCCTTTATTTTCTAACAATTGATTTTTCCTATCAGACTTTGTTTTAGACCCTGATTTTACCAGTACAATTTTTCCCCGAAAATATATATCTACGAGCTTGTTCTAAGTTAATGGGTTATTTAACTTACAAATTTATCTCATTTTCAATTTTACTAATAAAATTTGTTGCTATACCTTTTCAGCCAATAATGCTTTACTCAAAAATTCAACTGCTTTTGGTCCCATGGTACCCAACTGATCTTGAAGTGTCGTAAAGAGTCTCAACACTGATATAACACCCAAAGGCTCAGAGGATGATTGTGTGTCTATAACATTAGGTCTCATGGTTGCACCCTCGGTATATCCTCCGTGGTATCCAGATGAAGATTGTATGTTATTCGATGGTACTCTTTCGTTTGGCGAACACATAGGACTTGGAGTGCGTATGTCAGTACGCAAACGCAATTCCGCCTTTACTCTTAGCTTTCGTTTGGCTAGTTCAGAATCATAAAAATAGCGCAAACGACGTCTCCAATATGGTATCCATTCTCTTTTTAAATTTCTTAAATTCTGCGTATCGTTACCAGCTATTTATAAAAAAACAAAAAAACAACAACAAAATTACATGAATCCCTTGAGTGTATTTTCCAAAAATATATTTAAAATATTTGAAGGAAAATATTGCTATGCTTTAATTATAAATTCAGAATTTCAAGAATTTACCCCAATTTACGACTTGCTTTACATATAACAACATGAAAGAAGGGGCAGTTTATGTTTACGCCAATTTATCTAAGATTCTTACCTCGACTGAAAAATGTTCTTTCCTCATTAAAATAGGCGGGATGGGAATTTGGATTTCTATCAAAATTTTGATAATCTTGATTGAGATCTTCTAACTCTCTTTTCATAATGAAATGATATCGCTGCCAGGCAGCTTCTTCGTTGCTAAAATAAAATTGAAATATATCTCAATCAATTATTTTTAGATAAAATTAAAAACATACTTATATAACCCACGAAGTACTCGCTTCATGTGTTTTCCTTTGTTTTCTCTTTGTGATTTTCCTGGCATCTTATGGTCGGGTTTAATAAATTCCATTCTGCTTATGCATTTCCGAATCAAAATGTCAACTTCGTGTTGTGTAATTAAAATTGTGTTTTCATCGTAATGATTGACGAATTTAAACATGTTATTCAAATATTTATATTTGTATTTGTAAAAATGAGAATGATCGACGAATAGAATTTCTTTAAAGCCTTTACCATTTTCAATTTTACGATATAATTTGCGGAATATATTGATAACACATGTATTAAAATCAATACTTGGTTCTTTCTGCAGCCGTTGCACAACTTTCGCGTAAAGCTTAGGAAAATGTCTTTCCTGAAATACGAACAAAAAATATAATTTTAACCCTTAACGAACGAGCGCATTTTTCTAAAACTATGACCAGTAGGTCGACGGATTTTTAAGAAATTAAGTGCTTCAGAGTGTGACAAAAAACAATTGCCGATTGCCCTTCATTGTTGCATGTATAATTAAAGCCAAACCTACAGTTTCCTAAAATATCACGTCATGCCGCGTGTATGGCGGCATTCGATTTTTTTAGAATATTTACAATGTCGCGAGTATGGCGGCATTCGTTCGTTAAGGGTTAAAACGCAATATTTATACACTTTCTACTCAAAGCTGTTAATGCTATAATGATATTAACAGGAATTGTATTTGTACCATGGAGATTGTATAATACAAAATTAGTGTAGATCACCGGATTAGACAAAATTGAAAGTATTATATAATTATTCGATTAATAAAATTAAATTTATCGACTGCGCCAATTCGATTTATCGTTGTTATTTCTACCTGTACCATAAACATTTCATGTTAGATTCTAGGGAATAACCAAAAGGCAAAATGAGCAAACTATTTTAACATGAAATTAAAAGCACCTCATTTAATGCTTAGTAAGCGACACTATTAAAGTTAAGATAAAATGCAATAGTTTAATCTTGACTTATTAAAAATGCCGATTATTTGTATTACACTCACTATGTACTTGAATTGATGACTCTGTGAAGTAACATGTTTAAATCCCTTCTTTGTTAAATTCATACTACACAAAAGGCAATAGTAATGAATGTTACCATCTTTCACTTGCATTCGGTACAAATAGCAGAGACCTATAAGCGGTAATTTCTTATTATACTCGTGCATGGGTTCTATATCGGCCTCCTTCATAACATCGTCAGGAGGTTGTTGAATTTGGAAGTCTTTAATAATTTTGTCTTTGTGCTCCTCAGTTACTGCAAACAGTAACAAACAGACAAATTAGAATTTGGCGCATTCTATTCTGAAATCTGAAACTCACGTTCTCCGATTACTTCTCCCGGTGATATAATGATAGGTGTTAACATTCCACGATCCTTGCAGGGATTTTGGCGAAAAGGTCTCATGTACTGTTGATGAGCTTGGGGTTTGTCTAAAACCTTAACGAGCCTGCCACGATGACCAGTACCTTTCACGTGATTTTTGATTTGCATTAAAGTCACAAAATTCCCTTTTCTGCAAACATGGCAAGTCAAGGGCCACATATCGTTGGAATACTTAGGACCCCTAGAGAATATAAATTCTTCTTCACCAGTATTAAATGTGATCTTTTCCTTCAACAGATCATCTACGAAAACTTGGAGTTCATTATTGTCTTGTTGCTGCGTATTTTCATCAGCACATTCAGCTACCTTGTCTCCGTCATTCTGCTGCCCCTCTGATTGCACTGTTTTCACCTCAGCCTCTTCAGGTTGTTCGCCAAGAACTCCTTCGTTGTTCTCATCAGCATCACCTTCATTTTCTCCCCTTATTTTTTCACTATCTGCCTTCAACTGAAATAAACAAATTGTAACTTAAAATGGTGACCCTTTGGGATTTGTTTACTACTTCGCCTAGATTGACAGTGGTTTCCTTATTATCCGTGTCCATATTGCGTTAAAACACTTCCAAAAGGAATAATTCTGACCTGTAATTGAGCTCTGGATTAGTAAATTGTGTTAATTTCCTTAGATTTCACAGTTGACCAAACCTAAGTTTACCAATCCGCTAAATTTTGAGTTTTACTGATTTTGATAAATTTGATAACTACACAGTTTCGAAAAAATGGAGTGGCGCCACCGTTCGCCGTTCAAGCTTCATATAAACCATTGAAATTTGAAACGCTTATTATACAGGCTTTTTCTCTTATTAACTAATAATTCATATCACAAAAACAAATTGGCGGAACCATATATGGTTATTTGGCATCTAAATAAATAAATTGCCGATTGAAAAAAAAAAACATCCATAATTCTTCATAGTAATCGATATCAACATGTTGCATAAACATGCAGTGTAAACGCAGATTAACGCCATGTTACACCTTCTGCAATAAACGCAGCACTTGTCAAATTTCTTTTATTGATTTTCGGTGTACTTATGGAAGTCAAGTTAATCAAATTGTAATAAATTGATTCATTCACTAAGAGGATCAACACGAAATTAATTGAAAATGGATGGTGAATCGCAGAAAGAAGAAATCTTGGAAGCCAAATCGCATGAGGTATGCTGAGTGATACTTTTAAGATTTATTTACATTTCGCTCATATCTACAGAATAATCTTGTCTTATTGATAATTATTTTGAATAATTCATCGTTTTGAGGGTCCAGAGTTTCTACTGGTCGTATTTTATTGGGAATTGTTATATGGAAGAATCGATTTTGGACTCTAATAAATTATTGCGATTTGTATAAGGTGGTTGCATTTATCTGACACTAAGTTAACATTAAGCTTTACTATTGCATTTAAAAATCGTATGTTTCGGGTCAAAATAATAGCACAACATTAATTACGTACTTCCTTTCCGTTCAGGATCGAAGATCCTAATAGTCTCATTTTGAAGATTTTAATTTTAAAATAAATACGTAAGGTCGGGTATCCTCATGTCTTAGATGACTCAATGGAAATGCAAAAAAAATGTATATACCGACCTCACTACCACAAAAGCCTCTTAAGATCGTGGGGCACATCTTTACGTAGGGACATATTTGATAGAAAGAATTCGACCCTATTACAAAATTTAGCTAGATTGAGTGATTGATTTGTTCATTGCCATTAAGGAATTTAGAATGTCTGTTTTATATACGACAGTCGTTTTTCTCAGTTTCTTAGAACAGGAACTAGAGATGCAGGCGAAGATAGGGTTAATATATCCAACAGTGAAATTGCGCAATACATTAAAGATGAGTTTTGATTCCAAATGCAATTTTAATTATTGATTATGTTGATTTTATAATTCCAACCAAAAAATTTATAAAATTTAGGCAATTTTGGAAGCTGAAAAAGACATTGAAGAAGACGGTGGTGCTGATATGAAAGAAGTAGTGGAGGAAGAGAATAAAATAGAGGCAATGGAAAATGAGAACGAAGAGGAAGTCCTAAAGGATAATGTCAAAAAAGAAATAGTAGAAGAGAAGGTAAAACAAAACGTAGTGAAAGAAAGAAAGGTAATAAAAGAAGCAGTAAAAAAGAAAGAGAAAAAAGAAATACAAGATAGGAACAACCAAAAGGTCCAGGCTAAAGAAAATAAAAAAACTGTAGAAGACGACGAGAAAGAATTAGTGGAAAATGAGGATGAGGAATATCAAACAGAGGATGAGTATTTCGACGAGGACTGCGCAGTGGAGGAGGAAGAATTTGATGACGAGGAGTATCAAATTGAAGATGAGGTATTTGAAGACGATGATGAAATTGATGAGACTCTAGGAACAGAAAGTGGGGAAAGTGACAATGGGAACAATTTTGAAGACGAAATTGATGATCCAAATTTTAACTTGGACGAAGTGCTCCAGACTAAAATCAAACTGAGCGATGAAACTGAATGTCTTATTTTCTCAAGAGGACCTCGCTATTCGGAGAATGATTGGCCTATAAATTGTCATTTATGCAATGTTCCACACATTGTAACTCATGGAGAATTAAAGAAGCATATAAATACTTCGACTCACCTAGAGAAATTAACGACTATTCCCGATGCAGAGACTTTTCGCAAAACTCCCATTCTGCAGCCGTTCTGCAAACCTTTTAATAGGCTTAACAATCCTATAAAAATCTTCGCAGGGGAATTTATAGAGGCTGGTAGATTAGATATTTTAGTTGTTTTAGTTTGAATAGTAAATATTTCCCTTTCAGTTACACCTGAATTCTACGACCGTTTACAAAAAGTTGAAGAGTTTGAATTTAGAAAGCCATTCAATAAAAAATTATTAGAAGTACTGGAAGATGAGCCTATCCACGACTACAATGAGCATGCACCTATTTTAGGATTGAGTTATATTTTAAAGTTTAAAGGCCCAGTAACGAGCATTGAATATTTTTGCCTATTATGCATGGAAAGGTGTGTTGGCGAGGCGTATCAGCATTTAGTTGGCAGCAATCATCAGATGAAGTATATCGTAAGAATTCACAAACAAATAAATACGATGAAATCAACATAATTTAACTTTTACAGCGTACTCATTTTCCAAACTTGTACAAAAAAGTTAAGGAAAAACTTGGAACATTTAAAAATGACATATCACAGGAACGATATATTCGGATAATGTTTAGAAAAATTTATCGAAAATTTGAAGAACTACGAGGACTTCGTAAAGTGCATATAATATTTTACAAAGATTACGTAACGGGTAAAATACAACATTTCAAGAAATTTCAATTTCGTAAACTTGTGCATTATGATGAGAAAATGTTGGAAATTCCTGATACTGAATTATCTGAATGGATTGAGAAATGCAAAAAAGGTGAAATAATTATTGAGCCTGATTCGGCGTCGTTAAGGAAATTCAGTAGACTTCCTTCTGATAGTGATATGCCGAATAGGAAACGCTGGATTACGCCTCCGCGGAAACGGGACAGTTATTCACCTCCTAGAAAATTGTATAAATTTATTTATCTATAAACCTATATTTAATTTAATTGATTCTTTTCTAGTGCTCGAGACGAAAATCCTCGTGTATATGATACTCCTAATAATTGGGATAGATATAGAAGAATGGTTGGTGCTGCATTAGATGACATTTATAAAGAATATGAGAGCTACGAAGATGTCCCGGAGAAGCATCCAGATTATGAAATGGAATGGAAAAAATACTGGAGGCGTAGAAGTAAAGAGCTGGAAAGAGGTTTGTATCCTAAAAAAGAGATCCGATATGTTTCTTTGGTCAGAAAATCAAGGCGTGGGCTTTTTTAGTTAAAGGATTCCATTATAATATAAAGGGAGTTTCAAACATATAAAAAGTCTAACTTTATAAATATTTAATTTGTGTATACGTTATCACTTTAAGATCGCTAAATTTACTAGTTTATATTCATCGATGATTGTTACAAAAGTTTTATCATAAAAAGTAGAGTAAAACACTTTTGAAAATATATTTTCGTAGTATCACCATTTCTCTGGAACAACAGACCACCTGGTTGCAGTGCCCATCATATGGGTCACCCCTTAAAATACAAAAATCACCATTCCCACAAAACCATAAATGAAAGTGTTATTATTATTATATATATATATATTTTTTTTTATTAATAGGAATTGATTTGATATGAATAAACAAGCAGTAGAAGGGAATTGAAATTTCTTTAAGACTCTCTGTAGATATTAATGTAATAATAATTTCTAACAAGAGCAACGATTCTGAATAATAACACTTCTAATTCTCGAATAATATTTATATGGTATTCTTCTATTTGATTCATATTATTGTTTTGCTGTTGGAAGAAGGAATTAACTTTTTGTAACAATATTAAATATTATATGTATATGTTCATAATTGTGCGTAAATGGAAATAATTGGTCATCTCTAATAACTACTGACCCAGTGAAGCGACAGGAATCACGCCTTGGTTTGGTTTACGTAAAAAGAAAAGTTTTAGGTAATCGCAGTATCCGAAAGAAGTTAACTTATATTTGCATTTATTATGTGCGTGAAATTTTGAGAACATGGATGGCAATTTTATTCAAAATGAAATTGCTTCCTTGTTTGCATAATTTCCCAATGTATACTATATTGACAAATTATTCCATAGTGAAATATTACCATAAGAAATGATATAATTTGAAAAAAAAGATTAAACCGATTTTCTCCATTTCTTTTTCACTTGCTAGATAATATCGACCCAAGTTATTACGATTTTAAGCCTGAATGGTTAGATTACTGGGCAGACTTATTGAAGGATTTGCATAAAAAAGATATTGCTAAATCTAAATATGAAATCAAAAGGAAATTACATTTGCCATTAGATAAACATTCACCGAGTCCAATAAGGCGAAGGAGATCACGATCTCCACAAAGATCGCGATCACGCCCACGACGTGGATCACCACCAACAGGAACATATCGTGGAAGGAAGAGATTTTCTCGATCTCCCAGAAGCCATGATCATCATCGGCAACGCCGTGAAGATGAACCACCGCATAATGCGGTACATCATGAACCTCTGAGTGTGTTATCAGTTTTAAGACAATTAACTGTACTTGAAGATCAACTGGGAAGTTTGGGACCGAGAGCTCTTGAATATCTTAGCAGAGCTGTGTTATTTGAAAAGGTACAACTCTTTGATGAAAACAAAATCCGGAGTATACAAACTCATTTCTATCTTATTACACCATGCAAAAAAGGGAAGAAAATATTTTGCTATATAAACATTAATAGACACAAAAATATAAACTGCTGGAGGCAACTAAGCAGAAATGGATATTAACATTTTAAAGATCTACACAAATTCATTTTAAAGGGATTTCCATGGCATAAGTAGGATTTTTTAAAAAGCAATTAAGCAAAACGTGGCTTATATTTTTGAATACAAATTTCTTGTCAGCTTTAGAAAAAGTTTACGCTACTTCTTAGTATAAGGCCACCGATTGCTTATTTTAAACGAAAAAAGCAAAAATTAAAGGAATTCACAGGAATATTATTTACAGAAGTTGATTATAAGAAATTTCTTTATTAAATCTCATGACTAATTCATCTTTAGGAAGGCATAAGGAAGATATAAAACCATTTGGACAGATATTATATCATGCCTTTTAATATTTTATTGGATGTTGGCAATCATTTCGATGGAAACTTTAAATGGTATTGGAAAATTGTAGTAAAAAATATACCGCAGATAGGAAAGTTATGCAGCAGAAAAGTTGTTTTTGAGGAAGATTTGTTATCCTTATGAATTGAATGTGTCGCTAAATTCTTCCTGCATGCTGCATATTTCATATCACAAAATGAAGAATCTTCGCAACTTATATATTTTGAACAAAAATTTGATTCAATTGAGGCTCTTTGTCAAATAGCCGTAATTACCGTAAAATTATCTGCTAATATCTAATTAATTTTTTATACCTTCAGTTAAGTATGATCTCTTGAAATAATCACACATAATTTTTAGAATGTTTTTTCTTTTCCTAAACATTAATAACAAATGCTTTACAGGAACAGAACAAATCTGCAGATGAACTTATGCGGGAGAAGGTATTTTATGTCTTTTTCGTAACGGCAAAGGAAAAGCTTAAAGGGCAATTGATGGCTAACGTAGTCGAAAGAGCAAAAGTGAAAACTGCTAATAATGTCATCAGAGATTTGGACAAGCTTTTGAATAGCTTTGAGGACTACATGCGAAATAATCCAGGTAGAAGCATTTTCAATCGCAACTACGGACACGGAGGACCTCCAACAAATATGGGTAACCAAATGGAGTACATGCCTTCTCCACGGCATATGTACAATGCACATCACATGGGTGGTGGCAGCATGGGCAATACGCAACGACAAATTGCAGACACTGGATCTTTAAGTCGATCTTATAATACGACCCTTTCAAAGACTAGTAAGCCAGATGAAGACGACGATGAAATGATTGAAGCGCCTCCACCACCGCGCAATTTGTTTAACGTTAAAAGTGATAACACCGGTAACAACAATCAAATTGATTCTTTCCAACACAGTACGTACAATCCTTCAGCCAGAAATTTTAATTCAGTGAACGAATCGCCGTCAGTACGTAATCAATATCAAGGTCCACCAATGGGTCCCCGAATGAGCGGTGGGCATTTTAATAGACCACCAACACACCAGTTTATGCCTGGTGGAAAAGGAGGCGCTTGGCCTAGTGGATCACAAGGAAACTATGGCGGAGGCGGTAACTTTAAGTCTAATTATCAGTTTCATGGAAACCGTGGAATGATGAATTTTCCTAGGCCATTTAGTGGCGGTTTTAGAGGACCTAATCCACACAATATAAGACCTGGAAACAGTTCATTCCATAGTGGTGGACACCATTCATTTAATAATTAATTAATAATGTTTGATTATGATTCCGTTGAAACAAATTAATTTCATTGCTTTTGAATAAAGTGTTTTTTTAATCGTCAGTAATTTTAACTTGCTTAGGGTTAAATAGATTTCATGCACCAATAATGCGCTTGTTATCTAATGATAATAATCTACCTATGTCATTCAAACGATTCTAGGCACATATCTTTTTTCAAAGATGTTTATTTTCCACACGAGGAAGAATAATTTTATTCTATGGAAACAGCTACAAAGTTAACTTCACAAGTCGATTTGTGTGGATATAATAAATAATATATATCTTTAGGGATCTTTGGTGAAATAGGACATAAGCTAATGAAAATCGTACAAGAAATCGAAATATATTTAAAATCAATATGGCTTTTTATTGTGTCTCTTTTCACTTGCTTTGGATTTACTTTTGAATTGGGAAACCAAAGCAGCAGGTTTATAATATTCTTTGTTAGTCCACATCGTGACAATCCCACCTTCTCCTCCAGTAATAAGCATATCGTTCTACAAAAAAGAACATGTAATTAAAAAGAAATTAATATCTTTTGTTACGTACCTTAGCATCGTAAATGCTTTCCCTAATTAATTGCTTATTATCCTCGAAATTTGCATAAGGAATTAAAGTTTTTCCAATTAATTTTAATGAACGAACTATCTCCCTTGAAAGCATATTTAGTTATCAGCATACTTATAAATAAAATAATTTTATACTAACCCTTTGTGGAAATTAGATGCAGCCAATAAAGTTATTGTTCCATCCTCTAAATTATGACAATCGATCAGAGCACAATCATTAACCGATTTTCTTTTCATTGCTCCTGTAACTTCCTCCCGGGAGAATTCCGAATAAACATCTCCTTCCGCATCAAATATTTTCAAGTCATTCGTGTGAGTAATACAAGATATAAGATCCTTTTGATTTAGTTCCTTGTGCCTGAAATTTGTTACAAGGCTTCTATTTTTGCTAACCAAATCATAGATATACCAATATACCAATTCAATTTGTGAACAGAACTCTCCGTGTTTATAACCGTTTGTAATGCGTCGTCTTCTTCAGGTTGAGCTATATCAAAAATATTGATTAATCCATCCGTTGACCCTGTACACAGGCGATCTGGATTACTATCGTGAAATTTAACAGTAGTAACATCGTCGTGATGACTTTCCCAATATCCGCCAAGCAAGGTTTTTTGGCGAATATCGAAAAATAATAGAAAGGCATCGCTCATTATTTGTTCTGTGCCTGCACAAATCACGCGGCTGTTGGTGTTTACATCGAAGCAAGAAATAGGTTTTCTGGCATTGTCAGTGTTATCTTAAAAGTAGTTTCTACTAATTTTAAAATAAACACGAATACAATTAAACCTTTTTACCTTCAAAACTTGCCTCTTTTTGACACGATCGTAAATCATAAAGATCAATAATTCCTTGTGTGCTTCCAACCAGGAGCAGATTCTCATTGTCTGGGAGAAATTTAACACCACAAAGTGTACTATTTTCATTGCCGATTTTTTCCTCAACAAGTTTTCTGTCCAACTTTTTAGAATTTATATCAAATATATGAACAGTTCCATTAGATGTGCCAGCAACAATTGTGTTAAAAGATCTGCAATACAGAATAAATTATACAATGCAATTAACTTTCATATTAAAAGATCATTTACTTCGAATTTGCTAAATGGAGGATGTAGACCTTTTTCAAAGACAGGGACTCCTCACTTAGTATTGTATAATTAGTTGAAAATTTCTTTCCTATTTTTTTCTGAGAACAAGTATCTTCATCCACAATTTCATCAACAGAACTGCTGTCATCTGAAAAAAAAATGTATGGGTTTACTGAAAATGTGATAAATTTCTTAATAAATTTATTGTTTTATGATACCAAAGTAGTTTTTAAATTAGAACAAATAAAATTCGCAGTATTCAATTTAGCAGTTATCTTATAAAACATTGTTTTTAAAGAATTTTAATAAATTTTACAACTTCCAAATCAAAAAATTCTTAATTTCTACGGATTCCCAACTAAAATGAAAATAAGCTTGGAAATGCTTGTAAGAAATTAATAAAGAAGAATGTATGATTTCAATAGGCATTTTAAAGACTGGAGAGTTTATAAAATTAGATTTGGGAGAAAGAAAAAATTCAGTTTTGGATTATACTCGCAAAAATTCAATGAGAATGTAGAAAGCTATTCGTTAAAATGTTCTTTGATGCCTAAGTCGCAATGCTGTGAATCGAATAAATCTTCAATCAACTGTGCCAATATTGCAATAATTTACCTTCACATTCTACATCCATTTTTTAAAAGTACAAACAATTCAAAAATAAAATAACTCGGTATTGAACAGAGTTGTACACAAAAAACAGCTGTGGAAATGTCACTCTATCAACACGTGGTGGCTAAATATTTCAAGGGATTCTAGTATATCACATATAATCTTCTTCTTCATATAATTAGCCTGACCGCAAAAATTTTACATATTCTGTCCTTTTCCAGAAAAAAACACTTCATCAAATTTAGTCTATTTAAAATTGAACAAATGCAATTTTGAGAAAACAAAAATTTATATTTAACTAATTTAGTATACAAACATTTTTGTATCACAAAAATATAAACATTTTCAACGTTATAAGATTTTAAAAACACCCCCCAGAAAGTGCAAAGGCAAACTTTTCTGTTTTAGCGAGCGATCGTTTATTTTATTCAAGATTATCATGTGCGCAGAGCGTGATTTTTTTTCTTTTAAATTAACTTAATAAATTTCCTTTATTTTTGCAACATATGGTTTACTTTATTTCAAAAAGATATTGTATGAAAAAGAATGGAAAACGAATTTCAAAAGACTTCTCATTATTACTCCCTGATAACCATAGATTAACTGATATCGCGATCCAAACAAAAACAAAAAACGAATGGAAAAAATAACTCGGTATTGAAAAATAAACTTTATTTATTAAAACACAATCCGGAACTGCCAATTAGATTATATTGTTTTTGATCATTAGCAGCGTATTTTTTTGCCGTTATATTCAATCTGTGCAAATGAATATATTTTTATGCCTTACTCCTCCGAAACTTTCAACAAGATAGAGATATTTTGTAAAGGGGCTAGATAAACGTTACATAAAGTCATCATAATCATCGAGATCGTATCCGAAATCTCCAATTTTTTTCACCTGTAATCGAAAAGTATTTGTTAGTAAAATGAGAGGGACAAAATATGTTGTTTTTACATTCACATCCTTTTCCTCCTCGACACGAAGCTTGACTTTTGTTTTCCCCTTTGCAGAAGGTTTCTTTGTTTTTTCTTTTTCCATTTTTTGTTTTTCTAAATATAAATTATCCAAAGTCAATTTGACTCTTTTCATATCCGAAACTTGAACTGGAAGAAAGAAAAGTTTTTAAATTAACATCTTCCTAAAAGTAAAATTGGTTTTTGGGGGTCGATAAAAGGACTTATAATCGATAAGTTGAAGCAATTATACATATAATAGATATATCGAATTCATCAGTTCCTTTTAGGAGAAAAAAATTTATATTTTGTATTAACTTACGGTGTACACATATGCTCCTAAGCAGCTCTTCTACAAAACCTGGAAACTCCTCAGAACTTTTATACACAGTTACTTTATTACTAATGGCTTGAGCGAACTCAGAAAATTCTATTTTACTTGTGGGATGCATCCCATCTATTCCACTAGGCTGTTCTGTGATGCCAAACGTGTCCATGGCTGCTTTCAAATCTTCTTCCTGTTGGATTTTCTGCAGCCTCAGTTTTTCTGCCGCTTTCTCTTCGGGTGATAGTTCAACCTCCTCGGGTTTTGGCTGTAATCCGTTAAGATGGTATAGTTATTTGAGCTGCTTTTGGCAAATTTAAATATTTGGTCTTACATCTCCATTATTTTTTGCTTGCAAAGACTCTTTTTCTTTTAACTTCGTCTTAACTGGCTGAACTACTTCTTCTCTTACTTTCTCTTCATCCTTCTTTTCCTCCTCATCTTCCCAACTGTCCTATAATGAAATGATAAAAACTTTTCGGTTTGTTCAAGCTTACGAAATTTGAATTGCAATAAAGTCATATTATAAGCATTACATTCCAAGTTTAAACAGTTCTGTTTATACCTATTGCTAAAAGAAACACCTTAAAAGAATGTGTTGTGTTTGGATCAATTTCACCCTCTCAGTATGTCTGTTTTCTTTATAAATAAGGAGAGTTTCTGAAACGTTGACATTTTGAATTTACAATTTCCTGAATCTGAAGAAATTTGCATAAAAAAATCTAGATTCAGATTTTCGTGCAATAAACGAGAACCCAAAATAAGATAATATAATGTAAAGAATTCATTTTTATTTCCGCTTTATTCACGCCAAGGTCAGCGATTTGATCATAGTTCAGATTCGGAATTTCATTGCCACTTCATGATGATGACCCAAACTTAATTAAAGCGTAGGTAGAATTTCTTGGAGTTTTAAAATCCGTGCACCAGTTTTGTTTATAATAAAATTGTACTTTGTTTTGCTTTTAGTTTTATAATAATTTTAAATTCCATAAATTTTCCAGTAAAAGCATAGTTTCAAATTGATTTAGGTTTTATTTTATTAAATTTGCTTTGGAAGAAGAAGGTAATGCTGTACTGTTCTACTGAAAACGTAATTTCAAAGTGTATCTTGATGAGTATAATTTATTCTTTTATTTCCTGAAACTTGAGGTCCGTATTTTGAAACGATAAGGGTCACACGTATATGTCGATTTTAATTTCTTTTTAAAATTCAGTCTTTGCACGCGTTCGGAGGAAAGGGATAGAAACAAGTTGAATTTTCGTTATATGCATATTTGTCGATTCTATGCTTTTTTAAGTTTTAGATCTCATAAATACCGCACGAGTTAGCAAACTTAATCGAGGAATCATTTCATTGAATTTATATTTACAAAAACACCCTAAATAATAATCTATAATGTTTTTAATAATGTGTAAAAATAGTTATGAAAATTGGCATAAACTTTATTGGGGAAAAAATCTAAAATAAACTGACATGGGCGACTTTACCCAATTTAAAGAGTCTGGGCGAATCACGAATGAAAGAGCAATTAATAATATACTGAAATTGTTCTATAACTATAGCTATAACTTTTATCTGAAATAGTTAACAACTTTAATCTATTTTTCTCCCCAGCCAAAGTTATTTAACTGAATCAAGTGTGTTTTAGAAAGTATTAAAATTGAAACTGATTTTCGTCACAAAACTTATTGCTAACACAAAGAATCAACTTACTGCCGGATTGGGTTCAAATTTTGAGTTCAAAATTAGCTTAAATATATTATAAACCGCACATATTTTATTTCGGAATAGCAAACAGAAAATTAAATGAGATCGACATTTTACCGACTTTTCAGTATCACTTTTATTCAAGGCGGGGAAATTGGACTGAATTTATTCGGTAAAAATGCACTATAATTTTAAGGAGGATGCTTACCTTCACGTCCTCATCTTCATCTTCACCCTCCCATTTATTAACGTTCGGGATTTTAGGTGGAATGACCACGTTGTCCTTGTCCGCTAGTGTTTCTGGAATGCCAAGGAAACGTCAGTGAGGCCCTGATTTTTCTGCGGATCTTACATGAAATACGTACCCCAATCGTCATCCATTATACATTCAAATTAATATAATAACTTCTTATTGTAATAAGGATAATTTCTAAGTCTCCACACCAGAAATATTCACCCGAAAATATTTACGACGTGTTAGGAACAGCACATCATATTCACTTTTGACATTAAGTAATTCCACTGAACTAAATACAGATAAAATTAGAGCACTTTCGTTAAGGTTGTCAAAAACATATCGAAATTTAATCGCTTGTATTGCACTTTCGATAAATTTAATCGCGCTTTCAAAGAATAACAACTCATTTTGATAACTAATTCTTAAAAAGGAAGAAGTTAGGAATAGGGGAAAGTCACCGATTTGGTAAATTAATTACATTTTATACTCAAGGTGAAAATTTTGAGATTTTACAATCAAAATATTAATTTGATCCCACTCCAAAAAAATTTTGATCTGGTAGCACTATACTAACTTGAGGGTGGGTGAATTCTGACAGATGTAAAAATCATCAAATAGGTTTTATTTATTGCAAAATTTACGAAGCAAGTAGTGCGGCTGCAATCAGGAGTTAACTAAGGTTAAGCCAGGAAGGCCAGGTTAAATCGAGAAAACGAAAATAAATAACTTTAGATAAATAGTGCCTGAAAAATCGCTTTTTCTTGGTTTTATTTTTTATTTTTTAAATCGCCTTCGGCTGACAGCGGATTATAAAATTCTTGGAGAATATGACTGGAAAAAGTGAAAGCTCTATCTAATTTAATTAATTTAATTCACAACTGCTCTGAAATACAAAGTGAGAACGATCTGGGTCCCATTCTGTCTTTACCATTCGAGTTTCCCAAAAAGGCCTGTTTCCTGCCCACACGAGATCACATCACCGTGGACCGCTTTGTTTAGAAGTCGAGCCCTATACTATGGCAAGAATAATCAGCCAGACGACTTTCGACGACGTTGTAAAGGAGAATATCGTGGAGTTCTCAATGTCTACCGAGGAGGCCAGAGAAGAGACGATAAAACAATTCGAAGCACAGGTAACCTCAGGCCGGATAATTTCCGTAAAATTGCTTTAAAAGCGACTACAACAGCAAAGTATTGAATATTTCATAAGGCTCAAAAAATTACTCAAGCGTAAATTCGTTTAGCTTTGCCAAGTTAAGCGTAAAATCTGGAAAATATCTGCCCTACAAATTATATTTAGAAATGTTTTTAATACATTTAAGCAAATACAAAACAATTAAAATTTATGTTAGTTTGCATTTAGGATTCTAGGGTTGTTATTTTCCAAGTCTGAAGGTTTAATTTAGATTGGCCGAAGAGATTTTAGTAGGAACCGTAACCGGCACAACAAAAAATATTCTTATGAACTTTGAAACGCTCTTGAAAATGTTGACAAAGTTCTAAGATGATTTTCTAAATTTATCATTTGACTAGCTATTGCTAGCATAAAATTTTAAAATATCTGGGCTATAGTAGCGTCTGTACAGAAGTTAAATAGTGAACTTAAAAGATGAACTTTTAACTTCCCGAAGATATTTTCTGTCGATATTATTTCCACACTACTTCCTTGCATGTTCGCAAGCCTGTGTATGTCGCGTTCGTGATTTTGTCCGAAGAATAAATTTTAGGAACTACGCAAAATGTCATTAATATTGTGTACTAATTTTGATTTATTGTCATTACAGGGGATAAATCTTGCGAATATAATAAAAGATCTCTCCATAAATGAGGTAACTGGCAAACCTGTTCTTAATGAGAGCATTGAAAGGCTGAAGTGTTATATAACTGGCGAAAAACAATTGGAGAAGTCTGAATTGATTAACAATTTGGAACTATTACAATCTGAATGTATGAAGGTGTGTCATTTCTAAAAGTTTTCGGGAATTTCGCCCACTAATAATCTTACCCCTCAGTCAGTTCCACATAAAGTTCTCGCAGGAAAAAATGGAGCTCATGAAATAGTCATTACAATTTTAGAGCAAAAGCTTACTAATGCTACTGTTGAGAAGGATGTTGTTCTTGCCGCCCTAGCTGCTGCTAACGCATTAGTGAACAAGCATCCAGATATCTTCGGTGCCGAAGCCCTTGCAGTAATAATCGTAATCCTTTCTAATCAGACTGATATTGATTTACTTTGCGGAGCTCTACAATGGCTCGCTAAAGCATGTATCTTGCATGAGATCAACAGGCAGAATATAATGGAGGTCGATATAATGAAACACTTAAAACCTCTCGTAGAAATTAAATCTCCTGAGGTAAAATAGACTTTATTTTTCTTTGAAATAATCGCCATTTCAACACCTTTTACTATATTTAGATAATTCGAGATGTATGCGCGGTGTTCAGGTGCCTTGTCTTGGACGATGACATTCGCGTAGAGTTTGGGAAAGCTCACGAGCATGCCCGGATCATTGCGAATGAAATCATAGTGGGCTTAACGAAGTTGTTAAACGGTAAGAAATTTTTTGCATCCTCATTTTTATTATACAACCGATACATTTCTCTTAGAATTTGAAGATATGAATGTCCTTTCTGATTTATTTTTGACTATTGCGTCACTGGCTGTACGCCACGAGTTTTGCCTTACGATTGAAGATGCTGGTGGATTGGAGTACCTTTTCAATATACTGGTTAGTACTAATAATGCATGAATGTACAAAAGGGAACTTAGTAGATTATATAATTAATATTTACAGGTTAAATTCCCTGAGGCAATTAAATTAAATCGTGAAGCGTTGAAACTAATTAGAGCTCTGGCTGGACACGACACAGTTAAAAGGCATATAGTTCAAAAAGGTGCCGCACCAATTATAACGAACATTCTAAACAATCATAAAGTAAGCAAATACACATTTAAAAACTTTTGTTAATTAGATTTTTACATCGAAGAAAAATGAACCCTTAGCAACTGCCGCCTTGGTGTGCATTTCTACCTTGACTCTGAGGGTTAAAGAAAATAGTATTTCATTTTTTGAAGCTGGTGTTGCTGAAACAATAGTGGAGACAATGAGACTACATCCAAAAAATAAAGTTGTCCAAGTAACATTTTATACATATTTCTTGTTTCAGTATCTTAAATCAAATTTCTTACTTTAGAGAAACGCAGCATGGGCAATCCGAAATATGGTATCCAGGTCCCGGGATCAGTGCGAGACCTTCTTATCTTATGGGGTAGAAGATTTACTTAATACAGCTATGGTCGAGCATCCATCAGTACAGCAGGATATAAAAGCAGCATTACGTGACTTAGATTGTAAGGTAGAACTAAAGGAGGAATGGACTGGAAAAGCCGAAAAAAAAATTGCTAACTGAACCGAACTCTGTATACACTTGACCAATCAAGAGTTTACTGCACTTCCATTTAACGCTTTTCTGTACTACTTGCTTACTACATTTTTTTTACAATTTTTGGTTAATAAAATTCTTGCTGAAATAATTGATTGGATTTTACTCTTTATTAGTTTACCAAGATCTGATGCGGCGCTAATTGGGAGATCTACTGTTTAACTGGAATAAAATAGATTTACTTATATAGTGAAAGTTTCTTCGATGTATTCTTACAATCATAATTTATATTCATACCAAATTTCCCGATCACACAGCTTGCTATATTTTAAATTAGCGATTCTTAAAACTCTAACATATCCATTAATCATAAAAAATCCTTAAAGAATGTTTCCACAAGTATCTGATTTTAATTCTATCATGCGTTCATGGATATGTCGAAAAATAAGAGTGTTTGGATACGATATTGCTATAGCAGATTAGAAATAAGCAATTGTAAAAAGATACATAGCAGTTTTGGTTGAAATTCAGATATTCAAATTTGTTGGCCATTATTATAGGCTCACCGAAAACAAGGTTAATTGGAAGCCTCTGATTCAAATTACAAAATACATTTCGAATTTCCCAAAGCGAAATTCACCATAAATTTTTTAGTCGCTCCACTGAAATTTTAAAATTTTCAAAGAAAAAGTATCGATACTCAAATACATATCGAAAAATCGTAATTTGCTTGTATCGATTCATCCCTCTCTGTCAACTGTCAGTCGTATTTTGAATGCGAAATTGTGTGTGGCGCGTTTTTTAATTTCTGCGTAATTTGAAAGAGATTTTTCTTATTTAATTTGTTTAAATAAAATTATGGCATCGCAAAATCACTTTAAAGATTTTACAGATCTTCAGACTCTATCCAGAAGTAACCTACGCGAGATGACTGCTGATAAATTAGCTGAAATTTCTCTCATATCCTTTTCAATCGTAAAACTGCATTAAATTACACTTTTCTATCTATTTCATATGTATTTTTCTTTAATTCTGTAAAACAACACAAAGCCTTTGAAAATGGCAATGATACTCCACAGGTTTTTAATTTTTGGACGGATGAGATTTTAAACACATACAATTTGGCGAATTTCGATGCGAAAATTCTCCATAATATCTTCGGTGTATTTGCGGATTACACGATTCAAGTAAGTTTCTAGTTTTAAATTTAGATTATAGTTAATTCAATTCTAATTTTTAGACAATTCCGAATTCCGCGATTAATCATATCACGGAGCAACAGTTCGGTTTTATCACGCTGAATTTAGGAAAGTGGCAAAATGTACTATCAAAAGTAGATCCCAATATACAGAGCGTCGCGATTGTTTTAAATATTATAATATGTGGGCTGCGAGTGCTCGCAAGTTACTACACTTTCTTGAAGAACAGGTACTGGGGAAAATATAACTGCAGAAATTTAAATTATTATTTATAGTAGGGGGGTAACTGCTCCTCTGGTCCCTTTCAGCAAGAATGAATTAAAAACATTAATGAATGACTGTCAACATTTCCAAAAATCGATCCTTGTACTAATCCTTGATAACCCCACCTATTTTTTGTGCGATAATATTTCCGATATTCCTGAAGTAGCCAAAGGTAAATAATATTCTTTTTTTTTAAATAAAGTCAATTTGCTGAGTCTCCTTATTTAAATAGTAATGGAGTGCCTTATAGCCATTGGCAAAATTGTGCCTGGCTTGGATGTAAGACTAACTGCTGAAGTTTGGAAGACTATATCGAAGATAGCATCCGAAAATGCAAAATTTATTGTAGCGACTGGAACAGTTACAACGTTCTTGTCTAAAGAGAAACCAATTAAATTTCTTTGCGAGGAAATTCGTAAAAGTTTGCATGATATTTATCAGGTAAAAATTGAATTTCAAGAAGGGTATGTAAATTAATCTTTCAAATCTAGACTAATGTGAGCCCGGAAATTGTTGAGAGAATTCTGAAAATAAGTTCATTTTATCTCAAATTGCTAATTAAATTTGCTTCGGATTATAGTCACCAACACTTCGTAGATTGCAATGAAGTTATAATAACCTTGATAACCGTGTTAAGGTGAGTAGAATTGTGTTACTATTTTAATTTTAGATCAGTTTTAAAGAAAAACTGTTTACTTTATTAAACATTAATATTTGTACAATGTTCTAAAAGAAAACTTTTTAGTCCTCCCGAAAATCTAAGAAACACACCAGTTAATGCCCTTATAAAGCAGTATTTAACGATCGGATTCAGCAATCTTGTTAGCTTGATATATACAAATCGACAATTTGCTGAGGTATATCCCTTTAACAATTTCACTAACAACTTCAAAAATTCACTTTTTCTTTTTTTTTAAGTCATTATGCAAAATAAATATCGATTCAGTCATTCGATTTGAAGCATTTTTCTGTTTATCTTCTGACATTTTGAAGCTGCTTATTTGTGAGGATACTACGTCAATAAATTTATATTTAACCGGTAATTTTATTGAAAAGATATTTGAAGCAGTTACGAAATGTAAGTAATTAAAATAACCTTATTTTAATGGCCTGTTGCATTCAGCGGACGGAGATCTGTAATTCACATAAGGATCTCAGTTCATTGAACGGGTCAAATGTAAATAGTACCCGTAATGTAACTTTACTTTACTGAAACCGATTCTAATGGTTTTTTACAGACCCAATCATTCTTCTTCAGAGGGTTAATTATGAAATCCTCGTAACTTCAGTGAGTGCTTTAATGGTATCGATATGCAATGCATCCCATCTTGTAGCCTGCCTCGAAAAATGTTTAATTCGGGGAGTTTTACAAAATGATTTGCTATTGGCTACCATTTGCATCGATATTTGGCATACTTTATTAAGGTAATTATTAGTTTATGTGAAATCGATTCTTATCAACAACTTTGTTCTAGATTTATCGATGTTGAAAGCAGATATAAATATTTTATGTTTTGGTATAATCGGTGCATGGAATTTCCAATATTGTCTAATGAGCCTAGAGCTATTTATGCCAACAATTTGTTAAGAAGTTTGTTCAATATTTTACCAAAGAGAATTCAAAATAGATTTTGGGAATTTTTATTCACGGAAGCCGCCTGTACTAAACCGTTGATTATTTTTGATTCCGACAAGGTTTCACTTGAAGCATATAATAAACATGTAAACATGCAGTTCATCACGCAATTAAGAATTACGTGTAAACTATTCTCATCAAATATATCTGCTAAAGATTACTTTACGTTGGTAAGTTTTAGTATTTTTTCATTAAAGCAAAATTTATACGTAATTTATTTTACAAATATAAATACTTTGGTGGATTTGATGGTTCTTTAAAGCACAATTAAGCACGAGCTACGTTGGCTTAAATTTGGAATTATACCAACAAAGTAAAATTTGGTTTGTGGATATATTTTATTTAATTTTGGAGAACACTTATTGTTTTGTAACATACATGTTTTACTTTATACGAAATAGTTCAACTTAAAATGGTAATCTTACGACCACAACAAATGGTTCAATTTAAATTTTCATAAGTTGATTTTTGATGAACATGATAATATTCGCAATTTGCAAAAAACAAAGGCATATATTCTAATAAGACTACATAATAATTAAATAAAATACGAAAAGTAAATCGTTTAATCTAAAAACAAGATTTAATTTCCTAATTTGGGTCTAAGTTGTCCTTAATCATTGCCCTTGCATTCCTAAAACAAATTTATTGTTTCAATAAATTTTAAAAATAGTTTTCTTCTTTTACAGTTGGAAAATTTACTAATAGTGCGTGGCTCCACTCCATCACCTGAATTTGAAGTCTTCCAGCAGGTATTAGATCTGTTCGTAAAATTGCTAAAATTATCCTCCAGTGGAAAACAAACAAAGCTTCATATTTTGTGCATGAATTTCATTACAAGTCGTATAAAAAAATATTCCAAAACACAGTTAATAAATTTAGTAAAGTTGCTTGGTCAATATTGGATTCATTTTAAGAGTACAACTTTTAAACTCTTAGTTCTTAGATTTCTCGATGAAATGCGTCACCTTGAGCAGTCAGACCTGTTAGAATTGCTTATAAAATCTATACAAACAGATTCTCAGATTTTAGTTCAGTCAACAGCTCGAGCATTGTTTGATGATCAGAGGAGTTCACCTATTCAAGCTTGGAATGATTCTGAAATTAAACAGCTTTTACACGAACAAAACGTAGTTAAATTTAGTCGCAGGTGCTTTAAAGATATATCAAATCAGGAAGTAAATCCAGCGAAGAGACTGAAAATGGAGGTCAGAAAAGATGATCTCAAAAAAATTTTATGTGATATTAATAAATTTGCCGATACACATAAAGATGCTGAGTTTTCCACCACAGATTTAGCTGTTATGAATGAAATCAAAAGTATTTTTATAAGTTTATGTAATAAATAACATGGTTTTAAAGAAATGTTTTATATATCCCCTTTAATAATCAGAATACATTAGATTTATAACTAATTATTATTATTTACAGCGAATTCAATGGAGCTACTAAATCAGCGTAACTAGAATTTTAGTGAAAAAAACTAATAATCAAAATTGTTTTGCATTGACTGATTCAAAAAATGGTAAATAAATTCTAAATTTAATAAACAAATAAATTCAAATGTACGTTGATTTAGCTTCTGAATAAGACGCATTTTGTAATGCACTCATTAGATAACCATTTCTAAGTATAGCTGAATAAAGTACCTAAATTCTTATAGAAAATATAGCACAATTCAGCTGTAAAGACGAAACGTGATGATTTGTTTCACATGTAAAATGGTCCTTACGTTACGCTTTTAGCCGATGGTTTTCTTGTTAGCTCCATTCTTAACTCTCTATTACAATATTGATAGTTCGATTTTGAATCAATGTTAAATCTTTAAAAAGATTTATATTTAATTTTTAAGATGTATTTAACTATGTAGGCAATTGAAATTTAAGATGCGAAACTACCAGCCTGTAGCATTACCTTTTTAGAAACTTTCAAAGCATCTGTCCTAAATAATATTTTAGATTGTAGGTCAACTTACAAATTATTGTAGTATCAGGTAGTCTAATTAAACAGTGGGAAGTTGGTCAAGCGAACAGGCGGTCAGTAAGAATAGCACGTTGAATGCAAAGCTCAATGCACCTGCTTATTTATGAATTGGTTTATGTTTCACAACATCGCATTCATTGAATAGATCTTTGACTGTAGTAAGTGAATTTGACCGCACCGGTAATACCTGACCTTAGATAAGTGATGGAGAAGTGCTAAGTCGGTTGAAATTCGACCGAAAGTTATATAAAATTTTGCTTACACATTTTAGTCTGATGCATAAATAATAAAAACCGGGTTTAAATTACAAGAAAAAGGTTGTTGAACCGAATTACGTTAATTATGTGAGAACTAACATTATCAAAAGCCGAAGCCAAAAACCACTCAAGCGGATGAATGCATGCTAAAAAGACCGCAGATCAGCAGATTAAAAGTTTCGACAGGTTTAAAATTTAAAAGGCAAAATGTTGGGTTATGATGTAACAACGTTGTCAGTAAATTTTTAGAATTGTAGATAAAAATTCTAATCCCATGAAATATTTAATGGACGGGTGAAATGAAAGCAATTGATAAAATCCTGGAAAATGCGATTTATTCTATTTAATATGTGTACATCAATTCAATGTGGAAATTTTCACATCACTCGTTTGCCCTAGATCTCTATCGTTCTTAAAATGCGCAAACCAAACCGCATTCTTTATGGAATTTCAAGTAATCGCTAGAAAGTACACCGTAAACCTGCTAAGTCTAAAGAATGTAACATGTCGCGCGGAGGCGCTGGAATTGAATGGGGATCGGTAAAATTTGCATCAAAGATGTCTTACAGTTAGAACATTGCGAGAAATAAATTTAAATCAATATAACAATTACTTATTAATTACAGCGCCAATCGGTTGACTGCTCTCAAGCTACTGGAATTTCTTCAATCTTCTTTGTGGAATCGGTTACAGTTGAGCTTGTACCCGCTGTTTCTCCTCCAATTGCGACTTCTTCGAAATTCTCAACCAAATCTGGAACGTCATCATCTGCTGAAGTTGAAGCGCCCTTGTTGGCAAATTCGCTAGCAATTTTCTTCAGCTGTGTAATATCTTGCGGCCCCAATTGGGTAAGAATCCCGGGTAGCATTTCTGAAATCGATTTATTTTCGCCATGTCCCGTGATTGCGAATGTGTTCGTTGGTAGCGATGCCTGCGCTTTTGGATTATTAAAATGGATCACTGTTCCGTCGTTTTTGATTATATTCACTTCCTCAATACCAGGAATGGTATTAACAGAAAGTTTTTTAAGCGATGACTGTAATTTTTTATCATCTGTTGCAGGCGTTGAGTGAACAATTTTCTTCTTCCTCCTTGGTGTGCCTTTTCCGCCAATTCTTACTTGAGCTTGTAGCTTTTTTAGTTTCTCAGGATTCATTTTGTTGCGATATTTGACTTATGCGTTGAATCAAAATTAGTTATTTTTCCAAAGAAAACCCCGCGTCGAGAAACACGTGCGTCAATATGAGGTTCAACTGTCAAAAAAGACCGCCATATTTCCAAAAATTGTTCTGGCAAATAACTGCTGCAATTGTCGTACGTTTACACAGTAGCTGCTTGAAAAGATAAATTGAACGCAATAATCTACAAGAAAATAATAAAGGCAAAATATTTTATTAATATAAAATATTCATTTGTTCTATTATTTATTTATCAATCTGAAAATTTTAAATTATTTAAAACCCTAAACGTATACACAGTGTAGACCATTTAAAATAAAAATACTAAAAATTCACTTGCAAGATGGAGAATCTTCTTCTATTAAAACTGGTTTTCTAATTGAGCTCTGGAACGCTTGGAAGCAATTAATAAGCAAAATAGTCGCGTATGGGGCAAAGAAAATTCATATGTGGTTATTTGAGAAGTCAATGCAGCCTGAACGAGTCCGTTACTCGTGGTGGGTTGGTGTTTTTAGATCGGCGATATCATTGGGTCCTGTTTCTCCAAAAATTAGGAAGGAAGACGCATTACAATGAATGGTCGGACTACGGCGTAATGATAACTAATTATTTGTGTCCTATTTTCGATGATATGGGATTTAGTTCATTTAGTTTCAATAGGATGACACATACAGTCGAAAATGTACTGAAAATTTGGATTGATCGTATGGGCGGCCTATTGTAAGGCCAGACGAGGAAGTCATTTCAATGAAGTGGCGTTCCATAATTAGCCGGAAGGATTGTACTTTTCGTTTTTTATTTATAGCAAAATCAAATTCCAAATCAAAGATGGTCCACCCTGCATATTGTTAGAGTAGTTATTTTTTTTTAAATTGTTGTTTAATTGTGGAAAACATTCTTAATAGAAGAACGAATTTAAACAGGCGAGCAGACAAATTGAAAAATAATATAACTTTTGTTTCTCATGTTAATAGCATAACAGTGTTAGGAGTTAAAGGATTTTTATAAGTTAACTAGCCACAGCTTATTTGAAGAAAATACCACCGGAAAAAGATACGTAAATGAGTGTCATCATGGACGGAAATTCCCCATTCCTCCAGTTTCCTATTCCAGTAGCGCCCAGCGGCTCAGCTGTTTCGGTCGATTCGTGCAGAAGTTGGCCACGAAAGCGAGTTGTCAAATCTTTTGTTTCCTCAGTATTTTTGTCTTCTTACATTTCAAGTGAAAAATTTTATAGTACTCTAAGGTGATTTAAACTAAAATATATGAATGTAAACGAATAATCCGAAAAGGATAAAAAATAAAATTATTTGGAGAAAGTTTCGACACGCATCGCAGACGTTCAACTCCATGCAAATTTTTTCTTACTTTTTAATGTCATGTTCTAGAAAACTCACTATTTATAATTGTTTTGGAGTTATTTAATATATTGCAATATTGTTGAGTCAAATCTGTTCGGTGGGGATGGTCACCATTTGCTTATTTTACATTGATTTGCAGGACCACGACATTATTATGGATCCCGAAAAGTCAAGCAACAGCTCTTTTGAAGATCTGTCCAACTTGAATGATGTCGAAAAAAATAGCACGGATAAAGATGTTAAAACAGACGAAAATATTTTAGACATCGTTGGAAATGGCCAGCTAACAAAGCGAATCATAAAGGAAGCCCAGAGTGAAATTCAACCGCAAAGGGGAGACGCTGTGAAAATCAACTTTACGGGAGTACTCGAGGACGGCACCGTCGTGGAAAAAGAGTCGAACTTCGAGGTGCACGTGGGGGACTATGAAGTAGGTGTCATGTCACTTTTTCTGCAATTGGAATATTTGATAAACTCTGTTTTTTTTTTTTTTTTTTTTTGAAAGGTCGTCCAAGGACTCGACATGGCTCTGCCTCTTATGAAGGTTGGAGAAATAGCCGAAGTTAAGGTAGACCCGCGATTTGCTTATGGGCCAATGGGAATAAAAAATGAGAAGGATAACTCTTACACTGTACCTCCTAACGCAAGGGTAAGAGTAAACAGTTTTCTAAATTTCTGACTACAAAGATTTTACACTTGGTCTGCACATAGAAATGACGGCATATCCAAATAATTTCGGGTGCAGCTATTTATTTTAACTACTACTATTCAAGAGATAACAACTGAATTAAGCTGCCGATTTTTCAATAGACTTATGACTTTAATTTTTTTACATAAAAAAGCAACAACTCCGAGGAAAAATTATTTTTCACTCTATTTGTTAAAATTTTAATTTAAATGTCAAAAACAAAGTTTAACAACTATTTAAAATCACAGCAAATTTATTAGGTTATATTTCTATCTAGAACCCATTTATTAAATTTAACTTATGAATTACTTGCCAAAATCGCTATCGCTTTTATTCTATTGTGAAAACGTTTTTCGGGCGAACTTTGTTCGTGGCAGTTTTACGATATTGATTTCGAAATTTTGAGCCGACAGACCAAGAAATAATTATAATAGATTTTATTTTGGTCGCAGTTCTCAGCATACGCCTTTCAGGTACGAGAGTTTAGGCTTTGTGTGGGTTCAATCTTTTACCCTAAATCACAGTAAAAAGTAGGCTAGTATAAAAGCTGTGTAAGAAATTTAATGGTTTCTAAAAGTAAAATTGCACTAACTTATTATATTTTATTTACGTTCGCTCCTTGTCTAACATGATTATGACACTTTTGAGCAGCGAAGTGGAAGCAATACGAAGGTCGCAGGTTCGATTCTTGTCCCCTGGTCAAAGTCGCAATATGTTTACGTCTTTATTCTTGTTACTTTAGTCATAAAAAAATCTAATTTATATTCAAATTTAATTTTATTTTCAGATCACATATACAGTCGAATTACTTGAAGCTAATATAGAGGAGGAGGAAGACATAAGAACTTTTGCAATACGTAAAAAATTTGGGTAAGTACATCTGTTATTATTAAAATTAAAACAATTAAAAAATATCATGCTTAGAAATCGAAAACGTGAAAGAGCTAATTTTTGGTACAATCGCAATGAGTTCAATATTGCAATTCAAGTTTATAGACGTGCCCTTGAGTATTTAGATGATACAGATGGCGGTATTACTGATGGCACTGAAAGTGACGTAAGATACGTAGTTTTCATTATTAGCTATTTTATTTTTATTTTCATATTATTAGCTATCTAATAGTGAACTACAGGAGCTGCTAGAAGACAGACTTGTCGTGTACAATAATTTAGCAATGGCCCAAATAAAAATTTCTGCCTGGGATGCAGCTTCGACTTCAGTGGAAAATGTTTTAAGATGCCAGCCAAATAACTCAAAAGCTTTGTTCAGAAAAGGAAGGGTAAGACGATGATTTTGTCGTTATGTTGTGATATGCTACTTTAGCCTGTTAGGGAATATATAAGGTTTTGCGTTATCTTCCGAAAGGAAGGCTACAAAACGTTGAGCGTTTATAAGTATGTCGCATTTATGGTTTTTTGTGTGCTCCGAACCTTCGAACTGAACAAGGAAAAATCCATAATGTTTGAGTTTATTTATTTAATAAAATTTCCTTTCTAGATTCTTGATGCGAAAGGAGACACAAAAGGTGCCATTAGTTTACTTCAAAAAGCCGCTACTTTGGAACCTGATAGCAAATCCATCCAACATGTAGGGACTAGCAAATAACTACCGAAAATGTTTTTACTGAAAAAGATTATTTCAGGACCTGGCAAAATTAATAATAAAATCTCGCAGAGAGGAACGGAATGAAAAGGAAATGTATCAAAAAATGTTAGGGCAGGCGAAGAGACTAGAACAAAAGAATACGCAAGACAAGCCATCGAACAGCGATGTACCGAAGGCAATTTAAATAATTTATTGTGAACGAACAATGAGTATAAGATTTAATTACAGTTAAAACTACTGGGATATATCATGGGATCAATTCTGGTGGGCGTGGCAGGCGTGGCTATGTACAGATACAAATACTAAAATTTCATTTTTCGTTATTCATTCATGTTTATGCATTTTTTTTGGTTTTTTTTTTTTACTGTTTCTTGACTTATTGTGTTTAATTAAGTTGAGGTGAATTCATTTTATGGTGATAGGTTGCAGTCAGCCCTTACTATTGGATTATTGTTTTCAGCTATTTACAGTTGGTATCTGCAGATTCCTATCACCTTTCATGAACTCATCCCTCGCTTTGCCAACTGAGTACCATCATTCTCTTCTTTGCAGATTGAATCCCCAGAACAGAAAATTATTTTGGGATTCATTCAGAATGGATTCGATATTTGAGTACATTGGTACTGCATTTAAAAAGAACATGGCCGTCTTCGATTATTTGAGTAGCTTGTTTTCTGTCCATTAATGAACATGTATTTTTGTCTTTCTGTTTCGTCGTAAACGTTGTCATTTTTGTGTAATAAATTGCCATCGGTGAATTTTGTTAATTTTATATGAAATTTGTGTTTGCTTCCCTTAAAGAGGTTTAAGTTGCGCAAACTTTTTGAAGTACGTTTGATAATAACAATTTAGGATCATTCCAAATTTGAGATTCGTCGTGGTTAAGGTTTTAATGTACATATATACAGCATAACTGAAATAAAATATATTGTCTTATAAATTGCGCCTTTATTTAGGAGAATGCATTACATTTAAAAGACCAAAAATAAAATAAAGTTACTTGATTTTACTTAAAATTTGTATCTTGTGTTGTGGTATTTGTTTTCTTGTATTAAACATACATCACGTTCAAAATTATTTCGTTCTAGTGCACATCAGCGTGTTTTGAGTTTACCGAGACGAAGTCCTGAACCCATATCGGTAGATTAGGTGCGACAAGATTTTGTTGAAAGTTTTGTAGAGTGGAGTTCTCTGATAGTGCCAGCCTGTTTTGCAATCAATGATATGAGTAGCAATGTTACAAGTAAAAGTATCCCAAGCGGTAGTATATTTTATTATTATTCTGAGATATGCTTCCAGAGCTAAAGCTAGCAATAATTATGAGTTATTGAATATTTCTTTTCCAATTTGTAATTGCATAATCAAATAGTGGAAATGGATGAGGAAGGATAATGGTAGTTAAATTGAGCAATGAGCTCTCATTAAAAGTGGCGTAACATTCAGAATCAGGAACATCTGATTTTTACGTTTGGGTTGGAAAGAAAATTTATTACAGTAGTTCTACTCCACATTCAGCTACAAGAAATCGTGTGATTTAAGGCATGACGCTCGCTCATGAAGTGCATTCAGCTATAGACTATATAAGCTAACGACGTCATTTACGTCTTTAAAATGCTTATTTAACACGTTCGTGACTCTGTCACTCATATTTAGATGACGCCTATTAGCTGAATACGTTGTAAGGAAAAGCTTAGACGATGAGCATTAAAGTAAATTTAATTTCTTAAATATTTATCAATTTTGTGAAGAATTTAATTTGTTAAACAATTATTGGATTAAAAACATTAAAATTCCTACAAATAATTTATTTAAATTATTTATAAATGTTTTTACACAGAACATATTCTTTTCTAAATAAATTTAAGAAGATAGTTAATTTTCTTGGGTTATTTAGTTAGTAAGGTAGTAAAACGTGTTCCGGTTTCATAAAAGGAAGCAAAAAGAAAATCGTGATTAATATTCATAATTTTATTCATTCATTTTAGTAAATTCTTTATACTCTTCCAATTCAAGTTTTCTGTTTTTGTAATTCAAAATTTCTTTTTGTAAATTTAATTCTTCAATTTTTCGTTTTTCTCTAATTTTAACAGCATTTTTATAAAATTTAAATTTTTCTTTTTTAAGACTATACATTTTTATCGAATACTTTAAATCCAATTTAAGGTTTGCAACAATTTCCTTAAGTAGTTTCTTACGATTAATCTTAAAATTATTAGTTGTATTTTTTTCTTCTGTTTCATTACTTTTCACTTCTGAGTGTGTAATAGAAACGGAAGGTGGAATGAGCTTATTTAAGGTATTCGCCATAATATCGTTATCTTTTGATGCAGACGAAATTTCTTTATCCGCAGGAATATCTGTAGAAATAGCGTTTTGGTTTTTAATATTAAGAGTCACCATCGGGGGCAACGGAAGTTCTTTTCCATTAGAATGTGAGCAATAATTTTTTACTTGGCGACTAGTTTTTTTGAGAGGAAGGAAATTAACCACACGTTGCTCCAAAGATGTTAATTTGTGGAGCTTATATGGAATATCGCTGGTGGTCTTAGTCTCCTTATTAAAACCAAATACTTTTTTTCTAATTTTTAATTTAAAATCAGTCCAGACCTATTTATATTAAAAATATATTTGGAAGTTAAGTTAAGAGATGTATTTAAAAACTTACTTTTTGCCACTCAGTAGTCGTTCGAAAGGGTGGTCCAAGGCTATTTAATTTAGCACTTAAATGACGCCATAGTTTCTTATATTCTTCCTTACTTCCTTGGAAGTTATTACCGAACCGAAGGCCCAGTGCAATGTTTGGTTGTTTTTCCATCCATGATACTAAATATTCAAACTGTTTCCTTGTCGTAACCCTTCTAAAAACACGAATAAATGAAAGTAATTAAAGAAATACGCGCAATAATATCGAATAAATGGAATTACTTTCTTTCATTCTCCATAATTGCAAACATCACTTAAGTCCTACACTTCACTTGTCTGTCACTTCACGGTTGTCAGATTCACTTATGTTACACTATCGATTCATAACAATTCCCACTCACGATGCAAAAATATTTGATAATTTTGAATTCTATCAATCACTTTAAGAACACGCCCGCCCAATAAGCTTGATTTATTCCTAGAAATGTGGGCTACTTAAATTAATTATTTAAACGATATTCAGCAGCTTAAACCCCGAAAGGTGATATTTTTAAATTACTTTTTAACCAAAACGTGATATTAAAATCTTCATGTTAATTCTTCTATTGGAAGATTAAAATGAGGGGAATATAATTGAAGAAAGTGTGTTAATCATTTCTCTGAAATTACCAGACCAATTTTTATGAAATTTGTTTCGTTTTGATTCGGCTTAAAACCGAATATACATTACACCAATTTTTAAAAGTTTTAAAAGCAGTACCATAAATATCTGCATCGAAATTTTATTGGAGGAAGAGTGCAAGAATTAATAATTTCGATTATCAAATATTCAAACTTTAATAATATATACAATCTTTGTAAAAGCAGATTAGAGCTAAACTCAAGAATTGCGGAACAACTTCTTTGAGATAAGAAAAGCATTTCAATAATGTCCTTTGCTTGTACAAAAAATATACGTGTTATTAATATAAAAAAAATCGGTATGGATGAGAGAATACTTCTCTAGAATTTTCAGAAGTCATCTGCAATATAACCGAGAAATTACTGATTTTACTAAAACATAACGAATTTCTTAAGTTTGCGGGCGTTCCAATTGTTGTGTTTGACCAACTTTTTATTACAGCTGTGTTGCGTTTTTATTAGACCACGTAAGTTGTACCACATTGCCCCTTGAATGTACATATTTTTTATTTGTTACTAGCCAAATTATAAAATATTTGCTAATTAGCACTAAAATATTAAAAGATTAAACTTTTATGAGATTTTGCCTTCACTCGAACTTTCCTGGATTTTCGTTTATTGTAATCTTTCAGAGAAGTTTGCTATGCTCCGATGGTGAAGTTTTGAGGGCATTAGTTAAACTTAAAAAAACATGATTTCTTAATTTCCCAATAAAATACTGTTTTTGGAGATTGTCGAGGAATCTAATTTTATATATTTATGTGTAGTATGTTTTTGAAGTTGATAGAAGCAAGTAAAAGGAAATTATTATAAAATATAGTCGGTGTGTAATTGAATAATCTCATATTATTTTATTAGCAATTGATTAGCATGTTGATCATTTTAATTTATATATCAATTACTAATTTTTAATCTATCGAAATTAAAGCAGATTTTATACATTATAAGGGCATGGATGCGTAGTTTGGTTTGTGTAACTTTCTACAACATTACAAATTAGATAATTGGCTAATCAAAGAAATTTTATTTGTTATTTCCCTTTCCTAAAAATAAATAAGGTAATTGCATCAAGTGGGCAATTCCTCAGGTATGTTGTACGTTTGATCTCATCACTTCAGTATCACGAAATGTGGTATGGGGCTATGTTTTTTATACCGTTTGAGATTTCTATTTGATTATACAATAAAGATGATTAGGAATTTTCAGGAGCGTGTAAGAAACCAGTTAAATGAACCACAATAAATTGTTAAATTGATTTTACTTTTATTGCATACTTAATTTGTAAAAAACTAATTTGATCCGCCTAATTAAGGGAAATGCTTTTATGAAATTAGAACAAGTCTTCTCGGAAATATTTGTTTATTTGATTTAATTAGAAAAGGTATACGGTTCAGTTATAATACGGAATGTATTCTTTTGAATTAGCCGATGCAATACGAAACAAATTAAGTTTGATATAGGGTCGGTTGACGACTGTTATCAAATAAATCAATTTTCTTGACCCGACCAGATAAAAATTATATTTATTAGACGGTAATTAACTTTCGCATGACGAATAATGCTAATTTTATAGTTTTTTTTTCGTAGAAAAGAAATAAAGTATTAGCAGAAAACAGTCAAACTCAGGGTAAATCTACATATTTTTGCTGAATCGAATCTCCAATTCAATGCTTTTACTCTATAGCCGAGAATACTGTGCTATTTAATCGGACTGAAAGTTAAAGAACAAACAGGAAGATGATAATTTATTTAAATTTGTAGATTCACTCCCAACGGTTAGGCTCTAGCATTTTGGATAGTTTTGTATCAGAATCGTGCACTCAACAGAGCGAAAATCTTGAACTTGCTAATTTGGTTTGTGGCTACTTATCGATTCCTCCCAACCGGTTCTGACTTCTTTGGTAAATAATAAATCAAACTTGTTCTCCGTACAAAGACCTTTGATATCATAGGAAAATAAAACTCAATTCAACTTAATAATTTCTTTTATGTTTGAACATTATCTTCAGGTGGAGGGAGCATGAAAGTTTTTAATGTAGGATTATGGGAGCGTGGTGTGGGATGACTAGAAATTCTGCTGTTTAAGCTGAAGCGAAAGATGACTGTATTTATTTTTTTTTTTTAGAAAACTTTTATTGTAAATGCATGGCAGTTAGCTAGTTTAATTATTAAAAAACAATTTGAAAGTGACATGCTTAGTTTAGATTTATTCAGTTGCGTCAGATTTTGACACTGAGAAGGGCTCTAGGACTTCGATGGAGCCGCTATTAACGATTTTAACTTCTTTTTCTGGGCGGTCATTTGGTCCAGTTTTAGTGTTTTCTATTTTGCGAATTGTACTCATTCCCTTGAGAACCTTAGGATAGAAATACAATTAATATATGAAGAGTATTTAAGGAAAGAAAAATGCATACTTTTCCAAAGACAACGTGGCGCCCATCTAACCAGGTAGTGGTTTTTGTTGTGATAAAGAATTGCGATCCGTTAGTGTCTTTGCCAGCGTTGGCCATGCTTAACCACCCAGCTCCATAATGCTTCAGCTTGAAATTCTCGTCTTCGAAGCGTTCTCCGTAAATTGAGCGACCTAAATGGGTAAAATCCTTATTAGAAAACGTATCCCAATCAAGTGAAAAACGCCCTAATCACCTCCAGTGCCGTCTCCGTTCGTGAAGTCACCACCTTGGATCATGAAATCTTTGATAACTCTGTGGAATTTGCTGCCTTTGTATCTGCGGAAGAGACCAATTATAACCTTAGCAATAAATGCGAGTTTTGCAGATCCCCAAGCTAATTAACTCACCCCTCACCCTCCGGCCTTTCGGCAAGCGTCTTAAAGTTCTCCACTGTTTTTGGAACAGTTCCCCCGAAAAGGCCGATTTCGACTCTTTCAGCTGGGGCGCCCCCGATGGAAATATCAAAGTATACCTAAACCAGAAATTGGAAAATTAGTATTTATTGAAAAATTGGCACTTATTGCGACAATTGGTCGTCCCGTTACCTTCGCGGTCACCTTGGGTCCGTTGCTATCGTCGGACCGGACGACCCCAACGAGGAGTAAACAAAGCGCAAAAATGTAATTCATTTTGCGTCCTGAAAATTGATCTTTTCTCGTGACTGACGCAACAGCTTCTTCCGCAAATATATTCAGTCAAAACAGAGTAAAAATTGCGAGCACACCTTCACCCAATTCCGCACAGCACAAAACTAAACTGCCAGCACAGCAATCGCAACAACCAGCATCAGCACCCTCAGCCACCGCTATCTCAAATTTGAAGTCAGAACTTTTCGACCAAACGGGCACACTTCCAATCCCAATCTTGTTTTTATACTCAGCGGCTGTTTCTGATGATGGGAAGAAAAGAATTGAACCAATGCCTTTTGCCACCGAAGTGGGATTGCCATGGTTTTGGCAGTTGACAATGATTCTGCAATTTTGTCTACTTAGACGGTAGGCGTCAGCTAACTGATGTAGGGATGCGACTTTTTGCACCCGTTTTAGATTTTACATTTGTTGATAAAATTTATTTATATATTGAAAGAAAATTGTTTCCAGTATTGTGTCCAAAAATTAGAAAAAGTTATATAAAATAAGTATGCTTAAATTTCCGAATAATGTTTTAGTCCACTTTGTTATGGGAATTCCGGAAAACAGGTAACAAATAATTCCGCTTTGAATCAAATTTTTGTAGTCGGTATAATTTGAAATTTTGAATATAATAAGAAATAAAAGAGATACATTGAAGCAAGCACTTCGGGATGATTTTATTTATTTATTTATCGCTTATTACAAGCTACAATAAATTTAAAACTACTTAGCAAAAATAATAAATTCAAATTAGAGTACGGGAATGATAATGGCACATGACAAGAGAGAAAAGAAAAAAAAACAGGCAACATTAGGAGGAATTTAGGGCATTCCTGAGAGAAGATTTACTCAGGTGGAAGTCAAAAAAGGGGTGGGAGTTGGCTTTCCGAAGCATACGGATGAGAGGCTCAGAAAGTCCATAGTTAGTACGGTGATAAGCAGGGCGAAAGAGAGGTGCCGAACGGAGGTTACGAGGATTGGTGTAAATGGAGATCCGCTAGAGTAGGGAAGGACAGTCAATCTCACCGGTAAGCAGCTGATGAATGAAGGTAATATCGGCAAGGTCCCGTCGCTTCTACAGGGGCTGCAAGTTGATCAGTAAGAGACGGTTTTCTTAGGAGGAAGGTTTTGATGGTCAGACCAGGGAAGGTCACGTAAAGTGAAGCGAAGGAACCTACGCTGGACAGCCTCAATCCTATTGATTCGATTGGATTGAAATGGTGACCACACTTGGCAAGCATATTCAAGAAGAGGCCTGGCGAAGGTAATAAAGAGGGATTTGGCTACATAGGGATCAAGGAACTACTTGGATGATTTATAAGATTAAATAAAACTTTATATTTGATATCTTTATTTACCTTATCGATAAAATATGTAGGGGTAAAGGAATTTTAATTAAATACTAAAAAGTAGTAAATACGAAATTATTTATTATTAAATGCTTATAATATTTAGCAGAATTTTAATTTTCGATGATTTATAAATATTTTTAGCTACAATAACTAATCTTTACATTATCACGTATTTACATCAGATTTTATTTTTCTAAAAATGTGGCCTTAGCACTGTAGAATTTTTTAACATCACAACATAACGATAACTCACCATTCAACTGTATATACTATGTATATTGTTTTTGTACTATATAACTTTAAAATTCTTAATGATATGACTTTTATAGAAATCACTTTTTCATTTACTTTGCTCATTGTTGTAATCATTTCGACTATGCTTTGCCAGAAAGCCAAACTTTAATTCGTATTCATTCATATCTTTCAATATGTTATCCAAATTTACCACAAGCTATTAATTACTTATTGGAAGCGGTTGAAAATATATTTGCATATAAAATTTTACTTAAACAATACGCAAGAAGATGCCAGCAAAATACAATAACAAAGTTAAAGTCATGAATTACCCATCAACATTTTGTGTTTGAGTTATCAAGTGGTTTTACATAAGAATCGCGAGCTTTGTTTTACGAATAACACTAATTAACAATAACGGTTAGTTAATAAGTTATAACTGCAAACACGATAAACATACGAGTACATCTAGATTAAAATAAAATGCAGATTCCTGAATCAGATTTACAGTGACTTATTTATCGACTATTTTTAAGTAAGTATTGTTAATTTAGTAAATTAACATTGGGATGATTCTGAGAAACCACAAAAGAAACCGGTGGGATCCAAGAGATTGAAGTATTCTCACCAAATGGCAAAAACAAGAAAAAATTAATTTTTTTTAGCCCTTTCAGGGACAAATTAGAATATCTAAATTGAATATATTTATTTTTCTATCAATCGAAATTTTTTATAAATTTATAAATGCTACAACGGTTTTAAGGATCATTGAGTACGAATTTTTGTATTTAGATTTCATAACATCATTCGTATCAAAATGGTGGACTGACTCAATAGGGCGACTTTTGTTAATTTGTTTAAACATTGTAGACAGGAAGGAGTATTGGAGCCACTGATTACGAACTTGCAGTAAGATTTTATATTTTCTTGATAAAAAAAGTGAATTTAAGATGGTGGCTTGGCTTGTGGTTTTTCATAGATTTTTCTGTCTGCCATATTGGATTCTCCATTTTTAATTTTGAAAATTTAATACATATTAAATTCGTGATTAGCAATCAAAATTATAATAATAATAGGTTTTTGTAAAGGTATGACTAATTTGAAATTGTCTGACCATTGGAATCACCATTTTAAATTTTTATCTTTATATTTATTTTTATTTTGATATCTTCACCATAAAAGCATAAGCATGAAAAAAGTCTTACCAAAATCCATAAAATAGAAAACATGAAAATTTAAATAGAAAAAGGTGGTAATAAAATAAAGGATTCATTTTAAAAAGTACAAATATGTTGTAGAAAATTTGAATATTTATTCAGTTCAGATTTTGGTTATTCAAATTAAATTTAAAAATGATGATATTTATATAGTAATTTAGTACTTGCAAAGGGGGATTTCATAGATAAATGAATAGGGAAGAAATTCTGTTATTAAATCACAAACAAGAGATGATTTGCAGACGAAAGCACTTCAAACTACTATCGCCAAATTGCCATTTATATAATTGTTGCTAATTTGTAAAAATACTTTTTTAAAATTTTGTAATGAAATATGTCTCGTAAAATAATGTTGTATTGGAAGGTATGTAACTTTTGGTCCGTGTTTTTGTATATTTGATTCGAAACGTATTCACTATTCTGCAAAACTTTTAGACTTACGTTTTTACATAAAATACGAGAAGTAATTATAAATGCCCAATTATATTGTTGTAATTCTATGTATCGATCTATAGGAGCATAGGTTTCCAAATTCATTTGAAAGAATATCATACGATTGGGTTAATTAAATTAAGAATAAATAAGATTAATAGGAGCACAAGACATTTTGATGTGTTCAAAACGCATTATATTGAATCAATTATTCTAATTATTGGGGATGGATACATGTTCTTGATCAGTAAAAGTATAAGTACATTATGTGTTTTCTCACATAAAAGTTAGGATGACAAAATTACGCATTTTCACTTTTGCACCAAACCTAGTTATTTTTTATTTTCTAAACTTCCTTCAAAATGATTGTGCAACTAATGAAATCAGTAATGATATTCCCATTTATTTATTTATTTAAATGATACAATCTAATCGAGAAAATATGTTTTTTGCTGGCATATACAATTTCATTATAAATGCTTTTAATTTATTTTTGTTTTCCAGGCAAACATTTGAAATATTAATGTTATCTAGCATTTCGTTTTTTCCTTCACTAACGCATTGACTTTATAAATAATGCTATTTTTAAAATAAAGATAAAAAAAAACAATTAGTTATCAATAACAATGTACAACTATATAATGTTAAGCAATATTTTGTTATAAATGATTAAATTTTGAATTGACAATAATTGCAAAAGCGAAATAAACATCCATAGGAGTTGGTGTTGAACACTAACCGCCGCCGAGTTCCCCCCCGACTGTATTCGCAAAAAAGAGTACGAAAATATCGTAACAAATATTGCAAAAAGCTTCTATCTACATCCTAAGAAATTCGTTACATTTTTATATAATTAAATGTATTTTAATTTACCACTGTTAACTGCAAACTTGGGTTTAGTTGCCGGACCCGATGAATATACGACTTTGAAACATGGGGCAACTCCTTTGTCCGCATATTATAACGAATTTTAGATTTTTTTTTTACTATTATTGTCATCGCTTTAAGCTTGTCAATAGTTTGTAGCTACAAAATGAAATAGTTGCTAATTTCTTAAGCGTCGGAGTGATTTTGCAAGTTTTTGTTATTTTCCTCTGTTTTTTTTTTATAGGTAAGTTGAAACGCAGATATAAATGTAAGCGATTTTCGAATTAACCACCCTGCTATATTTAAGGTTATTTAGGTCGGACCCTTGTTTTTAACTTTTGATTTAAACGTTCACGTTAACGCAATAGTGGTTCAGCGTGGAATTTGAACTCAACTGCGCTTAAAGTAAATTCTAAAATTGTTTCTATCTAAAAAACTACGGAATGTAATTGATTTTACAAATAATTAGAATATCCACTTTACCATTGCTACAAATTTGTCCCTTCTTAGTTCTATGTACAATTTGCTATGAGTTCGTACGGAAGTCAAAAACTCTTAGGCTCTTTACACAATTACAACTATACAAGTTACGTAAGAGTATAATGATTGTCCATATTTTTTTTAAAAAATAATGTTGAAAGTTATTTTAGTGAGCTTATGGTTATTATTAAGCAGAATGACGTGTTAAAAAAATTACTTTTAATGTTTTTGTTTTTGATCTGAATATATTCATGGGTTTTGAATGGTCCAAAAGACGGAAGAAAGGATTACCATTAATTTTAATAATCTTATACATGACGTGGATTAACCAATAATAAAGAAAGTAGTTCACAGTTACTAATTGTGTGCCTAAAATTATAATAACAATGGTTAATAATTAAGTAGTAAGTTAATTTAATAGAGTTTTTTAAAAATATTATCCAGCGTTTACTAAGGTTCGCAAATCTGGATATGGGCTAGATTTTAAAGACTTTTTCAAGAGCGATTATTATATTATAATTACCAATTGGGTAAAGAAAGATATAATTCTGGTTTCGCAGCAGGGATTTGAAAATTCTATTATATGGTTATGGTGTAGAGGACTTTTGAAATAAATTAGTAACCATGCCAAGATTATGAAACCTTAGAAAACTTATTTATTTAATTTTTGAATATGCTTACGGCATCCTCCGAGTAACACATAAAATAAAATAATTACAATGAGGAAACTCAAACCTTTGTTTTTATTATTTTCGTTATTGATGTGAAAAGAGTTAATTTTTGCTAATTCATGTTTCATTTTAATCAAAAAAAGTCTTTACTCAATTTTGTATATAATGCGCCTAAATTTATTATTGCTTTATTTAAATATGCGTTTCTTTATTTTTCTAATAATTCGAAATCAATTTAAGCGATTTTGTAAAAAAATTGAATTTGAATACGATTGAACGGAAAAACCCCATTGAATTTTTGGTACAAGAGCATCTGTTTTGACCAGACCTTAAATTCATGTTGAATTGTTGTTAATTGCTTTTAAACATTAGTCCAATTATGGAAATGGATCCTATCAACAATTTGAGTTGGTGTTATACGGTTCATTGCCTGTTTCCTAAAAGTTTGTCGAAAACGGCATGATTCGACGATTGTTTTTGAGTATTGGATACAAGAGCTGAAAATTGTTATGGTCTCTAACTACCTACTAGTCGTTAAATTATTGCCCTCTTTGATTGCTATTCCTAATTTAACTGTAAACTGTTATTTTGTTTTTACAAAGGGAATTTACAATTTTTACAACGTCTATATACATAATAGAATATGCTCATTTTGGCATGACTTTCGACTATTCATTGAATAGTTATCGATTACAGTAACTGAGATTATAATATAGTTGCAGAAACAACCTTTATAAATTGTGAGAGTTTTTATGTGACTAGACCTAAATAATTACAGTAATGTGAAGTTCAAGAATCCCACGAAGAGAATTAACCTGCCTAAGCCATGATGGTTTTTGATTCCAGAATGTTTAAATTGATTCTTAGGAGTAAGATAATTTGAGGTATGTACAAGGAGCAGATATAAATCACTACAAATCGAATTTAATAGACCATCGATAAATATAAGATGTACTCAAGTAAAGGATTGTCAACTAATGTCTCCGTTGGTGTCCTGATTCCCACATGAGTCATCTGCTGGTCACCTTGGAGGCGTATCTTCCTCATCATGAGAAGCATCTTGTTCGAATGTTTCTTCGATTTTAATTTCTTTAAGCTGCTGGTCGCTCATATCGTAGTCGTAAAAAACTTTTGACGTATCACCTTGGATGTTAACGTCGATTGGTTCATTAACATTTATTTGTGATTCCTCACATGGGTCGACTGTTGAAAAATCTCCACTCGGTGGTTCTTTCGGACTTTCTACCATTATTTGTACAATAGGATGTTGATTAGTCGATAGGCTTGTGATTGGTAAGTCATCCGATCCGGGTGTTATTTTTATTTCGGGTGGTCTTTTTGGTTTATCTAAAATTTTATTTTATGAGTTATTTTTGTTTTTTTTTAAATCATTTTAATATTAATGCACGTAGTGCGAAATGAGAAATATATGTTCAAAATTCAGTCTTCCTGGTGTTCACATACCCCATTGTTTTATCTTTCTATTTTTCAGTTATTGTGTAATCGGCTTCATTAACCTACATACTATTTTTTAAATTAACAGGCATGTACAAAACACCTACATATGGCTAATCTTTTTTCTCTTTTGTTTTATATAATTACAATGGAGTTTAAAACCGGTTGCAATAATAGTCCTAAACATGCAAAGAAAAAGAATACAATTTATGAATACCCAAGTGGACCAACTTTTTATTTACAAGATAAATGACAACTTTTCCCCAATTTAAGGCAGCGTTTATTGTTTATTCAAAAGTAGAAGGAAAATATTGTCGAATGTGGACCCAAAATTATATTTTGGCTTTATGTCTTTCATATTCGTTTCCAAGACACGATTTTTTAAGATTCACTTATTTTTTGAGAATGATAAGAAAATAAAGTTTGGTGATATACGAGTACTTTAAAATTAAATGTTGTTTCACTAATTGCCCTAAAAGACAGAGAACTCATAAGCCGGTGCTTGATAACATGTTTTGAAAATTTGGTATTTCTCTAAAATGTAACTATAATAGAAGAGAATTCTGAAATCCTAGTCAATTATTCCTATGTTAACATTTTTTGTGAACGGGGAAATTTTATCGGGATGGTTGAAACTTTAAATTATCTTCAGTTAAATAATTACAAGTTGATGCTTCTCAGTTTTTCTACATAATTTGTATAGTTTCGAACGAACATGACTTAGCAAATTTTAATCTCTACTTTTTGGACGCATAATTGCACTTAAGTATAGAAATTAAAAAAATTCTCAAAAGGAAATTATTTTTGCATCGCATAAGAAGAATAGTTTTTTGGGAAACAATTCAATTATATGTATACTTTGGTTTTCGGGAAAGTTAGCGACCTGCTTTAGCGCTTCAAAAGACGATGTTTTATACCAACCGAAATACACCCTCTTACTAACCTGTTGGACTCAGTCCGTTTTCGTCATCTTCATTTTTATACTCTTCACTTTCCCTGTGGACAAGGACATGCACGAGGGTCGAATTGTCTGGCCGCAAGGATGGTCCCGAGGGTGCTTCTGGCGACGGTTTAGTTACCATAATACTGACCTCCGGTGGCCCATCAGCTGCAAGGTGTTAAGGATTTAAGTGAAAGCAATAATCGAAACTAAACTACGAGCACACATACAGACAAAAGCATTTTTGTTAACTCTTAAAGCGCTTTGTGCTGACAAACCTCGTTCTAACGGTGGCTTTTTGCGAATAAAGCTGGTCGCCCGTTTCCGGCTTGCTGGTGGCGCTGGTATTGGTTTATCCTCGCTTGTTGTTGGTGTGAGGCCTAAATTTATCAATTGTATCGTTATGCCTACTCGAGAGCTAGTAAAAGTTTCAATTTACTTTTTCTGTGAACCGACGGGGAAGTTAAGCTGTCGTCGACAGCGTCTTGATGGCGCAGAAAGAAGTTATAGAAACTTCGTCTTCTGCCGGTTTTTGGCGGTTCCATCATGATGCTTCCCCTTTATTATAATTGAATTAGTCATAAATAAATTCCTCTTATTGTAACGAACTATCCATAAATTTTCTTCGAATATTTTTCATTCTGAATGTTATAATGGTAGAATATATTAAGAGAGTTTTGAGAAAGAATTCAATTAGAGAGAATTTGGTATAAAGGACAGACGAAAATAAATTGTGAATATGAAACTTTTACGATATTTTAAGAGACACCTTTCGGCATGTACCAAGTGCTGTACCCACATTTTTAGCACACAATCTAAAGAACTATGTATTGAAGAATTAATACCAAATTAATTACAATTAAGTAAGATTAGTTACGAATTTGTAACAATCAAAGGATAACGATGACATTTTTATATTTCTATTTCTAACACTATTGAAGAGTAAAACTCTTTGCAATTAAGTTAAGAAATATTGCATTCTTTTTATAATAGTATCAAAATGATAAGAAGGTAATACAATATGTAGATAATTTTATACAATATTGTAATAATTAAAATCTTTTCAAGTTCGTTACTTAGAATAAAACCGTGAGCTGGGAATATTCTACTAAGAATTTAGGTCAAAATTCAACATATTTTATCAATTATAATATTAAAAAGGTACGTGTATGTAAGTTATACAAAATACACTGTTTTTTTCCGTGAAAATCGCATCACTTCAGATCCACTTAAAGTGGTTTAGTTCTTAAATAAATTCTAGGACTTTGCACGCATTTGCGTGTTGCATACAAGATTATCGTGAAATGCTAGTCCATAATAATAATAATAATTTCGTAAATCTGTGACTGTTATAAGTAGTAATTAATTTGTAATTATTCTATAAATTTGTAATGATGGGTCAGCATTAGGTACATCTCCTTGGAAATTTTTATACGTCGCTTCGACTAGTAGGCGAAATCTAGTAGCCGGATTTCTGCTGTAAGGAATTAATAAAGTTTTTGCCTTTTTTTTCGGCAATATTTTAAATATTTATCGAGTACACTAGCAGTTGTGACTTGCATACAACGGATATATTTTTGCCCGCTACCACAACAGTGAAAATTTGTGCATTATTCTACTGTGAATCTTATGACTTAAGACGGCTAAAAGTGATATTCTTACAGTACCTTACGGTTATGGCTAATTTAATCAATCCGTTACCAACAATCTCAAATGCGTGCTAGAGTGTATGTACAACGTCATCGTTTCGTAATGACGTGTGTTACCTGAATGTTGGAAAGAATATTTCGAGCCTTCTTCGGTCAGTATCGCCGTCACTATTTCTTCGAGGAGCACCTCATACGGCTTTGAGAATCCCATTTCGTTTAAATAGCATCCCAGGAAACTAAAACTTTACATTTTTAGGTATATTCAGCGCTGTGAGGTATATAGAGATGTGTGTTTTTTTTTGTTTATCTGTACTGTATTTAGGTTATAAGATTTTATGGTAGACAGATTTAAGTTTATAAACTATATTAAAATGTTGACTAAGTTTTAAATCATTTAAGAATCGATGATCGAAGAAACAGTCGATTTCTTATCCTTCTAATTGTTTTGTTTTCAGGATATTTTTCTTTTCTATATCATATTTCTTAGGAGAGTTATGCCAAGATAAAATCATATTATTGGTATTTTTTGTGTTAAGTATATAAACTTATTAATTGTTGAGTCTTAAATTAAATACTCTTTATTTTCCAAATAATACTATTACACTTAGTAAGTTTTAAAATGATTACCTTTAGCAAGATCAGGGCAGTATCCTCAAAAATTAGATCATATTAATATCACAATTTTTAAGAATCGGATCCTATATCCCTACTTGTTCGATATATAAAAACGAATATGGTATAAGATAAAATTCACATGTCATGGAATTTGACTGTATTAAAAAATCAACACATCAACTAATTAAAATCACACTATCAATCTAATCTAATAATTTCTATAGATCAATTGTTGATCCAATTTATCCTGGTTTAGATCATATTACAGATTGAACTGGTCATCGATTAAAGCTTTATTTTCTTGATCTAACGGATTTTGATCTAATATCTAAAGCAACTCTAATTAGTAGGATAAAGTGCTTCTGTACCCAACAACCGTTCATGAATTATTAGCACATTAACTCGCAAATTGATTTCGCTACATTATTTTGGGCACAAATATAGTAAGTATATTTCTTTTGTTGAATGAACACGATTTTCTACAAATGTTGAACAAGTCAAATAATGAAGAAGCTTTTGTCAATTGGCGTTTTTGTTTTACATGCAACATTTCGCACTACCTGATGATTGTAAAGCTCGGTATGGACGTGATTTTCTGAAAATTCTCAAAAATATTCTAAATGTCTGCAATCTTCAGTCAAAAGAAGATATTTGCACTATTTCAATTGGATGATTCAACATGCTCACAAAAAAAAACAGCCGCTTTAATTTAATTGTAAATTGTAGTGTGAAAACACTGTATATTATTTTATTACCCTGTGAGAAAGTGTGTCTTTGGCCTGAAATTCATTATCGATGTAGATTGTGATATCATTCTTTGGTTGCCTAGATTATAAATATTGTAGAGAATTAAGGAAGGTGAGGAGTTATGTTAGTTTAATGTTATTTTTGTTGATATTTCGGAGAAAATTTATGAATTATGTATTTAATGTTTCAAATTTTAAAAATTTTACCGCTTTCCATCTTGATTAGTCTGTATATCTTTAACAAGTTCATCAGCGCCTGACACAAGCATAAGAGGCAAATTAAGCCAGGGTCCGGCCAATTCGCTTAAATCTGAAGCATCTGAAGCTCGCGAAGATTTTCGAGATGATGCTCGGCTGGAGCAAGCAGTACCACGTCTTGAGACCTAAAACATGTGTACATAAAATGTATATAAATAGTTAAATATATACGAGAAGAAAAAATCGAGCACACATATATTAAAAGGACTAGAGAAATTAATTACAAAAATTGAGCTTAGATAAAATGTAATTACTGTAAAATGATACATACCTGTAGATGTAAAAAATTAAGAGCTGAAAGTTTGGCATGCCAACCACCTGGGCTAGAGGTTTGAGTATCATCTTCATTGGAATTCACCGAACGCTCTTTTTCTTTCTTCATCCTACAAAAAATTTTCGTTGAAATATTTTGTTTTTTTTAAGCAGGTAAACTACCTTTGGTAATCTTTGAAAGCCCTCTGTATTGTTCTCGCAGCCTTATCTTGTCTCTTCCAGATCCTTGTTGAGGAAACAATTTCCAGTTCTTTACGTGTAGGGAACTGCTTCTTAAATTTCACATCCATTTGTTCTTGGAGTTGTTTAAAGTTGTCAGTTTCTTCAACATGACCAAGGACATGCTTCACTAAAGCATGCAAAATGTCCAAACAATGAATTTTATTTCCTTTTGAAATTGGTAAATTAAATGAAACTAAAGCAACTGTATTTGGCTTTGGAATTCCTAGAGGAGGGTCCAGGGAAGCAATAAAATCTGAAAGTTGCGAAAAGTGTATGAACTGTCCCGCATGAGGATCGTATCTAGAATGAGTTTGATATTTAGATTTTTGTTATATTACTCTACTACTCTAATTGTTAAAACATACTTTGACCAGCGAATATAAAACATCTCAAGATCATCCTCCACTATACCAATTTCCTCCTCCTGGTGAGCTTGATTGAAATTCTCGAGAATGATGGCGATATACATGTTTATAACGATCATGTAGCTAATGATTATAAAGCTAGTGAAGTAAGTAATTGCGAGCAGTGGGTGCCCACAATCGCCGTTTGCCTGTCTATTAAAATTTGGATCGCAATCCGGTGGCTGTATCATCAAAGATTCTAGTACATCATTCCAACCAGCCGAAGTCATTAGTCTGAAGAGGAGCTGCATACTTCGGCCGAACGTTTGAAAATTAACCATGTCATCTAAGGCACCTTGTAATTTAACATGCCCGAATAGGGACATGCCGAGAATTGCATAAATAAATGTAATAAGTGCCAGCAGAGCACCAATGTTAAATAATGCGGGCAAGGAAACAACTAGGGCAAATAGCAGTTTCCTTATTCCCTTGGCAGCTTTAATTAAGCGTAGTATGCGACCTATTCGAAATACTCTAACAACACGAAGTAAAGTTGGCGAAATCGGTAAATCTATCATGATATCTTCCATTAAAATACCGAATATCGATGCAAGAACAAGCAAAAAATCGAATACATTCCATGGAACTGTAAAGTAGTGGTAGCGAAGCCCTATTATTTTTACTATTGCTTCTATAAAAAGAGAAAATAATTGTATTACTCTTTTAATTGTCGGTCTATTTTCAAATTTACCTAATCCAAAAACTGTTGTAAAAAAAGCGTTGCTAACTTCTAGTATAAAAAAAACTGCATGTGGCTGATTGTAATGTTCGATTCCCATTGTGAGCATGTTCAAAAAAATCAATACGAAAATTGCTATTTCGAATCTTAAATTGAAAAGATATACAAAAGTTAATAGGTATTTCATAAATGCAACTATGTCACCTTCTTGAGTTGGACAAATCATAAAACATAGCTAAAAAATGGTTAAGAGGTCTTTTAATAACTTTTTGGGGTTTCTTCCTTCCCAACTTCTTCATAGCAGTATAATAGTGTTTTTGCGATTCTGTGAGAAACATCTCCAGTACTCCACCTTCGTACTGAAAAAATATTCATTAGTTTTTTTCTTTTTACAAGCGAAAGCTTTTTACCTTCTTTTTAAGCATATTAAAGTTATCGATGATAACTCCAATGAATAGATTCAGTGTGAAGAACGATCCACACACAATGAATATCACAAAATAAATATAGGCGTATAAGTTTGCTTCTCTCTGAGGTTGGAGATCAACTCCTCTAGCGTCCACAGCATCAGCCATCACTTCCATCCACCCTTCAAAAGTGGCAACTTGTAAAAGGGCTAAGTAGCCCATTCCAACGTGATCGAACGTGATCTTTGAATTAATCCAGGTGTAATTTTGTTCAATGCATTGCCATTTGTCGTTAATTACCTGTTTAGGTGTAGAAGATTATGAATCGTTAAACTTTTATTAATACTGCTACTTACTGAAATAGGCAGAAGTTCACCATCCTCATCAACACATTTAAAAAATTTTCCACCAAAAAATTGGACCCCCATAATGGAAAAGATAAGCCAGAACACAAGGCAAACTAGCAAAACATTGAAGATAGATGGAATTGCGTACATGAGGGCGTTCACAACAATACGCATTCCTTGCCACCTATGTGTAAATATACGATAAAGAAATTCATAGAAAGTTTCAAAGTACTCGTAAAAGTATATTGGAGATACATTGGCTTATTTATGTTATAGCACAAAAGTTTTATGAATTAGTTAAATCTAACAATAAAATAAGTCAATAAATTTGTACTATATGTTCAAGTTTACTACAGGCATAAAAGCGTACATTCAAACATAAAATTTTCTTTAAAAATAGAAATCATCGTTTATTTCCATTCTTCGACAATTGGACTAATTGTAATTTTAGTGGTGTAGTTCTTAATACTTCAGTTTATATTTAAAAAACAGGTTTTCCTCGTCGACTTGCGCAAAAAACATTTATGTTTTATAAAATTACTATACGCTTTTATTTTATATATAAACTAATGAAAATAAAGATATGAACAACAAAAGTAAACGAAATTAAAATTAAAAACTTGCAAATTTACTAAATAGACATGTCTACTGGTCGCTTCTTCTCGTTTTTAGGTTTAAAATGTTTTGAATAAAATAGTTTATTATAAATATTTATTAGTTTAGTTAGTTAATCTAACTTAAAAAGGGCAGTCTGAGTGGTTCGGCATCTGTTGCAGTGCGAACGGTGAAAATTGGTAATTGGTACACAAAATTCACCTTTTTTTAATTTAATTAATAAAATGAAAAATAATTTTATCCGTTTTGGAATGGGTTTTTTAAATTTTGATAAAATATATTTTAATAAAATACAATTTTTGTTCGGCTTTGTGAGGAGGTAGGCATATTTTCACAGAAAAACAAATCTCAATTCAAATCAGACTGACCCTTGGAGAAACACAATAAAATAATGACGCATAAATGTAGAATGGTTATAGTTGACCAGTTTAGATTTGCAGCTGAAAAAAATAATAAATTAAACAATTATTAATATCTAGATATAAAAGCTTGTTATTCAGCTATACAAGGTCATAGCATGATCATCTATTGTCTTTTTTATTGGAGCCTGAGACCATTGAAACATAATCACCTTGTTAAAACTGGGGTAGTTTTTAAATTTATAGGATCATATTAAAATAAATTAGCTATTTGTTATTACAAAATAGTTCTACTGACGAAAAGAACTTAAATAAAAAATGTTTGAACTAAATTATAATTTTATATAAAAGACAATACAAAATCAAAATAAAATTAACAAAATAGATGCTGCACGTAAGTTACAAAGTACTTTATTAGAATAAGACTGTAAAGAGTAGAAGGAAATAGTCATAAAGTTGCTAAATAAATTTTTAAGGAGTTCAACAAAGTTTATACTTTACCTAGATATAGCTCTTAAAGGTCTTAATGCTCGCAATGTCCTAAGGGACCTTAGAACCTTCAGGTTTTCATTCTCTTCTATGAGTAAAGAAAACACAGACACCTATAACATATAATTAAAATATCGTCTAGGTGAATTCTTAAATATATCCACTGATTAACTTACAAATACGATGATGAAATCAAGTATTGTCCAGAAACTAGTAAAGTATTTAGAAAACCCCAATGCCAACCACTTGAGGACCATTTCAATAACGAAAATAACACAAAAGGACAAATTCGTCCAGTATAAAATTTTTTTAAGAATCTTGTTGCTGTCTAAGTAGATGTCCTCGAAACAAAGCGTAATGCTTGAGGCAAAAATTAAAACCAGCACGAACCATTCAAAAGCAGGAGTGTCGACAACTGATAGTACAGCCGTTCTCAGCTCAGTCCAAGTTTTGCCCCATCTCGTGTCAACGCACGAGAGGAAGCAAGGACATCTGAAATATAAACTTAAAATACGAGATGTGAGGACCAAAGTTAAAGGTATAGATTCAGAAAGAAATGTTTTGTAATGAAACTTACTGCTCGTAACACTTCTGCGGGAAGCAATCCTGAGGAATCTTCGGAGTTTTGTTTCGTCCAAAACTGGGGAAAGACATTGGATCATTGTATGCTCCCTGCGAGTTGCGTCTACCTCCAACGGTGAGATCGTCCACGTAGGAAACCAGACAATGCCAAGGTTTTTCGGTTAGTTTTGTACCCTCCTTCTTCTTCGGGCTTTTCTTGGGGCTCTTCTCTTGCTGTATGGGCAATCTTTCGACTGGTGGCTGAAATTTGGGCTGTTCCCTTATAACTTCCTTATCTTCTGGCGCTTGTTTGGGGTTCTTTGTTTGCTTCTTAATTAGAATTTCCTCATAGCTACCTGTACTTTTTAAGGATAAGCTATCTACTTTGAGATCAGTTGATAAAAGTTTCCTGGGAAGTTTGTCACTTTCTACTTTTAGAGGAGACCGCTCCTCTTCGGGCACCTCATCGACCCGTTCAATTAGACTCCTGCGCTTGATTCGATCAAAGTTCATATAGAAGTCGCTTTTTCTTCGCATAAACGGCGAGGTGCTACCAAGCTCGGAGAAAGGCGCTTGCATTTGATCACAGATTTTCTTAATTTCCTTTGTTACACTGAAATCCTCGTCGATCTTCTTCTGCTTTTCTAAACTTCTACGCTTCACCTTTACCGACTCTCTGTTGCTAATGCCTGGAAATCGTCTCTGTACGTAGGCAGACTCTTCGCTTATAGCGTCATTAGTGAAGCCAGTAATAATACTTTTATTGCATTCATCTGCCTGGGGGGAGGGTTCAGAGAGCACAGATAGTCGCCGCTCAAGGGATGTTGTGGATTTCTTAATTTCTTCTAATTCCTTTTCGAAGCTCATGATAATGTTATCGAATTCCGAGTTACCGACTAAAGGCACCTGATCATTGGTATCCAAACTGCTATCTAGGATTCCCTGAATCTCCGATCTTCCAAAGATCTTGTCAATTGGGCCGCACAGACTTCCACCCCGTCTCTGCTCGATTTGCTGAATGACCGAATTGGAAAAACAGCTAATGTTCGATTTAATGCTACAGGAAGATGTTTTTCGTGCAGGCGAAAATCCACAGTTGTCCTTTTTTGAATCTAAAACTAGACTATCTGTGTCTGGATCGATGACTGCACTTCCATAACCCACAGTTTCGCTGAAGTAGTTGTTACTATTATCGACTTCTTCTGAGAGAAACTGAAACAGCTCCTTTCGTTCGCAGTTTAGAAGCTCATCTCGCAAATTTACTTGATGAAGAATATCATCTTGATCCATTGAAAGTGTATTTACAGAGTGATCGCTTGAAATTCGTTTCATTGATAAGTTGTCCATGTTCTCCTCGGACTTGCTTTTCGAAGGAATTAAGGACTTTTGACTAGCCTCACTCGATAAAGATAGTCGATCGATTGATTTTCTGTAGCTTGGTGATCGGGTTAGTAAGGATTTTTGGTACTTTAAGTATGATTCATCATGTTTTTCTGCATCTTCTGAGTGATGGCCTTGGTCACCCGGATCAGTATCAGTTGAGTTGTATTGACTCAGCAGTCTAAGCTCAATAGATTCTGTGATCGTTTGTTCATCTCGACTGTTATATGCTTGTGTTCCAAGACCGGAAGACATTTGATGTATAAGCTTCCTTTCCAATTGTGGTAAGAGGCAATATTCGTTTCTAAAATGTAATTTTTTTTTATCAAATAATTGCAGATACGAAATTAGTTGTTTGGTGTACTTACAGTGGAAGATTGCTCTCATAGCAAGTCTCATACTCTCTTTCGGGATACTCCTGATATTCTTCGTGTTCTTGACTATCGATAATCGTTTGCAGAGGACCGCCTTTGAGAGGAATTTCATATCCAAAATCGGAACCAGATACTGGTCGGTTCATAGATTCCTAGAGATGCGAAATATTTTAGGCCTTTTAAAGGTTTTTAAGGTGATATTTTTTATGGTAAACCTTGTTTTTTTATAACATTCAGCTTTTCGACAATAATGTCCCCATATCAGAATCATGTGGGATTAATTGCGAAAATAAGCATTATCATTATCTGCTTAAATTGAATGACAATAGAACCCATATACATATACGAGTATTGGATAGTAATGAATTTCTTGTTTTTGGACCAGTTTAATTTAATGTTTCTAGGCGCAGTGGAAAATATCACTTATTTTCCAACAAATTTTCACATTAACCTCTTTTATTATATTGTAATACCTAAATATTTAAGTTGTTAAACTTTTCGTGATCATTGAAGAAATATATCATCTCAAAATAGATACTTATACATATTTATAGCTATTTACGGGTACTAGTCATCAAAAATAATTTGATTACGCGAAAATTTATTACAAATTTATTATATAGTTGTTTAGTCTTAAAGTGGATAGGTAACGAAAGGTAATCAGAATAAATTTTCTGAACTCAAGTTGTTAATACGTAACAAAAACAGTAAAGGGCAGCGAATAGATTCTTGTGGAGCGCAAAACGCAGAGAAAGATCAAATAATCTAAAAAATAGCTAGACAATTCTCAGATAGATGTTCAAAAAGGTCCAAACATGAAATTGATTGATGAATATGATTTGACTTTGCATTATTCATTCGCTAAATGAATTGATAATTAACTTCAGAATCAACGGTAGAACAAAGTTTAGTTGTAGCTTTTATTTTTAATTATGATCAGGTATGCCTATGATCAGGTATGCCCTCAACTCCAGCTAAGGTTTTAAAGTAAAATCTGGGGAAATAAAAGTCTGAGAATTGTATGTGGAACATTTGATTTTAAATTTGATGCATTATTCTTGAAGCTTACAACATAAGTTTTTAGGTTGTTCCGTTTATTCGCTTACTTTAAACATTGTTTAAGCTATACCGCATTTTAGGTTGATACTCTTGATATACTAACTAACTAAAGAAAATTCGTATAATGCCGAACAACTGTGAATGTGCAATCAACCTTTAATTTTAAAATGTTCGTGAAATCAGTGCGAATTGTACGTAAAAACCATACCTTAGAGGCGGAAGGGGAGGTCGATTGACATCCTGTAGTTTCCTGGAACAGTTATAGAATCATAAATAATTTGTCACTTGAAAATTTCAATTAAGTTAACCCGGCTCGAAATAGTGCGGTAGACACAAATTCTAGAAAAGTAGTGGCTTAGCTGTGTTTACATAAAATTTAAAAGCAAATAGAGTGCGATTTAGAACTCTCCGTGTGAAGTGACACAGATACAACAGATATACAATCAGTTAGTTAAAGAGGTAGGTAGAATCACGTAAGTAGGTGAATGTTTGCTCTTCGCACAGTATAACTATATTTTATTTTAGTAGGGAGCATACCTAGTGTGATTTTATTACCTAAATTTAAAGGTGTAAATTACCTGATAGCTTAGACGATGCAGCTTAGTTTGTTCTTCGGGCGGTGGCGCTTTTCTTGCCGCCAGCTGAACTTCCCTCACGAGCTGTTCCAATTTAGTGTTACAGACGTTCTCCTTCTTTTCTTTGCTGGCCCTACGTTTTTTGCGGATGAGCGAACGGACTCGCTCTATACTTCTGGCCAATTTTGATTCTTCCCCAACTTCCTAAAAGAAGTTTATCAATATTAAAAAATTGATCGAAGAACTTTTTCTGGGGGGGCTTTTCACATAAAAACTACAATCTAACAAGTCCCAATTTAAAATATGTCTGTTAAAATGTCTGTTGTTTGGCTGTAGTGTAGTATAATATTATGCTGTAATTTAATGTTGTTGTTTTGTTAGTATTTAAAAAAAATATATAAATAGTGGGGAGGATGCTGTTTTTAAAAAGAGATATGTTAGGAACATAATGAATAAGGGTCAATAATTGTGTACTTGAATTCGTTTATTTGTATTGTTTTTCTGATGGTAAATAAAAGTAATAAAGCCAGACAGTCGTTTTTTATGTGGTCTGGATAAATTATATATTTTAAATGTATATAATTAGTTATATGATAGCTGCTACACGAATTTTTTATTCTTCATCATATTATCTTTAGGTATTTTTGAGAGGGAAGGATTTTGAAACGAAATAAGTTGTCTACTTCAAAGTTAGCGTAGAAAACGACAAATTTTTATATAACAATTTTACCTAACTATTTTTAAATACTTATATTTCACACAATATTTTGTGCTGAATTACATATTTTATTTCTTCTAGCAATTGTAAAATTTACAATAGAAGTTGCGTGTTGAGTGCGATGTACCTACTCCCTAATAATGTTAATATTATTTAATTTTTGGTCTAATTTATACAAGATAGTTTTTATTTAATAGTAAGAAGTATTAATAGCAGTACAGTGATTTGCAAATGTGCGTACATATTTATTTACAATTGTTATATTAAATACTTTAATTTTTACAAGAAACGATTATGATTCTTACAAGATAATTTTTAGGGAAAATCAATAATTTGTTGGACTATAATATTGTAGTGAAGAGAAGATATAAAATTATAGCGTTTCATTATTACGTTCAGAAAATAAATATACTATTTGGATGCTAGTTTTTTAGGCATCCCTGAGCCTTGACCTTTTTGAGTTCAGAGATGACCGAAGATTGCTGGCCAATATTGAAAGTTATTTACAAAATACTACTGAGGGAGTCTTAAGTTGAACAAGTTGCATAGTTTTAGAAAGAAGGTCATTTTTGATTTCGTACATCCAACTAGGACGTACAAGAATGTATAATACAATAAATTTGAAAACAAACGCATATGGTGGAATTATTCGGACCAAATTTATTAATTGGATAACTTTGCCCATAAAGTTTATACTGAACAGTTTCATATGATCTTTAATTTGATTTGAAAATTGGAATCGTTTTTTAAAAACTCCTATCGATTTATTTTTTGAAACGCAGGAAAGTGAAGGAAAGCCAAGAAATGTGCTTAAAAATATAACACTTCCCCAGTTTTTTTCAAAGGAGGGGATAAAAGCAGAAGTACTCCATTAAAAATGAAGATTCGTCAATTTTTTTTTTTGTTTTTTTAAATTTAAAGCAGGTTTTGCTGTAGAAAGATTGATTTGAGCAGTTTTAGGAAGATTTCGTTTGATGTTAAAGATCATAGAAGAGCATTTTGGAAATACATATATTTTTCGGTTGCAGTACGCACGGTAAGTAAAAGGAGTGCTTCAATCCCAATGATGTTTATTCAAAATAAAAAGTGTGACACAATCGTGAAAAAGTGTGTGTCGGTGTGTGATTGAGTGTGTTAGCACTGAAAAATTTAACAAGTGAATTATTTACCTTTTAGATTTTATGTGAAAATTATTTTTGTAGAAAAACGGATCAGCTATCATGAACAGTCTACAACTTATACGACAACATAAATTTACACATCTAAGGCAGCTACATCTACTAAATGTAAAATTACCTTCTTCTTGAAAATCTGTGTTGATGGTGCACATAGAGGTGGAAGGCAATTTTTTTTTAGTCGGTGCAAAATTGACACACAACAAACACATAGAAAAAATATGCGACAGGAGTTAAACAAGTATTATCTTCATGCTAACTATAGAAAACACTTATCATTAATTAGTACATTTAATTTCATTTATACCATCGATAAATAATAAATAAGATTTGCTCTAAGAGCATGTTAAGCGCTAAGTTATACTTATGAAGTGGCATCCATTAGTACATCAGTTAAGGAATGGTTTTTAATTTGGAGTTTAGTAAAATGCTGTTTAGGAGTTTAAGAGTGAAAAAAATATTAATTCCAAGTTAGTTTTTGCTTTAAAAAGCGATCACTTATTTATATACTTTCGTTTTACCAGAAAAAAAAAATAAATTAATTATTTTTATTTTCGTTGGAAAAAGAACTAAAAATGAAAAAATTTTTAAAATAGCAAAATTTCGTAGTTTAAAGAAATCTCCACTGTTGCCCACAATTTATTTAAAAATACACTTAAAGCCATTAGAGTTCTCGAAAACATTGCTGTTAAAAACATTTATACCCTATATAAATTATACATCTAAAAATTTACCTCTTTCTTTGATTTCAGCTCCTCTGAATTGAAGCTATTGAGCAACAAAGCCAAGAACAAGTTAAGCACCATAAAATTTCCCATAACTAATGTTGGAAGAAATATTGCGAAGCACGAAGACGCCCCATTCTATAGAAGAGAAGGCAGAAATATTGTTTAATAACTTATTAAAATTATATTATAATATAACATACGTTTTCTTCAGCCCGCATACAATCCCAGAGAGGTTCGATCCATTCTCCACATAATATCCGAAAAATCATCATAAACGAATGAAAAAAATCGTTGAAATTCCATCTGTAAAATATTTCCCAAAACATTAGCAAATATGAATTGTTTTCCTGAAATTTATTAATAATTTACTAAGGAACGAAGAAATCTAGCTGCTTTTTTAATAGACATAAATACTATACACTAAAAAATTAAGCAATCCTCAACAGCAGGAATTAACTTAGTTAACATACTAAAAGCCGGCTGTTCAAAATTAGATTTTGATCACTAGTGCTAAATAACCGGTTGTCTAAATAACAGCTTATGATTACTTATGCCATACAAGTTATGTACTTACTTACTTAAGTACAAATGTTATATATATTATTTATTCTACCTACATTCCATTTAGCAAATGGATGAATGTTCGAAACATCACTTTTCGCTAGCAAAGTTAGACTGGAGGTAGATTCAAGCGCTACTTTTACAAAAGCATCGCTACCTTCATATATGAAGTAAAATAAATTATAGTTAAAATAATGATGATAGTTAACAGAACGTGAACTTGGGAAGATGTTCCTCTATGTTTCAAATTTTCAAATTTCGCAGATATCGCAAAAGTGTTCGCCTCATTTCTATTCATATTGCCTAAGAAATTAAAAGAAAAATTTCTTTTAAGTACAAACACGTTTTGTGCTACTAAAATTATTTAAAATGTCAAGCCGAATTAACAAAAACTGTTCCTCTTAGTGCTTTTTATGCTTTCATATCTTACAATGAATTCATGAAAACAAAGGAAGTTCATTAGATTTTGTTTAGCTAATGTTAGTGAATTTTTATTTATTGTGATTAATATTTATTATTGTTTTAATTAATTAATAAGATAGGTATACCTAGTGAATGGAAATATGGTCTTATGGCAGATTTTTTATGGTTCAACATCTTCCCATGTTAGCACGATAAAAAATAGAAACACAGTAAAGGATTACCTCATTATTTTTACCATATTCTGTTTATTCGGTAAAACCAGAGCAACGAGAAACATAAACAAACGATAAGAACAGAATTCGAACAGAAAAATAACATACACTGCGGCAAAACTTGTTTCATATGTACAAATGGAAAGTTTGAAGTAGGTTTATTTGCAAAATCAAATATAAACAATGACTCAAATAACAGAAAACATTTTAAAAGTGAACAAAGAAAATACCAAAAAATTAACACAGTTGAAAGTTTATTTTTCATGCAACAAATCATAAAACCCAAATTTTAATTAAATAAATTCGGTTAATAAAGGAGACATGAAGTAGAAGTTATTACATCATGAATCATCATCATAAAATAATTAATTATTTCGATATGCCTCTTCGTAACTCCTTTCTTCAAACCTTATTATAAATTTCTAGTAAATAGTGTCTTTTATTGGCGTCGAATAACTTCGTACACATACCAAGTATGAGCACTTTAGGCCATGAAGCAATATCTGTTAATTTATCTATGATTGGGTTGTAATTTTTGTGTTTTTAAAAAATTGTATACCAAGTGAATAAATGAGAGTAAAATGAATAGAGTTTTGAAGCTTCCAGGGTGTAGAAATATTGGAATACAGAAATGACAATATCTTATAAGTGAAATGACTGGAAGCCGATCAATAAATATTATTTTTGCTGTTGAATGATATATGCTAAGAGTCTAATCAGAAACAGGCAAAGGTTCAAATTATGTAAATAATTAATTGTTCCAGTCCGCTCAGATATATTTTGACTGGAAACAATTAAAAAAAGACTAACTTTGCCTGTACAATAATTGCAGTCGGAAACATCACACTTAACAACCGCACTTACTTAGGACGAACTGAAGAATAGAAGATGAAAATATGAGTGAAACTTACCTTGGCACTGGGTCTGGTTCAAATTTTTCTGGAGTATAATCTTTCGAAAATAGCTGCATTCCGATAACAGCGAAAATATAAATGACGATAACTAAAATAAGCGTTAAGTTTCCGAGTGCACCTATTGTCGATATAATAATACTCAATAGGACTTTCATTGTTGTCCAGGACTGAGCCAGCTTTAAAACGCGTAGCTACGAATGGAGTTGTAATAATTGTTTAGTAATTAAAAATATTTTTCTTTAAATCTAATATCTACTATAATTTAAATTACCAAGCGCAGTCCTCTTAAAACACTTAGGCCGTCCACTAGCTCAAATATAATATCTAATAAACTAGCTGAAACAATAATTAGGTCGAAAATATTCCAACCGCATAGAAAAAAATCCTTCGATAATGCCATCAATTTTATAATGCATTCGAAGGTAAAAATTGATGTAAAAACCTGAAGGGATATGTGTTAAATTTAATTGAGGTTTATCAATCAACCGTGTTACCTTATTTCCTATATCTAAAGCTTGTCTAAAGCTCTCACTCATTCCGTGATGCTCCATTGCGAGGAACATCGTATTGAGGACTATGCACAAAGTAATTCCTAATTCGAATAATGGATCCTTAACAATCTGCAAGAAAACATTTCGTAATGCCTGCTGGGTGCCTGGAGGGTGTTATTCAAAACATACCTTATATAAACAATTTTGGAACTGCAGCCAACCTTCATAGTCTACGCAGCATTGAACACATCTATCACAATTTCGATCAGGAAGATCATCTGGAATTGAGGAAAAAGTTTTTGATTAAAAACTCAAATTTATAGTTTCAATAAAGTGCATACCTATAACAACAATCTGAGACGAGTACTCAGGATGTAGTGCATAAACATTATGCTTTTTGATTCGCGCAATATTTCCATTGCACTTAATTATCCTAATTTCACGTGGGGACAACGCCAACGTAACTGGAGTCAAATCTCGCTGCAACTGTATGTAAGATTAATATTATGATTTTTATTTGAATTTTATTAGCTTTTAATAATTTTACCTCCACAGTGGACGTGTGGACAAGATCAGCCCCTGGATCTTGCTCTTCGTGGTCATCAACTACCCCAGAATCATCTAGCGATGATTCTCTGTTGACCCCACCTTCACTTGCATTTGAACTTGCTTGCCGACTTGTTGGCAATAATTGACCTTTATAGTTGACACCTTTAAAATTGATAGCAATTAATTGAGGATGGGTTCAGAAAGAAATTTTACGCACAATTCTCAAATGCAAACGAGATCTTTCAAAACTTTGCAAATTCATAAATATTATGAATAATTAATTTAGATTATTACAAAATATACCAATTCATTTTGAATTTTGTAATAATGAAGACTGTTGAGTATGAGAGTATAATGTAAGTGTTCAATTGGTTAACACTTTTATTTACATTTGACTATAGTTGTTTTATGGACGGCGCTTTCCTTTGCACTTATACCCATATCATGTCTAGAAGTCCGTATTTTTGAAATCACAGTGCCGATTAATCTTTTCTTGGATGTTTTAACCATAGTCAGTAAGGAAATTAACTCGAAATCGAATATAAGTATAATTTACCTCTTTAGATCCTCTTAATTTGTGGCATTATATTGCTCAACTGCTATTGTTTTAAATAGAAACAATGGCTTAAAATCTTTATTTCATATACATATCTTGATATTTGCTAACAAATTGAATTTTGAGCCTAAACGAATTTCAGTATTAAATTATAATATAAAAATGTTATCATTGTGAGTGAAAATCTTTTCTGGGTAATCTGTATAAAATTATCTGGAATATTGTAAGGATTTCTTAGTATATTTTACCTCATGTTAATTAAACACATTTTCATATGTAAATGAAATTAAAATTTGTGAATGGATATGCCAATTAATGTTTTTGTGGGCAACATTGAATTATGAAAAATTCGTTTACATTTGAGTAACCCCCTGAGATTCAAAATTTATGCATTTATTGACATCCTGTCACATTGAGAAGTACAAGAATCTCGATTAATACTTTGAATTAAAACGTAAAATGTGGGAAATTTTTAATATTTACCTGGATGTAACATGTTAGGATTTTTTGTTTGAGTATCTTGGAATGTAATTGCTTTTGCACGTTGAATAGCAAGTGCCTGAGGACGAGCACAGCTGTACTTAGGACTTGGGCTTGGACTAGGTGTAACAGATCTACTCTTAGTCTGTTTAGATAAATTAGGAGCAAATAGAAAATTGTAATTATTAAATTATGTATTAAAGAACATTTCTACTTTACTATAAGTAAAGTATTAATCAACTTTCTTGGAACAACTACAATTTTATTTGATTTTATTCACTGGTATAAATTTTTTTCTTTTTCGAATAATTTTACGGGGCGTAGAACATGTAAATGTATCCAATTTTCCTCTATTAGATTTTAAATATTATCTACATGTGTATGGAAATATTCCAAAAGAATCGATTATTTTCAAAGTAGAAACACTTTTACCGAAAACAGATTTAAGTTAACTTACTTGGCCATTTCCATTATTATTATTTCCGCCCTCCTTTCCTTTTTTTCTCTTGCGTGTCTTTTTTCGTGAATAAGACGCTAAAAGAACACCCTTACGTGAGTCTATTTTCTTTTTGTAGTGCTTATTTAATTTTTTCACACTTAAAATGGACGGGTCGAAGCTAAATGTTGAATCATCTCGATGATCCAACAAGTCTTTTTTTCTTTCCTAAAATTCATCCAAAATTGAAAATTATTTATCATGTTTTCGCATTAAGGGTAAAATTTTATACCTCGTTTGTGATCTCCGCTTCTTCCTCGTAACTAAGCGCGACTACGGCTAACATCAAATTAATTAGATAAAATGAGCCAAAAAACACAACCACTGTAAAAAAAGATACACTCATAGGCCCTGATGTAGCTAAAATCTGAAAACGGATAAATCGTTAATTGGAAAATTTTAGCTAATAGGTTGAATTGAGTAACCATGTTATACACGTTTTCCCAATAGTCAAGAGTGATGAGCTGAAAGGTCGTCAGCATGGACCACATAAAATTGTCGAAATTCGTGTAGCCATGATTGGGGTTCTCTCCCACACAAAGGCACGTGTATCCTATCGCATAAATTTCTTATAACCATTGGAGCCCCCATAAAAAAATATCATTCTTGTTTACCCACTGGACAGTGCCTCGCTCCCGTAAGATTTCCACAGAGCATTGGAAGCTCCTCTTTGTCGAATAGCCAATTATCCGTGTCGTTTATCCAGCTGGAAAAATATTTACAAATGTATTTCGGTATAAGAGGAAAGCAATGAAACATTTTTCAGGCTATTGGGATAATAATTTTTCCACTTAAGGAAGGTAGCCCAACTAATGTCTGAGCCAACTGCTCCTGTAAAGCTACATAATCAAGTTATGGAGAGTTTCGAATTAGTGTACTACCCCAGAACACTAATTGCCTCATTAATTTGTTTCAGCAAAACTTTTGGCCTCAATGGTCGTTAATGGATTTTTCGGACCGGAATCGGAACAAATTTTACACCTGATTGCGCCTTTAATTGGGCGTTGCTATGTTTCCGCTTCTGCTCCTTCTTATTGTTAACAGAGCTCGGATATTAATGATTAATTGGCATTTACATAAACATACCTTTTCCACTCTTCACTGGTTACGTTGACCCAGTCGTCTGGAAGATTTTGAACGCACTTATTCCTAAGTTCGCCCATATAAACCTGGAATAGCAGAAGAAAAATAAGGTTGGTCAGGATGTTGAAGAGTGAAATTGTAAACTAAAACTGACCTGCAGGGCGAACAATGCAAAAACCATCAAACAAAAAATAGTTAACGTCATTACTTCTGCTAATTGCCTAAATGAATGTAACAAAGCGTTTATAATAGTCTTAAGACCTGCAAAGATTTTGTGTTAGCCGCTTGCCGAAGGGATGCAAAAAACCCGCCACTTACCAGGCATAATGGAAACAGTCTTTAATGCTCTCAGCACACGAAACGTTCGGAGCCCCGCAAGGTTACCGACTTCCATGCCAATCGTCGCATAGCCACTCGTAATTACTACGAAGTCCAGCCAATTCCACGGGTTCCTCAGGTAAGTGTATTTGTTGAGTAGAAAACCCTTAGCTATAATTTTGATTATCATTTCCAGTGTGTAGATAGCTAAAAAAATGTACCTGCAAATTAGAGAATGGACTTAATTTCACGACCAACTTTTATGGATAATTATGCTAATTTAGTAAATTGTATGGTATTGAATGAAAAACCGGCAAACTTTTATTTACGGATAGAGAACGGGGTACGTGGACAAAGGTAAGGCACATCTATTGAAGGTTTGTGGTCAATTTAATATGAAAATTAGGTATATTCCTTATAACTTTATCACAAATGGTTAAAAATCATTGTAAAATGCCATTTTTTCGTATTTCATCATGTATGGCGGGAATAGACTAACTTATAGAATATAAAAACCACATAGCGTAAAATATGTCACTGCACTGAATTTGCAAAGTTGTAAATTTCAAATTATGAGCATATAAATCTTCCCCAATCGAGTCCTAAAAATAATATATATGCGAAAATTGGAATTTTTCTTATTTGATAATATAAATGTAGAACATTCCAATAATTCAAATGGCTTGAACAATTTATCTATTCAGCAGTATTCGATGCGTTGAATTTTTGTAAACATTTATGAAATTCTTATGCTTAAAACAATTTTTTTAGTTTATATTTTTATTATATGAGCTATGTATTATATTCAATACTCGTAAACATAAATTCAAATATGTAAACAAAAAATTTCATTTCTTAATCATATCAATTTCAACTTGATACTTCGAGAATTCAGTTTTTATATCGGTCTAATTTATATACAATTTATTTATTTCTGAGATTTAAAATATGTAACGCGGTACGAATTAATTGCGTTTTACTATTATAATTGGTTCAATTTCGAGCAGCAACATGAATAAGGTATTTCTTAAAATAATTCTTTTAAATATCGTGTTTTTCGTGTATCCAGGACACAAAGAGATTTTGCTATGATTTGAAATTTGTCACGATTTTGAAACTTTTTTAAAAACATCATACCAAACTGCTATAACTTTATCCATAATTAATATCAACTAAAGTTGAAAATTAATGTGGAGAATGGTCAGCTCTAAATTTGAAGGTTTTGAATAAGAATTATGTCAATTTGGTGAATTAGGTATTTTAACAAAATTTCAAATTTCTGGGATCTGCTAAAAATCTTCATTTCAAAATTAAATCAACTCTGGTTCTAGATAGACGAAAAAACTCAGCTTATTTTGAAATTAATTAAATTTATATTTACTTTCAAAAGTGGCTTTCCCTTTATTAATTCCTTTATTGCTTTTGCTTACATACAGCTGGATTACATTTACAATAGATTCGGTTATCAAATATAAAAAAATAAGTAGGTAATATTAAAAATAATATCTCGGAAACGGTTTGGTGTACAGGTCTTGAATTGAATGTTTCTAAATTTCGGATCATATTGTTGCCGCATGTATTTTATAAACCTATTTAACGTTTGAATTGAATAAATTTGAATACTTACTCGGCTTCCTCAAATGTTTCAGTCATTGCAAGAAAAACGCAGTTGAGCAAAATGGTAGCCATCACGCAGTAGTCGAAATATTGGTTCGTTGCTAAGTAAACACACGTCCTCCGAATTGGGTTCCAGGGATGGAAGCAAAAAAGACTTTTTGTTCCAGTGAATCGATGGATGTAGTTTTTCCTGAAACGCTTTGACACCACACAAAACGTCTGAAATTAACATGACAAAAGGAAATTCTTTACTAAAGTTAATATTTTTTTTTTATGATTTAAAATAGTTGAATGGATTTTTTACACTTAAGCTTTGGGTCTATTTGGTTTATATTTAAAATTAACATTGCCTGAGCATACGAAAATATTTAAGAGGAGGCTGCTATTTCTCTAGTTGCGCATTTTTCAAAGAGAACAATTTGAGCAACCACATAACTTGCCCTAGACCTTTCGAAAACTTTCAAGTAATGCATATTTCCTCCTGGCGACAACTGAAGCGCGTTTAAAGAATCTTGGAGAGTTCTGGTTAAAGTGGGAAACTTTTGAAATTCATTTTACAGGTTAAAAGGGTTGTAACACTCTATCATTTTAATTTTTTTGTTTAAACAATTATCAAGGAAGTGCAGAGAAATGGAGTGCACCTTTTTTACTATTTTGAGTGAAGGCAGAAAAGACAAGAATTTTTTAGTTAAAGGACTTCAAAGGGCCTTTTTCCTCTTCATGCTCTGTTTATGCAGATGGAGTTGGTTTTTTCATTTAAATCCCATTGAAAGTTTATAAAAAATTTATTTTAGTTGAAAAAGTGCACAAAAGTCTTCTACGATGAAAAGCTTCTCGTTTTTTCCTCGTTTAGTTTACAAAACAAATTGGATCGGGTACTGTGAGCTTTTGGTGTTCCTATAAAGAATGACCGCAAAATTTGGAATTTTTACTTAGCACTACGTCAATGTCCAGGGCCAAAGTAGAAGGACCATAGTTAACCTTAATGTACTAAATTTTTTCAAGCGTTAATTTCGGAGAGTCCGAGCGACTGTTTGAAATTTAATTGGCTCTAATGAAGGTCCTCCGACATCCTCAAAGGTCTCTTGTATCTTGCGCCGCAATGAGGACACCTCGCACGCTGAGGCAGTTAGTTGAGAGGGGCGTGATTTTCCCAGAAAACGGCCTTACAGGCACCGCAAATTTAATTAATTTTTATATTCACCGAGTGGTTGTAGCTCTTTGCGACGAGACAGAATATCTAATTTTGCTGGATAAACCAGACAAAACGACTCAAAAACATTTCAAGCACACGACGACGAGTCCTTTTCTCATTCGCAGTACCCCTTGACAAGGAGGCTGGAAGACGGCGGCAAAGCAGGGCACAAAGAAGAGGTTCATAAAAGATACATTGGCATTGGCTTCCTCCAACCCCCACTTTATTTGCATAATCTCCGTAATACCACCAAGTGTCGCACGACTACCGAGTGGAATAATCGCCTTATTTTATTGAAATTCTCAGCGTTGATCGATCGGATCCTCTTTTGTTTTAACATGCGATGCAAATGAATATTTCAAATTTGGTCACCAAAACAATCTTGGAAGGCCCCGAGCGGAACTACGAGTAGAATATTAAAGATACCACTGAGAATCTTTGAATATAAATAGATTTCGACTTTTTGCAAAATTTTTAGGGAAATTGCGTTGAAATATAATTTTTGAGCCTGTGCCCTTGTCCCTTGTCCATTTTTAAATATTTTCTTATGCTTATTTTACACTCCAAGTGATATTGCCCGGCGAAAAAAGTAGGAAACGAATAGAATATTGCAATACTTAGAATAGATATTGTGGGTACAGTGTTTATTTTCTACAATGCATTCATCAACATGCTTTTTTAAGTTTTATAAGTAGTTTTTCAAATGTAGTTCTAAAAAATTACATTACAATTTATAAAAATACTACTTACATTCTTTAAGAATAAACAAGTTTTAATAAAATAAATTTTGGTAATTTTTGATTTCAGGTGTTAACGCTTTGGGAATCTTCCAGGGTCAAAGACTTAGTTAGAGTACTCAAATTTAAGCATATCCAAAGATATGTTACTAAAAATAAAAATAAAAAAAGCAGTTACCGAACTAAAATTTCCACTGCTACTGAACTAAACTTTTCACTCTATTCACCAACAGGTTTATTGCAGGTTACTTATTTTTATATGCATGTTAGTTCGTCATGTTGATGTTTATTTTTATTGAAAGACGACTATTTATACTAAGTAAGTTTTTTCCACATATCATGTACACTAGCATAGCTTTTAGTTTCATTCCACTTTGCAATTTTTAAACAACTACGTTAGACCAAATAAACATAAGTCTATTAAACAAGTGCCTAACTATTTTTTAATTTGTAATAAGTTAAATTCCATATAAAATAATTTGTAAGGTACCTAATAAAAAGGACTTTAAAGGAATTTGAATCGCATATGAATATTCTTACTATACATATGTAATTACAATATTAATACTATTTTGAATAAGAGAGATTTTTGTTTCCAAATTAAAGCAATTTACAAGATTATACATGTATAACATAATATGAAATGAAAAACTCTAGACTATGTTGAATTTCATGGTTCGCCTGAGTAGGAATGTCCACCTTGCGTCGCTATCCATTTAAAATTATTTAAAAGGCATGCAACCGCTTCTGCCCAGAGTCCCCAAGACCTATCTACGAGTGATGTGATCATCACGAGTGATTAAATAATTCAAGGAAACCTATTGATCACCGGACTGCAGGCAAAATGTGACTTACGACGATAATTGCGCCAATGGAAAATTTCCCAGCCTCAGTTTCGTTTTCCACAACGACATTTCTGCGGTCCGAGCTCCTTCTGACCAATGCGAACGAATTTTCTCTAAAAGGACATCTCTAAATAATTCCGCACCCCGGACTGGTTGCATATGATGAAGATTACGCGGTGTGACCGTAAGCTTGGAAAATAAAATTGTAAAAGTGATTGTTTGCGGAAAAGCGGATGTTCCCTATAAATGCGAAATGGAGCTGGGAATTTCAATTTTATGGTAGCCTTTCCGTAGGGTATAAATTTCATTTCTGAGCACAAATGTCCCGCCACCATGAATAATAGAGGGCCTATCCACAGGGTAAAACCGCAGGCAAAATCAAATGAAACCGCGCCCATATGTTTATTAGTGCGACAGATGTGTCCTGATGAAAGGGACATCATTCCAAAACCCTGGTTCGATCGGATCCACAAGGATTTTTATCTTAAAATCCTCCGGAGACTGTAAACATGTTTTCATTTGCCAGGTGAAGAATATCTTAAATGCAAATTTTTCGCGTACAAAGGATGAAGGCACCACGCCACGACTTTGAATCGTTCTATCGATTGTGCACCAGTTCGACTCCTTTTTATAACGTCCTACGTTCATAATCCTGGGAGGCAAGGACCCAGAAAGGCGCTGGGATTTATAATCGACCCCCTGCGTAAATATTTATATTTTGCTCATGTGTAAAGGGGGAACAGATGGGCATTATGCGCCAACAATTGACCCAGTTCCCTTGTGACAAAGTTGATCTATCGATTGTACAGGACTTATCTACTTGACGGCAAGACTGATAGATATGAATTTTTAGTGACACCATCTCCCCCGATTTGTTGTTTCGAAGGTGTTTTACACACGAAGCTAGATGCAGCTACTTCAGTTTCTAGCAGAGTTAGTACATATACTTAAAATCTTTAAAGGTATTAGGGCACTTAAGGCTTGCCCTGGATTTTTTCAAAAACTAAATTGCCAGTTACGTTTTACGATTACAAATAGAATCTCTTTGTCAAAAGGGTTCGTTACAAATAGAAAACATGTTCTAACTTTTAGAGCAGAGGTGAAAGCATGTTAAACTAGATACTGCAACCTTTTACAAAGGCACACCCGTTACGAAGGATGGATCTTTCACACACATGGTAGAGGCATACGGTGCCGGAACATAGACCATTCAGCGTCAGCTCAAAATTTACATATCGCTGAGTTGCTATTTAGGGAATCTAAAATACGCTTTTAAACATTTGCCAAAACTGTGGTTAATGAGATTTAGAAAAAGGTGGGCGACCTAGAAAGCAGAAATTTATATGGTCTTTACTTTAGAAAATCCATTTAAGAGCAAAGAGATCTTAAGAGCAGCTTGTAATAATATAAAAGTAAATAATTTTCTTTTAAATTAAACTAATAATACTAATAGTAATTTTAATACTTAAGTCTTTACAAAACAAATGTAAATGCAAGAATTTCTGTTTGGTTTGCATATGAAACAATTTTTTGCAACAAGTTAATTTAATTTTAATTGAATGAAACCATTTGTAAAATATGGCTTAAGAAAAACAAATGAAAAGTAATTTAAAATAATTGAGACCTATTTAATCTAATATGAGATTCTTATTTCACGTTGGGCTAGGCCGGATACCTGCACTACATACCTAAAAAATTTTTGTTGTAGGCTTAATTTATTAAGATCTCTCTTTAATTCATTTTATAAAAGAACTTGTGTGAATGAATAAATACTTCTGCGATCCAGTTTTTTAGCTCCTAGTCCCTTAATTATTTAATATTTCTTATTATATATCTCTAGTCCTAGTTAAAAAGACGAGATTCTACAGTAATACAAATTTCTTCCTTTATTTTATTTCTTATCCGGTCCATAGTGAGCTTAAATTGACTTATTTTACTTTATGCTTTTGCATTAACTATTCCTCAGGAGATTAGTTCAAAAACAAAAATAGTTGTGTTTCGTTTAAAAATGATTTTTCCAAGTTGGCAAAAGAAATTTGTTTTATTCTTAAAATCGTGGCATTATTTTCGCCAATTTAAATTAGGGCGCTTACTCATTTAAGCATACATCGCGACATCTAGCGACCGGAATAACGGCGACTTTTGCGCACGCTCGGCAATTGGCTGCCCTGCCGGGAAGAGGTAGACATTTCACCGGCCGACATATTTGTTCTTTCGTTCTTGAACTGCCGCGAAGACAGGAGTAAAAGCAGAAGTTCTGCGTATATTCTGTAAGAAGCATCCAGTATGAGAGCTAAGGTAATTCTGTTGTTTATATTTTAATTGTTGCCGTGAATTATATTTAATTGTGATGTGATTTAAAGCAATTACGATGTAATTTAAAGTGTTTTTTTTTGTGAAAAATGAACTAAAACGTGTTTCTTTTCCTCTTCATTTTATAGTGGCGTAAGAAGCGTATGCGGAGGTTGAAGCGTAAACGCAGAAAGATGCGTGCGAGGTCCAAGTAAATTAATCATCTAATTCCACTGGTAAGTTAAAAATGCTTTAAATTAGATAAAATTCAAAGAATTAATTTATAAATTCTTTGTGCAGGGCATCCGACAATCCCGGCCTCCATCTTTGGGAACTTGAGAAATTTGTTAATATTTTGGACTTAATACGTTTGCAGTGATAATAAATTTCCCATTTGAACGGACAACTTAATCTTTTATTCAAAATATTCCTGAAGTGGAAGAGATCTATTGATTGGGCGCAGGCATGCGTTTGGGAGTTTTTCCAGGTGTATGAAGGTGCGGTTAATTTTAAGGTTAGAGTGGGTGACACGTGTTACAAAGATTCGCACATTTGTGCTGAGGGCGAATCGTGAGGTGATTAATTTAGAGCAGGCGGAAAATGTGCAATTTCCACTCTGAATTCTCCAGGGTTTCATGCTTTAAATCGTGTTTTCCTTAAATTTGTTACAGCAATATTTCCCCAATTTCGAATAATTTGGTTCCTTTTATTAGGATTTTAGCATATAAATCGAATTCGAGATACACTTTTAATGGAATGACTAGAGTTTCGTGGATTTATTTATTTAAATGCTTTACATTTTTCCATCAAGAAGCGATCTATTTTGCTCGCCAAGATTAGTAACGCAGCGTTTCCCTCGTGCTCCCGATTTAAGAACAGACAGATGAAAAGAAAACCACAAATTACAAGTCTTATTCTTAATTCCGACGAGGCTTAAATCTGCTCTTAACATGGATTTTGAGTATAATTATTTTGATTTTATTCTTTTGGCTGTTGGTGTTTCCCATGCGGTTGAATAATGAAAATAGCCAACGGCATGATTTGGGCTTTTTCGTAATTGAGCTTTAAAATATCGTTAAAGGACTTATATAGTCGCAATTGTAATTTATCTCTGGGACTTGAAAGACGAACCATTAAATTAAGTTAAATCAGTTCGGCTGATGTGTAAATCTATTCAAGAAGCTAGTTTAACATTGGATCTAGTTAATAAAGTTAAAAATCTTAATATTTGCAAAAAATATAACAATTTAGCTAGTTCAGCATATGCTTGCTCTCTTTCGCTTGCAGATATTAAAATTATTTTGAATTAGATGCGAACGATAAATAGCTTTTGTGGTATAAAATAAAAAATTTCATATATGAATCTAAATCAGGACCTTAAATTGATTGCGTGTTGATTTTTCTTGTTATACCCATTAACGAACTGAATAGTGGATAAATTGAAAATTAAATTCTTATAAGAATTTAACATAAATCAACTACACATACGAAATGCTAGTCGTCCCTTTTTAAGTATTTCGGATGAATTAGAATATCAGACTGGGTGTTTATTGAAACATCCGATTCGAATAAGAATTTTTAAAAGGTAATTCAGTCAAGAGCAAGACTACAGGATTTTAATCGGCCAAATTGGAACCATCGAAGTTCAAGTTTAGAAAATTTTATACGATATTTAGAGGAAAGTCTTGTCTGATTAGTTTTATAGAGAATTAAATTCTTCAAAGAGTCTGAAATTTGTTTTTTCAATAAAAGTGAACTAACCCGTCGTATCTTATTTACTTTATTTAAACTGGGTGTTTGAGATTTCCTGGAAATCCTAATTTACTTTGGAAATTGGTTTCAACCAAAAAAAATTCTTCGATATAAAAATTTCGTTCCTTGTAGGGAGCTATTCAATTAAATAACACGTTAATCTTTTACTTTACCTGAAATATAATTCCCTCGATTTTGTGTAATTGAGAAGAAGGGAATGCTTAAATGATTGTCATATATTTTGATTTGAAATAAGATCCAATTTCCTGAAAATAGTTATATACCTTTTTGCTGCAAAAATGCAGTAAGCTTCCTGTTGTTTGCTTGTAAACCTACAATTCACCATTCCTTTTCAGGGAGTATTTAGCATACCCACCATATCCACAACAATTCGAGTAACGTTTCCCTAAATTTCAAAATCGATACCGAAAGTTTTGTTACAAAACCTGACAAATGAGAATGAGCACCATCGCTCATCAGGACGTTATTTGTAAACTTTTGGTTTTCATTAATCATCTACAAAAATTGTTAAGCGAAATTAACCCTGTCTGAATAGGGCCTAGTTTATTTAAAGCGTGAAGAATTTTTCTGAAAGCGGATAATTTATATAGGGGTGAACATTTCCTTTGTGTAAAATACGCATTTTGTGTTCCTAGAAGCGATTAAGGAAAATCCTGTTATTCTAATTAAATGTAATTTGACTAATTTGATTGGAAATCACTGCCTCAAGGATCTTATATCAGTCCCGTGCTTTACAACATGTGCACCTCGGATATTATCGAAACCATAGATTGCTAAAATAGCTTGTTTTCTTATAGTACTGTCCTATAATAGTCTAGAATTGAGGCTACTAAGATTATATATAAATTAGAAAAAAAAAACTGTGCCCTACAGGTATACTTCTAGAAATGGAAGATTAAAACTAACGCAAAAAATACTTCATGCGCATATTTAAGTAGCTCGTGCTCTACATCTCAATGAAACCATAGAGAGAAAACAAAAACAAACTAATTGAAGCCCTAAATCCACTTATAAAACGTCGCTCTCTGCTAAATAAAATAAATAGCAATAAGGTCCTAATATTTAAAATGATTTTAAAACTTATCTTGATCTACCATATGCCTCTCCGGTGGAAATTGCGCCAAAATATACAAATAAACTCCAAATACAACAAAACAACATTTTGAAAATTATTATGAATTGTACTGTTGGACAAAATTGTTGCTATAGACTTATAATCGATATTTGCTTTAAGAATACAAATATATATTTAAATTTATAATGAAATTTATTAAAACTGGATATTATCAGGTACTCTTTGATACGCTTTAATTCTAGACTCTATTAAGAGGTTTGTGAAATTTTCCTCAATTGAATTTAGAACGTATAACTAGAGTTTCGTTTCCCTTAACCTAACGGTACGAACTTATATTATTGTATTAGCGACACCAAAAAATAATGTGAATCTTACTAAATAAATAAATGAATTGAATTGACTAACTTGAATAATTGAGAAGATGAATATTTTTCACACTATCATAAATACTCAATAATAAATTTCAATTGATTGATTTGTGATTTGCTTAGGGAAATAATTTTTTTGTAAACGATGCTCTTCCCTAATAATGAAAACTCGAAAAAAACATGGGAAGCGTGGTTTAATTTCAATAAGACGTTTTTATTTACTGTCTTTTACGCCCTCATTTTAAACTTATGCTGTAATACATGTCTTCTTAGACTTATGCTGACGTATGAAAATCAATTCGAACACAATTGAAATTTCCTGCAAGATGACGCACATTGTAAAAGTTTCTTCTTTATGTCGAATTAGGACTCAACATTTTAGCTGAATATGCCGCAAATGTAACACATGTTTGTGGGTAAAATCATTGAAATGATTTAATATATTCCCTATTTCTCCTGAAATATTAAAATATTGAATCTAACATAGTTTAGTAAAAGTTTACGAGTATATAAAGTTTAATATCATCAAATTTTTATCAGAAAAGACAAATTCTTTCCATTTAAAAAAAAAAATATATTATAAATTTCTTAAAGCAACCTATTTTTAATAAATAATAAATATTTTATGAATCATTCTTTCTAATAGCGTTGTTTGCTTTAATTTAGAATATAATGTACTACAGTAACTATGTTTTGCTTAAAATTAAGTTATTAAAATTATTCAGACTGTTTATTGAACAATTTTGTGGTTCGTTGGCTTGGTTAGACCACATTCACCTAATTAAGAAGTTATAAAACGTGTCTCGTAAAAATAAGTACCCAATAATTTGTAGGTCTTGCCTTGTTATCGTGAAAACCACTAGAAATTGATGACCTACCTATGTAGCATATACAACACTTGCTGAAATATGACCCCTAAAATAACACTCTGCATCGAACGGTGGTCTTATTCGAGCGAAAATAATTCATGTTTTATATTGCGAAATCCTTCTAAATCAAGATTGCTTTTTACACCAATAGTGAAGACACGTCCATAATTCATTTGAACTGCTCCGACCAACTTTGGCTCTACACGACTTTCCTTTAAGCGAGATTTACGACACAATTACATTTAGTGTCCTCATATTCGCTGGGATGGTAATAATCCGAGGTTTATTGACCGATCTACTTATTTCGCTCATTATGCCCTGCCCTAAAAGGACATTCCGGGATTTGAATGTGTTTCAACAGTGCTTAACTGCGGGAGACGAACCTTAATAGTGCTGCGAATGCCCTGGACCGAGGACCTTTGACCTTGTTTTATTTTAATAATCATAAGCCTCAGGAGACAGGAGGTGTCCACCAGCTGGTCTGCTGCCCAGCAATGTATTCAATTGCTTCGCGGCGGCTGGTGGAATTTTAATTTGGGTCCTCCGCAAGAGTGTGGTATTTGATGGAAGAGGAAAATATTGTAACTTGGATGCGGCTAATAAAAATATAGTCGCACGAGACTGTAATAAAAGATGTCGCAACCGCTTGTTATTATTGCACCCAACGTAGCCTGTGCATTTTAGTTTTAAAGGTTTGTCCTATTCATTCAATTAATTGTGTATAGTCCCGAAGAAATAAATACATAAAACCTAATTTCTGTCCATAATTCTACTTCGCCTTTTGAAACATTACATCATTTAGGTCTTAAAAAAACTAACATTTTAAAACTCCTGGGATTTTTTAAAGAATTTTTAATAATAATGATCAACTTACGTCGCACTTTTCAGTATATTGTTGGAAACATTCATCTAATTCTAGACTAGGTACAGTTTTTAGGCTCTGTGGTTCCATTTTTCATATCCTATAATTTAAATAACTAAAAAGCAATTTGCATTTAACAATTTTGTGCTCTCCAGTTAAACTGAGCAAATCGTTTCTGCGTTCTCTGGTTTTGATCTTTAAGATAATTTCTATTTAGTCGATATTAAACAAGGAAGTGAAACAATTTATGACTTCTTTATTTGAATCGAATGAATCGACTACATTTGTGTAAACAAAACAAATTGTTTTATTTTATTTACATGAATTATTTATGAAAAAAATGCAAAGAAAATAATTTAGAAAACGAAATTATAAGCATAACCATTTCCTGAAAGTTATATCAATTGTTTTAGTCGCATAGTTAAGGGTGCAAATGTTTGAGTCAATCAAGGGAGCGGAGGAGTCCAACAGTCCGGGAAAATGAGTCGGAAAAATAATTAGGTCCCGTGGTACAATGGCGGAGTCTTAATTGAACTCTAGCCTCATTTCGGAAATGCACGCGCGTATTCAAGGGCCATTACGTAATATTAATTAGCGATAGTTCCGGTGTGCTGCAGAGTCGCAAGACAAATAATTTTGCGTCACAAAGGACTTTTATGGGGGCGAGGTGCCTGCCCTGCATTAGCTGACGCTATTAAAAAAAGTCACTTTCCAGTGGTGTACTTTACCCGTGTAATAAGGAAGACTCTAAATTCGCCGCTGAGCACAATGGCATCATTTCCAGCCGGAGTTGGTTAATTTAAAAAAGTTAATAACCCGCCAAGATCCGGTGGACGGAAGCAATTTTTCTTCTGTGGCGGAAGTTTGAATGGTGACTTTTAGTAGGAAATGGGACCAGAAATAGCCCGCCAGAGGCCTGAAAGTGGACCAGTGGTGCTGCCGTTACGATGCAAAAATTGATTTCCGAAAGCCCGCAGGAATTGGAATGCAATTACTCTGATGATCCTGAATGGGAAATGGGGAGAACGTGAAATGTGGCCATCAACTGGATGTGTGGGGGCGCAGCCGTTAGCACCCCATAATTGGGGCTGGGGTGATCCCGCTGAATGTGCCGCCTCCGGGAAATTACTTTTTCAACGAGCACTTAGGAGCTGTTTTTGTGCCGCGTTTAGACTTAAGTTAGATAAAGTTTTGAGCGAGGTTCTCATAGGAAGTCATTTGCCGTAAATAGGTTTAATTCTAAAGCACCTCGACGGCCATAAATCATGATGCCCGGAGATTTATTGAAGGGAGAATGGAAGGCAGTTGGCCTTTGCGCCAATGCGATTAGAAGGTCTCCTTACGTGAGGTGAATTTAAATGCTTGCCTCTTGCGTAACCGAGCAAAGGTTTAAATCAACGCAGCTCAAGAACGCCGTAATTTAAAAGGTCATTATGGGTGGAACTGAGAAGTATAATTAGAAAGTTATCCATTAGAGTAAAACAAGGATCGCCTTTTAGGTGCACGAATCACCACTGGTCCCAAGGAGTAGTACAAGTTCTGCAGAATTTAATGACCACTACTAAGTAGGCACTTTGTCCGAGTTTAGTTATTGGAAAACCATAAAAGGCTACAGCGAAGGCATGTGTTATGTAGATATCAATAAATTAACATTCAAGTAAATATTATTGAAAATTTAACCAATATGTTTAAATTAATAACTTTATCAATTTAGTAATTCATTTCCGTAACGATATTCTAATATTCAAAAGAAAATAAACAAACCCCACGTATGAGGTGTATTACCACAGTATTAGAGGTAAGTTTCACAGGTGTTTATTTTCGGTAGAATCGCAGTTTAAGTAGCAATAAAATAAATCCTTTTTCCACTACATTTATCTTGACCCGAGCGTATACAAGCTGACCGACCAGCATAAGCAATAGCTTCGCGCTCCTCGTTTCCTTTATTGATATCATTGGCTCTACTTTTATTGGTTTATATATAACAAAAATATAATCTTTTTGGCTGGAACTTCTTCCCTATTATAAGTATGCAAAAACAAAAAAGTAAAAAGTTTGAGGGCTGTTTTACATGTGATAAGTAACCCCATATTGTTTCGAATTAAAAAAATTTTGTTAAATACGACCATAACTTCAAAACTATTTACCGAAAACAGAATTGAACTACTGTGATTAATTAAAGAAATTCTTTAGGGTTTAGAATTACTATCTAATTATATTTCTTTCGTAAGGCCGGCAATTGAATGCGCTTCTAGAACTATTATTTGGAGTCCATCCTATACCTACTCAACATTTTACTAGAATAGAGCGAATAAAGCTCGTTAACTAAATTTTTAAGTTACATATTAAATTGCCATAAATCAAATGCGTTTAGATTTTCTTACGGTTAGGATTGAGCTTTTAATTCTGAAAGGATATGTACATATATATGTGGTAATTACTCGAAAATAGTTACGACCTTGACCAGGGGGCAGCACTCGAACGTGCATCCTTTGAATCTGCGCTTCGATGTTCTGGTTGCTTTTCAAGCAATTTTTGTTCTAATGAGAAGTGCTATCGACCGATCCCACACGTATTTGATTCTTTTTATTACACTTGAGTGTTATTTTACATGAAACCAAATTCCTATAATTTGATTTAATAAAATTATTTTGTGATTGTGAAACATAACAAGTTTTATAAGTTTTTCTTGAACATAATGAGGTACCAAGTACGTTACCCTAGAATTTTGGTTTATTACATAAACATTTAATTGCCTATTCATTTCTAAGAGGAGCAAGAGATACGAGATTCGTTATTACATCTTATAATTATCTTTGGTAATTAAATCATGATCCTTAGGCACTGAGAACATGACGCACTGTCAAGATTTGCACACAACTAATCAGCCCATTGATGGTTCTTGTGATGTAATAAATCATAATTCCTGGTTCGTTCTCTTGGTTAAGGAAATGTAAATCAATCTACAATACCACAACCAAGAAGTAATGTTTTACGTGAACGTAATTAGGATGCATAAACCACAAAAAGCATTTGGGTACATTTGTAAATCAATTGTGCTTCATCTTAAGAAATTTACTCCATCATAAAGTTGTATTGATAAGATATAATGCCTATTTTACACCCAATTATATCAATTTATGTCCTCAATGTCTGTCTATCTGCCTATATAAGCCACGGCCAGTTTTTCTAATAACTAATTTTGCTACCAACTTGAAATCCAGCACATTTGAAGAAGCCATTTGTCCGTATATATTCCTGGTTACAAACAAACAATCCAACAATTTTTTAAAAACATCAATTATTGTTTAAAAATCGTATAAAACATTTGTGTGAAATTTTAAAATTAGAAATGGTTGCATTTCAAATTTTGAAAATTTTTCTTATATAGTCTTATAAATTCTATTTTGAATTTCAAAAAAACAACATTATTAATAATCATCCTAGTGTAAAATAGCCCACTAATTGGTTGTGAACAATGATTGTAGTGAGTGCAAATTATTTGATATTCGCGTTGAGTTAAATTAGCAGTAATTGCCCGCTTAATAGGTTATAAATTAGGGTTGTGTTGCAATGCAATACAAGAACTCGGGTGCTGTAAATGCAGTATAAAATCAAGTGCAATTGTTGAAAGTTTTAGGAATAGGAAGGGGACCCATAAAATGGGCAATTCCTAACTTTGTAACTGTGAGGTATGCAGCTTACTTTTACCCCCATCGTTCTCGTAAAATTTTATAAGCTTCCCTTTTGCGAAATGTTCAACTCGAATGTTGTGCTTTAATAGTCCGCGAAAAGCGATATTTCCACACAATAATTTCACAGGAGCACGTTGTTACTGTGTCGAATGGCCTCCTAACATGTGATAAGAAATAAATCAGATGAACACGACACCCTCAGAAGCATACGAGTATGACTTTTAAGAAAAGCGGTTATGGATGCTCACCTGCCATAATAAAGTCGTAAAAATTGAAAAAAGTACGTATCTATGTATCCTAGAATGAAAACGGTGACACGTAAAACATGAGAAATTCCAGCTCACTTCGCCGGTGGCACACCCAACACAACTTATCAACTAATAGCACATTTTTCTGAAAGCTCTGCGCCGCTCTGTGCCGGGCAGACAAATCCTCGCAGACTATATTTTTCAAGTCACCACACCTACGCATGTTCACCTCTGCGATGGTGTCTTGTGTTGGTTGCGTTTTCCGTAAAAGAAACTTTTATAAATTGCTCCGTTTGCCGGATCCCTCTGTCCTCTATCTACACAAAAGCATTTCGCGGAGGCGGTACGGGAAGGAGATTAAATATTTCTTACCAGGTAAGGGTAGTAAAGGAACTGCGGAAGACGATGCTTTGAGCTGTGAGCCCCGTTCGTGCTCTATGCAGATGATGTGTTGGATTAGAGTCGAGTTCTAATGAAAACCTGTGGGCCAGGGCTCCAAAAAGGATATGATCCAATGTTATTATTTCTTATCATGCTCGAAATATAGTACCGCAAAACTCGAGGGTGTACTATAGACTTTCAGTAAGATAGTAATCCCCGGACGTATGTTTCTGGGACCACTGCCAAGTTTATTCCAGATTTACAGCAGTTGGGATTTAGAGGTGAGGGTGAAATACACCAGATCAATTTTAGGGTTTCTTAATAAAAATGTCGAAAAGATAGCTTTATAGAAAGGTCACAATATATTTACAACACGATTATTTTGAGTATTAAGAAATAACTTTCAAAGCTGAAAATTACAGACCATAATTTTAATTTTCAAATTAAAAACAAAATTTATATTAAGTACTCCTCGTTATCTTGCCTCCAATTGATAAAATATACAAACCGATTTAGCTGATTTAATGTGCTGTATTTAATTTGATTTAGAACTACAATTGTATGCTACAATTTTACGGTGATTATATAAAAATGTTCTAGATTTTCTACTATCGCAAATTTTATCTAAACCGAAATATTGAATATTTTCAAATAAGTTTATATGAAGTGCTTAAATATAAGGCCATTAACCGAGAACTACGAATCTGAATGTACGTTTTTGCAGGGAAAGTTGTAATGCAAATCGTAAAAAACAAAATAAATTTAATCTAAATGAGTACAGAAACTAATTTCAAGAATATAGTGTCTTTTCTTATGAGACATTTAAATATGTTAAAATAATTTATGGTACGAGTAAAACTCAAAGTATATCTGTAAGAATTTGTTTGTTTACTCATTTATTTTACTTTCCAACAAAATTTTACTTTAATATAATGCTTGCGTCATTTAATATCTCTTTCTGCACTATATCCATATACTTTCTCAGTAAATATAAACTGTTTACAATTTTAACTCAATGTTGATCTCAAATTAAATGAATTTCTCTATAGTTATGCATAAAGTGCATGTAGTCTGAAAGTGATAATCGCAATTTTTTTTATAGAACATCACGAGTTTGATATTAAAAAAACCAAGTGTTGTGCATCTTGGTATTAAAGATTAGCGGCGGAATTATCTTGATGATAAATAAGGTTCAACTTAAGATAACAACTATTTCATACAATTCTCGTAACTATCTAGTAGCGTAAAGAGCGCAGAAAAAGTGATAAGTTACTTTCTTTTTTAACTTTGGTGATAAGATTCTTATAAATATCTCGGGGGAATGGCCGTGTTGATAGTGTCGGTTGCAAGATGAAAGTGCTGGAAGTCGTATTTCTCGCCGGTGTCCTATTGGGAGCCGCACAGGGTGCCCTCAGCCCCCGACTCGTAGGTGGGATCTCGGTGGATACGTTTCGTCGGTTTCCTCATCACGTTTCAATCAGAACGATAAAAGCAAACGGAGAGGCTCGGAACTGCAGCGGCTCCATATTGTCGGACACATGGGTCCTATCATCGATTGGGTGTGTCATCGAAGGCGACCGATATCAATTAGATTTCCATCGTCTATTTCTGAGCAGTTCGGCAGGCTCATTTTCTGTATTGCTGGACAACTCCTATGTGTTTGTCTATCCGACCCAATACGATGATTTGGCTCTAATTCGGCTCCCCGTAAGACTGGTCTTTTCAGCCTCCATCAAACCGATTCCCCTTTTTAAGGAAGACGTTTACGTGGGCAATCAATTCGCAGTTATGCCAGGCTTCTCAGACAACAAGAGCACCCTAGCGTACGGCATGTTCCGTATTTCTGCGGCGAAAGACTGCCAAAATTTAGACACCCCCTTCGATGAGTACTTGCAAATTTGCGCGCGGGCCTGGTACCAGACGAACAACGTGCCCTGCGGGGGAGACGAGGGCGCCGGCCTAATTGTCGGATGGCCTGCTAATCCCCGCTTAATTGGAGTATTTTCGACACCTATGTCCTGTTCGAGCTCTGGCCCAGCTATTTATATGAAAGTGTCCAGATACATCCAGTGGATACACAGCATCACTGGGAATTTGGACCTCTTAGATTCAGATATGAGCATCATCCCGCACATCCCAGTGCCCACGTTGTCCGATTTTTCGGTTAAATTGTAATAAAAATGTATAAATGCGCTTCTGCTCTACTTTCTACGATGCATTGTAATGGCTAAACATTTCTAGATATACGAGTACGAGAAAAATGTAATCTTCTTGTGCGATTTGCGATTTTCATATTTTGTTAAATCCTTGAACCTACCAAGGACCGATTATGTTTTGAATCAAAAACAACTTCTTAATCCATTCACTTTGCTTATACTGCTCAGGCTAGTTAATATGGAAATTTATTCAATAATCACTGCACCTACAACACCAAGTTTTGCATATCAAACAAAATTCTAAATTTAAACCTAAAATAGACTTACGATTTGGGTTTTGCTGGTACAAAATATTTTTGTGTTCATATATTGTACATGCAAATGAAGTTGGTTATTGTTTTGAGCTCTAAAAGCATTTTATTTTTGCGGTGAACATATCTAGAAATTTTCACATGAAATTTATGATGGGGTTTTCAATACCCCAATATTTTGTTTTTTTTTTAGTTAAAGCACACTACTTTGGAAATTGTTCTTTTCGAACCGAGAATAAATTTATTACAAAGTATCTTTCTTTGCATCCAAAAAGTGCCTCTTCATAAATTTTGAAAAATCGTATAGGTTTTGAAATACGTGTAATTTAAAAGTACCGTGAAGTTAATTTCATCTTATGTGCGCTTTATACGTCTAAAACGAGGTCTGCACCGCCAGGGTGCAGTTTCAATAGAAAGGAACAGCAAAATATGATCATAATTTTGAATTTAATGGAAAAACATTGTATTTTTTATGTATTTTCGTTATATTACAATCCGATAAAATTTGTTGGCCATACAATTTACATTTAATTTTTGTTCTCAACTTATTTTTGTTACTTATAATACATACCTATGTATTTGATTTTATAAATGAAGTGAAGTATCTATATATATTTTTCCAGTAAACAATAAATTATGGTAGATCTTAAGCATTTTAAATATAAAATTTGTTTTTCCAGTGATGCTTTATTCTTAGTTTAAGCCAATAAATTTTCTCTCGGTGCAACGAATGGCTTTTGCTTCCTTTGAAAGGAAATTCCAAGCTGTAGTCTTTGTTCAGAATTCATTCAATAGAGCCTTATTTGTTCCTCCTTCATTGTGCGGAATGTTATTAATTTTGTCCTTTGGCTCTTAGGGACTAACCATCTATTTGTTACGTGGGCTGGTGGGAAATGCCCTGAAGCCCTGAAAAAGGTAGGATACCCTATGTCAACTTGGGTTTCCTATAACGTTAAACGGATTGAGTTAGGTTTCCTGGGATAGAGAACTAAATCTTTCTATCTTTGCAGAGGCAATCCGAATTCAATTGATTCCCCCAAAAACGAATTTTATCGCATACTTAACGAACCCTCTGTCTTCATTGCAATTGGACCATAAATTAATATTCTCCACCTTGTTCGGACAATTCGATATTTTGGTGTAACTAAAGTGTCATTTCCAGTGCACATAACGCAAATTTGAAAATCCCCACTGTGGGTGATCAAAGCAATTTCAGTTTTCGTTGTGGCAACTTTGCCAGCTTTATTGAAAGTTCAGATGATAGAAACTCTCAGGTGGCTGTACCTTCTGAAGAAAATTAAATCTCAAAATTTCCAGCAATTGGAACCCCTGGAGGTTAGGGGACTTCTGTTCTCCAGTATAATTTTTTTTTCCTGGATAGCTTCCAATAACTTTTAACGATAATTGATTTTCATGGTGAACCGATTAGACTTTATTGTGAGATTGAAGCTAGAAAATTCCCGGGTGGCTTCCCAAATATGTTGTGTATATTTAAGGGGCCATAAATGACGTTGTGGAAATTTGCACCATTAAGTGGGCATTTAAATAGACGTTAGGTACTAAAACGTTCCGTTCTAGAATCTTTAAGAAAAGTTTAGTGAGAGAATTACATGTAAAAATGCATTTGTGACCCATTCTTGGGGAGTGTGCATGAAATACACTCGTAGTAAGTTATTAATACTAAATTAGGCAGGCAATAGCTTACACATTAATATTGTTTATATTTTATATACTACAACTACTTCATCTAAAGACAATTATTTCCTTAGCTGCGACTAAAACGCAAATTATAATATTAAAATTTGAGCGACGTTGCATTAAGTTTTTGACGCAAAGTGTGTATAAATCTAGACAATTTAACTTTACATATTTTTACGAATTAAAAAATGTTTTATGTGGTATAACTAAGGATAAATTTCAATTCAGTGCAGAATTTGCTGCTTAACCTGAATCCAGAACCGAAGTATAAAACGTAGCTTTATGTTTTCAAAGTATATTACCCTTATTTGTCGTTAAAATAAATGATAGAATTATGTGCAATTTAATTTTTCTCGATTTGTGTAAATTGGGGGATAGGTGTACACAAATTTCACCTTTAGTGAAATATAAGAAAATCAAACCTTTTGCGCCACCAAATTAAATTTTTTAGTTTTAATGTGCAAATGAAGATGCTAACTGCTGATAAATATGCATGACTTTAAAAATAAATGAGTATAAAATAAATAGCAATAGAAATGGAAATTTGCCTATCTATAATTACGAGTTAATTATGTAGCTTTTGTATTTCTATTTTTGGACTTAAAGAACAAATTTTATCAGATGGAAACCATTCAGAGATTTTATTACTCATTTTATTTATGTGGACCAGATACATTTCGTCACGTTACGCAAAACCCCAAGTTGTAAAGCCAGTCGAATGACCAAAGATTAGACCCAAGAGGAAAAATGTGTTTTTTGGTTTTTTGCCCAGATAGAGTATTGGGGAAGGAAGTTATGACATACTCCACAAATATAAGAAATGTACTGCAGTCTGAAAATCTTGTTGTGCTCAACAAACAGGGGGATTTACGAGTGACCCTTTTTTTGGTGTATTATGTTTATGATTCAGAAAATTCTTTTTGCACTTGAACAGTACACAAATTGGTAATTTCCGCAAAATGTAATGTGAGCCACTAAATCTCTGCAGTCGACGGAAGCTCCGAGCATCATATTTGAAATATGGAAAATGAAAGGCTTTTCGTACGTGGCCCTCAGGCGCACATATTTACATACGTACAAAGCTTGCAAATTATATCTAAAAGCCTGTTCGCTTCCCACATTATCACAGAAGCCTCTACCTAATGCCGAGCGAGCGTTAACTTAAATTAATGACCCTCCCACCCGGGCAATTTTGTAGTCGCAGACATGATAATTAATTTAACTTCACCTTGAAAGTTTTACAGGGATCCGAGAAAGTTTTCTGGATGTCAACGGTAGCAATGGAAAAATGAGGCAAACAACCAACCGCCCGGTGTTTTCGGGTAGGGAAAAAATATTTTCCGGTGAAGAGTTACCTTTTCTTATAATACAAAAGACTCTACACGAGGGCGCGTTCACGACACTTGCTCGTTACTGCCTGTACGGACCTGCTTTTTAGCACGCCTGCACTCGAAAAAGGAGCTCGAAAAGAATTCCCTACGCAAGGAGGCCACCGTCTGCAACTTCATGGGAGTAGATCAAATCGGTGGCCAATGTTTTAATGGATATGCGTGTCGCACGCAAATTTTCCAGTCTTACGAAGGGCCGAGCGCCTTTAGTTTGAATAATTCCAATTCACTGTAAACAGACCTTTGTAATGCGGCAAAGAAATGGGCAATTATTACGCTAGAGTAACTCTAATCTGATTCAGTTGGGAGTAGGAGCTTAAGGCCACTTGCAGCCGATTAAAACATTATTTTCGTGGAGTGGGCATAAAAGGGTCCAATTGTCCAAAAACTTTGTCTCTGTCCTTTTAGTTTTTCCGCAGTCGTAAATTGTTTGGAAAAATAAACTTTCCTGATATAATTGGAAAAGGCTAGGGGATTTATAACCTTGACACATTAAGATTGAAATTGATCCTTTCACTGGCACTTCAATCTCATCAATTTCTACTTTGTTAGAGATAAATTTTTTTAGTAAAAATAATTAGAAAAGAGAAATTACTTTTTTACCATATAAGAAGGGAAAATGCTGCTTTAAATTAATTTAAAAGGTATGCATTTAAGTATTTAATATCGCGGAAAATTGGGATAGAAAACAAATCAGTTTTCAGTAAACATTTCATAAATTAAAAAAGGCGACATTATAACACTGCAACATTCAGATTATTTTGGGTTGAATTTTTGCACTAGACTTAATAAAGTTAATTTTTGTAACCTATTTAGAAAAAGCCTTAATCGATATTATGCTCGTTTCGAATATCCTCAAGGCTAAAGGTCAATCAATTTGTTTGTCGTAAGCATCTTGTTTGCTATTGGTCGGATTATAATTAGGGTAGTTATACAAATTGTAGATCGACCAATTTTCTACAAAAAGGTCATAAACATAAGCGTGTACATTGTTTTTACATAGAACAGAGCTCGACAAAATTATGGATTCCGTGAAACTACAATACATACCAAGCATTTTCAAAACATCTATTTAATGTTATTTTACAAATCTTTTTAAAGTAAAAATATTAATTTCGTATTTGTTTGATTGAGGGAATAGTTCATATAAAACAATCAAGAAGAGTTTTCTTTTATTGTAAATGAAATGATATAATTCAAGATCTTTTGAGAATGCCTAACTTATTATTATATTATAATTTATTTCTAGAATTAAACTTTATTAGTTTTAGTTAAACTGCTAGGAAACTTAATTGTAAATGAATACATATAGTCGACAGTTACCTAATTAATTAATTAATGAATCTATCTGTTTCGCTATATTTTTGTTGCATTTGGTTTTGGCCATTTTTAAAGCAAAAATTAGGATTTTGATTTGCACTAAGAAAGGGATAGCTTACGATGAATAAAAGTTAGCATAATTACGTGGCCCTAAATCATTGTTATGTGACTATGGGCTTGGATTATGACGGTTATAAAAAAACTTGAATGTTGTTGGTGAAGCTATTGGATATTAATTTTGATAGTCAAGAATTTGTTCATAACTTAATGTCTAAGGTATAATACCATATATTCTACCTTAAACCACTTCTTACTCTTACAATCTATAACACTTTAAAGTTTAGGAATCAGCATATATTGGACTATTGTAATATTAATTAGTTAAATTAAAATCGCTTTGTCAATAAGAAAATAATCCAAGTTAAAGTCATATTTACTAATGGTGTTCAGAGGTAAATGAAATAATGCTACTGAAATTCTTAGTAGTGTTCATATCTCCAAATCTAAGGTAATCGCAATAAAGTGCGGTGGAATTAACTTTAGGTTTTTATTTGAAAGAGAGGAAACAATAGACAGAACTTTGAAAAATTTGTTTTTATAGACGGCACAATTAGTACGTAAAATATATCAAGTAGCAGCTTCGGTTTATAAATCAATTGGTTTTGCTCAAATGTATGACAAAATATATACATATCGTATTATCACGCATGAGATTCTTTCAGCAAAATATTTTAAACGTTTTAGTTCCTTAATATCATTTTCTCACATTGACGTGATTTATGATAGAAACATGAAAACGTTTAGACACTCTTATCTAACTTTAAAATGTATGTATGATATTTGCAGAATCATTCTATTGTCATAAATTGGAATTTTCTATGAGTTTTCCAATATCCGTTTAAATTTTGTAATGTTACATGTTCTCAAGATTGTCATTTAGTTCGAAATAAGAATTAAAATTGAATGGAAGGGATCAAGTTATCTTGATGTAGTTTCTCTTTTAAAAAATGCATATGTGGTGCGAGTGCACTATAGAAAATTCCATGGAAATTTCATATGCAAAATTTATCGTTTACGTGGCCACTGCGTCAAAGAGGGATATTTGGATTGAAGCAAGGTTGATGATTCTGGGATTCTAAATAAAATATCCTACTAAAAGACAAGGATCAATTCGTTGTGTAACTATAACCATTCGTCGCAAAGTCCACCCCAGTTATGCAAATAAGTAAATAAAACTACTTGATCCCTCCTCACTGGTTGCTGACATTCGAATCCGTGAAGACAGTTTTGATGGAATTTCTATCACATATTTGCAGAGAGCTCTATTTCAAGGGGATTCCCCTTTTCCCGAATAAAACAGTTTGCAGAAGCATAAAAAGCTCTGAAGAAACACAATTTTCTGTCATTCGCCATATCCGGCCGCCTTGCCATTGGTTCCCGGGGTATGTCGCGATAAATCTAAAATGGTTGAGAAAATCCTTTAAAGTCGCTTAAGCATCTATTTCTATCAAAGCGTATAGAAACCGGACGAGGTTTCCATGCTCTCGTTTAAAACTTTGAAAACTTGAAAATGTGTACCAAGATGGAAATGTGTGCGCAGAAGTCCTTTTTCCTGTGGCAATGCGAGGACAATGCCAACGACCAAGGAGACTTTAGGGGAGGAATGACAAAAAAGGAAAACGACAATGGGACCCCATGTCATTACAACGCACAGGACTCCTGGCAAATTCAAAGTGTGAATCCGTGTACGGAGTATCTTTGTATCTGCCCTGCAAATTTTGCTCGGAGGAATACAAAGCAGTTATTGTTTGGAACAATAACTCCAAAGTAACGATGCAGTGGCGACAGGAGCGCAGTTGCTTCTGAAAGACTGCACTTTGGTGCACAAGGAAATGAAAAAAGAGTCGCTCAAGCCGCCTCCCGAAACACTTTACCTAATCACTTTTCGACGCGCTCGAGAGCCTTTAAATTTTATTTATATACGCTTTTCTCGAATTAACATGACGCCGGGGTACTTTTGACCTTTTAGGAGACATTTTCATCTCATAAATTTAACCCCCTCCCCATCATCTCGGAACCACCCACAAACCCACGAAGTAGTTCATATGAAACTAAACGAAATTGAGGAGAAAAACCAGAGAACAGATTACTTTTCTAGATAAAATTTTGCATCCTAAGGGTTATATATTTTTTAAGTCTTGATGATGGAGAGAAGTCACCCATGAATTTTTCATCGTCTAACTCCGCTCACTTAAAAATTAAAACTCCCCGGGGCTTTCTATTCAAGCAAAAATCATTCTCGAGCATTTATTCGTCCGGAGATGGGGACATGAACGATGCAACTTTTCTCAAAAATATTAGGGCACTGCAAAACATAAAAATTTTCTCGTTATTCCATTGTTGCAGGCACTAGTTACGATTTTCATATATAACGAGGGACCATTCTCTCGACGGTGAATTATAAAATAGGAGTTCGTTTCGTACATATCTCTGTAATGCCAGGTAATTGCTTTCTACATGTAGGTGGATTCCCGCTTCTATACCTCGTTTTGTTATATAAAAAACATATTCTGACATATGTCTGTAAATAGAAGCACAAAAATGAACTTAAAAATTTGCTTACAAAGAAAAATTCTTAGGGGTATATTTTGAAAGATTTAGTAGATAAGGACAGGCCTTGTCCTTTAAGTACCTTGGAGGCTTTTTGTTCTACGTGGAAAATTAAGAACTCTCAAAATTGGGATATAATTCGTTGTTAAAAATCGCAATTTCAGTAATTGGGATTTTGAAAATTTCATAGAAGTGTAATGTAAAACAGCCGTCCATTATATTATATTTTTTATTTATTTTTTGTATGTATAATGTTCATATCAGCCGGATTTGTACCTTATGTATACTACAATATAACCATAACTTTTTAGCTTTTTCGGATATGGATGGAAAACAATATTTGGGTTAAAGTTATAATAAAAAGGATAATTTTACAATAACTACAAACAAATTTGATCAAAATTGTTGAGGATCGATATACTAACTTATCTAAATTTAGGCGATCTTTCGTGGAATGGTCCATAAATAAAATTACTTAAGTAAGATTCAATCCAAACATCAAATAGTGATCAATCACTTTGATTAGCAGATACATTCAAAATTATTACAAATTCAATGATTTAATGTGTCATCAATTTTGTTGAATACAGAGCGCGTCATTCGGTTTATGTACGTATCGGAATTGTACAAAAAAAATAGGAAATTGATTATAGTAATTAATTGCGCATCAGTGATGATTGCAAACACCATAAACCCCAAACGATGTTTCGCAATGTGCAAACTAACATGCATTGATTTAATAACTTTTTAATTTCACTGGGTATATTCAATCTTAATTAGTCTTGTTACGACTTATTTTCATCCAAAAATATTTTCTTGTAGTAAGTATGGATTCTACAATTGCCGCAGGAAGTTTGTATTAATAAGATAATTCTAGAAAGACAATGATTATGCTTTGTGTTTTATATTTGGGTTATAGTTATCCCCGAGCAAAGAGCAAGATTTATTTTTGCTTTTATTGGTCTAAGCTTTATACGCCCAACAGGATTTTTTTGTGCTATAGTTTAAGTCATGTAAAGAATGATTCAGCAAAGACACCCTTAAGCAGAGACAAATTCCTTGGATTGTGTTGCTTTTGTAGGCTCTAGGAGGATGTTCCCGACTGAGAGCTAAATTGATGATGCGATATATTCTCTCAATTTAATAAAAAAAAAGACCTTCAGGGAGCATTTATCTTAGAACGTATTACTTCAGTGACAAGCATTAATTATGAGGAAACGCATGAAATTTTTTATTTATATGGATCATTCTGATGACCGATCTTTCAGTCTTTGTAGGGATAGAAGAAGGTAACCGGATATTAAAATCCTCCACTACTGCTTAATGTAAAAGTCTGAAAGTAACTTCGGGTTTTTGCGATGTTGCGTAAAAATGTTCAAAAATGAAATTGATTAATTGATTATAAATTGCCTATACCTTAGATCAACTATGATTGATGTTTGACGGAAGACTGAATAATTTATTTATTTTATCTGTATAGATCGCCTTCAAATAGTATTAAATAGCTGACTGTGGGAGGGTTCCAAATTTTTAAGTCGATTAAATGTCTTTCTGAAATTTACATTTCCACTTTGATGAAGTAGGTATGGCATATGTATGTAAGCTCTAGTTATAGAGCATAGTATATTGAAAATATTTACATATTTCTTAAAAGTGAAGTATTTTATTCAATTTTAAATGCAAAAGAGAATTTTAGCAATGGTTTCAAAACGAAAAGCTCTCATCAGGCTTTATCGGTAACTGGTTCTTTGTCCTAATTTAAGTGCAAATTCAATATTATTAATTTTATTATAAAGTCACTATCTCACAATTGACTAGCTCATAAATTTTACTTGTTGTATGTTCGATCCGGCTTTTCGGATTTGAGATACAGCTCCTTTTGTCGGACGGTTCCATTTAATTCTAGGTCCACACCTTTCCTCGCCACGTCCAAACAATTTGGCGTTGATTACATTGTAGTTGCTGGGCCACGCAAGCAATACTTTCAACAAACAACTTTAATTCCAGAATCTCATTTCCCGAAAGCCTTTGTCGTAAATACGCATAAATTTCGGAATCGATTTGAAAACATGAAAATACATAAAATTTCTCAGTAAAAGTTTCACCTTCAAAATACAATTTTCTTTATTTGAGCATCGCAAGAGTTGAAATGAGGTAACTTAATTTAACGCGTTCAGACGGTTCAAACACCGATTAGGGTATGATTGGTGCAGCAAGAAAAGTTTTAAAGTGTAACGTCATATCGGTTTTACCCTTACGCCACTGTTAACTTTTTCTAGATAATCTTCCTATTCACTATATTTAAAATGTTTTACCATTAGAGATCCTTGCAAATTTTGATGGGTTATTATTACGAAGAAGTTTTCTTAGTTTTCCATCTTAAGAGAACTATAAAGACACGCCATACACAGCTTTGGATGAAAAGGGTTTGAAGGTTTGAGTGATTCATTACATTAAAAGTTACATTCAAAGCAAGGCGTTCAGTGATACTTAATGCATTGCACTACCGTCATTATGAACCTTTCGTAGAGGTAACTGACTGTAATTTCGTTTAATTACTACTCAGTTTCAAGAATTTCAAACTTTAAAATTTTCGGCTTTTAAGGGTGAATTATATCAGTGTTAATTATCGCTAAAAGCATCCATTTAACGGCTTAGTGCTTTCCTTAAATTTGCAGGTACTTGTTCGGATGTCTCAATTTTGAAGTATTATATTAATGAAAGGAATAACTTTGATGCGAGCATAATCTTGAAGGACAGACGACTTTTAAAATATTCTACAGGTTGTATTCCGGAATCCATTGTTTTAATGAGTTCTGAATGCAGTATTTAAAAGCATTTTATATGTAGTGCATTTTAAGTGTTCAGTCTGAACAATTTTTTGCATTAAATTACAGTAGATGTAGAGATTTTGTATATATCATAAATTATTTATTTTGAAACTTTTATAAATTTCTTTATTAAGTTATCGAATCTGTTTAGTAATAAACAGGCTCGAAATTCACAATGCAGCCCGAAAATAATTCTTTTTTGATCATAATTTACTACAATTTATGGTTTATGTACATTGAACAATTTAGAGTAGGACACTTTAACGAATCGATTCGCATAAAATGTTCAGTAACGAAATTGTCAACATATGAGTAAGTAAATTATTTGATTTTCTCAATTACATAAATTGCCTTTGCTTCTATTTATAAACCTCATTAGCGTGGGTAGAAAATATGTTAACGAAGGCCAAATTTCTTTCCAATCACAATGAATCAATAATGCTTCGATGGGTATACAAAGCGAGAGAAGAATTAAGTGCATATTAAGAAATATTCATTCAATTCTCACCCACGCGATTACACACTCATTATGAAGTGAAATTTTAAAAATGAAAACACCACCCACACATATTTTACTTTAAACAAGCTGTGATGAGAAATTTAATTATTTCAGGTGGGGTGGGCCGATTTTTGTATATATTTATAAACGATTTATAACGAACTCCTTTGTAACAAAAAACCCTTTATCTTATAATCCACACACTCTTTGTAACGTAACAGTCATTCTCTAATTTGTGTGTGTAAATTGAGCTGTTTTGTTCCCCCTATTTAATGTAAACTCTCTATGAAATAAAATATTCAGTACCTTGAGTTTTGTTATAAAGAATTCATATTGTATGTACCGTTTAAATGCGGTTTAAGGTTTAGCTTACTTGTAGAAAAAATGTTTAATCAGTTCAGTAATTAAATAATATGAAATGAATTTAAGGAGGTGTTCTGTTAAAAACTTTCCAAAGATTCAGATTTTCATTTCAAATATATTAATTCTAGGCAAACTTTAAAAAAGTAATGCTACCATTCGAATGGATAATTTCTAAATTTTAGCTATTATCTGTTTTTAAAATCTTGGGCTGTGACGTCCTTCAAAAGTATTTTTCGCGAAAGTATATTTTTTAAAATATATAAGTTATTAAAATATAAAGTTAGTAGTTTATGGCTCAAGTCCGGTCAAACTCAAATTTAACCTTTTCAGGGACGAATTTTTTAAATGAGGAAAAAGTAGCTTAAAATTTTGTTTGAATACATATTCACTTATTTTTGTTTATGAACTGAATGTAAGACAAAATTTAAAAACAAGTAGTACTTTATATAAAAATAAACTAAGTTCACACATTTGCCAGTAAAGCGCTATTAGTACAAAAATAAAAAACCTAATTTTATAAATGATATCATTAAAATAAAGCAATAACTAAAACTAATTAAATTTTACACAATTGATAATTTATTTATCAAATGTTCACAATATTTTTCCAATAAACGAAAAAGAAATCTTGAAATAATCAGAGGCAATTTTGAATTATTTTTAAAGCGGTGAATTTAAGTAGAATAAAATATTATCCGTGCTGGTATACTATAAAGCTTTTGGCTTTATTGATGAAAGATAATCTAATGCAAATTTGCGTAACAGATATTTTTTTCCAGTAGTTTTTGAAATCGCAAAGAAATCTATATGTGTGGCATACGGTGAAATACTAATTACTGAATTTAACAATAATAAGATGATCTGTTCATAATATTTAAAGGTTGTATAGCAAAAACCTATACAATATAAAATTAGAGTGTAGCATAATCCTAAATATATTAGTCTAGTAGTGATATAGACATAAAGTTAACTGTTGCTTAAATTGATTCTAGTGTCCTCAATTTGTTTTCTAATATTTGTTTGTTTCTGATATTATCAGTGTAAAGTAAAAAATAAGAAGCTATTTTCCCTTTAAAACGCAACGTGAAAAACAATAGCACAAAAATCATTTTAATCAGTATCAATTATTTTTCTTTAAAAGACAGGGAAGATTCGAATCCATACGAGTAGAATATTTACTAATGAATTTCGGAAATAAATTCTTAAAACATTAATTCAGAGAGGCATTTGCACATGATTGTATTTAATTCCATTTCTTTACAAATACCAAATTTTATTTTTTAGCAACTTCGCAGGGAATGAGAAATGAATAGTAAGTAAATATTTAGCATAATAGAATCCAAAATCCATCCAGAAACATATTATATAAATGCATACATTTTGGAATTCCGATAATATATTGCTCTGGCTTTGACGAATAATAAATATTTACCCAGTAAGGAATAAACATTCCGATGTTTTCAACTATGCAATGTGCATAGTTCTGAGCAATCGTTCCAACTACGCTTTGACCGTGATTCCAAATATGCTCTAATCAAATGAAAAAATGTTAAATACCAATTTCAGGAATATTTTTCTCAAGGGCTTATTCTGTGTATATATAAGGAAAACATCTTTAATGGGAAGACAGTCTCGGTTCTTTAAGGTATTGTATGTATTCCATCCTGAGTAAAACAATATTGCCAAAAATTCAATGAATATCTCGGAATACTCGTATAAGATATCATCATTCTTGCCAAGTGTATTTGTTGCTGTTGGTGTAGCAATAATTACGGCAGTACGGTAAGTTACATTTTCTTTTTGAAAAACGCAATATACCTACGAATAGATTATTATTGCCAGGGAATGGGCATTTAAGAAGATCGACATACGGTTCTTGTTTCAAAAATTAAAGTATGGGCTTGGACAAAAGGAGATAAGCTGGTTCGAAGAATTCCTAACAAACAGAAGAAAGCGAAGGAAGATTGTTCAGATGATTTCGTCGTTAGTTAGGTGTATTTCAGGGTTCAGTCTTAGGAACTCTTTTGTTCTTATTGTATATTAACGACAAAGGGGCTGTAATAAGTCATTGAAAGTAGGTTGATGATACGTTGATTTATGCAGCAGGTAATAATTGTGTGGAAATAAGGAGGAAGATCCAAGAGGAGGGCCTTGATAACTTGAGACAGTGGATAAAAGCAAATAAGCTGGAACTTAATTCGGGGAAAATGCGTAGGCAATGCTGATTAATGGAGAGGAGGATATGAACTTGCTCGTTGATGGAGAGGAAATAGAAGCGTTTCGGTACTTAATACCTAGTTGTACTAATCGATATTAGATTAAAATTGTGGGAGCAAAAATTGCGAAAATTTAAAATAATTTGTTTAATGTATTTAAAAAATAAGAATAATTTTTATTATAAGCCAATGATTGTGTTTTTAAAGGATAGAACTTAATTTCCTGGATAGTTTCTACTTTGTTATTAACATGATAAAAAATTCCAAGCGTTTTAAAATAAATTTAATTCAAAGAGCAGAGCTATGCGGCACGAGTTGTATATTTTTTATAGGTACATGCAATTGCGATATATTTTGAAAACTCTGGTGGTGCACCGATAGTTATCTTGATTAGTTGATTTACATATTTCCATATAAATTTCCTGCAGTTTGGGAATGCAGATCTAAAAACTTCAGTTCCTTTACATACAAAAACTGGTGCATTGACGAAATTTAAATATTTACCTGTTTTAAAAGCGCATTACCGCAAACGGTGATTTCCCCGTGATATGCAAAATATGAAATATATCGGTAGATACTGCGATTAAAACTTACACACGGACGATTCAACAAATGCTCGCGTCTCCGTGGAATAGTAAGAGTAATGAAAATTTTGAGGGCCAGGAAAAGTAATGTATGGCTTAAAATCTCTTTAACTTAATTCAGCCTCCTTCGTGACCAGGAGCTATTAGACGATGTTGGAAATAGCTGAGTGACGCCTATTCGTCAAATCACGCGATATTTTTATCTGCTTCTATAAGTAGCTATCATCGGCATGTTTTTGGTGCCCTTACAGCGTTATGTACACTTGTCTCCTCGCGGATCGATTAATGGCCTAGAAAATATTTTTATACGAGTGAACGTTGACTCACAATGCACTCAGTTTTCGATATCTTAAATCGCAAGCGTGGAAAATTTCCTACTGTCCAGGAAATAAGTGATTTCCTGCAACTCCTCCACTGTTTCCTGCTGACCTATCGGGTTGGAATTTTAAAAAAGGTTTCATTTTGCACAGCTGTGCAAAAACCGCATTATGCTCTTGCTGATAGTCTGGTGTGATTAAAGACCCCGAATAGGGTCATAAAGAGTCCGCAAATTTTGAGGCATTTCGCGATTTCGATCAATAATTTGTAATATTTGTGATTGCAAACTGAATTGGGTGAAACGTGCGCTTAAAAATTGTTCGAAGGGCGGGGATATGTGCGCTTTTGATAAGTCGCGCCACTAGCCGCCGTCGGAAATGTTTTTATTGTCATTGTAGTCATAAAGGTCGGATATTTGTGCCCAACGATTGCAATCCAGGGCTTATCCAAGGTTATGAAGATTCAGCAATAAAAGCAGGAGCTTAGCTTTTATTGCGTAAATTTGTTTCAGTGTTCATATCTCGTAGAGAATTTTTATTAACCATATTCGTTGTTTTTCATAAATTATTCCTCAAACTTTTTTTTATTGCAATATACACTCAGTCTAGTGCCCATCCCATTCGATGTAAATGCTTAATACCATGGCTGAATTTCAGAATATAAAATTCACATAAATGTTTCGGACATAGCTATAGCTACAGCACGGCTATCTTACGAATAAATTTAAGGGCACTTTTAATTTTTAATACAAAAAGCCGGTGCCTGAAATTGTTTCATTCACTCGAGATGCGACCATCCAACGCCCATATTCAAAACTGCCCTGAACGAGGCCAAAGTTCAAGAACAATCGTTGGGAATGGTCAACAATTTAATTTTTCTTTAATTTATTATTTCTCGTCTCAATAACAACGGTCAAGTGCTGTGATTGCTCAAGGTCTTCTTAATTTATTATCCAATTAATACTGTCTTTCATTTTTATTGGACTTGTATATTTTGCTTAAACGATTGGTCATAAAAAGCGTTAATGTGGGTCAATATAATGCAAAGATATTTAAATATTTATTTATTAATAGCGATCAACTAACAAATATGTGAATGTAATTGTTTTTTTTGCCTTTGAGTGACTCGTCACTTAGGAGGGAAGGACCTTTTATGAAAGGCATTTGAGGAGTTTTCTTAAAGGCGAAGATATAGCGAGGAAAGATGCTTTCTTGTTGAAGAAAAGGAAAATTTTACGATAAAAGTATGCATATAAAAATTCCGCTTATAAATTTGAAAGCTTATAATGTTACAGCGGAAAGAGAATGAAAAATAAATATATGCTTAGATAAAAGCTGGAAGGAGGTGTTCTAACGAAAAATGCTTCTCTGATGCTCTGTTCTCTACCAGAAATCTGAAATATTAAGAATTCATGTTTTCATCGATATGTAAAATGCATTTTATTTAAAATAATCTTGAAACATATTCTCCTTGGAATAAAATTTTGAAATGCCCCTAAAATATAAATATGCTCGAATATGGGTTAATTTAATTTAAAACTATTTCTTAGTTATTTCAAAAATTCTACATAAAATCGTTAAAAAGGTGTTTTTTCTGAAATACACAATTTTTATCGCTATTTCGTGGATGATGAAAATTAAATAATAATAATAAAAAAATATAAATAAAAATATAAGAATTATAGAGGCGAAGAGGATACCAATTGTCATGTGGCAATGAGTGAACTGATGAGCTGTACGTATCCAAAATCTTTTGCAACTTTAATTAAATCTATTTTGAGTTGATTTTTTAGAAAAATGAGCCTCTAAACATTTTCAAGTATTTTTTAAAAGATGTCATGAACTCAAAGTTAAAAATAGCATACACTTAAATTTAGGTGATTTATCTTTGAATCCCCTTAATTTTCCTTTCATTTCAAATTTTATTTTCTACGACTCCTAAATGCCACCGTAATGACTAACGAAGGAGATTTCCAGCAACTTTTCGTAGAGTATTATAAAAAGAAATACTTGATTAAGACTAAAAATTACAAAACTCAAAGGAAGCCAAGTTTCGTAAGATAAATAAGTCGCAGAGGCGTTGTCAAGACTTTCTTCAGTATTCCAAAAACTGGCAATAAGAGAATCCAGTGCTAAAATAAAATTCAGACAAATACTTCAATATTTTATCCCATTTAAGTTAGTTAAGGGCTCTAGCCTGCGAAAAGATTTTCAACTCAAAAGACCATTTCTTTTCATTAACTACTTAAAATCATCCTACCTTTAGAGCCGGCCTCCTGGCTTCGTCGAAAGTTCTTTTAATTAAACAAAACCTTCAAAGTTCTCGGTTACGGATGAGCTGGTTAATCGTTTAAAATTTCAATTACCTGTTTGCATTCTGAAGTGATTATACAGCCTCCAAATCAACAAGGTTACCGCACTACAGGGGAAGTGGAGTGGCATCTTGGTAAAATCTACCGTCGTCGTTATGTTCTTAAGAAATTTAATCATCTTAATTTTTTGATACGCTCAGCAATTTTATAGGAGAATGATGATTTCTACATTCTCGAATGTAAATTTGTGTTCGTTTAAAACGTCATAAATTTTTTAAAAATTCTCATATTTACGAGTATAGCTTATTTAAATCTTAGAATTTTACGATAAATTTTAGAAGCTGACCCTATTTGTGTTATATATATTATTTATGGGATATATTTATGCACTATTTCATTATCTTATACTTTAAAACTATGTAGGTGCCTAAAGAGAATTTACAGAAGAATTCCATAGACAATTTTCATTCAAATTAAAAATAGACCTAACAAAGTGATGTCTACAAAGTTTTACATTTCAAGCCAGTAAAAATATGGTTTTTGTTTTAATTTTAAAGGGCAAAAGGTAAGCAAATTCTTAAATTCTTTTGTTTTAATATTATCTTCATCGAAATGCTGTACAGGGTGTTTCGTATAGATATGCATCACTTTCACTCTTTTCGAGACACCCTGAACAAATGTTTCGTTAGTATCGCTAATATATATGAGGAGCAAGCATGCAAAACTCATCATGTCCACTTTTTAAAAAAATTGAGTTTTCACTGTGACCCGATGTAAATGCATCGTTTCCATATATTAGTGATCTAAAATTCGTGGAAAAGTTATTTTATCATGATTTCAAATTAGTTCAAAAACCAGCAAATCAATCAAAACTTATCATGTCAACAAAAGTTTGTTTCATTTATTCACTCAAACATAACTTGACATGTCCATTGTTATACCAAGTTAGAATAATATGAGTGTTTATAAACATTTTGGTCGGAAAAAACACGATTAAATTAGTCGGCGGATCTACGATAAAAATTAAAAAAAACAAACAAGTTTTTTAAAAAAGGTTGGCGAATTACACGTTTTTTTCGATTTCTGACGTTCCGTTTGAGATGGACATGATGAGTTTTGCATGCTTGCTCCTCATATGTACTATAGAAACATGCTTTAGTTATTATTAGTAGAGGGCCTTTTTATATACCCTAGCTCTCTGTCTTATTTGGCCCCAGCAAAAAAAAAAGTATTTATCTATTGTGTTACATTCAAAGCAAATTTGTTGTAATTTTTATGTAAACCAAAATATCAATGGAAATTAAATTTTTCAATTTTGTTTTCATTCAGCGGTTTATCAGGAGGGCAACATGCAATTAGATTGTTTATATGCATTGTTAGCTTTAGTAGAGCTGTTGAATTTTTATTAAAATTTATTTAACATGTACAGTGTGCATAGCCAATAAATTTTTATTAGTACTGTGAGTTATTTTACGCTACGTTAAAAAAATAATATTCCCACCATTACATTAATGGAATAAGTTTTTTACAAAAATATACCCTCTTTTTATATATACCATACGTAGGTGATATAACCTCTGGGTTGAAAACAATGGAAAAGTGCATGGGAAAAATCTAAATAGAAATGAATCCTGTGGTGTTTTTCAGAACTTTAAATTAACTCTAAGTGATATTAACTCACAGAGAAATGAACGTGGATGGCATTGATTCTACTCGGTGTCTTACACTTCCACCACTCTGCCATTCTGCCACTCTGCTAACTTTTCGGATAGAAAGTGCCTGTCGGGTTACCCGTGTAAATGTCCTTTGTTATCCGAAAGGAAGGACACTCGATTTTCTTGCAATCTCCTGACATAAATTGTCTGTTTGCGAACGAGTTAGGCGCTTGACAACATTACTGTAAAGTCCCCAATTTTCTGTAAGGACGCAAATATAAAAATATGGGTTCTCTGATTCCCACAAATTATTTCATTTTATGAACTTCTTATCCACCCCCAAAATGCTTCTGGTGACGACGGTTGTGGTCGGTCTAGCAGAGATGATGATGTACCTTGTAAATTTCAACCGAATTATATTCGTAATCCCGAAAAAAGGTCTAAATTCTACTTGGCGGTGATTTACAAAAAAAAATATTAACTTTCGTTAACGAAACATTTCTGCGGATGTCAGTGCTGGAGGTAATCCTATAAAATCGCTCTCTGCGAACGGCTTACAATCAAAATCAGCCATTTTATCTCATAATGCTCAATATAAATTCTGCTGAACATTCATTTAAGCATTTCATTCGGGTCGAGTTAGGAATTTTGCTTAAGAGAAACGAACTGCTCCTTGGGGTGCCGTTTCGATCCCCCAAAATAAAAGGAGGGCCGACAGTTTCTCTTAACTGCTCGGATCATTTTGAAGCCTGTCATTTTTTCAAATTAAATTTATATCACCTTGAGAGTCTCGGGCCTGGGCTAGGGTGGGAGCGGGGGCAAACTTTAATTCTACTGAGTGACATTCTCAATTTCAATTGTATCAAAGTGGGCTGCTATTGAATGGTGCGCCTAGGCGATATGACTCCTGCTCCGCTAGATGGAGCTAACTGTCAGAGGCTGTTACATTTCCATTTTCATCTGCTCGGGGATGATTCCGTCGAGATATTTTTTGATGGATGCTGGAGGGTTTCTGGCGCTCTACGCAGCAAAAAGGTTCGACTCGATGGGTTGTTCAGAGAACAGAAATGGATTTCGAAATTCCATTTGAAACGACTATCAGATATATTTAATAAGTTGATTGGCACTTCAAGGACGCCCTTTAACACATCTTTCATTTTATTCCACTACTTGATTAATTACTATTATTAATGATTAATATCATTTTAACGATAGGATTCTAAGAAAAAGTCTATTTCTATAATGTTTTTAAAACTTTAGATTATACAAAAATGTCTAGATTCTGGACTAACCCAAATACTCTGGATTTATAGGGTTTTGCTATTTATAGAAAAATTTGACTATTAGCGGTCTTGTTACAAAATGTAAATCTCACATTTTTCTACCAAACACAATTTATTGTTAAACCTAAAAGAATTTGTTTAGGATTTATTGAAGTTTTTTCTTCTCAAAGGAAAAAAATAATAATTCCCTTTCTGAGCTTACCGGATCTTGATTTAATAGAAATTTTTGTAGGGATTTGGAATCTCTAAATATGTTTTGATAACCTTTCGCGTTTTAACCTAACCCTTCTCTAGAGTCAATTTTTATTTTTTGTAGGTTTGAAACTTTTGCTTTACATTTCAAAATTGAATTTTAAATTCTCGCTACCTATTCACATACTTGTACATTTTATTTTACTTGCCTGAGCCCCCTTCTTAGAACTTATTCCTGTTTCTATCTATTATACCTTTTCCCTATTCTTTCCCCTTCCCTTGCTTTCATTCTCGTTTCATTCTCGTTCTTGTCGTATTTCCTCTTCCCTTTTCCTTATTTTTTAGGCTTACTGATAGTCCTTAGGCTTATTTTTTAATTTACATTTACATTTACATTTGTTAACTTAATTTAAGCTTGTTTTCTTTTCTTGTAGCTTGTATTAAGCGAAGTAAATAAAGAAATAAAATTAGATACTTTTAGCTTCTTTGCCTTTTATAAATACATAAGTACCTATCTATCACTGTAAAATTAATTTTGAGAAAAAGGATTAAATATTGTAGTACCTAATTAGTGTTTATTATTAATAATTATAAATGCGAAAGTTGTGTGTTTAGATGTTTTGTTACCTATATGAATTTTTTAACTGAAAATACTATCTATATGTAGGAAGAAAAAGTACTAACACGTCCGTTCGGCTCTAAGGCATTTATTAGAAGAGAGCATTCTATAGAATGGTCTGCTTGACCGGAACACGGTTAAAGAAGACATGTTTGGTGCGAATGTGACCATATAACAATAGACATTGGGCGCAAAACTTCAAATTCAAATTTTAATATGAAAACATCCTACATATATATACTAATTCAAAAAATATAGGTTATTTTTTCAGACTTTATAATGTCGAACCTAAAATGGTCGGCAGCATCACTAAATTTCAAGTGATTGCCGCGCAAAATAGTATTTGGGGTTTTTTGGATATGCTGATTGCAAAGCTACTTTCGAAATTAAAAAATTCACGATGGGGGACTCAATATGGCGATAAACATTTTTAAAATCCAATGAATTTAAGTGAAAATGAGTACTAAGGTTTTTTGATATTTTGATATTTTTAATGTACTATCACGGTCTAAATACGGTGTCCATAATTTTTCAAATTCAACAAATTTAAGTTAAATTAAAAATTAAGGGTGGTTTGAGACCACTATTAAATCTTGAAAATTCAAATTTGTTGATTTCTAATTGAAAAGATTTTCATCAATATAAACAATATATAAAGGTTTGTTCATATTTGATATAAAACTTTGAAAATCAAAGTATGGGGACCAAATATTCCACGATTCAAAATTACAATGGAATAGGGTTGTTGATGTAATACCCAATTACTTAATATTGAGCATTTAGATGTGACTGGACAGACGATAATTTTTATCATGAATAGAGAATTAGTAAATTAAGGTTTTCAGCCTTAATACACTTGCATAATGCAACGATACATTTGCAAATACAAAACCAACTGTAAGTAAAAAAGATGTAGACTATGGTGCTATATCACATTCACAGATTTTAGTAACACTTTTAAAATTATTAAAGTATTAAAGTGAAGGATTTTTAATTAAGTAGTATATCTTAAACACCGAGTGAAACTGGGTTACTCAGCTAGATTTTAATAATCATATCGTTTTACAAGAAAGTATAATTTCAAATATTTTATAAACGTTGAATTTGAACTTTAATGATGATGAACTTTAAAACCTTTAAATAAATTTGAATTGCATAAATTCATTAATTTATGCGAAATATTCATGAAAATGCAAGGACAAATGCAAAAGGTTTGCGTTTGTTATCCTTTTGAGTGTAAAAGCGCATTTAAGTCAAAAGTTGGCTATTATTTTGATTAAAATATATTTAAATTAATATAAAGCATTTTATAGAGTTTTTATTAAAGTTTCTGGCATTTAAAATTACTTATTCAAATAGCAGTTCCTTTATATTATAAAAAGTGCTCCTTTACGTAAAATTTATAAGTGCTTTTTCTAGGATAGTCTTTTATGAATTAAACATTTGGTGGAATTTTAAAATCATTTCTTTTGCTAATGGTTATGTGCTCCATATAGTGCATATGTTCTCCAAAAAGATTATCTGCTTTAAACACATTTTTTTATTATTTATTTATAGGGCAGGGTAAGAATGATGATAAATTTAGCAACAAAAAACGAATTCAAAATTCTTTAGGGAAGAGCTCGTATAAAAGCAAATTACTTTAATGGTTAATGTAACCGTTTTAGGGATTTGAATTGCGTCCAGGTTTTACCCCTCATTTCGTATTACGAAGGTTAGCGAGCTGTGTAAATATCACCATTATTCCACAATTCATGCGGAACTTCTTGTAAAAGCTAATAATTTTGCCAGCCCGAGAGCATTGCTTTCTCCGCGGGGGAGTTTCAAAATTCTGTCCGCAAAAGCACTCTAATTAGGCCGCTTCCTATACAACAATAAGGCCCTTTTTGTCCCCTGTCTTCGCAAATTTCAAAAATTTCCATAATTTCTGTAGATGATAATGAACTTGTGAATAGTCCTTGCCAAAAATGGAGAGATCTTGCAGCCGCACTCAATGGAAGAAAAAAAAAACTCAAAAAAATACCCAGTAAATTGAAAAATTTTCCCAACCATTTGGTGCCATTGGGCCACAGTCCTTTTGTTGCGACCAGGCGCTGAAAATATGAAAAGATTTAATAATTCATCACAGGGTGACATAACAAAAATAAAAAGTAGAACTGAACTTCGCCTCTAAGCTCTGCTCGTTTCCTATCTGCGCTACACAATCCCGGTTTTTGGGCATTTCAGTCACGCCGCCATTATGAATGACAAACTGGCACGTTAAAATATTTAAATGGAACCTAGTTCATGCCACCCAGGGCCTTGCCCGGAGCGAGCTGCCTCCCCTGCGGCCCTCTGCGCTTTTATACTTTATAAATTGGCAAATAAATTCATAAATCCAGGAGCGTATGGCCGGTTTTAATATCGTAGCACATGCCGCTGCTGTTTGAAACGTGAGTCCGCGCTATCAATTGCATGACCAAACGTTATACCGCGAATGCGGCTCAATTCCTAGGAGTTTCTGTCCTCGGAGCCCGGGCCGCGTTCGTGTTTATAGCGTTCGTGGCCAAAAGCAACCAGTGTAACGTCACGCAATTAATGACGTCAAGGCATAAATCAAATTTTTGAAGGTCTTAAAAGTAGCTGCTCCTCTGGGGTGGCCCTTTCTTACCTGCAGTGCCGAAGAATCTGAAGGCCCATTTAACCGCTTTCGTTCGGGTTCAGCCATCCCTTAGTCGGGCAAAAAAATTTTACGAACTTGCATGATATGCAGAAATACGCCGGAATTATGGCTGCTTTCCGAGCAAAATTCGGAAATTTAATTTCACGATAATTACTGCAGCACTACGATAAAATTAACAAAAAATACTCATTGTTGCTACTTTGTTTGTTATGCGTACCTACACATTTTTATGTTTTCGCACTTAAATACAAAATCATTTAAAACATGTGAAAAAACCAAACTTTTTGTTGAATTTACCAAAGAATGAAGAATTTCCAGATTGCTGTTTTGAAAAATTAAATTCCACACTAAATTAAGCCATGTCCATTTAAAAATAGTTTAATAAAACCATGTCGGACGTTGCTATACACTCGCCTAAACAACTTCAATCAAAACTTTCAAATTAATTAAACACCATTAAATTTTATAACATAGGTGCAAAATTAAATTAAAAAGTCTAAACTTCTGAGTGAATAATATTTATTTTTAAAACTTTACAAGTACCAAATTTTTTTATTAGGTACAATGAAAGTTTTTATCGAGTATGCTTACTGAAATTGAAAGTAAAAAGTTTTAAGTCGTTTTCGAATTTACATGCACATGCACTTGCACTAAAACCTATTTTTCGCACTAAATATCCTCTAAAACTTTTTTCGAATCATTCGTAAATTGCCTTGCACTAACACTTTTTTATCTCTCAAAATCGAAGTGTCCTTAATACGATGATCGCAACCACCTTCTGACTATTGAGAAGGAATTTACAGCAAATATTATGATAAGAAGGAAAATTGGCTGGTTTTCAAATGATTTAAAAATATTTAAGGAATATCTGAGGCCTTTTTACCATTCGCAATTCATTTTAATTTTAAACGGGGATAAAATTTTATGTAGAATGCATATTCGGGTGTCCTACAGAAGCTTTAGGCATTTAGCTAACTTTATTGGTACAAAAAGACATGATTGGATTGTGCAATTTGAAACTCCAGCTTTTCTATTTTGGTTTGGAGGTGGGTCCAGTTATAGAGTTGTTTCTGTAAGCTGTCTTTCCAAAAAACATTTAGAGCAGTTCAATTCAAACATTATATTAAGACTGAAAAAAGTGCCAAGTACAAGGATAGTTTGAAGAGTTAGTGAGCAATTGCATGTGAATTCGAAAACGGCTTTAATTTTGTTTGGAGCACTTGAATAAAATACAAGTACGAGCCATTACTTTGATTATAATACAGGAAAATTATATTATAGAAAGATGTAGTTCAATATTAGTCGAATATCTACAATTTTATTTAAACTTAGCAAGAGTCGGTGAGTTTAAAAATAAAATAAAGCATATCGGTATACTCGTATGATATTTCTTGGTATAAATAGTGAATTCAATTTTCCAAAACTTTTGTATTAGCTGTTTTAAGACTCCGAAATTTCACGTATATAATCGGAGCTTAAATTGTTTACGATAAGGAACACAAAATTAGGAAATCCTTAAACGCTATATAATTTATTTTATTTTCTAATATCCAAATTTATAATAAAATATATTTAAAAAATAAAAATTTGTCGAAAACTGTATAAATTTTTTGGGGTACTTTGAAAGAATTATACTCAAAGTAATTTATTAAAGTACAAAATGTAAATAAATAAGAATCATTCATTTGACATACACAAATCGTGGAAGGTGATAAGTCGTTACTGAACTTCAAAAAAATTGGCCAAACTCGAGAAGGCCAAAGTTTTAAATATCTATAGATACCTTTGTTCCATATCTTATATAAATTTATCCACAAAGTCGAAAGCCTGAAGGAAAAGTTTTGAATTTGCCTTGGGAAAAGAGGAGACAAATCTTTGAAGTGATCCATCTTATCGCCGCCGTAATCTTCCTTTCAAAGTATTTCCACCTGAGGAGATAAGGTAGAAACTCAAAATTGACTGATTTGATAAAGCTGGTAAAATTCGAAAAACATTTATATCAACAAAAACTTTTAAAATCATTTCAAGCTTAATGAAAAATGTATGAGAGAAGTTCCGGCAAATCTTCCGAAGCTAATTCTACACAAATTGGGAATTCTCTCTTTTCGTAAATTTTTAGTACCACTTTTTTGGTATGAGGTTTACTAAATTACATTACGAGTATCGTCACATTCTTACCCTTGATATTAAGGTGCTAAATTATATCAAATTATTTTTGTGTAAAAACAAAGGTCATTTTAGGGATAAATTTGTCTCATAAACTATTTTATTCGTTTTATGAAGTATGCCCCAAGTTGTAATGAAAAATTCTTAGAGGCACATAGATATGCTTGGATTGGGAAATTAATATTGCCGAGAGTATGCTAAGAAATTAGCATCTTGCTAAATATTTGGATAAGTTGAAAGAGATTTTCTGTACAATTAAAATGTTTTCATAAGGCATAAGCTAAGGCATAAGTATAATGATCCAATTTAATACTTTTCAGTTTAAAGTCAACAAATTTAAATTCTTGAACTCTGAGAAGTGTGAAACAAAGTTTTTATTTTAAAACTATGTAAATATTATTACAGCTTGGTATGAACTTAATAAATTAATTAAAAGCTTTTGGTAATAGATACAAGTAATTGACATATTTGGAATAAAAAAAACGTAACATTTTTAAACAAATTCGGCTGTAATAACCTTATCTTCTTATACACAAAGCATCCCCTTGCTAAAAGCATTAAAATAAATACTCATAAGAAAGTTTTTCCTGTTTGGAATGAGCTGAAGGGACATTTCCCTTTTATATAATAGTCCCCAGCGAGGAACGCGATGTTCACTGATGTTCTTTTATAGAGCCTTTTCTCTTAACTTTATCGCATTATCTAGTCTAAAGTATAAAAATAAAAGTAATAGAATATTTCCACAAATTTTTGATTTTTATGTCTTCAATGTGTGCAATTCTAGTCATTTTGTGGGAAGGCGAGGTAGAAAATTTATTGTGCAGTAAAATACATATTTGCATTTCATATTGCGACATTTACATCGTGTAAAAAACGTAATGAAAAGACTTAATTGTAATGTTCTATTTGTTTCATAACAATTACTTTAAAACAAGCGAGTGAATTTCAAGCAAATTAGAAACAAGCTGGCAATTATGATTTTTATTTGGTTTTTTGTAAATTGGAATTATTGCAAAGCTGCAATTATTTTTTTTTCGAGGTTTGGAATAGTTGAAAAAATACGTATAATCATACCAAAATGATAGTTCCAACATATGAAGCTTTAATTATTTTATTTATTGCTTTTTTATTTCATAGTAAAAGTTTTATCACATCCAGAAATGATTCTTTTAAGGTTTATTGGTCTGAGCGTTAGTGAGTGGCCAGTAGCGCGTTAATAAGTGTCCGTAAATTGAATTGGAATATTGAAATACGTAAGTTTTTTAATGAGTATAGTATTTGAAAGATGTTCAACTACGATTGTGTCGAGTTTGAACAACTCTGCTGTAGTTAACACGTTCGCGGACGGATCACTCTATAGAAGCTTTATTTCAAAGGTTGTTGGGTCAAACAAGAGCATTTTGATGCATTTTATATGGAGTTTAAAAAATAATAAATTGAGATCAGTGAAATTGGTTTTTTTACTGTAAAACTGATACAATGAATTTTTAATTAAATCTCAATATTTGTACCTATGATATGCTCTTTTGAAAATTTACGAGAATTTTTCAATATTTGTTTCGTTTTTTTGAATAAAAGGAAATGAAAGTTTAAGAAAAGTATTTTTTAATATAAAAAAATCCCTTTCTGTTGGTGTTAAAACATCTTTTGTAATTTTATCGTCTTTTGGAATTTAAATTGAAAGAGTGCCTCAGATATTCACCTAACAGTTCTAAATTATCAACATAATTTGGCAAAGACGCATACGTATTTGAATTTAATTTGATTTAGTAGAACCCATGTAGGAATAAAAATGTCCCTAATCACATTCCACAACTTTGTTATGTCCACCGAAAATCCGGGTGCCTTGTGCCCTCCATGTCTCGTAGAGTAATTAATGACCCTGTCATTCTGGCTGAATTCGTTTAATTAAACTTCGAATCAATTCGAGTTGGCCCTTCGGTTAGCGAACAGTAAACTTGACTGGCACTATTTTCAATTGCGGCATTGGCGGGAACTATATTAAAAATGAGTGTCAGCGACAAAAGCCCCGAAATAGCCCATGGTGCTCTATGTTTGGGCGATCCCTTGGGTTTGTTATTAGGGTAATTGAGCACAATATTCGCTGGGCATAAACCGTTTAATTTTTCTACCCGAAGGGGTAAGGTTAAAAACACGTAGGCCAAATTTTTTTTGGGCTACTCACCTCTTCGTAGATGAACGTATCGATTTCCTCCAGCGGCCTCCCGTACATGTTCTCCGGAAAAGGTTCGAATTTTTTTGGGAGGACGTCCCCGTCCTCCACTGTGGCTTTTGTCCTTGGATGAAATCCATACTCCCTCACTAGTTGGATGTGGCGGTTTTCATGCTTGATCTGAGACTTTTGGGTGTAGGCAACAACTTGTTGTTTGGCAACTGAAAAGAGCAAAACGACAAATATTGAATTTTAATTTTCTCTGTCTTTTTTCCCTTCGGGCAAAATCGAAAACATCGATTTGTAGGAAACTAAATTTCTGTTTCGCTATAGCTTTTTCTGAGTTCAGCAATAATTATTCTTATTTGTAAACCACACTTGTGGTGCTGCACGTTTTCCTTTTGATTTAGGGATTCTCTTTCAGCCGTAAGCATATTTATTGAATATCAGTTTATTTCTATCATGTAATAGTTTTGATGATATACCGTGAATCAAATAACGTGGTATGATAATATAAATTAAGTAGTGTAAATGTACACACTTCGGTTAACAGATAAGAAATTTGATTTAAAATGAACCTATAAACAAACCTCGGATAAAATTAGAATTTATTTACATGGACTTAAATGAACTTCATTTTTTTATTTATTTATCATCATCAACAAAAATTGAAGAAAGAGTATAGGTATTCATATAGTAGTTGGACTATTAATTAAGTAAACAACTTTTCAAAGCCTATCAAGATGGAAGTCTTCTATATGGCTTTAATTAGTTCTACGATAAGGAACATAAACGAAATTCCATTTTCTAGTCAATTGGGGCGTAAATTAAAATGTACCACACTCAAAAGATTCGTTGAGTCTATAACACCAATAACGATATTGTGCATAAATAAATCACTAGCAATTTTTCCACCCTTGGTAAGAAACGTAAATTCCAAAAGTTGTAGTGTACTTCCGTAAGGAGGAAGATTTAAAGGGTCTTTCTAGAGTAAGTGCCGAAAAGCGAAGCAGAAAAATGTCTTTATACGATTGATATACAAATACTGAAGTTCACTCCAAAGTTAGCTGTTTGAATGTGCAAAAATAGATTTGTAAGACCAAAAGGCCGAGAAGATCATTCGACCAATGCTTAATTAAATCAAAAGTTGAGTTGGCTGATTAATCAGATATGATCATTGTGGCTTGAATAGTTAAATATACCATATAATTTATGGTTAAACTAAGGCCAAAAATGCGCTTCTGGTAACATAAGGGTGTGTTCCGAATTTCATAAGGAAAGCCTGTAATAACTTATTAATATTTAAGTCAATGTGAATCTTTGGACACAACTTTGCAAAACTAGTAAGGTCTTCTTGAAAAACTGCAGCATCCTGAGCAGACTCAATCTGGTGGACGATTTTTAAATCATCTACATAACCTAGAGTATGCGAATTGAAAACCCGACACAGGTTATTAACAAAAATAGTAAGCAACAGAGGTCCAAGGTAGATTCTTTGTGGAACACCAAACATAACCGTAGTTAATAAGACTTTGACCGAAAAGGCACATCCCAGTTACGTATTTAATTCGCCTAAAGGATCTTTACAATTTTTTCTTCGATATACGACTATACAACAGGCGTGATAAATTTATGGTTTTCTTGAAAATATCGTACAGGCTGTAAGAAACAACGTTCTAAACTAATTCAAATTCTAATTGAATTTAAATTGAATTGAAACGCTTTTCAGATAAGATTTAGGAACTCCTCTTCGAATTAAGGAATAAGTCATATAGTAGGAGTGTGTACAAGAAAACTTTTTTTAATTGATGGACGGATGGCAGTAAGCCAAGTTTATAGATCTTTTTACTTATAAATGCATAAGCAAATTGAGGAGAAATTTAAGGACGCTTTCAGAGGATACTTTGGAAATTTGAGCATTGGGAAAAGCATATGATTTTTCTTTGATTTAAGTTGTAGAAGACATAATATAAATTTCCTTAGTTCACAATATTGGGACATTGTACCATAAAACATGAATACTCCTATTATTTAAGAATGGTTATGCTCGTAGAATTAGTATAACTTTTTCTGAGATGGTAAGATGATGAGAGTTCCAAAAGCAATGATTACTTAATTAAACATTCAAAATTTTACCATGCTGGTAAATGGCTTACTCTAAAGCTGGCTAATATTGCAGAAGTAAATTAAAATACCTAATTGGATTTTTTTAATATCGTTGTCAATTTTATTTGCAATTTCATAACATACTTAAGTCAGCCAGATAAATTGAGAGTGCATGAACTGATTTAGTGCACCATAATCGGGGGTAAAATGTTGAATCATTACTGAAGTGCGACACTCCGAACGTATGCTCTAATTATGTTCGTATAAGTGAATACGTTCGCTCAAATAATCCCCCTCAGATTGGTAATTAATACGCAAATTTGCTAACTTCCAGGGCAGGGGAATGTGGTTCGTTTCATTGGGCCGATGCTTTCCCGTGCATGCAGAATGCATTTGCCGCCGCTTTTAAAACAGATTAAAAACTGCTCGTTACACCGTGAAACGGGTGGGGCAATTCCGTTGGGAGTGGGTGTAGAGCTCGCAGCAAAATATTATAAAAATGAAAGCAGGAAAAAGAGAAGCACTTCACCGAGCGGGAGTTGCGGAGTCTTTGCAAATGGAAATAATTTTTTTATTGGATTTTATTTGGGGCCGCAGCCTGGCGTGACAGTGAATAAAACATCGTGTGCCCATGCGCTGCGAGGGGGCTCCTCCGCCGTTTTTATAAAACTATTCACCTCCGACGATGAGTAATTCAGAAGGTAGTCGGGGCGCTTCTCGTGAGTTGGGGCCCTTGTGAATCGCCGCGAGGTGCATAAGAGGGTCTCTGCCGGCGAATGCAAATTTTCCATTCTAATTACGCTCGTCACGTCATTACACGCTGCGAGCTCCGAAAAATCCAGAGCAACCGTCCAATTTTTATGGTAGCAAAACAGCACCTCCAAAATAAAAGGAGTTCCTAGAAAACAGAAAGGACGTTTCAATTTTGGGTCGTCCTGAAATATTCACAGGGATGAAATAAAATGTTCCAACGACGTGAATTGGACAAAAGAATTGAAAACATCGTAGTCAGAGTTCAGTAGATTTTCATGATATTTAGGGCACGAGAAACGTTTTTAACTCGAATAAAGTTTTTAGACAAAAACGCTTCTAAATTTATCTCTCGGAATAAACAAGCAATTACAAATAGTATTTAACTAAAGTGAATAGATATAAAAATGTGAATAATACTAGCTAAATAATTTATTTTCGTTAATTTCCCTCCTGGTACTATAAGCTTATAAATCCAGTAAAACGTAACATTTTATTGAAAAGGACTTTAAATTCATTGATAAGAATGCAATTTCTATACTTCATTAATTAGAATAATAATTTTATTGGTAGCTCTTGTTGCTCGAAATATTTAACTGAATATAATTTTAAAATATATTACACTGATTCTGATGGAGTATTTAACTATTATAATTTAATTATGTGATTACAAATTAAACATGAATTTTTTGAATCTTAAAAAATATTTGAAGAGTAAGGTGATCGCATAAAAATATAACACAAAAACCAATTCCTTGTTCAGTAATATTGAATTTTTAATACAATTTTTCACAAAATCGTAATGTGATGCCAAATTTTGGTTTGGCATACGCAATTTGAACAATATTTTTATAGAGTAATTCTTGTCACTATGTCGTTTTAACTTGCATATAAAGCTTGTATAGAATTTTTTCTCTATAAACTAAATTTCCAAATGCATCTTTTAATTTTTTAAGGGTTCCGTACTAGCATCAGCTGAACCCTTATAGGTACTCTCATCCGAACATTTGTCGCAAACCTCTTTTTCGAAAACGACGTAACACAGGAATTAACAATTTGGCATAATGTTAGGTCCTTGGGAACTTAAAAAAAGTGATTTCTTAAAATACGGCCGCCCGGAGAGGTTTTTTGGATTGAATAAATTGAAAATAAGATATATAGAAGACATTTAGCAAAAAGAAGAGAAAAATTTAACATTCCGTACATTAGCCCAGAGAATTTAAAAAACTGATTTCCTAAACTACGGCCTCCCGGAGTGATTTATTTGGTTCAATAAATTATAAATAACATAAGTAGAACATATTTAATAAAAAGAAGAAGAAATATCAAGTAAATTATGCAAAAGGATTGTTTTCCTGTACATTAAACTTAAAAAAGTCATATCCTAAAATATGGTCTTCCGCAAATTCCAGCTTTCTATAGCTAAAATTTCGAAATTTTCAGGGTTAGTAATTATTAAGCCAAATATAACAGGATAACTGTACAGTGTTTAGTTAGTGTAATAGCTTTTGAGAAAACATTTGTTAATATTTCACATTTATAAGATCACTCTTACGTCCATCTGTGTGAATGTTATTGCAATTTTATAATTCTTGTACAGTGGACACTCGTCAAGGGCTCGTGTTCGGGGCTGTATGAAGAAAAAGAAACTGGAAATTGCGTACGTAAATAGAGCCTCCATTCCAAGCCCTATTTTCGAGTTTCAGGACAAAAATATGGTACAATTTGGTTTATATTCCTTCAGAAGAAGCAAATTAATTTGTTCATTATATATATAAGGAATAAATAAATAAATTAATAAATAATTAATCGACAAGAAATTCACCAATGTTTCAGCAAAATGTTACACAATTCATTAATTTTTCAGTTTTCATAGGCAAATTTGATTTAAATTTAATTTATATGTACATAGTTAATATCCTTCGTTTGATTGTTTGTTCTGGTATAGAGCCTCGGTGAGCATGGATGCATGAGCTCTACTCGCTCTTAACCGATTTTTTTAAAAACAAAGTAAACTTGCTGTTATTGATAATAATCAATTTAATGAATAAATCATTTTTACTTCTAAGAAATATTGTTTTAAAACAAGGAAAATCTCCTTTGAATTAATGTTGTTCCTTTAAATTAAAGCAATTATTGAATATTTTAGGCATCCCTTAGCCTGAGATATAAACTCGTGCTGTATAAAGTCATTTTCCAAGCATTTATCCTCTGTGGTGTGCCCCTCTAGTATCGATATGCTCTTCCTAATATCAAAAAATTATAAATCGCTTAAAACAAAATCCTCAAAATAATCATGAAACTGCTTTGGTATTTCTCCACCTCAGAGCTGCACCTAAAAGCCCGTATAGGTAAAATAAGACATAGATCCTTTAATGCGACAACTTGTCGACAGTAGTAATTAAGTAGAAAATAAAATAGTAAATAAGATTTTAACTTAAACTTTTACTGGGTTTTGAAAAATGTTTCCCGCAGATATACATGATAATCACATATTGGCTAAGGCCATAAATATGTAAAATCAAACTGAAAATATACCATATATAAATATTTAATGTAATAAGGAAGTGTTTAGACCTTTTTATTTAAGAAAAATTGGAAGTTATATAAAGAGATAAAATATTGTGTATCTCAAATTTTCCTTCTAGAGAAATATAATATTTCTGTTGGTATAGAGCATTCAAACAAATGTGTTTACTGGAAAAGCAACTAAAAACGAGTCGAAACAAGTAAGAAATCAAATAAATGTACAACTTCCAAAGTTGAATTAGAGTGGCAGGGTGTGAATTTATTTTTAATATGTAACTTTAAAAGTTTTTGATTTGATTACAAAGTATAAAAATTGGCTACAAACTTAATTTTTTAGAAGTTCGTTATATAGAAACTAAATTTTTCTGTACCTAAGAACACATTTTTAACTAGAAAAATTTTCTTTTATATAAAGTTTGTTGTACAGGGTCATTAAATTTCGTTGTTGGGAAATACGAGAGTAGTTATAATTTTGATTATTACGTCTTATACGAGTATATCTATTATTTTGGAAGTGCACGTGCCTTAAATATTGTTCTATCTTTGTTTCGGTAATGCGGAATTTTAAGAAACTGAAAGGACTCAAAAATTTAAGACTGCGTAAAATATTCACAAAAGCAAAATGAAATGCTCTACCGGTGCGTGCGTGCGTCGTAGGAAGAACAAACGAATTGAAAACAATCTGGTGGATAGAACTCGTCAGATTTTTACGATTATTAGGACGGAAGAAGCGTTAATGGCTATTAGATTTTGGCGGAAACGATTCCAGGCAAAAGACACCCATTTTCGACTTGCGGGGGAGGAGTGTTACGTATGCGTCCTGTACCGCTGGTTCCTTAAGTGGCTACTTAATAAAACACTTCAGCAGCCAAGGAGTCGCAATTCAAGCCGGGGCACTCGAGAAGGCCGGATCCGATGAAATTTTTACGAAGGTTGATGAAAAATGGATAGGTGCGATCTGCCGGATTCAGTTCGGTTCGGGGCTCTCGGAAGCGCACGGTCCCGGCTTTTTCGACATGATGCAAAATCTATAATAAATGCATGAAAACGGAAGTGGGTATACTCGCAAATTTTGAGATGTTTGCAACTTCTCCTCGCTCATCCACCCATGAAGGATGACAGGTGAGCAGACAAGAAAAATGATCGGCTTATCTCGCAGTCCTGAACCTAAAGTGGGTATTTTTGGGCACTGCTGCTCCTCATTTCATTGAAGGGATTTTGGGGCTTTAGAGAAGCCTGACATATTCGCGGTAGTAATTCATTAGAATGCAGAAGGAAGGATTGGCGGTGGCATACGCCAGGCAACAGCAACATATCGCTGTCTTGTTGAAAATTCTACGGTTCTCCGATTTAAGGAGGCTTCCATTTCCATAGGTATATCCATCCTCAGGTTAATGAACTATGAAATTATTATCTGCATCACGTAAATGGGCTGAAAAAATCTCGTAGCGAATTAAATTGCCTCCCTTCGTTTAATACAAGGGTTCACTAATTAAAATCTGGAAAGCAAGTTATGATAATCTTAATTGATTTACTGCGGGATAAAAAGCTTTCAAGGTATTTCCCAGGAATCAGGGTCTTTGTAGTGGTTATCAAAGAACAGCTTCTGTACTCAAAAAGACTGAGTTGAGTATCAGTTGAAGGGGATAAATAACAAAAAGAAAAAAAAATCAATTTTGTTTGCATATTCCTAAAGTTTATGAAGTAAAAAAATGGGCCAACATAATAAAAAGATATAAAACCAAAATTGTCGCATGCGAAATGGTGCTTATCATTAAAAATTTAAAAATGTGTGAATTTTTAATACCTTTTAGGTATGCACGTTTATTAAATTAAATATGCAGAGTTTATGTAAAATAGATGAATTAGTATTTTTCTGCATCACTACACATTTTCGACAATGGTTTCTGTTGCCTTGATTTGACTATTTATTATATGTATGCATAATATAAGGTCTTGTGGGGAAATTTAATGAATTTTAATATTGAATTTAGGTTTTTATAAATAACTAAAAACAGAAAAATCAGTTTCTGAAGTAGGTAGGTATACAATGCTATAAATAAAGTTGCAAATTGGTCTGACATATCCATGTAATGGATTTTTCTTTAAAATTTGTAAATATATGAAGACCCTTAAGTTTTAAACTTGACGCAGGATAGTTTCTGAAGCTTATGTAGTATGTAAGAATAGTTGCTAGTTTTATTATTGGGGTTTTCCACTATATTATTTTCCCCAAAATAACATAATTCCCTCCTTCTAATATTTCTTTCGCTTAGGCATGTTAATAATAACTTACATGAATGAATTTGTAAATTCTAAATTATCTCATATTGTATGTACTTTGTAAATAATTAAATTGGAATAATAAAATAAAATAAAAAAAAAATTAGTTTAAAAACAAACATTTATTATTTCGCAAAAATAAAAAAATGCCTGGATTTATACACACTTACCGTCAAAAATATAATCCAACAATTTATCTAGTTCAAAGTCGATGCACTTCCCTCATATTTTAAAATCTTGGTATACGTGACCTTTTATAAAAGGTTATAAAATTTCCCATATGTTCTGGTCTTGATTACATTCATTAAGCAGAAGAGATTTTATCATCATAACGAGAATAAGAATTGGATACTTCCCCCTGACCCACAGTTTCATCTTTAAAAAAGAAGCAACACTTAAATATACTTGTAATGAAAGTTTCTCCATTGGCCTTAAAAAACCTAATTCTGTGTTTATCAAGGTTATAAAAAAACGGTTATATAAAATAAATAAATAAAATGAAAAATTTTCTATCTAAACTGAACTAGATAGGAAAATTAAAAAGACACAGATATTAAAGATTTACGGTGTATATATCTTATGCACCTAATTCTGGTTTTAAACGATAGATAGGTTCCCGAAGAATACGTGTACAAAGCCAATTATGTAAAAAAATATATTGCATCTATGGAAAATTAGAAGATTTGTTCCAGTCCTAAGAAGTCAGCAAAAATAATACAATAAACCATCAGTTTTCTTGTTAGCATCTTAAACAATTTATTTCATAAGAATTGCATATGTATCATATAAAGTCACATTCTGACAAAAAATGCATACGACTGCAGTATTACAATCACTAGAAATGTCTTGGTTATCGTCTTCGTGCTCCATTAGTGAAATTCTTTCTGTAATCTCAAAATTAGGACTAATTTCTTGTGTTGTCGATGCTTCAGTGGATTTAAAAATGTATTCAGTAATTAATCGTTGTGTTTGTGTTTTGGCTAGGGAATTTTATAATTTTCTGCAGTACGACATTAATAAATTTCAGATCACGTTGAAATTTCCAAGCTCGTTGCTCATTAGGATCATGTTTAACAAAGTGATTACTCAATTTACTGGCCTGTTCAGGACCTTCTTTAATTAAATTTTCCCTTAGAACAAGATCTTCTTCGTCTTTATCAACATGTTTTTTTTGGGATTAGTAGTCTCATAGAGGTTCTTTATTATTTCATCTTCGCTTAGAGTTTTATCAACTAATAATTCATCGATAGCTTCAAACGATTGATTATCGACTCCTTTACCTTAAAAATGCAAATCGCATTTACATTCCTCGTCTCTAATGTCGCAGTTATAAAAATAAAAGTAAAGCAAAATTATCTGCTTAGAATTTGGGTCGATAGTGCTAAATCAAATTAAATTGTGTAAAAAGAGAATTAAATTATATTTCTAATTCGTGTTAAACCAAAATCGTGTAAAAGCAGTATTGGGTTGTAAACTCAAATAACCAAACACCGAATGATGATGATTACTGACCCTAATGACCAATATAATTTTTTATGAAAGCAAGTACTATTTTTACGTAAATAGTAAATAAAATTCATGAGTTTCTTTTTTAAGCAAATAGTTGGAAATTTAAGAGGTAACGTAAGATGACGTCCTGCAACGACTTTTGCATAAAACTTTTAAATGAATTTCAATTGTTTCAAAAGAACTTTAAACTTTTAACTAAACTATTTCTCAGAAACTAATTTGGAGTTCGTGAATTTATGTTTAAAAAAAGAAGGGGCGTGTAACGAAATTGAATAAAAGAAAAGAATAATAGTAAAAATCTGCCATACAACTTTAAGGAAAAACGAAAGAAAAATTTGATTGATTTACATATTGTAAGCTTTTTCTAGGTAAATTTAAAAACTTTGCAGCTTATTTAAAAACCTTCTTCACTGTTGAAAACTCAATTTCTTTTTGATGGCATAGGTTTTTGCATTTGTTATACCTACAAATGCAGGGCGACTTCGTAAATATGCAAAGCGCTATAGAAACTAAAAATACAAAGATGGGAATCTGGAGGATTTACGACGTCTGTTTATTCAAATTCTGTTGTAATTGATGTACTTAATGCAAGCAAATTAAATTGTTATTTTGAATGAATGAACAAAGTTTTTGCTTAAAACTCTAAAGGCAAACAAATTGTGTTTGAAAAGCGAAGAGGCACTATTAATCTTTGGAAACGGGTGAATAAAATTGTGATATCACGTTTTTTAAAAATTGGCGGTTGTAACGTGGATTCCAACAAAATTTTGTATGAAAAATACGAGGGACCTTAGCACTTTCCTAAATATTTCGTAAAAAATGAAATGGCATGCAAATTAGTATTATCCAACTGCCTTTAAGAATGAATGAAAGAAGCGGGGTTAATTGTTGATGTTGTGGTTATTCTAAAATAGCCTAATTGGCGAACACTGCTATATCTTATATTACGTATATACATATAAAGGTTATTGCAATGTAATTTACCGTCGGAACTAGATTTTGTACTCATGTTTATATGTAAGATATGTTAAGAAGCAGTAGACATAGTTAAAATACACTGCATAAACTGCATTACAGAGTACAAAAAGTGCAATTGAAGCAATTTATCTTAAGATTTATTCTCGATTATGTGACTAAGCTCCAACAAATTGACATAGAAGAACTACGGAGCTACGGAAGCAACTCGTTTTAATAAATCTGCCCAAAGTTGATCAATAAAATTCCTTTTAGAATACGGTAAAGGTAATAAAATGCGACAGGGTTTTTGCCTGTATTAAGGGAACAAATAGGGCAGACGAAATGTTGGGAAAGCTCCAGCTTTCCTTTTATATTTTCAGGCAATTGACATTTTATTTGAGCATATACAATTTCTTTTTGTTTTTTATATTTTTCTCTCCGACCAATTGGAGCGATGAAAAGCGATGCAGAAAAGTTTCCGTGGGCTTATTTTGTATCTGAAGTATGGTAAAACTACCGGCAGAAACCTGAAGGATGCTTTTGTTCCAGTTATTTAGTTTCGAATTCAAGGAAGGAAAGAACAGGGAACAGGAGCGGAGTTCAACTGATGGGCCAATATTTGTTTTACCCTGAGTACTTTGCTCCGAACATGGAAGAATGTGGATTTTAGGGGAAAAAATTCAAAATTTACCGAGCATTTTTCGATCAACAGGTTTTTAAGTACTCTGTGTACCGAACGTTATATTCTTTGGAAAACAACGAAGTTCTCCGTTTAAGAAGAAAGCAATATTCTAGAACTAGAACTAGTGTCTCATCGCGAAATGACTTTCAAAATGAGCTCCCAGTGGTATAGTAGACAATTGTTTCTATGCTCCAGAAAATAATAACAATAATCATAAAAGGATAATGACGGCGCCACAAACACAAACCATTCAAAAATGATTTCCATTAGCACGCAGCCATGTCGATGTTCTGTTCAGAAAACGAAGGAACTGATACCAGCTGAAGGCACCTGCTGTTCTACAGCTCCATTTTCCATAATATTGCTTGAATTTAACTATTTTCATTTTGGTTACCGACAATTAATGCCATCGCGCCCCATGAATCGAAGTCCCAAGTGCGCGCTGAACAAATAATTACGAATCGATTGAATTTCCCCCCTTCAATTCCGTCGACTGGAATGTAAAAGGTGGAAACTTTTAATCGACAGCATATTTCTTTGTCGTGAGATTTCTTTGACTGTAGGAAGGTTGAAGGTTTTGTCGCACTCAACGCAATGTGCTTTGAGGCAGTTCTTGTATTAATTTAGAGAATTTCACAGGACTCAAATTGACTACCAAATGTATGTTACCTGTAATTTAATTTTACGGAGGAAAATGAGATTGAAAGAGTATCCTGTGGAAGAGAAAATGCCATCAGAGGAAAAATATTTTTGAGAAAATTCAGTATTAATCATCATGAAATTATAAGCAACTTATTTTAGTGTTGGGACACACTCTAGCTTCTTATACTTCGGAAGTTGGAAGTGCCAATACTTTGGTATAGTTGATCAATTAATCGTTTTTCATTGACAAACATTTTTTTTTTGAATTTATTGTATTGTAATTTTCGAATGTCTTAATTCGTCATTCTGTTAAACTAATCCATCATGTCGAGAAGCAGAATTGTTAGATCTAATGACATACGTCTACATTGGGAAGAGAAATTATTGAACGAGTGATTAAAATATGAAAAAAACCGTATTTTGTGGGGTCCTATTAACTAAATAGCACATTTTTTTATTATGTCATATTAGGAAAGGCAATTTGTCCTGTCTTATCTTGTATATATTTTTAATCTAGTGAAACATGATTCATTAAATCCCATTTGTTTCATTTTGCAATGGCTAAAGGCACTACAAATTATAATTAAAAATTACTGCAGCATATATTTTAATTAAAAAAATTCTTTTTAACCATACATGGAGTCTTTTGCTACACTCTTCAGTAAATCTATGTTTTTGAATTTTTGCAATTGTGATAGGATTTGCTTTATCCTTGCAATTTTTGTAAGATTTGGAATTTTTTCGAAATTATTTCATACTTAAGGATACAAATTATTTTCACGGACTTCTCATAAATACATTTCACAGAAAATGAAATGAAACCGAATTTATATATTTATTCAAATAAGTTTTATGCTTACTAACATGATTACCAATTATTGCCTAAATTAATTTGCTTTGGTTCTTTGAATTAAACTGTATAATGTTAATTATTACCTTTATCATCATCATTTAATGATGAATCATCCTCCCCCATCTTGAAGATATTTTTGAGAGCTTTATCCTATGAAGAGTATTTCCAGATAAATTTTATTAATTTCATTTTCCATTCAGCACACTCACTAAACCTTTTATTTATTTTTTTTTTAAACTTTGATTATAATTTATATTTATTAATGGTCACTTCAATCGACGATATTTATAGTAAAGTTTCTCTTTTTTTAACTAACTATTGATTAACTTTTATTTATAGTATTAACGAAAATTATTAAATTGACAAAGTATTTCGAAATCTTCAATTTTATACAATTTACACTTTTTGACTACTACTATTACTTTGTACATGTACTGTTATGAACTATTTCTTTTGTGTTTTCACTAGATTATTTTATTTTATTTAACTTTTATTTATATTTGATTTAATTTTGTTGATTTTAGAGAGATGGTTAGACGATTTTGAAGCACCTGGAAGAAAAAGAAAATTAATTGTTACAATATAATTGGAAGGTATATTTATTTTTTTAGTAATTTTATTATTTTTAAATTACATTTAGGTTAATATTAGTGGATAGAGTTGAGTAAAATGATTTTATTTTTTAATTGCATATATTGGAGAAAAAAAAAACAAAAATCTCTAAGCTTTCAATTTTCCATATATGTATTAAATAGTATCATTTAAGTATTCGTTAAGATTGTTCTAGACTTAGACTAAATAGTCGATTTTTGATCCGATATTTAGTTGGATTTTATGAATTGAAATTAAAGAATGGGATTAAAAGTAGAGTAGTAGTAAATTTAAATTGAATTGCTATACGTTCATAAAAATCAGAATTTGAAATATAATCCCAATAAGTCAACGTTTGGTGTACTGGGTAAATCAATTAGTTCTACTCTTTAAAGTTTAGTTGGTATTTAGTTTATAAAAAATCTTATTTCTCAATAATTGCAATAGATTAGAATATTTGATTTTAGATCTAGTTTAGCTAAAATATTCTATTAGTTTTTTCTACAAAAAATCTTAAATATGGCCAAAACGGGGTTTTGATTACAATGTTTTTCAAAAAGGAATGCTAATCAAGTATTTTATTTTATAAAATTATAGTTAAACATTATTTCATTAAAATTTTTCTTTGACCTAAGCAATTGCTGGCTAAATAGTTAAAGTTCAATAATTCGTACACCAACTACATGTAAATTGAAAAATACTTATCTAAAAATATTATGGGCTAATTTTTAGACAAACCTAAATAAAACTAAAAGTTGTCCCGAACTTTTAGCTTTTTGTCTCTGTTAGAGTGTTACTTTTATGTAATTTAATGTAATTTTTGCAGAAAAAAATGAATTGATAATTTCTAAAATCTTTATAGAACCTGAAAAGAGTTTTAGATTAAAGTTTAATTAATTAAATAAATGTAATAAATGTAAATCACAAAATTCTTTCTACGAAAATCACTTTTTCATTAACGACCTTTCAGCGGCTATTAAAACACCTAACTTCTATCCTTTTTATAAATCTTTAAATTCATTCAGGTAAACAACCTGTGATTTATTTTGTAAATGACAAAGAACGCCTCTTTAACCAGTTCTATTCTATCATTTTCGTAGTCCATCAATATCATCAGAGTTATAAATTAGGCTTTTGGGATAAAAGTAGAACCGACAAGAAAGGCGGGCAAAGTGTAAGACGAATTCTTCAAAAAGTATTCTGTCACCAAGGTGTGTAATTTGTTTGAGCAATAAACTACGACAGCAGGGGTAGTTTGCGGGGGCTCAAATGCAAACAGGCATGAAGAAATTTTCATGAAATTGACACTACGATGTCACGTTTTGGGGGATACCAAAAAGAACAACAAAACAAAAAAAAAAAATAATAATAATAAATAAGCTAAGAAAGGTCTTGCACCCTCTCACCCTATGGTGGCCGTAGAGAAGGTTTGCCTGTCCTGTACATTTCTATTTTATACATGTGTATAAGTGACTGAGGCTATCTTTTCTATCGAGCTATGAAAGTAGTTATGCCACCTTTCCTCTAGTTCTGTAAGTGTAGTTGCCTTCTACTATTTGTTTTTTTCCTTTTTGCATTTCGTAGATATACCAGTGATAATTCGTGACGTCACCGTTCTATATGTGAGTTCTATGTACAACCAAAAAAATAAATATATTTTTTTTTATGGTGTAAGACTAGTGAGTACTCGTTCTTTGAGTATAACGTGCAGAAGTAGATGCGGGGGTAGGGGAAGGGGAATAAAAGAAGAGAGAAATGGGGGGGTAGGTTAAAAGATAAAACGAGAATTTCTGTAAAAGTGATGAGTTGCAGGGATTGAAGTTTGCTGAATTGGGTATTCCAGTAATTGTTGACCGAAACAATGGTACCCGCTTGGGAGCTATTGGGGCAGAGGCTTTTAGTTTATAATAGTGGCCACACTTACCTCAGGCTGTGACTGGGGATCTGTATCTGGGCTTTCTATCCGTAACGAATTTAATTAATCCACCTTTTGAATGTGGATGGTTCACAAACCGAAAGAATCACAGAAAACTTCGAGCTTATCACCAGCACTAACTTAACTAAAATTCAGTGAGAGCCGCATTGCGAAATAAAAATCACTGATATTACAGATCGGAGCGCGCTAATTAATTATTATTATAATTATTACTATTACTATTATTATTATTATTATTATTATTATTTAAACGCGGAATGGTCACAACATAGACATATACACCCATATTAAATATAACTTCCACGAAACAGGTATGGTATTATTAATTTTGCTAACTGCACACGTTCACTTTGGCTGCTGCGAATGCAATTGGGCGCCTCGGGCGCGGGGAATGTGCTCAGCAGAAGTGGTTAGACGCATAGCATAAAATAGAATGAGCTTTGAAGCTTCAGGTGAAACACTTAACTTGCTAATTGAAGCCTTCTATATATCTCAATTTTAACGAATCCAAAATGGTGCAGTAGAACAGTTGAGTATCTTACACATTTGTGCCACAAGAAGAGGGACCGGATTTCACTGACCCACTAGAAATTATCCTGTATTCCTTGAGCCACTCATTGCTGGGCACCTGAGCTACCTGGAAGCAATAATTAGCTAGCTGGGAGTCCATTTATTCCCCCACACTTAAGTGTAACCATGGAAAACATTCGGAGATATCCATTGAATGCATCGTCCGAACAAAACATCCACCTCTGCCTTTTCTATTTGGCTTGTCTGGGGCATCCTCATTTACACATTCACTCCTCACTTAGCAGTTCCTTTACGGGTTCTCTTTTTTTTTATGCAGAGAAATAAAAAATACTGAATAATAATAATGAAAACTGGGAAAATCACTACCTAGCCCGGTACGGGTTCCACTGCACCCCACTTCGACCCACTCACCCAAATACTCCCACCAGATTTGTCTAAAGTTGTTCCTTTAAAAAAAAAAAAAAACACACACAAAAATAAAATAAAAAAAATCCAAATTCCTGGTCTCTATATGTTCAAAGAGTTACAAATTTGTGTAGGTACAGATTGCCCTAGAGGTCCGGTATACTGCGGATTCCAGCTCCGTGAAAAGTTAGTCGGCTACTGAACCTTTCGAATTGACGTAATAGAATTTTTTTTCAATTCCTTCACACAGCTCCTCGCTGCGGATTTTTTGAATACTACAAAAAGGATATTTTCCCCGACCAGCTAAAGGACTAGCTTTCGATTTAAGGCCTAAAGCGCAGGTCCTTACAAAAAGGGATAAATTCATAGCCCTTGTGTACCGGAGCACATGTTGATTGCCTCCGTCACTATCATCCCTATTTACAAGTCGACCGTTAAATAGTGAACCCGAAAAATAATTAGGTATATAATATTACCCAGTATCAGATCCCAGTGGCAAGGTAGTCCAGGAAGGAGTGGGAGTGATGGATGTATTCCTTCGAGGACCAGGAGCAGCGGTGAGAAACTCCTCATCGTCCTCAAGGCAAGTCCTCTTCGTAGACGTAGGACCGATTTTTAAAAGGGCAAAGGTTAAGCTATTTAGCGCTGAGATTTTAGAACGAAGAAAAACAACAAATTTAATGTGATTCCAAAGATCCGTCGCATTCGTAGGAGTTCCTCAATTTACTTAAAAGTCTGTTAAGAGCCTTACAGAGTGCAAGAGGAGGTCGAAGAACAATACCTCTATAGTTTGCAGACTCTCGTAAATATCCCCAGACTCTTGAGTGATGTTTTGTAACCATTAAAAGGTAGTGTCGACTTTGCACATGGTTGGTGTCGAATTAGGAGAATTCGAGTCGCTCGTGCGTATTTATGGTTTGATGAAATCGATTCACCAGAAAACTGTTTTATCTTGAATGAGATAAGTCCAGACTTCACAAAATAATCGGCAATGTATTCATCTTGGCATTTTAACTTTATGTAAAAGTCCTTTCGGGTTATATACATATATTTTATACATATTATGTACATATCGTTTTTGCCCAAAAGTTTATTTCTTCTAACAACCTTTGAAAAGAATTTTACCAGAGTTTCTTTACAAACTATGAAGACTTTCACACTTTGCTTTTGAAGTGCAGTTCTAAAGATAACCTCAGCTAACTGAAATTAATTTAATTATAATTTGTGGATTTCTAAACATAACTTTGAAGAATTGTTTATTTTTAGACCATAACAGTTATCGAATAACACGTAATTTACTTAAGTATTCAATTTTCTACAAATGTGCAAAAACACTTCTTTTACTTTAAAAGTTACGAGTAATATAAAATAATACTTAATTACAATATCTTATTTTTGAAATATGCTAAAAAGTTTACGAGTTGATATTAAAAAACAAATAATATATTTTCTTCATTCCGCAAAAGAGAATAAATGTTTTGTCGAAATACACGTTATAAATGAGAAATTGTCACTATAAGTGATGACCGATTGTTTTAATAAAATCAGATTGATAGTCAACCAAAAAAAATATTTCATCATCGGATTCAAATCAGTTTTAGCAGTGAATTGAAATTTATGAATGTGTAAATAAATTAAAATTACCTCGATTGCGCTTTTCACAAATTTTAAAATCTTTATAAAAGTTACGTTTTGTAAAATTCAATTCAATGAAAAATATTCTATCTAATTTGATCCGGATTTGATTGCGGTAAAAATAAAGCAAAGGTAATAAAACAAGATTTAAAACCTTTTAAACTAATATAACTTTTAGAACATCCTTATCTACAATAAAAGAAAATAAGTTATTTATTTAGTTTAACTTTTATAAGGTAAACAGTGTTTTTTGCATCCATTATTAAACTATAAACATTTATTTTTCTGTTTTCTATGAAACGTTTGTCAGGTTGTACATTTTATGTATTTTTACAAACTTTTTCTTTCGTTCTCTCCTTTCTATATCCATGATATAGATATGCATATAAAATTTGTTTTGGTAGAAATTTTAAAACCAAAATATTACCCTAAGTTTTGTTGATTAACGTGAGAAAAACTTTTTCCGGACCAAATTTTCACTTAAGCTCATTTAAAATGTAAGATACTGTAAATTATAAGCAAAATTGGAAAGTTTTAGTAGGAAGAATTTGTGAAACCGATATAAAAGTTTAATTCAAAGTAGTAGTATATACCACTTTAATTTCGTAGAGCATAAACCGACCAAATAACTAAACTTTTCTCGTTAATCAAGTGCAACAAATGCATGCAAGAATGCGAACTCCTACAACCGTAAGATCTAAAATAGCATAAATCAAAAGTTTATTAAAGTCCTAGTAAGCATTTTCTAGCGATTAAATCAATACCCATTTTTAGTTATCATCTTTAATGGGCCTCGCCCTTAAAGAAAGACGATAGTTGCTTTCGGTAAAGTTTCTTTAAAGTGTTATCAGCAAGTTTCTGCTCCATTTCGGGCTCAAGTTTTAAGCTTCTGGGGAATTTCGGGTATTCTTTGCGAGTTCATATAATAGTAAAACGAGATGCTGTGTGATTGGAATAAATAACAGCTTCGTTTGTGGGAGACATTTCGGAAATTGCCCTCAGCGGCTTGGGGATTCCTAAATTATACATATATGTATGTATGTGCATATATACATACTAAGTAGTACTTTCGAATAATCAAAAACACATCATCTCTGAGGCAAGAAAACTTCTTTTGGCGGAAGTAATACGCATTTAAAGAGGTCTCGAATTTGCATGTCATAAAATGTTTGAAATGCAATGTGAATTGTCATTTACTCCTCCACAATTAAGATTAATTAGAGTTTATATGCTGGCAACACAAAATTTTGAACTCTGAAAGGAAAATATTTGAAATGGTGTCTTTCACGTAGAACACAACAAACCCTCATATGTTATTAACATTCATTGTTTTGCTATTTATGAATTGAATTTAAAAAACAATATTTGAGAGTTACGACAACGAATTACTTCATTTATGTATTTAGAATTATTCAGTACTATAATTCTTCTAAAGTAAATCTTTTAAATAAGTGTAGTAAAAGGTCACTTAAAATTAAGACATTTTGGCTGATATATATCAAAAATTATATTATACCAACACCTAAAAAAATCTTTTTATTATTTCGACTCCGCTTTTTAACTACATGATAAATTTCAAGTTGAAGAATGCACGATTCCTGATCAAAATAACTCTAACTTACAGACAGAGAAGCACACATTAAAACCTCACCTTAAGGTCCATTTTTAACCTTTTTTTGGTACTAAATTGTAATAATACAACCATTAATTTCTCCTAAAGAACATTTTTAAATAAATTAACGTTAAATTAGATAATTGAAAAGATACTTGATCTAAGGCGAAACGTTAGCCTTGATTTGTTTATAATAAAAATTGAATTTAGAATATCAACTGTTTCATTATCTTATCTTATTTTTGTTTGGATTTCAATCGAAAAAGTAAGTTACTGATCTACATGAGATTGTCCTTTACTGGAGTTTTCATCTCATAATTTTAAGGAATCCCATTTATTAAAAACTTTACAATAAAAATCACTATTATTTCTAAAATCCGTTTTCACTTTCCACAAACGAACAGCTATTTTTTATTTTTAAATTCTAAAATCTAGTTCCTGGCACTGTATCTCAATTTCATCTAGATCGACTTGAATATTACCCGAGACTAAGTATAAAAGGCAAGGTTACGCGCATGAACAGAAGCATTAGCCACTTTCAATTTAGGGCATTTGTTTGGTGTCAGAGAAGCCGCTTTAACTAGTCAAAATTGTCGTACTGGTGACTTAGGTGTCGTGTATTGTGCCGTATAAATAGATTAGTTCATAAATGGGGTAGGACGAGGCTCTCAGGAAAATTAAGGTTATTTGCAGTAGCGCAAATGTCCCGCCTCATTGCTTGTCGCTTTATCACGAATGGGGCTAGTCAGAGTGCATTTGCATTTTATTAGATTTGCGGCAAATGTTTTGATCAATTTTAAGTGCACTACGAACAAAATTACTTTATCGATCCCTTTTTAAAGTTAGCGAGGTATCGTCGGCCTCTTAAAAGCCATCAGAAGGCGGAAATATGCAAATTAGGGTTCTTGAAAGCGGAGGGTGGTCTCGCTGTAATTAAATATAGAATACCCCACGGATAGAGGCTACACTGTTTTCGCATTTTCACTAAATCAATTTTTTAATTTTGTTAACATTCGCGTTTGCCCACTTTCTTCTGTTATTCTTATCTTAGTTAACTTGATAGCCGAGAGTGACTTTGATAAATCTGTTTTCCCTCCACCTGTGCGATTTTTCCTTTCTTTAATAGAACATCCCCGCGCCACCCTCTATGCCCTGGCTTGTTTCAGACATTCGTGTGGATTTAATTCGATTAAGCCTGCACGGCGGAAAAGTGTTGATTTGGAATAAATGTGAGCACCGTTCCGCCAACTTCTGGACAAATCATGCGATGAGCTGGAAGCACTTAAGTAAATTAACTGGCCACTTCCCGCGATCCTGGAAATTGTGTTTATTAGTCTTTGACAGCCTCTATCGGCTGTAATGGCTCAGCTTATAATCTAATTAACGTGATTTTCGATTGCGATTAATCAGAAGGTGTTCTCGACAGCTTGAGTGGGTCGTTATCCACATTTTCAATATTTTTCTGTCGCTCCTAATTGCGGTAGTCGATTCAATTAAACTCAGGTCAGATTGGTTTTTGGCTGCGGTTTTGAATCGACAACTTGTAAATAAAGGACGTATTTTTGGAAGAAAGTGCGTTTTTTTTAGTGTTATTGTATATTTAGTGGATATGGGAACAATCGAACAATGCACAATAAACTTTTCTTACTTTGGAACTAATGTTCCCATTATTTTTATTCGCAGAATTTTATCGATAGTAGTCGCTCGAATAGTTTAATTGTGAAATCTGAATTTATATTAAAAACGATTTAGATTTTAATAGTTAAAACTTGCTAATTTGCTCTATTTAACTTATTTTATAAATACCTTAAACTCTATCGACATAACGATCGATTATCTATTTCTGTTGATTTTTATGATTTGATGTCAAAATTAGTCTTTTCAACACAGGCTTCAATTTTAGATTATAAAATAGAAAAATGTTTATAATTAAAATTGTAGTTAAATTTAAAAAAAAATAAACTCATATATATTTCATATTTATTTATTATTAATATTACTAACGATTTCTAGTATATTTTACTCATTCCACAGATTAAGAAAAACATTGATTAGGAAATATGTTCCATTCGATTTAAATTTGATTCCGATTCCAAAGTTAAAGAACATTTCAAACACATTCTGAAAAGAAGATATAAAATTTTATTATAAAAGAACATATATTGTATATATAGTATAGTGTAAATGTTCCCGATTAAGCAGAACTTTTGCGAATTTATAAATTTACGTAATGAAAAATTCAAATCTTGGATTTGAATAGGTGCCTTCGTTGAAAGAACAAAATACATTTTGGTTATACCACTAGTAAAAGATAATTTCTATTTATAAAGAGAATGGTTGAGATTGAACACAGAGAATATAAATAAATCCATTAGTAACTAAAAACTAAATTAAGGAATTTATCATACAATCATATTTTTAAATTTTCTTTCAATAAGAAGCACAGTGGATTTTTTCATGAATTAAATGGTTTATAAAAAGCATTAAATGTAATTTTTACACCTGAACGTGTTAAATAAATAGTAGGCAATTATTAGATAAATGCTAAACAACTATTTTATTAAATTTATAAATTAATTGCTTATGATAATGTCGATCTGCAATTTAATTAAAAATTATACATGAAATAATAATATTGATATTAAATCGAGTATCTTTTGAATAAAAAAAGCTAGTTAACTATCTTTAATAAATTCATATTTACATTTACATATTGAGCGGCCCACCCTAATTAAGCAAATACACCTTAGCTAAATTATGGAGGCATGGGTATATTACAAAACGATAATGCCATTCAATATATTTTAAGTTATAGCAAAACGCTTTTGCCAATTCATGCAGATGAATTTAATGAAACGTTATTGCGCATTTTATATGTTAGAGGCATTTATTAAAATTTGACTTTATCGCGACCTGAATTTTAGATTTAATACAAAATTTACATCATAAATGCAACTTTATATTACAAAAAAATTGTATGAATTTGTAATGCACATTTTCAACTTATTTCCATAACTAATAAAAGGCAAAGGCAAAAGTAATAAATCAATTTGGGTTAACTCGGCGCAGTGAAGTGAACTTTTAATAAAATGAAAACGAAAAAACCTACTGTTGGATGGAGTCCAGCCAGTGATTACATTGTTATTAAAATTTTCTTCCTCAAAGAATATGTGCAGAGGTTCATAAAACTCTAAAAGAGCGGCTGCATTTAATTTTCCACTACCGACTAGAGGCTTCATAATATCCCGCCAGCTTTCCTTTGATCCCTTCGACATAATGTCGCTAAAAAATATCTCAAAATTCATAAAATTCATTCCGTTGTAAAAAAAAATGTATTCAAACCTTAAATAATTGCCGGCCTCCCTTTTCTGGTAGAAATCGCAGTTCTGGAGCGGTTTGTAAGCGTTTCCTCTAACAAATTCGCCGCTTTTTTCACAAATCGCCCTGTAGAATTGGTAGCCAAGAAATTCCGAAATGATTTTACTGCAGGAAGACGGAAAGGTAAAATTTGCCGCACAATAAATTAAATCGTGAAGAATACCGCGTGTGCCCGTTTTCTGCGACAATCCCCTCGTAAAATTTATGCGGGAAATCAAAGTCGTCGTTTGTCCTGCGAACAGGTGGCTCTATACCTGCGTAGTGCTCCATTAATTTCCAATATTCACAATTGTATTCATGCGGCCGGATCTTGCCATCAATCATTGCGACCCATAACTTTTCATGAACGAAAAATTCGGGGATTGTGAGGAGCGTATGAATCGCCTATAAAAAGAATAAATTTCGTGGAATGCCATTAAATTCAGCGTAGGACGTGCAGTACTTGTCTGAAAAGGCGATTCAGGCTGGTCTCGTCGCTGTAATCGTAGTTGTCGAGGAGACCTATCTTTTTTATATGCGTTGGCGAGGATGCAGACAAAATTGCAGCCTCCCCGATTGCATTGGCGAATCCCGGACAAGGCTCCTCGTTTAGCCCCAGCTGCTGCTTATTTCGCTGCACCGCATACAGAACCCTCCCTACGTCTCCATGTGTTTGTAGAAATTTCTTAAAGTGCGATTTTGGGCAATAGTCCAGGTAAACATCTGTTAACTCGAAAATATCCGACTTGCAGTCTGGTCCGCCCTTTTCCTTTTCCTTCACGTTGTTTTGCCAAAATTCACTAAAGTGGAATTTGAATATACATATATTATTTATTTATAACTTCAGTTTACTACAATAGTTCAGCTATTAAACCAAAGAGTATTGCAATTTAATAATATCGTTTAAATGAACATTTTATTATCCACCAAAAATTTTGATATTATGGAAAACGGACAAATTTATTGCAATTACAATCCTAAGCTAAAGTTTAGAAGTAGAAGTTACGTTTATGTTTTGTTTGGCGTAGTTTTTGAAATATTCCTACAACTTTGATCCATAGAAATTGTTATCACTTGCCCACGTAGTATTATAGAATTAGCAAGTATATGTTTTAAATAAAAATAATATTATTACATATATGGTACGTAGCTATTCCCTAAATTTTCTACAGAAAATCATGATAGTCTATCATTTTGCAGTCATACATATTGCAGTTATGAAGTGCATTTCATGCCTTTTCTTAAAACATTTTAATCTTTAACGAAGGAGAATATTGGTAAAAGTTTTTCTTAAAATTGAAAAATTAGTAGACAAAACATACAACTTTAGAAAATTAATTTAACTTATCTTCAAAGATGAACTTTTAACATTGTTCATTGTTCTCTTTAAAGAATTCAGACATTTTTGTTCATTGATATTGGAAACGTATGTACCCCATATCCGTATCATGCGTATTGGAAATGTTAAAAATCTCAAATAAATTTACTTAATAAGTATACATACTCTGTAAGGTTAGTAATTCCCAAAGATCCAAAGAACTCAGCGCTCTTTTTGACTACTTTTAGAGGTGTATATCCTAAAGAATCCAATTCAGCTTGTAGATTCGGCAGCTTATTCTCAGGGAATGGATTTTGAAAAATGCTTTCCTTTTTCCATGATTGAAGCTCAGCCTTTTCAATCAAGTGATGGGGAATAAGCCCATTTGGTGGCACAACTGAGTCCCCGTACTTTTTATTTAATTCGTGTCTCAAAAATCCGTGAAAATGTAAATAAAATGGTCGCAAGGAATTTATAACTTCTTCCAGTTCTGAAAGGAAGTCAGAACTATCGTAACCGTAGTACCATAAATCAGATGGTTTTAATATTCCTAAATATTTTAGTTGAATAAAAGAAATTGTAATAATATAAAAACTTTCTCACCGTAATTCGTTGAATTTTGATAATAATTAATCAGATAAAATAAAGAGTTCTTAACTTCTGTTGTTGTTTTATTCCGCCATTCCACCCAGTAAAAGACGAGTTCGTCTAAGTTCTGGCTTTCGGCAAAAACACTTTTAATATTTGGTACATAGGCCAAAGAACATTTTAGGGGATTGTTGTAGGTGCACGCCCTCTTAGCTTTTGGTACTCCTTTTAAAGTTTTAATCGCATTTTCAAAATCCCCGTAGATTGGCGGATAGTACGACCCTTTTAGTAATCGCTTAATTTGTTGCTTTAATTCTACATCTTGAATAGCATCAACATTAATTCTCTTTAGTGTTGGATAAAACAGATAAAATTTTTTTCTAATAATTAACTCAGGACTTAAATCGTTTGTATTTCTATTACGAATTTGAGAAATAGAATGCCTAACAAAATCTTGCATTTCTTGAATAAGAATTTTAGCGTTGGTTTCTTCATCTGAGCAGCTTATTATTTGAAGCTGTAACATTAACTAGAAGTTTTATTTATTAATTCAAATATTCTTACTTTGTACAAATGTCTTACCAAAATATATATTGAAAAAACTGTTATGCTTTTCACCATTTTAGACAAACGAATCTGTATCAATAAGAAATTTTGATCACATTTAATTTAAAATTAAAACTATTAACTTTTATTCGCTTTTAAAGTCAATTTAAATTTTATCTGCTTTTAAAGTATTTGGAAATACAATTTTTTTAATGTAAAGAGTTTGTTCCAAACTGATCACTTATCGGTATGTTAGCAATTTAATTATAAAAACAAAATTTAACCTTTTTTTCACAACTTTTCATGGAAAATTTTATTCACTAAATATATGAATTTATTTAACAGTGACACATACCTACCAGGACTAAAAATTATATCATAATCGTTGAGAAATGTGCTCGCTTTACACTGTAAAGATACTAATTATTCACAATTTTAAAGAATTATGTTCTACGCCAATTTTATGCTGAGCTCAATGTTAAACAATCCACACTTAGAGCGCGCGGTTAAGATTAAAACGTTGACCGAAATTTAAACTGTGTCTTATCATTTCTGAAATTGATTTGAAATTAGCCTTGATTTAGCAGGAAAAAATCTTATCTACTTTCTTAGCTAATATATAAAAGTATTTTAAAAATATGTGTGAAATCATTTATTCCTTTTTCATATTTTTAATGTATTGCTTATTATCGTAATATTTTCAAATTATCTAGGTAAAATTAAAAATACTAAAAAATAAAATAAAGTAACCACTGCTTTAAGTATTCAATTTCTTAATACTAACAAGAATGTATAGGACAGATAAAAACAAAAAGGATGAATTGAGACCATTTCTAAACAAAAGAAAGTTCCTACGATGATATATGTGATGCTTAGGGACCGAGAATAGGTTTGAGTGATGTCCTTTCCAAGATAATGGGGATAAACAAGAAAGCAATTTATCATATAACTTATGTCAGGTGATGTTAAAGAGCAGTGGATAATGCCACGAATATCACTGCCTAAATCAGTGTACCATAAGAGGCTTAGTATGCATGATTTAATTTAACAAGACCGATTTGGTGGGATTTGCAAGTGAAAGATTATTATAAAATAGTTTAGAGTTTTGAGCAAGATTTTATGATTTCAATTGAAAGATCTAGCTGTAAATTGAAATATCGAAAAATGCTACTTATGAGCTAAAATTTTGAGAATAACAAATAAAATAAGTTCCTGAAAAGTCCCTTTTTTTGTATAATAACACTGTAAACATTATTTTGGCCAGTCAATTTCTCCGAATATACCGATTTTCTTTATCCTTTTTCAGCATTAATATTCCAGAGTACTTGACCTTTCATGGGTATAAAATTCTGAAAAAGTGTCCTAACCTTGCTCTCATAAATCTAAGAAATGTCGAAGTTTATGAAAAGGCTGCCCGATAAAATGTTTATTAAAGACTTTTTGGTTTCTTTACATTTATTATGAATCTTGTAAACATTATTTAAATTACCTACTCTCCATTGATTTTTAAGTCTTTCAATATCAAGAAAATGTTCAAAAACCTGTAATTAAAATATTATAAGTATATTTTTATAAAACTATAACAAGAAAATAAAGTGTTTTAATACTTACGGTGTGCAGATTGACCCCATCCAACTTCAAGATTATTGAGATTGTTTTGAGATTCTAACCAGTTCCTTAAAGGTTCATAGAATTCAAGAAGTGCTGCTGCATTAATGTCGGCTTCGTCTTCAACAATTTCTCCCAAAACATTTTTCCATGGTCTCGTTGAACCAAGCGACATCATACGTCTGTAATGAGCAAAAAATAAATCAAATTTAGATAGTACAATTTGGTAGTTTGGTCATCTTTCCTATTCTGTTGCTAATTTAAGATTTTTTAAAGTCTATAATTTGTAACTTTGTATTTTTATTACCAAGTCGATAATTCTTGCAGAGAGGTAAAAGTTAAATAATTAATGCCTATGTTACTTACTTAAGTGCATCACCAGCTTCCCGACTTCCGTATAAATCGCAATTTTGTAGGGGTTGATTCGGACTACCCCGAACATATCCGCCACTAATTTTGCAAAGTGATCGATACAGTTGATATCCAAGAATTTCGTTGACAAACTTGCGAGTGTGATGATTTTCATCCAAATTTACATAGAATTTGTATGGGAAATCGACATCTTCAGGTTTTCTATCTGATGGCGGTTCAATACCTGCGTATTCTACCATTAATTCCCAATATCTCCTATTTATATTTTCTAATTGAACTCTTCCAGACACTAATTCTGCCATAACTTTTGTGTAAACAAAATGTAATGGAATATTGAACATTGTGTGAAGACCCTAAAAGGTTTGGCTTAAAGTGATAATATAGAAAAATTTATAAAGTATAAATACCAGACGGAAAAGTCGATTCATACTAAGTTGTTCATCGTAGCGATAGTTCCTCAATAGTCCAATCCTTTGAATGTGTTTAGGTGTAGAGGTCGAAAGAATGATGGCCTCGCCGACGGCATATTCAAATTCGTACGAATCGAAATAGACAATTGGCAAGTTTCTCTTTTGATTGGCATAGTGGAGTCGTGACATATCACCGTGGAGTTGAAGGAATTTTTTAAAGTTTGATTTTGGACAATATTTAAGTCCAACACTCGGTGTGGCATCAAAAACTTCAGATTTGCATTCACCACCAACTTCTTCCTTGCTTTTAGGTTTAATATATTTGCTCCAGAATTCCCTATAAGAAGAAATAAATAAAACTTTCGATAGATATAATTTAATAATTACTGTGGCAAATTATCGAATCCTAATGATCTAAAGAATTCATCGGTGACATCAACAATTCTTCTTGAATTCATGCCATGTTGCTCCAATTGTTCCTTAAGATTTGGAAGCTTCTTTTCTGGGTATGGATGTTCAAGCAAGCTGTTCTTTTTCCAAGCTTGAATAAGGACTTGTTCTATTAAATGAGCTGGAATGGGTCCAGTTGGAGAAACTACAAGTTCTCCATATTTTTTGTTCAAAACATTGCGTACATAAGCATGGAATTGATTATAGAAAGGCCTAATTTGTTTCATAACGTCTTCCATTTCTTCTAAGAAGTTTGGATCTTCATACGTTGAAAACCACAAGTCCAATGGTGATTTTTCTTTAAACAACAATATTTTTTTGCAAACATTCTATTTTTTGTTTTAAATAACTTACCATTCAGCCTAGATGCATTTCTAAAGTACGTTAAGAATGCTCCCAAATTTTCCCTAGCAGTAGATCCTAACTTCTTTCTCCATTCTTCCCAATAATACTTGAGTTCATGTGCATCATGACTTTGGTAAAGTATGCGACGAACATCTGGTACATATGCATATTCACAATATTCCTTATTGTGATACGAACAGAGTAATTCCTCACGTGCCATATCCTCTAAATTGCCCACAACAGCAATGAAATTCCAAAATTCAGTTGATCCCAAAGCGAAACTGTCTGCAAAACCTAAATGATCTAATTGTCGCCTCAAATCCGGATCATAAATGTTTTGGCGTGGGAAATTTCTTATCAATTGCGATTGTCGAGCAATTGCGGTAACGAGATTATGGAAACTTTGAATTGAAGAACGTCCTTCTAAGAATCCATTGTCTGTTCCGAAAGTCTCATCCTTGATCGCATTCCAAAGGGTAAAGTATAAGTCACTAGTATCGCGTAGTAAGAGTCGAGCTTCGTCTTCATTTCCATATCGAATCCTGCCTTGAGGTGCGAGACCACCGAAACTTTGATTTACCTATACTCGTAAATATTTATAAGCGATACTTTTCAGAGAGAGAACTTGTAAAATATACCAGCAGTAATATAAGTCCAGCAGTCCAAACTGCGACTGGGGCCATTTTATCTTCGTCAACTAAAACATATAAATTAAGGTTGTTTATAATTAGCAAAAGATTTTAAAAAAGTTAAAATTTTAGGATAAGAATTTAAGAAGAGTTCTTTAGCACGTTGACGATCTTGATTTTAATTCACTTATAAGTTATACAAGTTAAATGGACGTCTATAGGCGTTATTTACGTCAACGTGTTAAACATCCAAAATACTATTCGCCAGGTTGACCCCGTAAGTTTCTTTAACCATTAACCATTTTTTGGAATAGGCAAAAATCGAAGATGAGCCAAAACACGTCCAAACAAAATAGCTATCAAAAATTAACTGAATATTCAAAATAGCCGAGTTTGTCAGCATAAGTGAGGAACATGAGTATCAACATAACGCCACAAAAAAATCGAAAATCGAATATACGTAGCCCGCGGAAATTCAAAATTCACGATACTTTTTGAACAGACCTCACATGTATCAACATATCTGGTTGGCTGGTTGGTATTCTAACTGGTAAATTATTTCATCAATATATTCAACTGTTTTAGATTTTATTAAATAATCATGAACGAATTCAACTTTTTATTTTAGAAGCAATTTCGCTATTCTTTGCGAGAGTAAGTTTTATTTATTTTATATCACCATTTCTTATTAGTTACTTTCATTTATAAAATTGTAACTAAATATTTAATTTATTTAAGATGATTTATATCAAATAAAAGACTAAATAACTAGTTTATTATATTCTCTTAGAATTCTGAAAGTTAAAAAAACCGACTTTTACAAAAAAACTAAAGTAAAAGATATGAACAAATTTAGTTTAGTTCGTGCCGTACACGATTTAAATCCTGTTTTCTAAAACTACTGTTTAAAAATTTGAGATGCCTTTAAACACATTATAGAAAATATTAAGACGTTAAAATTGTTCTATTGCATTTTCTAAAATACAAGTCATACTATAAACTAAATCTTTTTATATTGACTCACTTTAAACTTTATTTTATTATAAATTTCTATTCTTCTGTAAAAATCTTCACAATTTTATTAGTAACAACTTCTGTTGCACCCCGCACTTAACTGGTAACTATCTTGTTTAAGTAGCACATTTATAAGAACAATCAATTTTTATAATTTAAATTTAACTTGAAAACATTTTGATAATTTTAATTACATTTCGGGAATCTAAATACATTTAAAATATGTTACACTTAAAAAATTAAAATGAACCAAGTGATTGACCCGCAACCTTGGAGAATGATAGGAGCGGTACATAATCAAAATTTTATATTTACAATAAAAATTTGTCTCTATCAATTACCCTTTGTGTTCGGAGTTTACCTACCAACATCTACTGTATGTACCTAAAAATTTTGGAAATGTCATAAAATTAATAGGAATTAGAAATAATTAGGATTTTTAAAGCTGTATATAATATAAGAAGTTATCGGAATTAAATTAAATTAAAATGTTTACGTGTAGTAAGAAGTTTGACTTTATTTTTCTTTCTTTTATTACTTTGTTATTTAAATAAAAAGACAATTTTTTATTCTCTTTCTGAAGCAGATTAAAATACTGGAAATTTCAAAAATAGTATGGGCTATAATTTTACAGTCGCATCACTGTAAATCAGAGTGTTTTATTTTAAAATACTTAAAGAGTCACCCAATTGATTAACACTGTCTTGATTTTATTATATTATCGGTTCATTATTCTATTTTTAATTAGTTTTTGAAGGTAACCTGAAATTTATTGATCTAATAACCTCCTTGGTCCTTTAATATTTACTTGCTGTTCTCGTGTTATCTGAGATTATTTAAACCCCAAATTGTTTTTTTTCTAATTTCCACCTTTCTAGCCACAATTTTAAAGTAATCAGATCAAAGGAATCTTGTATACAAAACCATATTATCTATAATAAGACGTAAATATATTTATTTTATGTATGTATAAGTAGAAAGTTATGCTGATGACCTGGAGCTGAACTCGAATGTTGAATGCGATAAGGACGCGTCTCACTCGGCTTATCTCATACTTTAATAACGGCTGGTAAGATTTGTGCGGTTAAACGGGCATGTTATAAAATTATTTGATTAGAAAAAATTGTAATTTTTTTTACAAAAATACACTTCTTAAATTTTGTTAAAAGTCTTTACTAAACGTTTTATTCATATCGCATTATGTTAGGTTTGTGATAAAAATTCTTATATAATATGTATTTTAAAATAAATGTGAAAATTGTTCTAAAAGTATGTAATAATGTTAATTAGTTGTTATTTGGAACTTTGGAGGGTGTTTGGTTTTAAACGGATTTATGTAACTTAACCCCTAGATCTAAGGTTAACTTTTTTGTAGATAAACTCCTATAAAGCCTGTTAATGTAAAATGATACCAAATTTTCGTTTTTCTTCCAGGATGAAGTACCAATGGTTCCTTTTCGCTGGTTTATTCCTAAATTTTGTAAATTTAATCTGAAATTTTTCCAAAAACCATTAAACTATTTTTATTTTACAGCTTATAGGAAGAAGTTGTTCTGAAAATTCTTTAGACTTAGAGGAATTGGCCAAAAATTATGTTGATAACATCATGCCGAATGTTCAAAAAAATTTCATATGGGCGGAAGAATCAATAACTAAAGATCGCCAAAAGCTATCCTTTATTGATCAATTAGGACTTGAATATGATTTTCTTGAGTCAATAGATTTCCTGAGAAATATCACTATAATACTTAAACAATACGATTATGAAAATTTTAATGATGAATTACTTAAGGCAAAAATAAAATCGTTAATATTAAAAGATTACAAAATTTTGCCCAAAGAGGAAAAAAATGAGATGGATGATTTGATTAGTGAATCAGCATCAATTAAAAAGAATGTAAAGATATGTTTGCCTTCTGAAGAAGAATCGTGCACTTTAAAATTTAACGATGTTTTTGAATATATACGTGAATTGCCTGAAAATGATAAAATATATTATTGGATTGAGTGGCGTAAGAGAGCAGGCAAGATTAGAAAAAATAAACTTAAAAGATATCTAGAACTATTCAGAAAAGCATCGAAACTAAATGGTAATAATTTTCTTTAAGCCGTCTAATAATTTTACTTAAGTTAAAAAGAATTTTTCAGAATTCACTAATAATTTCAAATCAAAGTTCTCAACAGGTTTTTAAAAGTAATAATTAGTATATGTATTTAGGTCGTTTTTAAAATAATTTAATTCATTAATTTTCGTTTTCAAAGACTCTAAATTCACTTAAAATTAATTCTAGATACAACACAATAGTGCATGTAATTTATTTCTTACGTTCTAGGTTTTTCGAAACCATCAGATCAGCTATTTCAATATTATGAAATCCCAGAAATTGTTGCGAAACTTACAAATGCAATTAGCCAACTCATACCCTTATATAAACAACTTCATTCATTCATACGCCACAAGTTGCGAGAGAACTATGATTCGACTATTTTGAGAAAGCAGCCTCTTCCTGACCACCTAATCGAAGAATTTAGTTATGAATTCAAAAATTTAGAAAATATTCCAGCTGAATATTATCCTTTTCCAAACGCTTCACTGATGACATACACTGATCGCATCAAAACTCTGAATTATACCTCTAGCAAAATGTTAAAACAAGCATTGAGTTTTTATAAGTCTATGGAAATGTCTACAGCTTTAAAGTAAAGAAGTAACTTTACGTAAACAAAACTTTCTACTTTTGTTTTTAGAATTTCAGTAGAAAATGCAATTAGTCTGGACGATGACAACGATTGTGAAACCAGCATTACAAATTTATTTAATTCGACACTAATTACAATCTGTGAAAGTCTTACATTTACGAATTTCCTAAAATTTCATTCTGAACTTATTGAACTGGAACTAAGTAAGAGTGTGGCACACTTAGACCTAATTTTGCGTGTAAATTTGTGGGACGGATACAGAAAAACTCTCAAGAACACCATGAAGCTATCGTCATTATCTACATCTTATCTACGAAAAGCTAAATTGGAAACATCTTCAGAAGTTTTATTTGAAAGCAAGATTAACCGTCTATACAGAGAAGTTCGTATGAAATTCCTTATTGTGGATAGTACCAATAACATTTTGATTTGATTTTTATTTAAGGCATTAAATTTGATTCCCTTCCTAAATGCATTCATTGAAGGTAAAGTGCTTGTAGACCTATTGGATGAAAAAATTAATGTCGACGTCGCAAACTGCGAATTTTGGAATTTAAAGGAAGAGTACCTGGGATCACAGCCTCCGGTAGCTCGGACGAATGATGATTTTGACTTTTTGGCAACTAAATTCGATGGTTTTGAATCTGTTGATTGGGAGTAAGAATTAAAATAAAATACATATCTACATACATATAGCAAAATATATTTTCAGAAATGTTTTAGCGGAAATTATTTCTTTCAAACTTTATGAAGGGCTCTGCAATAAAACAGGGAATTTCGTAGAGAAATTTACCGATCTCAGCGATTGTGACTTTTCTGGTAGTAAGGAAGTTGGTCTTGCACTAAAGTAAAAAATTTTATGATGGTCATTAGTCGCAAACTTATGTGGCTGTTTTAGGGATGCAATGCAATGGGGCAATGTAAAACCTTGGCTCGAACACTTCAAGGATATTTTTGATAATGTGGATATAAGTTCCCTACCTGTTTTGAAGTATTTTAAGCCGCTTCAAGATTGGCTTGAAGAATACACTAATAAAACTGATATATTTGTTGGTTGGGAGAAGAAGGATAGTGAGTATATATTTGCGAAATACATATGCAATATTTAATTTTTTAAAGAAATATTTTTCCACAGAATGTAGCTAATGCAAGAGTGTATTTCTTATTAAGGTGGATATGTAGTAAATATGGTATAAAATATATTTTTCGGGAATTACTCCATCTATACAAAGTATGTGCATATTACTTCTAGAAGTATGAATTAATCTGATGTCTATCGGTAGAAAAAGGCGAAATGCAGCTGATTAAATGTTTTAAATTCACCAAATAAGATATTAACGGAAAGTAAATCAACTATAGAACTGTGCATATATAGAAAATTTTATATACTGTAAACTTCGTTTATTAAAAAATCTAAAAATTGCCCAGTATCAGTAAATATGATCATAATTTATAATTAGTTATGAATATGAAATGACACGAAATAATTAAATAAATAAAATTTTTGTCTTAACACGTTATGAGTTATTTATTGTACCGAATTTCGAATACGCAGCGATGATGTTAAAAATTATAAAATTATTAGACTCAATCAACTTAACAATTAATGGGTAAAATCAGGAAAAATATACTTTTTTATTTCTTCGTTTATTTAAATCTTCTGTTATATTTCTTAAAATGTTTAGACAATATTCTAATCTTTGTATTTAACACGGGTATCCTATGTTTAGTTAATATGCTTTACTTCTTTCTCGTACACTCTGAAAAAGGACAACATCAAAAAATTTGTTCAGTACTAAATAAAATGGTCTTACTTTCTGCAGAATTCCAACCAACGTCAACATTATTTTTAGCATTTTCATTTTGTAACCACTCTCGAAGCGGTTCGAAATACTTCAGAAGTGATGTAACGTCCAACTTATTATCATCGGTGATGATGTTGATCATTTCGTGCCATTTCTTTGAGGAGCCAAGTTTGATGAAGTCTCTATAAAAGCATCATTAGTAATATTTGAGAAATCATTATTAAATTAAAGCATTTCAAATATTTACAATAAAGCCTTTCCAGCTTCTTCGCTTCCAGAGAAATCACAATTATATAGAGCTTTATCCGCAGATCCCTCTTCGTACTTTCCAGCTTTTTTGCACAAACCTTCGTAAAATTTGAAAGAAACTATTTTGGCAAGTACTTGACTAAAAATTGGATTTTTTTCATTTATTTTGATTTTTATATTCAACCGAAATTTTTACTCGATAAAGTTAGGCACAAAACCGTCCGTCAGCATGGAAATTGCATCGAATTCTTTATCTTTTCGAGGAAGAGGAGGCTGAACTCCCGCGTAGTCTTCCTGAATTTTCCAAAAGTCGCAGTTGGACAGTTTGACGGGCAAAGGGGAATCTAACGCCTGTAAGTAATATTTGCTGATGGCAAATTCTCTGTGCAATTCTAACATAGTGCGCAATGCCTGAAAATAACAAAATTTAGAATGATAAATCCGAAAATGTAGATTACATTTTGTTATGAATCAATAAATAAACGAAAAGATAATAAAAGGAACACTTTACTTTTGAATGAACTTTCAAAAACATAAGTTATAAATTTAATTATACTTTTTATATACAACTCCACAAAATCTCACTGTGAATTTCATTTTGTTTAGTTGCTCTCAGTAGATTTTGTGAAAAATTTTTGAAAATTGGCAAAAACAGACCTAAAATGATGACATTTTATATAAATTATACAAATCTTACTTATACTTGAGAATTCTGCACAACTTTATTTTTATAGTCGTTGATCTCAATTTTAGGTCCGAATTTGAAGCATTATATATTTTTAAATATAACGGAATTTTTCCAAAAACTGGTAAACATGTAAAGGTTTCAGGATACCTAATTTTAATTTGGAAACCTTCTTAAATTTTAAATATCAAGAACTCACAAAAGTAGGGATATAGAGAGCATCCTTACTTATGTTAAATATTCAAGATGAAGAATGAAAGAAATTCTAAACGTGTACCTACTAAATTTTAAAACAATTTTCGTAGTATTTACCAACAAAAGGTTGTTTAGTTTAAACTTTATGAAGTTTTTGAAAAACTTTTTTTCGAAATATGTTTTATAAATAAATATTACTTAAAGTTGCCTAATTTCTAAAGACAGTTTAAACTTTTTACTGAAAAACGTGTATGAAAATTTAACTTTTATCTAACTAAATATATAAAACTGTTTTATAATACCTACCATCAAATACAAATAATTAATTCGTTTTTCGCGATTGGGATCTGCAGTTGGCAATATTCCGATTTTATGGAGATAAGCTGGCGAAGATACTGCCAATTGAACAGAATCTGATAATCCTTGATAAATTCCTTCGGTTTGTGTAACTCTGTACGGAAGAGGCAAAGATTTCGTTTGAACGTCGCGAAGAACTTTAAACATTTCACTGTGCACTGCCAAGAGATTCTTGAAAGAAATCTCCTTACAGTAGAAGAATCCAGTGCCAACTTTGGTGAAAAGGGAAATGGCTCGGGGAGAGCATCCTTCGTCCTCCTTCATAGTAATATAATCCTTCCAGTCTTCACTGTAATTAATTAGTTAGCAGCAATTCTGTTCAATAAATTAACTTTAATTGTATTTTTATACTTAAGAGATGTTGGAATCTTCATCGAAGTGAAAAACTGATCTGCTTCTTCAAAGAATTTAGTTGGGGTGTAATTCTGAGACCGCATTACTACACCTAAATCAGACAGTGGACTCTCCGGGTATGGATAAGTTATTTCTGGATTTTCTATGTTAATTTCCAAAATAAATTTCTCTAATATGTGTTCTGGAATAGGCTGAGATTCGGGAACTTGCTCAATTCCCAGCTTAGACCGAAGAAGATAACGAACATGAGCATGTAATTCTTGATAAAATGGCTTCAGCTGCTCAATGGCTTCAGTCAACTTTTCAAAAATTTGTTCATCCTCAAAATCATCCAGAAACATTTGAGATGGAATTACGTAATCTGTAAAACAAAAATATTTAAGTTATTATTTCGCATATTGTATTTTTATGAACACATACTGTTTGCTTTTGCTGCACGACGATAGAGGCCTATGTAGGATCTAAAATTATCAACGGATTCTTTGCCTGCTTTAGAGCGCCACTCACTCCAGTAATAAGTTAATTCTTCAAGATCTTTGCTTTTTAACATTTTCCTCAGCATCAATGAATGGTCAATTTCGCACTGCTCGGGGTCTTTGTACGAACAAATATTAAACTCAGTCGCAAGCGCCTCAGCTCCGTCCATTAAATCCTCAATTTTTTCCCGAGACGCTTGTCTCAAAATGTAGTAATCATTTGACGTTATAACTTCTATTTGCCGCTTAAGATCAGCGTCTGTGAAGTTCCAGTACTTGTACTTTTTGAATTCTTCAGTAACTTTCCTTAGATAGTCACCAATTTCTTTTGTTTGAAATTTTGCATCGATTTGATCGATAAAGGACGCTTTTTGGATATCTTTAAAATGTAGATCCAGTGCCCATTGCAAATGGGTTTCTAAAGACGGCATTATTTCCTTCAAATACTGCGCTGCTAAAATTTGATTTGTTTCCATATCGTTCTCCGCAGATTCCGAGGACTCGCTTCCACTATCATCACATTTTATTACGGCAACCTGTTTGTATGAATGTTCTCTTAATTAATCCCACAGACAATTAGATGATTATCTTTACCTCCGCAAATAAAAATATGAAGACACATGCTGTGAAGACTTTCATATTTTTCAGCCCTGAAAGAAATATTTTGTTTATGTGAATTAAAATTATGCATTTGTTTACAAATACGTTTAAACTTTTTGCAGCCTTATATAGTTTTCATATTTTTAAAGCTACAGTTCGTCAAAATCATTTAAAATAATAACAAACTCAATGTATAAAATTAAAAGTCTCTTTTTTAGTTTGCTTTCTTGTTATAACAATTTTAAATAAGGAATCTTTATGAAAATTAGTACTTAGGGGATTTTTGGAAGGACCATTTTAAATAAATTTCTTAATTTCTCATTTGAATAAAATCTTGTTAATCAAAAAGTGTTTATTGCCAACTAAGCTCATTTCTGTAGGATATTTTCCTTAGAATATGATGAGTTCGTAAATGATAGATTCCTTGACGGATTAAAATATTTTTTATTAGACTGTTTGGTATTTTCTTTTCCGCTGCTTAATTTATTAAATGTTTTATTTATCCTAAAAATTATCGTGATTAAACGACATGTTTAGAAAACTGGAACTAAATGTTATTAGAATTAGTAAATGTCACTATTATGTGGTAAAAAATAAATAATATACATTAACATTAATATTACAATGCTTTAGATAATTTAGCATAAAAAAACATAAAATGTTCACTATTGACTAATAGTCAGTACCTTTCAAATTTTTAACTAAGAAAAATAAAAATTATTCACACTATTGTTTCTAAATCATTTGTAATTTTGCGAACTTTTCACTTCACTTTGCTAGTCTCAACTAATATGCATGCTTTAAAAAAATTAATTTTAAATATATAACTTGTTTCATAAGTCAAGAGGTTTTTACGTTCTAATCTATAAGAACTTTCTGATAACCTTTGGCGACATAAACTTAAGTGGTACAAATTGCATTCAAATAAATTTCCTTGTAGATCTGGTTATAGAGGTCATGGAATTGTCAGTTGATTTGTCACAACGTAAAAAATTAAATTATACTTGTTTACAAATATGCACATATTTATGTATATAGTTTAAAATAATATCAACCTACTGTGATCTAACTAAAATGTGAATAGTTTGTACTTTCCTTAAAAGGTCATTATTAATAATTGACTCTTAACCCATTCGCTGCCAAACACAAGTACTCGCAGTATACTCGTGGTTATAGCTGAATATTAAGCTGAATATAACCTCAGCAGGGAATGGATAATGAAAAACTACGACCCAAGCTAGTAAAATGGTTTTAAATTCATAAATTTCCAAAATTAGTTTTCTACTGAAAAATCTCGGACCATATTTTATTCGTTGATTACTTATAATTATAAGTGGTCCTGTGCTTCAAGTAACTCTTTAAAGGATGTTTAAAAATTAAATACAATTTTAAAAATTAAGCTTCAATAAATTTACGAAAGATACTTTTGATAGTAGCACACCTAATAAAATGATACGCAATTTTAGTCCTCACAAGTGCAGAAGTGCTGCAATAATTATACCAGGAACTCAACTTAATAAGTGCAATTTGCATATAAATTTACAAATGAATTTTAAGTAATTGTTAAAGTTTTATCCGAAGCATTGCATTTAATGAAGTTTTTGGTAAAATTATAAAGTATATGACGCCATTTGTGAATATTGCGATAAAAGAGAATATCTTGAATATCATACTCCATTAAATAGCCAACGTTATCTTTAAATTACTTATATCACATGAATTTACAATGACTTAATGTGTGCAAAACAATGAAAGTTTATTAATTTACTCGATAAATCCGGAAGTACTAATTCCTTTCGCAGGAGTTTAAGATAAGAAAGGAAATCCCCGGTATCATATACCAAAGATTAAAATAGTTCCGTTAATTTAAGATGTAAAATTATTTATATATATTATAACAAAATTATTTTAAAATTCCTTTTTATATTATTTAAGATATTTATTAACCATACCGATGTGAAGACAATCATTTTAGTCCAAGGCAGGCTAAAAACATAAAAAAAGCACTTACATTAAAATATACTTTTGTTTTTTTGTATTTGGGCTTCGCACAAATTATAATTCCACATGCCATGAAATTAAGATAACACAGGTCAATTGGCTCTAATCGCAAATGGGGTTGGGTTTTCATAGCCGCTTAATATCAACGATTTTTTTTATATTTTCAAGTAGCTTTTACAAGCACATAAAGTTAAATATTAAGTTACTTTAGCAAAATGAAAATCAAATGATTTGATAGTTTCTCGATAGCAGAGAGTTCAAATATATATGCATATAATATTTATCTAGAGGAAAAACTAATTTTGCAAGGCAATCCCTTTCTTAAATCATTCGATTTTTATCGAGTGTGCGAATATCTAAATCTTAATGTACATTATAAAATTCATTGCTACTATAGTTCGCGCAATTTAGTCATTTAATAATTCCTATTAGGTAACACGTTATAAACAATAGATAAGAAGATTGACACAATTCCAGCAATACCTTTTACCTTCTATATATAAACCCAAGTCTATTAATGAATTTTATTCACACCTGGAGCAATGGAAGTGTTCACAGCCTTAATTCTGCTTGTATCTTTAATTGGAGGTTCTTTTGGGAACCTAACTCCAAGGATGGTAGGAGGAGTTCCGGTGGATACTCTGAGCAAATTCGCCCACCATGTGACCATCCACACTAAAACTACATCTGGAGAATTACGATACTGCAGCGGATCTATAATCACAGATCAATGGATCCTGACATCGATTGGTTGCACTTCTGGTGGTTCAGAATTTAAGTTGGACTTCAACAGGATGCACTTAAACCAAAGCCAGGGATCATATTCAGTGATAATCGACAGTTCATCATTAATCGTTTATCCAACTGAATATGACGATCTGGCTCTTCTGAAACTTCCGATGAAGCTTATGTTTAACCGGTGGGTTCAGCCAATTGCCCTTTACGAAGGCGGTGGAAACTATGGAAATAATTTTGCTGTAATGCCTGGATTTTCTGAGAAAAGCGAATCGGATAAACTAACCTATGGAATGTTTCGAATTATTCCCAAGGAATCATGTCAGAATGCCTACGGCTCAGTTTTCGATAAATATCTTCAACTTTGCACACTTGGTTGGAATAACAATCAAAATACTCCCTGCAAAGGTAACGAAGGTGGTGGTTTAATCGTTGGATGGCCTCAAAAACCGCAACTTATTGGGGTATTTTCAAATCCTATCACCTGTGACGGAAAAAGTCCTGCAATTTACATGGAAGTTACTAAATATATTCCGTGGATAAGAAGCATAGTTCAAATTCCAAACTAAATAAATATTGATTTTTTTAATTTTAACTGTCCTAAGATGTGTTCGAATTGTAAAAATCGCAAAATAATAAAAAATAATTTCAGCAGTACTCACTAATTTTATTATAGTAAAATAATAACAAAGAATATGTAACACCTATCAAAAAAATATGGTTTAAATACAAATGGTATAAACAACTCTTTCATACACAATATTTATAGATATACTCGTATTTTTACAATAGTACAAAATTTCCAGGACTCAATATTTATACATATCATATAAAAGAACCCTACTTTTCATTTTGCTTGTTTATCAAAAAAATATTTAAATTCTTATAAGTTTTAAGAAGTTACTCTAACTATTGATTTTTTTACAATAAAATCGTTGCTATTATTTTTTCGTAAGTTTCTAAAGTAGTTTTAGCACATTTACGTGCATTTGTGAGCATGTTTCAAAACCTTTCTACTTTCTCACCCTTTTTGCGTGTTTCGACATATCGGTTGGTTTGTGTGATTTTTATCAAGGCATGTCTAAAGTTACTTAATATTAATTTTTTCCATATAAAATACTGAGTTTTGACCGGTATATTGAAATAACTTTTACAATTTTTCTTACGCTTATTTCGTACAAAATCGTATACATCTTTTATTATTAAAAACTAAATAGTCGTAATATACAACAAACTTAAATGTATCGCATGAATTAAGAATTAACTGAAAGATATGAAAATTTTATGGAACTATCGTTTTTAAATAGACTGTAATAATATATTTGTGATTAAATTTTGAATCGTTCCAATAGTTTAGCTTCTACGAGTATAAACGACATCACATCCATCGATAGATAATAAACATATCCTTCAAATTTATAAATAATTTTTAAACAGCTTAAAAATAATTTAAAAATACTTTATTTTTCCGGTCAAAGATAAAATCTAGGGGAAGTACTACGTTTGTTACCTCTGCATTTTCATTGACTATTATTTATCGTTAGCTTTCATTGAGCATGTCGCGGTGTTCTTAATCTCCAAGTCATCAGAAAATGCATAGCTGTCGTTCACGCAATTTCCTGTCATCTAGTAATTGCTTTTTGGTAACAAACAAAAGATAAGAAAATTGATATACTACTAGCAATACTTTCTACCTATCTTCTACCCATAGTATATAAACCCCAAGTCTATGAATGAATTTTATTCACATCTGAAACAATGGAAGTGTTCACAGTCTTGGTACTGCTTGCATCTTTAATTGGAGGTTCTTTTGGGAACCTAGCTCCAAGGATGGCAGGAGGAGTTCCGGTGGATACTCTGAGCAAATTCGCCCACCATGTGACCATCCACACTAAAACTACATCTGGAGAATTGCGATACTGCAGCGGATCTATAATCACAGATCAATGGATCCTGACATCGATTGGTTGCACTTCTGGAGGTTCAGAATTTAAGTTGGACTTTAACAGGATGCACTTAAACCAAAGCCAGGGATCATATTCAGTGATAATCGATAGTTCTTCATTAATCGTTTATCCAACTGAGTACGACGATTTGGCTCTCCTGAAACTTCCGATTCAGCTTCTGTTTAACCGGTGGGTTCAGCCAATTGCTCTCTACGAAGGTGGTGGAAACTATGGAAATAATTTTGCTGTGATGCCTGGATTTTCTGAGAAAAGCGAATCGGATAAACTAACCTATGGAATGTTCCAAATTATTCCCAAGGAATCGTGTCAGAATACCTACGGCTCAGTTTTCGATAAATATCTTCAACTTTGCACACTTGGTTGGAATAACAATCAAAATACTCCCTGCAAAGGTAACGAAGGTGGTGGTTTAATTGTTGGATGGCCTAAAAAACCTCAACTTATTGGAGTATTTTCAAATCCTTTCAACTGTGATGGAAAAAGTCCTGCAATTTACATGGAAGTTACTAAATATATTCCGTGGATAAGAAGCATAGTTGAAGTTCCAAATTAAATAAATGTTTCAGTTTTAACTACATTCAAAATAATAAATAATAAATTTCAGCAGAACTCACTTGTTTTATTATAATATTTATTATAATAACAAAGAATATTACACATCTGTTTAGAAAGAATTATGTAAATTCATAGCAATGCTTAGTAATGCAAGCAAGACAAAAAAAAAAACCATTACCAGCATTGGTACTTAAGAAATATAATTTCCATTACTAAATAATTGTATTGATACTACATCATTACTGCTCATTATTACGCAACGCAACATTCTCTGAAGGTAACTCAGTATTATTTAACAATACTCCAGCACCAACAATGATCGATATAAATTAGAAATGATCAGAGCAGCTTTACATCTACATGATACACTTTTATTTCACTTGTTGGAAATTTTGAGAAAGGTAAAAGAAATAAATACCACAAGTGCTGTGTTTAGAATCTTTTTAATAAAAAATCTTTTCATCTGAATAAACTTATAAACAAATGTAATCTGCAAATAGAGCTACATACATATATATTCGATTTTTGAAACATGAATTAGAAATACACAATGTAAAACTGTACGTTTAAACTGTTTCATATTCTTTTTAGGGAAAATAGTGAAGTATCAAAACCACTACTTGGTAAAGGTAACTCCAAATTTTTGATCTACCAATGCTGCTAATGGTACTGGAAAATATGGTAGTACTTTTCTTACAGCTCTTACTAATAATGGATAACTTTTTACAAAAGTAAATGAGTTTCCAGGATTTAATATTTATGCAACAGAAAAGAAAATTTGTTACGTTCCTTGGTTATTAAACAAATTTTTAAATCGTCATAAGCTTAAAGGTCCACTCTAATCAAGGTTTTATAGTAATACAGTTGTCATAATTTTTTCGTAAATTAAGTAATTTAAAGCGTTTACATGCATTGACTTTAGTATTTCAAAAATACTTCCGTAGTAACTAGAAATCTTTATAATTTCCTATGTTTTTGCGTATCTCGACATTCATTCACTTAACTGGTTTTGTTTACACAAATCTTTATTGCTTTTAATTCTCCTGAAACCATGAAGTGTATGAGGCAAATTCTTTAATCCTCTTAAAATATTTAAAGAATTCCTAAACTTACTTACTCAGTAAAGAATTAAAAGATTTAGGTCAAGTGAACCGCACTGTAGTTTTTTGCAATAATAATAATAGCTAAATAATCTTAAGCATAAGCCAGTTTCAATTTTATGTATGTATCTATGTTTAATATGTTGTTAAAACCAGAAAATTAAATCGAGCATTAACGTTTCTTTAATAATATTGATCCAAAACTTCAATCTCGATTTTCAGTTTTGTTCTTTGGTTGTTTGACTTTTACCATGGTATATCCGATGTCACTTAACATTATAATAATTTTGTTCTCATATAAAACATTGAACTTTATACCTGAATAGTTAAATTAATGTTAATGCAACTTTTACAATCTTCTTCCCTCTAGTTTCGCATAAAAGAGCATAAATTGTTTATCTTCAAACCCTAAACATTAGTGATACTCGTATATGTGGCAAATCAAATTTAAATGTATCGTCTGAAGAATAGATAATAAATATGAAAATTAGCTTTTATAAATAATATCTACATCCACACAAATTCCCATTTGTTTTTCGGTAGATAATAACTATTTTTTTTATTTCTGCAAAAATTGTTTAAATAGCTTAAAAATAATTTTAAAATGCTTTATTTTTTCGACGAAAGATAAAATCTAGGGGAAGCACTACATTTTTAACTCTGTATTTTCATTAACTATTATTTGTCGTTAGCTTTTATCGAGCATGTCGCGATGTTCTTAATCTTAAAGTCATCAGAAAATGCATAGCTGTCGTTTAAGCAATTTCCTGTCATCTAGTAATTGCTTTTGGGTAACAAACAAAAGATAAGAAAATTGACATACTACTAGCAATACTTTTTACCTATTATCTACTACCCATGGTATATAAACCTAGAATCTATGAATGGATTTTATTCACACTAGAGAAATGGAAGTGTTCACAGCCTTGGTACTGCTTGCATCTTTAGTTGGAGGTTCTTTTGGGAACCTAACTCCAAGGATGGTAGGAGGAGTTCCGGTGGATACTCTGAGCAAATTCGCCCACCATGTAACCATCCACACTAAAAATACATCTGGCGGATCGCGATACTGCAGCGGATCTATAATCACAGATCAATGGATCTTGACATCGATTGGTTGCACTTCTGGAGGTTCAGAATTTAAGTTGGACTTCAACAGGATGTACTTGAACCAAAGCCAGGGATCATATTCAGTGATAATCGACAGTTCGTCATTGTTCATTTATCCAACTGAGTACGACGATCTAGCTCTTCTGAAACTTCCGATGAAGCTTATGTTTAACCGGTGGGTTCAGCCAATTGCCCTTTACGAAGGCGGTGGAAACTATGGAAATAATTTTGCTGTGATGCCTGGATTTTCTGAGAACAGCGAATCGGATAAACTAACCTATGGAATGTTCCGAATTATTCCCAAGGAATCGTGTCAGAATGCGTACGGCTCAGTTTTCGATAAATATCTTCAACTTTGCACACTTGGTTGGAATAACAATCAAAACACTCCCTGCAAAGGTAACGAAGGTGGTGGTTTAATCGTTGGATGGCCTCAAAAACCGCAACTTATTGGGGTATTTTCAAATCCCTTCACTTGTGACGGAAAAAGTCCTGCGATTTACATGGAAGTTACTAAATATATTCCGTGGATAAATAGTATTGTTGGAGATCTCGAAACTTCTCAACCACCTACTACCAGTATACCAACAACTACCCCTGTATCAACAACTGAAACCAAAACTACTCCTGAACCATCAACTACCCTTGAACCAACAACTGCTGCGATCAATCCGTAAATAAATAAAGTTTATACATTCAGCGTTAGTTACATTTTAATATGTATTTTAATATATATTTAAATAAATAATTTCAGCAGAATCAATTTTTTAAATATTGGTTTTGGATTTTATATCTTTAAGGGTTGTAACGAAGAGAATTTTCTCGTAAGTTTCAATAATTGCTACAAATTGCATGGCCCAATAAATGACAAAATCTGGAGGTCTTGCTTAGGTCCTTTTTATTTAGTATAAGATTTTACAGTGATAGTAGTCTAAATTGATGCTGATATGCTGTGTTAATAAATTTTCTTGCTGGGATTTAGATCTCTAATTTTTTAGCGAAAAATTTAACTAAGTTTAGCATAGAACAATTTGAATAACTTCACAGGGTTAATCTTAAAATAAATTTTTAAAAACTCGTGTCTTATTAGTTGGGCTTTCATAGCCATTTAAAGTTAATGCTTACTCATTGCCTGCATTCATCTTACAAAACTTTAAACGTGTTTTTCTGGAAATACTAGGTATTTTTCGAGCTGGGCAGGTGATTAAATTTTAATATGTTATTGTGTAAACCCATGGCTATCGTCCCAAGTAAAATTATATCGTTATTTTGAAAATTTAATATATTTTATAATAAAAAGGTAAAAACTATTGAAACATAACAACCATGTCATTACTTTCTATTTTTAAAAAGTAAGGTCAAATATTAATTTCCGTATATTTCCGTAAATGTGGTACCTATAAATTAAAAATAGTACTAGTAAGTTTCACAGTCGGATTTAGTGTGTTCAAAACTATAAGTATAGTAACTTTTTGTAGAACAAATAATTTTGATGTCGAATTGACCTAATTAATTAATTACGAAATATATCGAAATATGATAGCCATATCGTAAAATAATTCACTGAATCATTTATTCGTCTATTAATATTATTGGAGAAGTTTAAATTTAAACATTACCGGGGATTCCTCCTTTATCTGTAATTTCTTTTATTGTCATGTAGCCCGTGGAAGTGAAATATCTAAATTAAAGTTTAAATAGATAAAAAGTATAAAAGTTAAAGCGCTTTTTCCGCTTTCTATGTTTACAATTAGATAATAAAAGATAATTACTTATCTGTGCAGTTTGTTAAGACGTCTCTTTTTGTATATAAGTCGAAAAAATTAAAACGATTTCAATCACAACACCTTGAGTAATGGAAGTGTTCAGAATTCTTATTGCTGTCGCAATTACCATCGGAACCACCAATGGCAAAATTAATCCGAGGATAGCTGGAGGGATTCCTGTCGATACTTTCACTAGATTTCCACATCATGTGACAATATTCACTCAAACTGATTTCGGAGAATCTTGGCACTGCAGCGGTTCCATCATTACGGACCAGTGGATTCTTACATCTCTCGGCTGTGTAAGGGGAGGCTCGCAATTTCGCCTGGACTTTAATAGAATGCACCTAAACAACAGCTGGGGCTCCTATTCGGCAATAGTATACAATTCTGCAGTGTTTCCTTATCCAACTGGATACGATGATTTGGCTTTAATAAAGAACCCAATGAAGCTGGTAATGTCTTCAAATGTACAGAGAATCTCTCTTCGTCAGAGCGGAAATGAACTTGGGAACAATTTCGCTGTAATGCCCGGATTTTCAACCGAAGATGGCACAGATAAGTTAACGTATGGCATGTTTCAAATCGTCTCCAACGATAGATGTGAAAATGCATATGGTTCCGACTTCGACAAATATCTTGAGCTGTGTACTATCGGTTGGAACAATAATCGAAATGTTCCTTGCGATGAGAATAAAGGTGGTGGACTAATCACTGGATGGCCCAGAAAACCAGAAGTAATTGGAGTGTTTTCAAAATCTCTGAACTGCAGCAATCCAGCAGTTTATGTCGATGTTTCAAAATATCTACCGTGGATAAGTAGTATCATTGGAGTACCTACAGACAGTCCAACTTAATGTAAAGTGTAATTGTTTTTGAAAATACGAATACTATTCTAATACTCTTGTTAATCTGCTTCACTATGAAATTTCATTTTGACTTTTTATGGAACAGATTTTATAGTACTTACAATAAACTCACACACGTGAAAAACCTGTATATTTTCTTTAGCAACTTGGCTCTTAAAACGAAATAATATCGATTGAAAGTTTTACACATTTTACAAAACAGTCTAACGTACAAATACAAACTGTGGGAGTTCTAATAAAATGAAGAGTTCATGGATCATCAAAAGTTCTAATAATTTAATATTAGAAAGTTTTTAGGGCTTATGTACATACTCAAGTCAGGAAGTGCAAAGCTATTGAAGGTTTGCCTGTAATTACAAATTTTCTAATTTTTAACTCTCATAGTACACTTACCAACTTGTTGGAAAACTAGACAAACGATTTTTACAAGTATAATCGGTTAACTCTTAAAAAGAGTTGAAAGTAATATCAAATTTATATAAAAGTCCACGAAGACTAACAGAAGCTTTATGACCTTCAAGATTTATTTGATTATTAACGTTTTTACCGCTCATATAGACCTTAAAGGGCTTATATCACAAAATATTTTAGCTAATTGAATGTGAAGTGCCAACTAGTCGATGTTTAATTTAAATTTAAAACATTAAGTATACCAACTTTCTACTTTTATAAAACACTTTATTTATTAATTGAACCTTTGAAAGCATTTTAAAATATTTTACTCATATCATCATCGGGGAATATCAATGTTTATCCATCCCTGGGTAGATTACAGAACGAAAACATCAATGGGAACTTATGAGTTAATCATTTACTATATGACTGTTATTTTTAAAATTAGCTAAAAATGTTTCCATGATTTTCTTTATCTTTAAATGCCCTCTTCAAAAGTTATGATTTTATACTAAACTTGAAAAGCAGAGTTTTGTGAAATAATTAAACAGTAATCTTATCTCGAACTAATTAAAAATTACAATGTCAAAATTACAATAAATGAAGTCTTTTAATTATTAGAGCTGTTGACTACTTTAGAAGATTAATAATTTTAGTCTATCTGTTTAAAATAATGGGTAAAATTGATTCGTAGAGTTTTTTTTTATATATCAAACTATTAAAAGAGAGCAAAACCCCCAAATTTTCTTCTTGATCAGGATAAAAAATAAGCCTACAAACACAGACCTCATTGATTGATCATTAGGAACCGAATACTTTGCCATGGCACACACACAGGAAACATATTTTTTCAGAAGATCTTAGAGAGAATAACCATTTAAGCTTTTTCTAAATTTCTAGATAAACAAGATCTCTTAATTAATTATAAAAATAAAAACGATAAAGGATTGTGAATTTTTTGTTCTTTTTTATAAAAATATCTTTACTTTCTTATCTTTAATAGAAAATTATTAAACACTACGAGTCAAGCTGCAAGACAAGTTGGCCAAAATATCTAATTTAACAACCTACAAAAAAAACAAAAGTATGATTTAATTTGAGTTATGAAGTGTGAATGAATTTTTTTCTTACTAGTATCGTCTTCATCCCATCCCACTTGAACTCCATTCGCGGCATTTTGTGCCTTTAGCCACTCGTAAAGAGGTTCGTAGTATTCCATTAAGGCGGTTCCGGTTATGTGTCGTTCACCTGTTAAAATCTCAATCACATCCCTCCAGTGCTTGAGGGATCCAGCAGACATCATCTCACTAAAAATAATACCTTTGAAACATTTTCCACTTCTAGAAGATCATATTTCAATTTACCTTAATGAGGCTCCAGCAGAATTGCTTTGGAAAAAGTCACAATTGTGCAACGGATGGTCCGAGTTGCCCGGAGTATATTGGCCGCTTTTGATACACAAAGCTCTATAAAATTGATATCCTAGCAGCTCTGATATAATTTTTCTGAAAATGTAATTTTGTGAAAATTTATATTTATTATAAAAACGTGAACATCATACGATGTGGTTGGTGTCTTATCATCCAAACCGCGATAGAATTTGTATCCTGGATCAAAATTCTCTTCACCTCTCTCCTCTGGTGGCGCAACGCCTGCAAAATTTTTCTTAATTTTCCAAAAGGCGCAATTTAAATTTTTTGGTGTAACATTATTGTTATTGTCCATTGCATCTACGAAAAATTTCTCTGAGACGTAATAGCGCGGTAGAGTAAATATTGTATGTACTCCCTACATAATATTATTAATATAACTATAATAAAATCATTTGTAAAAGAATTTTACCATTCTAAAAAGACGGTTGAATGCAACATTTTCATTGTAGTTACTCATAAGACCCAAAGCAATGAGATGCCGATGACTAGAAGTTGCAACGATCACAGCCTCGCCAATAGCATTGCCTATTCCTGAAAACGCCTCACCATCCAAACCAAAAGGAAGGCGATGTCGATATAAATTGTATTGAATTTCTGCCATATTTCCATGGAGTTGTAAAAGCTTTTTGTAATCAACCTTTGGACAGTATTTGATAGCTACGTTAGGCTTGAAGGAAAATACCTCAGCTCTACATTCTGGTCCAGCCTCTTGTTCAGACATCTGCTTAGCATATTTCCTCCAAAAATCACTAAAAATCAAATATTTATATTTAATATTAAAACAAATAACAAAAAATTAATACTAACGATGGTAGATCCTGTAAATGCATTGATCGATAAAAGTTTTCCGCAATTTCGAGAGCTTTTGCCGATGACAATTTAGTTTCTTCAATTTTTTTATTTATGTTAGGAAGGAGATCATTTGGATACGGCGGTCTAAAGAGACTTTGAGCTTTCCAAGCATGTTGGATTATTTGCTCCATAAAATGATCTGGAATGTAGCCATACGCCGGTACAAAATCAGGACCATAATACTGATTGTATACATGACGCATATAAGCATGGAACTCTTTATAAAGTGGCAGCATATCCTCCATAGCTGCAGTAAGCTCATGAAGGAAGTTATCTTCCTCAAAGTCCAAATACCAAGTCTTTGATGGTGTTGTGTGTCCTTAAGATGTTTACGATAAAATAATTTGTTTAAATAAATTTATTTTAATAAATCTTTTAAAATTAAGAATCAGAAGGTTTAGAAATAACAATTCTCATCCTAATTTATTCCTTGTTATTTAGTTTTCTAACAAACATTAGCTCTTGTATGTACGACAACAAAAATGATTTTCTTTATTTTTTTAACTATGAATAGAAAATGCATAAATTTACATATGGTACATATAAGTTATATTATTTTTGTAGTTCTTTATTCAAAATTTAAAATATTATTCACGATTGATGCATGCGTAATCCCAAACGCTCTATTATTTATTAAATTTATACTTGGTAACTTAAAAGGACTATATTGTAAAAATTGTTTACATACCATTCAATGCAGCAGCTTTCTTATATAGCTCAAGATATTCTAAAAAGTCTTTTCTTGCATTTTTACCAATACTATTTCTCCACAACCTCCAGTAGTGTAACAATTCATCTTCATCTTTAGTCCTTACAATGACATTGAGGATGTTTGGTAAGTAAGCAAAATAATAATTACAATTGTCGAAAGAGCAAACCACTTTATTAAGGGAAAAATTTCTCATATTTTCAAGTAAAGCCTGTGATCTTTGGAAGTCTTTCTCATTTAATCCATCAATTTTAAGGTGACTTAATAATTTTACACGCCGCTTAAGATTCTCGTTTTGGAATGTTGGATAGTAAATTAATAAATCACTTAAATTCTGTGCTAGACTCACAGTAAAATTTCTATATTCTTTTAGAGATTGTTCCATCAGATACTGTGGCTTATAATTTGACTTTCCCGACGATAAAAATATTTCACGTAATTTAACCCAATGAGCTTCCATGCGATCGTTTGCATCTGCCAGAATTTTTTCTGCTAACATTTCCTCTTTTGAGACATGGTCTGTTGGTTGGCATGACGTAGTCTAAAATTTTATAAAATTTATTTTATGATTCTAACCAGTATTATTCCTTACCATTAACGGAATTAATAGAAATGCTAGTAACCACATATTGAAACTGAAAATAAAATTAGTTGATAAATGGACGTATCGCCGGGAAAATTCAAAAATTCAACAATGACAACCTTGTTTTTTTAAATCATATTCACCTGCTCTATAAAGTACGGGAACATAAAGTAAAAATAAGTGTAAGCAATGCCTTATTTAAAACCTATTAATCATCTCCTAAAATCGCGCAAATTTCCAAGTATTTTTTGTCACCATAAGAATTTCCCACCAAAAAGTTAATCGCTCTGAAGCTGTTATTTAATAACTTTAAGCATTATAAAAAATTTAATAAAAAAAAGCCAATGGCTACTATAGCAGAGATAACAGCATTAAATTTACCATATTATCAAGAGATTAAAAGAAATATTTTACTACTTGACACTATAAAAATCGTTTCTGGTATACCTAGAACCACTTTTAAATATTTTTTTCATTTTCAATGTTCCCATATTTTAGTCGCGTATTTAAGAAAAAACATAGTTTCACATTTGTCTTTTTGATTAGAAATAATAATTAAAAAATAACACGTAATACATACACTTTAAAGAATTACTTGCAACTCGACGTAATCCAATTGAACTTTGGTACACAATGCACTTAAATATAAATGAACATTTGTTTTGCGTTTAGATTTCAATTCGATTGGATATATTTAAATATACAATTCGGTTTAACAATTAGATCAAAGAGCTCAAGAGTAAACACTTTGCCTGTTGCGACGTTTCGTTTACTAATTGTATAAGGAAGTCGAAACACTTCCTAAGATTGAATGAATGAAAAACTTATCAGTGCTTTTGCTCTGCACGACATTAAAACAGTAAGAGTCTCAAGACATTCGGTCGTCAACAGATCATTTTTCCTTGAATCTGTGGCTATTTTATCACCAATTTTTTATGCAATTAACAAATGCGTAACAAAATGTATTCGTGTTTGCTTCCCGTAGAAATTTTATTTTTGAAGGCAATATGTATGTATTTTGCTGTTATTACGTCATAAATACAATTCGGGTTTAACCAGAGAGATACTCATTCTCTGTAACTCAAGATCTAGTACTGTCCACCAGTAAATGTTAAAAATTCAGTTAAAAGCAGTTCTTGGAAGATTTTTCCATATTGAACTGAAAGAACTTTGTTTTAAAGATGAACTGGAAGAATTGGGTTTGGAAAATATACAAGAATATTTATTTACAAAATGAACAAACGGAAATAACTTTATATTTTTCTTAGTATTTATTTAAACTCAAAAGTGTTTTTCTCATTTTTAATAAATAATAATACAACTTTTGATCAGGAAAATATTAATTAATTCATACATAAGAGGTCATAAATTAGAAATTCTCTGTTTCATAAAATCATCATAATGTACCTCCACTTTCAGATAAAACAAATATTGTATGTATACAATTCTATTCTGTTGTACAAATGGTCAAATCTTTATACCCATTTTAAATAAACAAAAAATTAAATAACTACTAAAGCCTAAAATTCAAATTTATACTTCATATAAATTTTTTGTATTGTAAACTCCCACTTTTTTTCCACCTTGAGTTACAAATGCTTGAGTTCCGTCACTTCTTCTGCATATCTTTCCATCATAAATATTTAAAATAAGGAGTAGTATTCTGTGAAATTTGATTTGCGTTGTTTCATTCAATTTAATTTGACTGAAAAGATAAATTCAAAGGAAACGTGGCATTGCGTATCAAATTTAATTTTTAGATAGCAAATTAAATGAACACTTTAGGGTCAGTGCTTACGAGCAGTAAAATGATTTAAAGTTAATACTTTCACAGCTTAAACATGTCTACCATAATTAAATCAAATGTAATAGCTATAGACAATTTTACTTAGATGAATTATATTATTTATAAGATCTATTATAACTTCTTATATAGGTTTGATACAAACAAAATCTTCTTAAGGGATGTAGTTATACACTTGGAATTAGAGCTTTAAAACTCTCTAAAAATTACTAATCTATATAAGCTCAACGGACAATAACCTAAACTTTACTCAAATAAATGTTGTATCTTTTATTCTTTTTAAGACATACTTGAAGATACTACAATAAAAACAAATTTAAATCATTTTATCAATTTCCTAAAAATTTATCTTCGCTAGTTTTGTGCATTTATATCAAAAGATTATTGAATATTGATTAAATTGAATAGGTATGTATAAACATGTTCCCAACTGATATGGATGAAATGCATATCTTTTTTTAGTTATAGGTAAAATAAGGTTTTAATATTCACAATCACCGTACAAAACCTAACAAAATGTGCCCAATCCCCATAATTTATTACACAGGGGTCATGTTAATGAGAGCCGTATTCAATTTGTGATATCGTTCGTAAAGCATGTCATACACAGTTCATCGAATTGATACAATTAAAATGAAACCTCATAGCGAAAACATAAATTCTAAACATAATTAAAGCTCCTGGTCAACTGATGGGAATAGGTTTGGCTTCACACTGTGCTTTACCATGAAATAGCTGAAAGTGCAATATCTGGGATTAGAAATTTAATTAGGCTCTATCAAAAGTACTCTAGAAAATCGTGCGAATGAAGGAATCATAATTAATTATGGTTTTTCGTCGGTTTAAATTCCTTATTTAGTACTCAATCGACATCGATAGCAATTCAAACGTAGATAATTTTAATGGGAGATAGTAACACGGCTTTGGGGGTGATTAATTAATTAATTAATAATACATACGTATAATTCGTTGAACTACAGTTTAGTTGGAAATGTTATACGAGTACATAATAAATAGATAGTACTTATAAAGTTACCTACTTAACTTTTCCGCAACACCTTTTATGTTCGTAGATGATTAGAATGGAATTGTAATTAAACTGTATTAGTATTATTTTATAGACAGATACTTAAAGTTCAAAGTTAAACTATCAATAAAGCATCACTCGAATGCACTCTTCAATTGTGTTCTAAATTATGTAAGCAATTAACTAAAGTGTCGACAAACTCATGTAATTTTAAACAAATACTCATAGAGGTTGTTAGGTATACTCGTATAAGATGTTTACTTTATAAAGAAAATCACATGGAACGACTTAGAAAAATGAGTTTGAACGTTTTCGGCAGAAAATATTTAAAAAAATATATCAATCCTTATAAAAGTCAATAACCCTTAAAAGTAAAATATGCAATACAATAGTACTAATTAGTGTACGTAATCAGTCAATAATAAGAAATAAAATCAACTGTAAGCTCATAATCTAATTTTTATTTTCATTGTCAATTCCGATGGAATTTATGAAGAATTATAATGAAGCTGAATTAAATTCTAAAAACTGATAATTAAGTGAGAATTAATTCGTTATTTGGACAAACTCTTTACTTAATAAAATAAATTATGGGGAAAACTAAAACGCACTACATAAAATATTTGGAATGAAGTTCCAAAACCTGAAAGAAATTTTCCATGCATATTTTTAATAAGATTTTAAATAGTTAACGCTGGTTAAGCACACAAAATGAAAGGCATTTTACCCTTTAACTCCCTTTAATGCCCATTCAGAATTTACATAGACGACAAAAATGGAGAAATTTATGTCTCTCTACTGCTGGATTATCTCAAAAATGGTAAAATTCTTCGTTGGTACTTTTATGAAAATATTTCTTAAAGCTCTGCACGCTGCAGTCTTTTCTATTATAAATGAATACATAAATCAGAAATTAAAAAAAAAAATGAAAATACCAGAAAGTTTTCTTGTGAGCCATGCTTCCTTCAGTGGCCTGAAATTTGAGACAACGTTCCCGTATAAGAAACTTTTCGTTATAAAATATTATTCCAGTTTATTGAATATTTGAGAATTTTCTTTAAAGTTTCCGACCGTTATGGCCACATTATACTTTACCTGTTGGATGAAGTTGATTATTTAGTGGATATTTCACTCTTTTTGTAGAAGAATTGCAGTCTGAACAAAGATAAAGTTTCATTTTCTTTGCTTTTATGAAAGATTAAAATATTCTGCCATGAAAAGGCATTGAGATCATAAATTTAAGTATTTTCACAGTTTAAATAAATACAATTGTTCCTTTTAGCTGAAAATTTGAAATGATCCTTCTTAACCTGTTTTTCCAGAGTGCCAACTTTCAATGTAAAATTTTACTAATTTCTTTAATCCTTTAATTGCTTTATCTTTTCTTAATCGAATCAAAACTTAATTAGCCAATTAACTAAATTAATACTGATTATTTAGGTCATCAAAATTATTTAAAACTATTCGATTGACTATCCAATTATTTGGATAATGTAAAATATCTGATTTTACTTTACTAATTAATAGAGGTGCAGACCGACTCATATTTCATTTGACAATATCATTAAGTATTGGAAATATCGAAAACGTTTATTTGTTATCTGATATATTCCATGTTTTTATATTCAACCTAATTTAACAATATCTCTATCAAAAAATTTCGATGTTAGAGTTTATATCTCGCTATTAGAAGACGTTGTCCTAATTAATTTTACAATTGGCTAATCAACAGCCTCTGAAAACTGCGCACTCCTGAATAAATATAGTATGTATGTACACATATGTGAAAAAATTAATTACTTCACATAAACCTTTGATTCCTGTTTGCGCGAAAATTCGTCTAAGCTTAAGTAGTGGGTAAGAGCCTGCGGCAAAATCCTTTGGTAACAGGCAACTTAAAGGGACTTCCTCCCTCACGTTTTACGAGGTCATGAAGGGACGAGAGACGGCAGTTCGGTGGCATGTGTGCTCCCCAACGGATTAAATGTTAATTTTCCGAAATCACTCACATGCTGGAAACCCAAAAACAATGATTCTTTTCGAGTGTGAGGGCATTTATTACATAGCAATTACGTCGCTTTAACTTTGTTCCCGTTTCAAATGGCGGCATTTCAACCAAGTTGTAAACCCGGGATATACTTCCATTGAAGCAATCTTAGCCAATTTATGTTCTTAGCTTAGGAACTTTAACAATTTAATTGGAAATGTGGGGCTCATAAAGCAGAGTGGATATAAGAAGTAAATGATGCCAAACCCCATATCTCTCGGGAATAACCTTTGTCGAGCTTTATTGTCACTCCTATTGACCACCATACTAATTGGAGATCTAATTGAATTTGTCCAATAAACTAACTATACCACATCAATGTAGTTTACGATGTTCCTAGTTCTTGAATCAATAAATATCGAGTTAGGATTGCAACAGAATTGCTGTGTATTCGCTATAAAGACAAAATGTCTCTTTCTTACTTGTAATATCAATAATATTTTGAACACAATTAGGTTTTAGTAAGGAAATGTATTATTTAAATGAATTTGATAATATCGTCATTAGGAAAAATCCTGAAAAGTTACTACTAAAATAGCCTAAAACGCTAAAATCTTAAAGACTGAGATCTCCTACCATTAAATTAAATTAAACTTAAATAAATAATGCATTATTATGTTTAAAGCTGATAAGCACGCATTTATGCTGTAAATTAGTTTTTTATTGACCTGATTAAACAGCAATTTCGTATATAAAATTTCAAATTCAAAGATAGCATTGCATATTAGAAAATGAACTGTTTTTGTCATACACGCTTGTTTTTAACATCTTTTTAATTTGGCACGTAAATGTTATGCTTCGATTTATTATTCTGAGATTTATTTTAATTTACCGACGACATTTTTCACTATATTCGCATTGCATTGTATTAATAAAAAATATTTCATTGAAATATAGCACAAGCAAATTAAAATAGAATGCATAAAAGTCAAATAAAATAATTTCATTTGCGAATAGAATGGCCTTTTTAACGAAAATTAACGTATATTTGTTAATAGTTTTAAAGAAAAGATATTTTGAGCCATTAAGTACACCAAAGTAGGAAGACAATGAAATATAATTGTGTAATGAGAAGTGTAAAACAAGAGATTGGACCCATACTTTTAATCATAAATTGTATATTTTTACTCATAATTAACTATGTAAAGTAGAGAAAAGTTCAGATTAAAGCCATCGAAAAAATGAGGAAAAGTGTGAATGATCTCAGTGGAAATTTCATCCTTTATAATTCATAAATCAAACAAGTTTTTCCGCTGTACTTTTGGGCCCGAAACAAACTTCTTCATAGGTTCATCCATCTGTGAAATCTCATAATCTACAGATGGAAATCTTTCGTGTAAAAAAACTTTTTCAACAACTCTGGCGGGGCATGGATCCAAACGAAATCACTCAAACATTTTCAAATGATGAATATGAAATAAAGTTTGTAGAGGATAGAGAGTTTATGCAAACATAAAATGTAAATACATCCAGGAAATACCTACAGCCATCAAAGTTTACATAGCTCTTCTAGGCACATGCCTGTCTGTCTGCAAGTGAAGCCTGAAGGTATTCTGGAAGGAAAGCATCCTTAATTTAAAGGTAATATTTATTGTATTGTCCTCGTACGTATATGTCACTTACATTCGGTAACAATTTTACGGTGGAAAATCATTCTGAAAAAGTTTATGATTATCTACTCAACTATTTCTTATAATACTAAAATTATCGTATATTGGTACCTTAAGGAACAATTATGGGAGAAATTTTCTTATTTGATCATCAGTATTAGATTACTCCCTACTATTTTGAATTGTCACATGCTTGGATTTAAATTATGCACTAATTTTCCCAGATATTCTTGTAATGAATTATTTAATCCTTTCCATTTAATCATATCTATTAAATCGTTTTTAAATTATTATGATAATTTTCGTTTGTGTAAACTTCCTCCAGAAATTACCAAATATGATTTGTGAAAATTACTTCCACGATTCAAATAACGAAAATACAAATGTTTGCAAATTCCAAATCAAAATAAGCAATGTGAAAGTTTCCGAAATACTGACAAACGCATAAATATTGAACGTAAAGCCAAGCAATCAACGAACATTTCAATCAAGAACCCATTTAATTGGAAACATTCCAGCGAGTAGAATTTATCAATAAGTTAACGCGAAGGCATCTACTGTTAATAGCCCTTCCCTCTGCTCCGAAATCAAAATACGACTTAACCCTCCTCTTGCTCAGAGGTTAATCAAAATGCAAGAAACCTAACATCTTCTGTAGCCTTTAATTCGCTAATAAATTTGTGGTAGCAATAAGCTTAATCGAATTGGGGGCTTGAGGTAATTTGGAATTCCCACACCAAAGATAGAGATAGAACTCAATTTAAAGAAATTAACGAGGTTTCAATTAGTGTTTTTGAGAAGCTAATGCTGTTCGAAGTTTAATGGATTGCTGATCGGACATATAGGTGTACGCATAAAAATATATTACATGCATATACATAGTTTGCATCAGCATTAACCTTTTCGAATAAAATACATACATTGAGGATGAAAATTTGGAGAAATTAATGGAGCCGAGTCTGCGAAATAATAAAACATTTCCGCTGAGAATTTTTCTGTTTCGAATGCGGCGCAAAAATTGCTGGATTAAAGTTTTATGAGGATGAAAGAGTACTGCTCATCTAACCTTGAACGACCGGAGTGGCAACGGGCTCGAAAATAAAACTCCCTCGAAGATTAAACGTAATTTAGGTAGATCTAACAATAAGATTAATGCAGGCAAAGAGTTCTACTTTGCGCACGTAAACAAGAATTTTTCCTCATAATTTTTAGCAATACCTATCAGAAAAATTCTACTAGTTGGAATTTCTACGGGGACTCAATCAAACCCTTCTTCAATAAAATTATTTATTATTATTACATTTAAATACACTTATTACACTATGAAATAGAAATGGGTAGGTGAGTGATTGCTAACGTTTGTTGTATGATGGAGGATGTACTGATGAACTGTTATTTAACTAACTTAATTTATAGAATAAACATGTTCATGGTCTTTTACCTGGAAACTTTTGAGACAAAGTATTTTTACTTCTATTTAAGTAAATATATAGACACCTAAAAAACGAACTGTGCTTTTAGAAGCTATTATTACAAAACAAAACCTCAGTAATTCTTAACAAATTCAGCTCGGTTTCATTTCGTGGCCATAGGTAGCATTATTTAGATCCAGAAATATTGACATTGACCTTTAGAAAAGCACTCTGGGCTATTTTCCCCCATTAAAATTGGACCTGCATCCCGCTTAATCATCTGCTCATGTTATAGGGTTTGTTAATTAGTTGACATAAGCGCGGTTCGAGCAATAATTCTGCCAAAATAATAGTCCTAACGACCGTTTTAGTTGCAACTGCTTCTGCAGTGTACACATGCAAACAGCCCCTGCAAATGAATCCCATCCATTTCAGGTATCGCTGTGACACTAATCGGCTCTTTACTGGCATTAATATCACTCGGTGTAATCTCCAAGGCAATTGAAACCGACCAAAGAAAGACCAAAGGCGAAAAACGTGTAGCCGATATTGCTCCGGATTCGTCGCTGCACACTTTGATTACAGATCACGACGACATTAAGCAAAAGGACAGCGTTTGCTACTTTGTGCCGAGAACGGGCATATAAATGAAAAAGCAAAGCCTTTGTCACGTCAAAGCGATTTCAAACAAAATTGCGTGCGACACGCACAGCTTTAGGTCCGTTCTTGGTGGTATTGGTTGATAAATAGGTTTGCTTACATGCTGATTTGCATGCTCAGCGACCACCCCGAAATCGAACAATTTCGAGCTTTAAATGAGTAACTTTGTGTTGGTTTTTTGCCACCGATAGCATTTCCTTTTTTCTAAAGGGACTCACGCTGCGGCTCCTTGAGAGAGCTATTCCCCACACTTCTTTGCACTAACGCAAAAATAGTTCCTTCCCAAAACCAAACGTACCGAACGTACTTCACGTATCATGCTTTTAGCAAATTGAAATTCAAGTATCCAAAAATTAAAGTGAAATACTTTCTATGGCATTCATATGTAACTTTAAAAACCTTAAATTTCTAATAATTATAATTCATACACCTTTTTACTATTTTATTCTTTATACAACTACAAAAAAATTTAAAAGTTTGTGTTGTATTTATTTTCATAACATTTTGTAGAAGCTTTAATTTGGTATCAAAAGTGAGGAATATGGATATAATATACGAGATATATATAGCGAGTTTATTAAAAATAAAATATCGAATTTTAAATAATTGTTGGAAATATACGAATTAAAGATGAATAACTTTTTCGACTTATTAGCGGTGACAAGCACGCTTTCTTCTAGTAAAATGGTAATTAAAAGAAATGTAAAATTTTCTTGTTAATTAAATATTTTGTAGGATATGGTTATTCTGTTACACATTTATTGGCATGCTTTACAAAAGCCTTAAGAGATCCTAATAAATTCTAATGTTTTTGCTGATGTTAATTCAACTTGGGTAGATACTCCTTAGTTCTTAAGATTAAAAATAAAAAAGGTATTTTCAATTTAAATTTCGAGTATATAGAACAATGTACGATATCTACAACGCATATACTAGCGGAATACTACATATGAAATAAATGAACAAAATCATAAATTAGCTTGAATTTTCCTTTTGCATGCACCATACTGGTGTAGGAACTTTTCCTCTAAATTTTAATTTCATTTAAAATGAACGAAAACGGGATCCTTGCTCCTTTCATTATACTAACCCCCTACTTACTAAGAAACCGTTTTCATTCTTACAAAACGCGACAAGTTCGCAACGCACCGAATGAAATATTAAAATTCAATTTTCCTTAAGAGGCTCCCTAGGAAAGCTGACAAGCTAATTGTTGGGCTAATTAATAATTATAATACCTCCAATGAAGTTCTGAAGTCGAACGTGCCCGAGTGAAAGGATACTTCTGTGGCCCCAGAAGATAATCCCATCAATCATATTGATTCAAAGTAATCACGTCACTCGCCCCATTTTCGCTCAACTAAAAATTCTCAGAGACTCACGAACATTACCAAAAAGGCAATTTAGTTAAGCCAAACAAGACTATGGTCGGGATTGGGACTCTCTGCCGAGGAGGCCGTAACAATGAAATGAATCCCTTTTCGGCAAAATCAGTTCTGGTGGCGGTTAGTTGGAACGCAACAATGGATAAAGCCGGATATAATGGGCTAAATCAGCCAATTAACTCAGTTATAATGGCTCCTCATTCTGTCTGATCTTGTTAGATAAACTCGCTCAGTACCGCCGAGAACTCACCGGGGAGCTTCCCAACATCCGAGCAAAACGTTGAAGTTGATAGTGAGCAAGAAAATGATAACTATGCGGGCAGATCAGTTCATACCCTCCTGAGTGGGTTATCTTAATATCAGTTAAAAGTTGCGGGTGTAGCTACTTAGCACCCGGAACGTGTTTATTTGCATAATTTCGCGGTGGTTCCATTTACTTCATGAGCACGTTAGAAGCAACAATGCTAAATTATTTTCAATTTTCCGGGCCAGCAGACTCGACGGCTTCTCCCAATCACCCTCGCATCCCATTGATGTACACTTAGCTTCAAGTGCTTTTTGTCAGACCGACGCTACAATCTACGTGACACTCGAAATTGGAGTGGCCACCAAGAGGACCCTCAGAGAGTTGTAGCACTTTAAGCTGAGGCTTTGCATAGCATTTAAAAGTGTCGCCGAATTGTCCTGTACTGCAACAAAACAACGATTAAAGGCTTTTCCCCAAACAAGTCCATTTATCTTTTATAAATATTTAAAACGAATCATAACATTTCCAAGAGCTATTATCTGCTGTTTACTTTCTTATCTCATTTTGTCTTTTTTGGCAATATAAAAGCGACCTATTTCTCTACTTGTTGTTATTTTATTTAAGAAATCATTTCTAAAGAACCTTCCTTTACTTCCCTGACTGGTTCTACACAAAAAATAAATAATTCTCAAGAAACAAACAATATTCTGATTTTAAAAGTTATGATAAATATGTATTAAAGAAATATATATTTTAATGAGATGTTACATTGGCTTTTTAATTTCTTTTACGTAGTTTCTAAACTCGCACTTTTTGCCTGAAAATTTTTAACAAAAACGCGTGACTATAAACAAGCAAGTTCAGTTCACAAAATATTTGCAGAATATACTCATATTGTACTAATTCGCATTATTACTTAATCAAAACAAGCTCTATAGCTCTATATATATAAATGCGAATAAATAGAGCACACATAGACTTTATATACTTTATTTTGTAAAACAAATATCTCTTTTCATTACTAGCTTTTATTTAACTTCATCATTCCCATATAGTAAAATGTTTAACGTTGATTTGGATCCACTGCCCGACGTTTAAATGACCTAACACTCTGCACAGACATGTTGTTACTAATTTATGTTTTTATAGTAACTTTTTATAATTTTGGAAGTTAGTTTCATGTTTGGTTGTTTTAACACTCTAAGAAAATTTACCCTATTGACAGCCTACTTTATAGAGAAGCTCATAATTTAAACGCAAATTTGAAAAGCTGATACTTTTTGAGCTGGATCGTGCGTGGGTGGTTGGTTTTGTAATTATTGCGCACGCATATGAGTGATAAATTGAAATTTCGTGTGCGCACATGAATGAATACTTTAAAATTTTGAATTTCTCACTCTTGTGCGCACATGAAATTTCATTTTGTTCATTTCTCATGTGCGTGAGATGAAAGGGAACGAAAATCGCAAATGACTTATATCCGTGTGCACTTTTATCGCACACAATTTACCGCACGCGAATGTGAACACTATCGAAAGTAAAAAGTTGGGAACGAATTTTTAATATTTTTATTAACGCTCAACCGTCCGGTGGTACCTTAATATGTTCTTTCTCTACTATCGATAGCCGACCGGCGATAAATTAATATGTTTTCCGACATTCATGTAAATAAATATAATATAAAATTTTGTTGACTTCTACGAAAAATTCATTAATTTTCCTTAAAAAAGTACAGCTTCTAAAAACACATAATTATGCCGGCTGTTGATAGAATCAAATGTTTTAAATGCTAAAATATACTTATAAAGCTTTTAATATCAATAAAATTAAAAAGAGCTTGCATTAATTTTGTATGTTTATTGTCTTATAAGTAAGTCTTAAAACTTTTAATATTTTAGAACAATCTAAATCAATTTTGTCTGAAATACTACTAACATATCGACATAAAAGGAAATATTAAAAATGTTAATGTTAATTTGCTAAACTCGAATGTATTTAAAGAACTTTACTTGGTTAATTTAAAAAAAAAATGTTATGAAATTATGAAAACAAAATTTCAACTTACTTATGAATAGTTTTAACTTTGTGCTTAAATTTTTAGAGCTCAAAGTTTGAGAAATCAGTTTGCAACTAATTTCTACACGTAACCATACTTCTCTTTTATTTTCGAGTTTAGAAAATGTTTGGGTACACTTTTGCATCTCTCCCAACGCCGGCAAAATGAAGTTAATATGAAAAACTGTTTACACAAGAAATTCTTAAGAATTTTAAAGAATTTTGTAATGCACGTAAGACTCAGTTATGTAACCAAACGAAAGTACAAACCTTGGACGTAGGCGGGATGAAGTCTAACAATCTACACTTATCCATCATGTTGAATGAAAGTAAGATGGCTAAACAATGTGCTCCATTTGAGGGCACTTCCGACATTCATCCTGCAGAGATGCTAGGCAAACAAAAGGCCGCATATGTGCAAGTCTTCCTTTTTCCAATTTTCTTTGAAGGCGGTCGGGTGTCGTCTACATAGCTAGTGTCTACATTCCATAGCATAAAATGAGCTTTTTATGTAAAATCTGATTTTCCTCTTGATTTAGAAACTCTGAAAGTAAAAATTGAGCTCGTTCACGAAAGACATCAAGGGTGCTACGGGAAGGATATTGGGTGTACTCGCAACCATCATCGCAACGTAGGATTAGACCTTGGCGATGAAGTTCTAAATCTTTCCGCACGAATGGCTATGTACACATGTCAGAGGAATTTGATCGTAATCCACGCTTCCTCCTGAGGGATCATAAACGTTTTTACATTCTAAAGCTTCCTGGAATTGTGATTTTTTTCTCTCATTCACGACTCCGTGTTGACTTTTATTCGGAGTCAAATTGATGGAAGAATGAACTCGTTTCCAAGAAAAGAAAACATCAGATTAGATTGTATTTAATATGGGTGTTCGAAAATCGCTTCCTTTTCATAAATGTCTAATACAGTGGGATTGGTTCTGCCGACGTAACTTTAAAAAATTCAACTGTAATACCTTGAGGACTATTTGAATTCCGCTGATCAGATATTAAAGATTAAAGGGAAAGGAGTGGATTCATAGAGGAATAATTTGGTTCTAAAATGTTCTCAAAACATCCAAGTGACTCTGTGTAACAGGTAAGACATTCTGGCATTCCGCCAAGAATTTATGCTGCACGACTAGACAGGTCAGAGTACTCTTAATTTAGACAATTCTTAGAACCATTGGGGGCGTATCAAGAGGCTATTTCTAAGAAATTTGTCTGCAAACTTTTGAAGTAATACCCTTCTGACCGATAAGAGAACAGGTTGCAAGGTTGAAACTATTTTCATATGCAAATCTAATCACTATCAAAAATTTCATTTGGGTTGTGAGAATCTGCATGAGCCACTGTAATTAACGAAACCGGTATGGATGCAATATGGGCACGGTTTAATTAGGTGCTGTTTGCCACGCATTCAGATATTTAGCACAGTGGAAAACTCTTCTCCCGCATGCTAATTATTTTGAAAGGTTCAATTAATGCAAATTTTTGAATTAAAAGCCGTTTCACGCGAACATTCTGTTGCAATATTTTGAGCTGTGGATTTCACCATTGGCAGCGTACGGTAGAAATTTTTTAATTTGATTTGAGTTACGTGTATAACTTGTGAAAATAAAATTTAAATTCATGGTTTTGTGTTTAAGAACAACCTAGTTCATGAAATAAATTTGTTCGATTTCTACCTTAAAATTTTAAAACATTTCCAAGAAGTACAGCGATTATGCTACTTACTACGCTCATCTTAAATTTGTATTATACTGTAATCTAATATTAACAATAAATAAATTATTTTTTTACGATAGTCCAACATAAGCTAGACATTTGTTAGAAAAATAAAACGAAGGGTTTTATGGGTGTACATATTTGCAAATGCATCCCACATTTCTACATAAAAGTTCTAAAAAAAATTCTAAATTTCTTCGTAACTTTTATGCTAAGCACGCGAGTTTACAAAATATTTTCAAATAATGGAAAATTAACGTTTTCTTGTGTTTCTTAAATGCTAATTCATATAAAATGATTTTCAATAGAAGATCAAAGACTAAGTGCCTTTATCTTTTATTTTTATCATTCAGTGGACTAATTTGAAATGTTTTAAGTGGATGATATTAATATTTTTGCACTCTTCATTATGTTAGAATTTCTTTAAGTCTTTCATCCGAAATTGTATAACTCTTAAGTGGAAAAAGTTAATCTTTTTAAAATGATTTTATGATAGAATAAGAAAATTATAAAATATGATTATGATTATGTAATTTTTAGAAATGAGATAAAATTAGCTACATTTACAACTTCCTGACAAAAGAACTTGCAACGACTCTCTAAAGAAAAAGAGGCAATCGGCAAATTTTATAGTAAGACAAAAACTATTTTTCTTCTCTGCTTCAAATATTATTACTCTTTATTTTTGAAATTCATAATAGATATTACTTTTTTAGACATATAAATTTTATGTGTAGTACCTTATAACTCATATCCGTCATATAAGACCCTTAGTTTTGTTTGTCAACAGTCATATTTCTGTGAGTAATTGTGACATCCTTAACGAACATATTTGGTGTAAGGAAGTTAGCAAGTCTATCACTGCCCTCCCTTGGTAAACGATCGAATGGGAAGCCCATTGGTCGCTTATCGGGGTAAAGACGATCTTGAACGCCACAGTAAGATATAGGTTTGTTGCATGTTCCAACAAGGTCTTGGTCCACCTGAACAACAAATTATTTTGTTACGTGTTTGATTATATTGTATACGGTAAAGCTCTTACCCTATCGTCATCATAATTGGAAACCATGACAAAAAGTTCACAGCGGAGTCCGCCTTCAGTTCCTTTTGGAATTAGCATATGCTGAGGCCATCCACATCCGCAAAAGTTAAATGCAGCTTCTGCAGGTGTACCTTCGGCTGGGCGGTTTTGGTCCAAATTGCGGAATGTCCTTTCAAATGGAATTGTAACACTAGACTCCTCAGATTGACGACGAAGAGTATTTTGCCCAGGTCGAACTAAAATAATTTTTTTTTTGTAGAGTGCTTTATGTAATTTTTTAATTTTTAAATACTATAAGACTACTTACGCTGTACAGTGAATTTATCAAGTTCGATCATGAGAAGACGTTGATCCCTAAACAGCATTCCACTTCCACGTTCATCAGTCTTTGGTCCAAGGAATATACGTACAGTGCCGAAACGTTGGTTATTGCTGTTGTTTGTAACATTTATGACGTATTCAAATGGAGTATGTTGCAAGTGGGTAATTCTAACAAAAACATCTCCTCGAGGAACAAAGTCCATGCCTCGGGTCAAGTTTACATCAGACCGTTGCCAGAATGTATTTAAGTTATTTGCAGAACCTCCTTGTGGAGTAACATCAACGTTGTTTACGACTATGTCAGGATAGTTAAGCTAAACATAAAATTTTAGTACAATTGAAAAGTTTTAATTTTCAATAGCCTACCTGTGGCAAGGTATATGGAGGCAATAATTCTTTATGTTCTTGGAAAATGTCTTCAACATAACCATGGAAACGGTAGAAAAGAGGATCTCTCATAGCAGTTGGTGGTGCTCCAATAACTGAGAAAGATTCCAAATGACGATGCTCTGGATCATGAACATATGATAAAATCACGTGACCCATATTATGCCAGTCTCCGTACAATTGACGATTGGGGGATAAAATTGATGATTCCATAACATTTCCTAAAATATCAACACCTCTCGTTTCATCCAGAGGGATACGATTTCCAGCAGTCTTAAGAAATATCAATGCTATAAAATTTTATCAAATTCAAAATATTGCTTCGAAATTACATCTACAACGAAGCCTTGATGAATTGCTTCATAAATACGATTTGCCCATCGTTCCATGTCAGCGATATCAACTCGAAGCTGATCGAGTTCACGGTTTACATCCTTCGGTGTACTATTTGCAGCTCGTGGTGGATAAGCTCTGCTAGCAACAAGTGAGTCCATTTTTGCATAATATCCCTCAGGGATGGCTTCACGGAAATTAGTAAGCCGCGTTACTCTAGGTAAGCTGTTACTAAATCTTTCCAAATTGTATCTTGCTTGGATCTACATTAAAAAAATATTATATTTCACTCAGAAATAAACGAAATATGTTACTTGTTGGTGCATGTAGTAGAACAGTTCTCCCCGACGATCTTTGTTCACTATAGCAATATCTTCTGCTTCGAATGGGAAGACTAAATGCCAATGCCAATGATGAAGATTAATGCCCATATCTTCTCGGAAGTACCATAAGCGATGTTCTGGATCCAAGTCCGAGGCAGTGTAGTCCTTAGGAATAATGATAGGCATACGTTCTTGAGGGTCTAGTACAGTCATTTCTTCCCGGATCTTGCCCAGCACTTTCGAATCGACATACTTATCAGGAAAAGACTCAAATAAAAGCGGAATGTCCAAATCCTTGGTGTCAGGTCTATGCAACAACGCGACAGAGAAAGCATAATTAAAAAGTAATGTGTTAACACGATCTCTGGAATAAATTGCGATGCTCTGAAGCTCGTCTATCGACTGGGCATCTGAAATGTAATCATTAGCATTATTTCGAAATATACTTTAGAAATACTTACTCATAAAGATATCGATTAATTTCGCAGCAGCTTTACGATGTTTTGGAATAAAAAGCGTAAAATTGTCCCTCCGGGTCAATTGTAAAGGAATACTAAGATCAGGTATCCTCGTACTGCGAACCGGAATTCTCTGTCCAACATCGGCTCCAACCTTGTTCTGTACCTCAGTACTGATTGGCTGGTACCGACTAGTTAAGAAATTATCGGGTACATCGAAGACAGCGTCTTGCTCTCCTTTTTTCAAAAACACTGGTTCATTGGGGCGCTCAAAGAGCAACAGTAAATTCTTCTTGTCCGCTGCCATAACCACCTCTTTTCACTAAATCGATAGTACAAAAATTCAAACCAGCTTATGCAGAGTGCCGCCACCGACTGCTTTCTGTATTTTGTGAATTGCATTATATATGTTGCCCTCAAACCGCAAACATGTTTCAATTTTTGTCTTATCAATTTTTTACAGAGCTTGAATAGCTTGTACCGCGATATTTAGCTTTTAGTAAAAACCACATTTTAAGGCTTACATACAATTATTTTCCAAAAATACTTACATACATTTTGTAAATGTATAATGCGTTTAATACTTACTCCCTTTTCCAATAATATTTGAACTTTTAAAACTAAATATACTCGTATTAAATCAATTTTCCTTATAAATTACGAATTGATGCAAGTTATTTCGGCATTTGAATTTTAAATAAAGGAAAAAATAAACAAAATCGAAACTATGCGAAACTCTAACTAACATCAGAAAATAAATGTACCCCATAAACGGCAAAATAATTTAGTACTTATGTATTATAGATAAAAAGAAAAATCCTGACTTACTGACTCATCAACGCCCAGCTCAAGCCCTTGGGCCTAAAATTTAAAATTTTTCACAGAGGTTCCCTTTATAATGCACTTAAGGATTAAGGAAGGTTATTTAAAAATTCAACCCCTAAAGGACTAAAATGGGGGTTCAAATTTTATATGGAAAAACAATATTAAATAGACATTGACATGACATAGGCTCAAGACTCAAAACCTAAAAATTGGGTGGTGAAATTGAGTAAATAAAATTCGATATGTCGTTATTGAAGTATATTTTTTGGAACGTTGATTACGAAAATAGCATTAATTTTGAAATCTAAAATAGCAAGGTGACATGAATTTAAAATTCTACAGGGGTGAATCGGGGATTCAAAGGTTTTATGGAGAAACCATATTAATTCGCGAGTAAATAAAAAAGGTTTTCGTGCGCGAGCGATGCCGCGGACAAAAGCTAGTAATAATCAAAATCCTTTAGTTAACAGAGCAAAATTGAATTTTTTATGGTATTCCATTTGTTTGGGCAGAATTACATATAATTATTGCATTTTGTGTGGTATTTTTATTATTTTTAATCACAATTTATGTGTTTAAAATAAATCAAAGGTTATTAGTAATACTGAAACAATTTATTAAAGCATTCTACAAAGACTACTAATTGGTTGCATTATTAATAGATGTAAAGAGAGGACACCGTTGAGTAATTAAGTTCAGGTGCAATTATAGAAATCGATATTACAGAAATCGATACACAAAAAATCAAATATTGGTGGTGGATTCGAACTGATTACTTGAACAAATAGTGTGCAAATTCGAGAAATCTACCCGCTATTTATATTTATGGTAATATAAAATTAACAGTCCTTCACTTTTGATTTATTTCAGATATTTCTTCCAGTATACAATAATATTAAAGATCTTACCATAGAACTTTCATAAAAATATTCATTCTGAAACCTATTTAAATGACTCTAGAGTTTAGTAATTTGTTGAAATTGAGAAAAAACTGCATTTTGTACATTTCAATAACTGTGTGTTTAATTAGATCTACGTGTATTTTAGAAAGTTGAATAAAAGTGTTCAAAAAACCAACATTAAAAATAAAAACTAAAATTATATCTTTTATTAAAAGGACCCAAGTATGGCATGTCCCATATGTGCTTATTGGGAAAAAAATAGCAATGGTACATGCATAAAAACAACGAGTTCAACAAAGTGTGTCATTGAACCTGAATAAATCATATCTTTTCCCATTTAAGTTTTATAAGGTGGCCGCTAAACCTTTAGAATCAATGCATTTGAAGTTCATTTATCTAGTGGGTAAGGTCAGTTCAGTCTTCCCACAGATAAGCCAAAAAAATTTTAAATTTTAACTAAATTATCAACACTAAAGGAAGACTGCGTTTGCGGTTTCCGCCTGAACGATTCATTTTGTAAACTGTGGCAAAACAATTTCATATAAATACAAACTGCTGGGCGCAATCATTCAGTACTCTGCTTTTGACCTGTTTGTTGTTCGGAAGTTGGAGAAACATTTAAAGCAAGTAAAATGGCCCAAAAGAAGGATTTGCTGCTGCTTTTCGATCACCCTAACGAGCCGGTGTTTATGGAAAAGGGAACAAACGAGCAAGCTGTCTTCGATGTACCCGACAATTTTCTTACTGAGCGCTATCGCCCCGTTGGACCAACAGTCCAAAGTCGATTCGGCGATAAAGCTATGAGGAAAATCCCTGTTCGAAATATTTCAGTTCCCGATTTGAGGATCCCAATGTCACTGGACCGAAATGAACTATTTTCATTATTTATTCCACGTCACCGAACAATTGCTGGAAGACTTATTGATATCTTTTTAGGTAAGTGTCAGCGTACATTAATTTTTTAGTTCTATTTTTTAAAATACTTCTAACATTTCTAGGCCTAAGATCGATTGATGATCTTATAAGTGTTGCTGCTTATGCCAGGGACCGATTGAATCCCTACCTCTTTAATTATGCTCTTTCGGTTGCTTTGCTTCATCGACCAGACACCAAAGACTTAAATCTACCAAACATCATTGAAACTTTCCCGGAAAAATATGTCGATTCGGCTATCTTCCAGGAATTGCGAGAGGAGGCTAGTGTTGTTCCAGAGGGATCAAAAATGCCTATAATCATTCCCAGGGACTATACTGCTTCTGATTTGGAAGAAGAGCACAGGTAAGGATTTAAAAATATTAATATGTATTGAAGAAAATATATTTTAACGGAAAACAATGGTTTTAAGGCTTTGGTACTTCCGGGAAGACATGGGTATTAATCTTCATCATTGGCATTGGCATTTAGTCTACCCATTCGAATCAACAAATCGTGACATTGTGAATAAGGACAGACGTGGCGAACTCTTTTACTATATGCACCAACAAGTAACGATTTTTTGCTTTACTTTACAGGTATTAACTAACATTTTTTTTAGATTATCGCTAGGTATAATAATGAGCGGTTCAGTAACAACATGGCTCGCGTGAAACGTTTTAATAACCTCCGTGAACCCATTCCTGAAGGATATTTTCCCAAAATGGACTCACTTGTTGCAAGTCGTGCATGGCCTCCTCGTACTGAAAACGCAAGTTTGCAAGATATTAATCGAGAACTTGATCAAGTTAAACTTGATATCTCTGACATTGAGAGATGGATTGCTCGATTTTATGAAGCTATTCAGCAAGGATTTGTTGTCGACGTGAGTAGCTCAAAAAAAAAATATTTTAGTAAATATCTTTAATATTCTAGGCTTCAACTTAAATTATATCTAATCTAATAATTCATGGATTAATTTTTCACTTCCATAGTTCAAAACAATTAAATTAAAACTTATGATCGATAGAGAACTTTGATGTATAAACTTTTTTTACAATATAATAAAATAAATTATTATTTTGTAATTTTGATTAATCTTTTCAGGCAAGCGGAAATCAAATACCTCTTGACGAAACTAAGGGTATTGATCATTTAGGAAATATGATGGAGTCTTCAATTATTTCTCCAAATCGTCAATTCTATGGAGATCTACACAATTTGGGGCATGTTTGTATTTCATATTGTCACGATCCAGATCATCGTCATCTCGAATCTTTCGGTGTTATGGGTGATTCTGCGACAGCGATGAGAGATCCAATCTTCTACAGGTGGCATGCGAATATTGATGACATTTTCCAAGCATACAAGGAATTACTTCCTGCGTACACTCGAAATCAGGTATGAAATTTCATCTTTTTATAAAATGCCTAGGTCTAATTTAATTTTACTTAAATAATTCGTTAAAATCCTTTACATAATAGGAGTACCTCTTTTTGTATCGCCTATGTATGCTACAAAACTAAAAGTCATTAACTCTATATTCAATTTGCTTTAATATGTAAGAGTAAACATATTTTTGTTTAGGATTTTTTTCATACTTCTATATCAAGTAATCATTCCTAAAATGTCCAATATCTTAAAACTTGTTTTTCTATATTATGACTATTAATGTATAGGGTGTTTCGGAAAGATATAAATAAATTCTTTGAATTCTTTTCTTCGAGAGAAAGTGCCCTTACCAAAATTACAAAGAATTATCCCAACGTTAGTGTTGAAACAAAAGTCATAACTTATTAGAAAGTAAACAGTATGGCGCATTTAACATCATATTACTTTTTAGTAACTATTAAAATGATTTTTTCAATAAATGAATTACTAAATTTTAAATTTTGGTAAATTGGAGTAAAACGAAGGTCACTTCACAAAAAATGATGAAGGTGTGGTTTGGAAGGGAAAAAGTCGGAACAAATGTTTGATACTTCAAAAAATCGTTTGGACATAGTGGTGCACATCTTTCCAAAACACCCTGTATATAACAAATTGTATTTGTGAAAATGTTTCAGACAAATTGAGACCAATATTATCCTCCTAACGACAAATACCTCCAACATATTCCTTTTTCGCTTTTCTTAAAAATTGAATTGTCTACACTTCTGACTCTACACTCTTCCTATATATGTAATGAAATGTTTTCGTAGTTGGATTATCCAGGAATCACGGTTACTGGAGTGGAAGTCAGCAGCGAAGGTTCAGGATCTAATAATCTACAGACATTCTGGCAACAGTCGGATATTGATTTATCCAGAGGAATGGACTTTGTGCCTAGGGGCAGCGTTTTCGCCAGATTCACTCATCTACAGCACAATCCATTCACATACACTATTAACATTAATAACGATGGTGGAGCCCAACGGTTCGGCACTGTAAGAATCTTCCTGGGACCCAAATTGGATGAGCGTGGCAGAGAGATGCTTTTCCGAGACCAGCGCCTCCTCATGATTGAGTTGGATAAGTTTGTTGTCTCACGTAAGTAGCACCTTGGCCACTATTAGTTATTGGATTATGTAATTGGAATTTCCGTCATCTAGTCCGGCCCGGCCAGAACACCATCCGCCGGAGGTCGAATGAGTCCAGCGTGACCATTCCGTTCGAAAGAACTTTCCGTAATTTGGATAATACCCGTCCCGCAGAAGGTACACCGGAGGAAGCCCAATTCAACTTTTGCGGATGCGGTTGGCCTGAGCACATGTTGATTCCGAGGGGTCGGCCAGAGGGCATGGGCTTTGACCTGTTCGTTATGGTTACCAATTATGATGATGATAGGGTAAAATTGAAAATGGTTTTAGATGTCGATTATTAAATCGTCGTTCGCACTATAGGTTGACCAGGATTTGGTAGGATCATGCAACGATGCCGCATCTTACTGCGGTGTCAGAGATCGCATGTATCCGGATAAGCGTGCCATGGGCTTCCCATTCGACCGTCTTCCACGAGAAGGGTCCGACAGGCTGAGCAATTTCCTTACTCCAAACATGCTTACTACCGACCTAACTATCACCCACCAGGATAGGACCACAGTACGACAGACCAACAGATAAATTTATAAGCAGATGACACGTAAAATATTAGAACGACAAAGTTAAATAAATTTGCATAAATACAATATTCAAGTCTAGAGCGAAAACATCAAATAAAACTTTATTTGGCATTAACAAAAACTTTCAATACAGCCCGAAATGAACTTGCACTATCCTGACTATGCAAACCAGTGTGAGTCGAAATTGCAGAACAGATTTTGAAAACAGTTCAATTAAACTTTATCCGCAAAGGGAATACATTCGATTTGTGAACAAAGCAAGTAGTCGTTCAATTTTCGGAAAAAAAATAATTCTCTATGGTATCAACTAGGCGCCTAGTTTTCGTATAGTTCTCAGCGTTTCTATGAAATGTTATTAGACGTATTTGAGTTACCTATTTAATTTCATAATTAAAGGTAAATAATGACCGCATTTATTCAAGAGGCATGCGTTTAAAATGCAAATCTGTTTTATACTTATATGAAGCAATTCTTATAGTTTTTCTTACAGAAACACTTTCAGGATGTTGTCGTTAGTCATTTAAGGACTTACAGTAAAAAATTTCTACAATATCTGGCACTGTATAAAATATTTAATATTTACGTATCTCTCTTTAAATTGATTTTGTTCTAAAACTATATTTGCGAACATGAATAAACCATTTTTTTTTGTGATTCGTAGAAGCACCTACTCCACTTATTACGGATTGCCAAATATAAAATTCAAAACTTTCATCATAAAATCTATATTTTTCGAGAAAAAAAATTATATACTTATATACAATACAACATGTATATACAATCGTTAAAATTAATGCATTTGTGAAAATCTGTTAGACGAAACTTATACCCTTAAACTACATTTAATGAAAATAAACGTGCTAGACATTGAGCAGGTTTATATTTTTTAAATTATAATTCTTTAAAGGTAATATATAAATGTAAAACAGTTTTATCTTCAAAAGATTTAAAAATATCGCATTTTTTATGTTAAGAGTGATTCTCAGTTTTCCAGCGGAGAAAAATTATAAAAAAATCAAAAACCGTCATCCACTACTATTTAATTTAACCTCCTTCTATACTTTCGATCAAACAGCACTCCAAAATATAATTTTTCTTAAACTTGATCTAAAATTAAATTTGAGTTTACACTTGGGCGGGTTATTCCCTGAATTCGCCGTGAATTTCTCTAAAAGTATCAACTTCGGTATCTGTCTTATACCATTTTCTGAAATATAAACCCGAATTTAACGCATTCAGCTAGGTGCTTACTGAGAATTGAGTTGTGAAATTCCCTTTAAAAATAACCATAAAAACGAAAATGTTGACACACTTAAAATTCGCAACAATTGACTGTCGTCGCAGCAGCATACAGAACTATTAATTATATCGATTTCATTCGTTAAAGTTTTTAGGGTTGAATAAGTTTCTACTCGAACGAGCCATTGCATCGTGCCACGAGCGTTAGATACCTTTGGCTCTGGGTCTCGTGCTACCAACGGCGATATTTGCCAGAGCCCGCCACGTAAATTGAATGCAATAACCCATCAGGAATAATGGGATTAAAACGAAATTGCAGCCGACGCCTGTTAATTAAAGTGAAATGAATTCAGGTATAATAGCGGATGAGTGGAAGGTGGCGACGGGGCAAAAAATAGAAGGTTCGTAGGGTTCACAGGACACCTACCTACGTGCAGAGTTACAAACATGTGTGTCAAATTTATCTACTTTTTCCAGACGAAAGAAATCCCAAGCTGACCGCATTGCAGATAAGGCTGAAAGGTTTCGAGGGCGAGAAATTGCACTTTAGAAGTACAAGTGCAAGCGTGTTTAGATAAAAACGACGGGAGGCGAGCAATGAGGGGTTGACTGACCTACATTTAAGTTGTGCAGAAACATAGAAACATATATGGAGTTGGGTTTGCGGTCTCGTTGCACAGCAAAGTTGTAAAATTGTTTTGTTCGCAACTCCTCGACTGCAGAATGGTACTAATTCCGATGAGAATTTATCTTTTAATAAAACAAAAGTTGCTTATTGAATTTGTCATTGACTGTGAAAATTTAGTGCCCGAGTCTATATCCCTGCGGTGCATATGAAGCTATGAAGTCTCAATTCAGAACAGAGCAGATTTCTTGCACATTGTACGAGTTCATTATTTCTCAGAATGGGGTTCGTGATCTCAAGGTGGTTTGCAGTAAAACATAATTCTGTGGCCGCAAATGTCTGTGAAATTGCAGTCTTTAAGTTACGGCTGTACCTAAATTTACAGCAGTATATTATTAAAGTGCTTACATTACTTATATAAAAAATGACTGCATAACTGCAGCCTACCTTGGAGAAAAATTTTAAAATTTAATTGAAGTTAATTTCAGTTTTATGATGAATGAAATGAAATTCATTATTTAAACTTAAAGCTGTTTCGATTTAACTATGAAAACATTTTCAGAGTGTTCAATATATTGAAGTAACTTAAATGGAAAGCAGATAAAACTTTGCTTTTATAATAAAAAATATCGTTTCGAATTTGCATGAATTTCATCATTTATTTTCTACTTAAATTCAGAAAGCTGAACATCGAACACTTCGCCACATGGAGTTTGGGAATAAACAATTGTTGTACTACTATAGTAGAAACTGATACTTTATAAACGACTAAAAATAAAATCGCTGAAAGCAACGTTCAGTTCTTGCCAGCATAAGCTATCGATTAACATTATTCTTCGGCTTAGTGTGATATTTATTTATTCCTGTTTTCCCACTAAATGGGGTCATAGCAAAAAATCGATGCGAATGACATTCATAAATTCAATTTTATATGTTTCCGTCGTGAGAGATGTAGAAAGTAAGAATTCAAACTATCGTGCATCAGTAGATCATTCATACTTAAAGAAATGCAGCTGGAGTCTGGATCTGGAGTGTTGTAAATTTGAGTGGATAGATGGTCTCTTTGAGATAGGATGGTATAAATTTATGCAAAGAATCTTTTCATTTAATGTACATATGTAAATATTATAGTAAAAGGATTTTTGTTTTTAAGGAAAGCAAAAATCTTTAATTTTTAGCGCAGAATATTAACTTCGACGCGAAGATCTTGTACCATTTATTAAATCTAATCCTACCCACTATGCCAATGGAAGAAGCTGTCAACCGCATGCCATTGTATTTTAAAACTCTGAGTAGAAATAACAACACCGTAACAAATTGAGGCTTAAGTAGGATTTTAAGAAAATTGCTACTTTGCATACTTACCTAAGTATTACCGTTGCAGAATTAAAGAAAAAGTTTTCTTTTTTCGGACATTCTTTTTATGTTCTTTGTTCTTTTCCAACTCCTTATAATTTTAATTAAATACAAATATCCAGATAGATTACGTCAATAATTTTTCAAATAAGTCATTTTATTATTTTTGCTCAGAACTTTTTAAATAAGATGAGATTTAGAAAAAATTGTTCCAATTTGTTTTGTTATTATTATTTTTCGTCCTTTTTTATGAATATATTTGGCTCAACAAATATATCTTTTAGTCAAAACTAGAAAGTCGTATAAATTGAATAATGATAAAGAAAACATCGTTCATTTTAAAGTCAGTTAAAAGTTTATAGTTCTTTTAAACATATTTTTATCTTGGAAAAAAATAAATAAATATAAATATATTTATATGGGATTTAACGTAAGAACGAAGCAGAAAGCTATAAATATTCCACCGTATCCTTAAGCTTTCTTTATCTTCTCTCAGAGTCTTAAAATATAATTTAAACAGTTTTAAAATGTTAATAATAAGTGCGTGGAAAGTCCGCTACAACGTACATACATAAATCTGACGAGCATTACTCTAAATCCTCCCTCTAGCTTGTACAAATCTCTTCCCTGCACTTAATTCATTAACCATGGATGCGAACACCTAAAAGTTTGTGCACCATAGTAAGAATATATGCTTTTACGAGTACGCTATAAATTCTTCTTCCGTGAGATTTAAATGTTCAGGGGATTTTCTACGGGTTTTTAATCCCATAAAATCTTTAATTTTTGTTTTAGTGAGTGTTAGAGGATGGCATCAAGTTGGAAACTTTATAGATATGTTATAAATATGAAGCAACAACAAGAACTTTAATTCTTTTAAAAAAGTTTTACCTTAGGAAATTCATTGGTATTAAATGTTTCCAAAAAGTTTTGAATATTCATTTCATAAAAATCCCTCTCTTATGACTCCACTTATGTTCTGAATGAATCGTTTCCATACAATCAAACAAAATTTCCGGTGCCAATTCTTCCCTTTTTTTTTGCAATTTGGGTCAATTCGTTGACCTTCACGTATGGAAGAAAAGTGAACTGAACCGAAACTGTTCGCCAACTGGGTTATATATATGAAAACTTAAATTTCAAGACATTTTAAGGACACAAACACTCGCCGAAGAATAGTCTGACGCCAAATAATAAAGATAATGACGATTTAGCATTATGTTGGTGAGGGACAAAGGATATTACTTCGGCTGTATAAAAACATAAGAAACATGATTTAAGTTCATGACTTAAAAAGAAAGCTGTATGTAAATTTTTATGTAAATTTTATGGCAAATTGTATGCTGTCATATTATTGTGTCTGCTACAAATTTATTGTACTCAATGGAGTACCCAGCTTGAAATGGCACATTTGAGACCACACTTTTCAGCAACAGCTCTGTTTCTTAAATTTAGTATACATTGTAAAATTTGCTTATTTGTATTTTTGTATGATCCCTAGGAGTTATGCATCTAAGAAGTAAAGAAAAAATATGCATAAAGTTAAATAATTCATTTTTAAATAAGTTGAGAGCAAATACTGACTAATGTTCGTGAATTTAACACGACCACCAAAGCAACCTTAGTTTCATTTTCAAATGTATTTTTGGTATATATGAGGATAATATAATTTATGTAGTTAACTGACCAATAAAAAATGATATCTTAGAAAAGTTTGTAAACTGTTAAATAAGGATAAAATAAAATGGACTCTAGGAGCACAAAATTAGTCAAAGTAGTACAGCATCTTCTCCTTCAGTATTCTTGGCTGAAGTTTTAAGAAATTACGCAAATCCTAAGTAATAATTCTGTATTTATGTGGAAATACATAGCATATATATGTATCTCTCAAGCAAACAAATCTGATCCGAATTCAATCTAATCTTAATGTACGTACGAATTATAGACATTAAAAAATTAATAAAGAGTTTAAATTGATTTCTCCAGTTTTATTTATTTTTGATGTTCAAGACAGGTAAGCGCCTAAGGAAACTTTATACGATGTTTTTCTATTGAATACATACATATGTACCTACTTTCAAAACGAGACCATAGTCCCACTTGTTTTCTATCTTTTGCTTGAATTATTTTGTTTTTTCAAAACATTCATAACTCAATATGGCTTCATAATGAAATTTCATTCTTAGGTTTTGCAATCATTAAAATCGAATTCTCTTATTCCAAATATTTTTATATTTATATGAAATATTTCAAGTTTACTTTCTCGCAATGCCTTCATAAAAGCAAGCATCAAATATACTCCTGGAAATAGGAAATTGTAAACACTGATTCAAAATTTTAAGAATCCCCAATGCACTATATAACACAGGATCTTACTGGTAAACAAAAGAAACCTTTCTTGAACGTTCATTACTAATGCTGAATAGAATTAGCGTACAATGGTCCTTCTTTATAAAACTCTTGAAGAAGTACTGAGGCAAAGATGTGCTCCCCTCCTTGGAGTGTCCTAGTTTTATTGTCAGGAAGTCTTTTTCTATTATTCGAATCGCTTCTTTAGCAATTTCTCACTTCTGTTCCATTGGATTTCTAAATATATATGTACATTTGTAGTAAATAGATTTTACATACTTCTTTCAAACATTACTCCATCACTATGTAGCTGACTCCTTGTTGGAGTTAATTTTTCGAAATCTTGCTTTGTAACGGAATATACTTAGGGCTAAATAGCGTACCACGCGAATACAATTTGAAAAGACGTGTTGTCAATAAATTAAAAGGCTTTTTACTTTTCAATACCATTTCTTCAATTGCCTGAGAGTGAGGATAGCTGGATTAAAGTGTGTAATTTTAAAAAATTTATTATAGGTGTTTCGAATATTTAAATATTAATTGGCGCTCAAAAGAATACTTTACTAATGTCATATTTTGAGTTAATATTTCATCATTTGTATTTTAAATTAAAAAGAGAGTAAATACAATAATTAGAAGAATATAAAGGCCAAACTAAAGTCCAGCCATTATAGATATAAAATACTAAAATTATGTAAATTTAACTAGTCAAATGACACGTTTTCCACAAACGTTAGTCAATTTTAAAAAATTCTAACCAGCTAGATAGGTCAGTACAATTGAGTACCGATGTCCCATATATTGGAAATCCACTGACATTGATCGAATCGGGTAGAGTTCTCGAATTGAAACAGTACCAACTTCAGAAACTCAATTACTTGTACTCGTACATATGTGGAATAGTCATATTTTTAATAATTTCCAATAGGTTCCATTTTTGATCTTTACATACATAATATGCAATACAAAATGTATTTCTCTGCTCCAAATAATATCCCGAAAAAGGATGTGGCGTTAAAGTTAAGTTTGAATTTTGTTGATTTAGATTTGGTTGCGTGACGGTAATCTCAACTATTCATCTTCTCTTTCGCGTAGATTCAAAAGAAAAATTTTAGTTTAACACTGTACAATAAAGTACAAGTCCTCATTTATTTAACAGCAAGAAACAATATACATCAATTAAGCTTGCACAAATGTTTTAACAAGATAATAAAAGTATTTCTTCGAAAGCAATAGGGTAGCAAATAGCTTTATTTAGTGTGCAGCAGAGACAAGCACATCTTCATTAACCCAAATTCGGAGATGCAGTTGGGAACATAGAAATCAGCGTAGAGGCGATAGTTCCTCACGTCACGGAAGGTTAGCTCCTTATCGCCATGCATCGCAATTCCGTCCATAAACTCGAATTGACCATTCAAAAAGCAGTTGCTAACGACAGCCTTGTTCGGGGGCCGTTCAGTCTTTGAGGATGCTTTTCAATTTGTCTGGAGACCAATTTGTTGCAAGTTTACTTTAGTTTCAAACCAATAACCTTGCAGAGCTTCAGCAGATTGCATGTTTGTAATTGAAATTTCTGTTTTCTGTTTCTTTTGCTTCACGAATGAATTTTTATAGCTTGAAACTTAAGATTCGACAAGCGCCCGTTCCATGTTTAACGTGTTTGAAATATTCATGAAGAGTGGTTGAGACCGACATTAGAAAGCTGGTTTAAATATCGGAATAGAAACAGAATGAGGGAAAGGAGGTTACTTGACTTTTAAATGCCTCAATGTTCCACTTTCTTTCACTTGCGTGTCTTTATTGTAAAATAAATAAACTAAATATGTATCCATAATCTACCCATATTTGGTCATTAAACTTCAAAACGCATTCGCGTTCACATAAAATGAAAATTAGCATGAAAAGACACATAGTACATACAAATCGACCCAATTACAACAGGAGTATGTTCACTAACGATACAAATTGAATACTATTCAATTATCCCTTAATTACAAATTTAATATATTAATATTCAATAAATTATGATCCACTTTTCACCATCTTAGGTTTATTTTTATTACACATACTCGTAGATTTGTTTCAACTAAAATTGAACAAGGTCTATGTCAGTTTTATGATTGGGATGAGGCTTAAACCAAACATAAGCCAGACTTACGATATGTAAAACATATTCATTCACATCAAAAAGAAAATGAATGTTGGCGCATTTTTACAAAATTATCAAAAAACGAATAAATTGTCAAAGAAAAGTATTGGAGCTCTTTCTTTAAATTCAAATCGCTTGTTCGCAAAATTGAATGTGTAACGAAAAGAAATTATTTATGATATGATAAATTTTTTTCTATTCAGACTTCCACTTTAAATGGGGCAATTCTTTTGTAAACAATCATAGACCCTTGTAACGCCCTGGGATATGTGCCTACCTCAGAGCAAACAAAACATTTTTGCATAAATTGTTTATAATAAAACAAAGCCTTTATTTTACGCCAGAAATTTGACTATACCCTAAATATAGCCTAGGAGTATAAATGGCATTTTTCCAACTCTATGAAATTGATATGAAACTTATTTTGCTAAATGTGTCTGAATCTCAAAGAAAAACTTTTGCCAATTACCAAAAAAGGGACCTAAAGATTCATAAAAATTTGTTAAAATGCGGAAGCTAATTATCATCAAAGTAAATAACTTCGGGATCTCAAGTTTTTCTCCGTTTCACACCGCCACCTTGGTTACATAAAGAAGCGGGTGGCGAATATCTTCAGATACTGGCACCTGCTGCTAATTAAAGTTTCCTTTCTCGTGAAGGTTTCCCAAAAGTTGCCAACTTTAGATGCTTTTGTTTTTTATTCTGGCCTGTCCCCAGCAGAGAAGTGTTTTGTTGGCACAATTTTGAAGGACTAAATAACGCCAGTATTTTTGTATGGTTTTTCGCAGTGACCGTTCGTGAAGGACCGCAGTAATCCCTACAAAATTAATTAAATGTAAATAAAAGTGTGTAATAAATTGTCCTCAATAGACGTTAAAATTTCAAAAAGCCTTATGATGTACGAATTTATATTGGAAACTGTCGTCAGGCCGACGATAATTTATGGTTAAACTTTGAAACCCAATCTTAATAATCTATGATCAGAGGAGCGGATGGATTTTATTTATTACTAATTTTCTATCTGATTGCGGCCCAGAAATTCGGTAAAAGTTGTGAAATGTTTGTATAATAATAGCGATAACCTCGAAGCCTTAAAGTGCTGTACGAAAAGTTACACTAAAAATGTTTCCTGCTATATGTATGCGAATACCTACATAATAAATATCTATATGTAAATATTGTACAGATTATTTTATGCCCCGAACATATTGCTCTAAAATATTTATATAATATTGCATAATAGTAATGCACTTATTTCACCAGCAAAAAATGTATTATTAAAAATTGTTCTAATCATACATAAATTACGTTGATTTTTTAGAAAACTTTAAACGCATTTATAAGCGTTACTAAAAACTCCAACGAGCAGAAGTGAATGAATACATTTAACATACGGATGGATAGATGATAAGCAATTGCTTTCTGCAACTTCTGTCTTTATTTGATTATAACTAAAACATAGCTTTTATCAAACTCGGTTTAGTATTTCCAAAAAATTTATATAGGGATAAAACGATATATTATTCAAACGGCCGTTAATATGCAGACTTTAACGCCTTAATTGAAATTGGTGAACATTCATGGGCTCCACATAAAGTAGACTCCAAATAGGACAGAATATATTTACTTTTTAGGAACACTCATAAAAAGCAGCAGCAATACAAATCTTATATTATTTGATGCTCAACTAGTTAATACATAATATGAAAAAATATATTTATATTACTTCTAGTAGTAACCGAATGACATAATTATTATTTGCGTTTAACTAATAAACTAAACTAATTTATAAATTAACATTGAAAAAGATCATATTTCTTAAACTTATAAATGTATGATGCTCGTATATTTAAAAATCTTTAAAAGTATAATTATTTTTATTTATACGAAATAACAGAAGCATTAGAATATAATAAAATAGAATATTACAGTGATTCGAATCTTAGTTTTTTATAATCTGAGATACAATAAAAGTGAAGGGGAAATTTAATAATTACAAAAGGCCTTACTAACTCTTGAAATTATGTTAACTATACTATAACTATATTATTTCTCTAAATTAACGTTATTTACTGTTTTATAAAAAACCAAAATTGGAAATGTATTGATTTATATGTTTTATCGTGCTTTGTACAAGCTGTTTAAACAGTTTGGAAACTTCATCTCAATCAAGATCGACATTGGCTTTAAAATATAACTTACGCATAGAAAAAAACCATGGCAGATTAAACATCATCTTTAAGACTTTATTTTGCGGCTCTAAAAATAACTTTATGTATAATAAATTTATTTTCCACGCTTAAATCCGAATTGCGATTATTAAAAGGGTACAGAGATTTAATCAAATTTTTTTGCTTTATGTAGCGTACCTTGAATGTGCGTGGCGAATAATTAGAAGCATTATATTTGAATGCCCGGGATTGCTGTAACCATTGCAGAAAGCCTTTAATTCGGGAGATTCTTACAAAGCCTCGGAAAAAAGCCACCGAGTGAATTGATAGAAGATCCCAAATAACATTGGCTAATAATTACCAAAGTAAATCAAGCGAATTTTATAAGTACAGAACTTCTTAAGAAATAACCATGCATACAAAGCCACCAGCTTGATATGTTAACATTAAACATAAAATAATTCACAAGTTTGCACGGGCACTCCGATCCTATCTAAATGCCAGAGCTGTTTGAACAATAAAAAATTACGAAGTACGTTCATCGTGAGCCTTCATAAATAATTCAGATTAGCACTATTACCCGGATAAAGCGTAACAATATATGCAGGGACCCGAATACTATTTCCACCGAGATAACGATCCCAGCAGACACCGCTCGCAGCATCAGGCACATAGAAATCATTCCAGATTAAAAACCCCACAAACCCAAGTAACCTTTTTAGTACCCACAAAGAAACAAGCATCCAATATGGGCAAGGCTTTAAGAAAAGGTAGAGACGTTCAAGGAGCACAAAACAGGGGACATGTCGTGTAAGAGGGCCCTGATGACTTCGTTAATACATTTAGTCAAAGTGCGGGCGCAAAAATCAATACCATGACCATCATATTTGCTCCTTGTGAAAATGAAAAATATTAAATATTAAAAGGCAATATCCAATTTCAAATTAAATTTACGTCAATGAGATGCAGAGACCAAATAACACACATTACGTTTGCAAACTAAGTGCTGATATTAAGAGTTTCCGGAAAATTGGGGTTTCACATTTTATACAACTTCCTAAGAAATGAAGGTAGTCAGAAAACTACTTGTTGTCAAGTAGCCCGATTTTCTCATTTTCATAACATCATAAAATAAGTGGTTTTGAGCTCATCTTTCATGCTTCAGATATAAATGAGGATCCTGATTTCGAAATGTAAATAATAAATAAAATTATATTCGTGTTGGTAATAACACATTAAAATCTGTTTTAGGGTTCATTGTATTAAATTGAAAATTACGTCGAAACGTATTTGTAGCAAATATTAATTGTTTGATGTTAATTTAAACAGTTTTCTTAAAACAGAGGGGAGTAATAATAATTGCAATAAACCTCAAAGTAATATAAACAATTTGTATCTAACTGAATGATCTACGAAATCACTTGTGGAACTATATATTTTGTGTTCAAATCTTGAAAATCGTTTCGTCGGAAATTTACTTACCTTCATAATATTATTATTAATACGTTTAAGTAAAACTCAATACTCATGGCCTGGCACATAAAAGGCACTTAAACTCATGCCAATTTTCACAAGCATACTGATTTTAATTTTAGCTTATTGGCAAATGTGTTCAGAGTATAAAATAACTTCTAAATTACATATTTTATGCCATAGCACTAGCTTTATAGTTAGCTGTTCAAAATTTGTGATAGTTCTCTATAAATATGGTTAGACAAACTTGATTTGTATGAGTTTAAATTGATTATTAATTTCATTGTTATATGCATACTTTATCATTTTTGTCGTATGAGAGACAGACATTTCCTGTATATGCAGGTATATAATTTTTAAATGTTTCCCAATTATTATTTATTTAGCACATAAAGGAGTGGGGTATAGAAACTAACTTAGCAATTGCTATACCAAGAATGATTTTGTTTATTTCTACAAAGTCACCGCACAACATTTGGATATTGAAGAAACGAAATTTGGAGGTTGATGTTTTTGTTAAAACCAAATGCGCGACAGAAATTTAGAGTTTGTTAGTCAAAATTATTATGCCGATATATTAAGGCCCCATCACAAAAGTAACGAATATCTTTATTTATCCTTAAAAAGGAAGACCTCATTGGTGGATATTGGTTTCATTTTTTAGAAAATGCCAATTTATATTTTCTCTTAAAGAAATAAATATATATAGAATTTGTCAATATAGAAATTTTATATATACTATGCTATCAAAGTTTGGCAAATGTTCCTCGTTCGGTCCGAATAAAGAAACCTTTAAGAATGTCTAACTTTAGTTAGTCTTAAGTTATCAACATAAGATACGTATTCAAAATTCCGAAGATGTGCCTGCCTTAAGCGTACGTCTAACTTTCCACGCAAAAACTTGATAGAGCATTTTTTTAAGAGTGTCTTGTTTTGACCCGATGAAGACCTCTTACCTGTAATAGTTAAGCTTTCCAAACTTTTTGTTTGCCTCAGCGTAACGTCACTGAGCCCAAATCGTACTTAGGACTATCTAAATAAAATTCTAGTCAGGTAGTTATCTAGTCAATCTCCTTCAGATTAGATATTAAATTTGTCATTGAATATATATATCATTCGTAATATATATTTGAGAAAAATTAAATTAAACCGTGAACCTGATAATTTTTTGAATTAAGTTTTTGACACAAAGTGTGTACAAGTCCAGGGAATTTCATATATGTAACTATGTATAAATTCAATGTAGTGCAAAATGTCCTGCTTAAATTGGAACAAGATCCAATGAAAAAAGCACAGCTTATAAATGTATAATTTTAATTGTGTAGAAAATAGAGATTGTCGTATTTCTATCTACATATACTCTTCATTTCTGTTTGAAGGATTAAGAAACGAACATTTCATTTCTTTATTTTCGAAAATAGTTTTGTACCAACAACCTTCACGCCGATGATTCCTTCAATCATTCCTTCGTCCTAAATAATAAAGTTGTGGTATAAGAAATGTGTGTTACAGTCATTCAACAGTCATAACTCCGTTTAATTGGATAAATCATCAAAATATGCGATATCCGCTGTTTCTCCTACTACATTTTGTAATATTCGACTATTTGGTTAATAAGCTTGGGTGTACTGTATCTAAAATTTTTATTTACAAAACCAGGATATATTTCCTTACCCTTTATAAGCAACCGCATCTTTTGTTGTCTGCTGCACCGTGAGCCCGCGGGAACATTCCAGCGTAAGTGACCATCGATTTGTGCCCAGCTTAACTGTATGTAGGCATGTTTGTTGCGTGTCACGAAACTTTCTGTACGAGCAAAACATACCCTGGCTCGAGCACGATTTCTGAACAGTCCCGACATCCACTAGAAGGGCCAAGTGTAGCGATGGAATTCAAAGTGTACACAGCTCGGCACAGTCATTATAACTTGTTTTGCACGGGAACGCGAACCATCCCAGAGCTATGACCCCAGGGTCGACCCACTTTGGGATCCCCCGCGAAATCTCACCAAGTTTCCCGAATATGAAAAGATCAAGCTTTCTTGCTGTAATTAATCCCGGCCCAGATCCCAGAGAGGAGAACTCCTGGGAATGGGAACGGAAATCGCGTGGTTAACGATTCTACAGATATTCCGTATATGGGGCGAATTTTTTACGGAGCCCAAAAATTTTGCAAAAAGACCGGTCTTTCGCACATTTCCAGGCAGTAAAGTAGTCCCGCCACGAAAAAGGACACTAAGCCAAAATGTGGGCCGTTCGCTCTTATAAGCTGCAACCAACGCCACGAGCGGAATTTTCCGGAACATCACTTAGAGTTGGGGAAGCAGATATTTACGAAAATGTCCTTTATCACGCAGGCACGAGTTTTGCTCCACTTTCCTTTTCCCGAGGGAAATTCATTTTACTTGCTGCTTGCTGCCTATGCCAACCCTTTGCAGGCCCACATACCCTGGCCCGTGTTAACACAGAAGGAGGACTCCTTTGAGACGTGCGGCAACGGTAAATAAGCTTTCGTTCGAGATGTCCTGGGCCTAGGCATTCGCTTTTATCTGGATTTTCCACCGGGCTGAAGATTTGAGACGCACAACTCTTCGCTTCGCAGGATGGAAATAGAAATGGTATGACAAAGTCATTGACGCTTTTCTCCGCAACTGCGAATTATCCAGGAGAAAAGCGAACCTACTGCAGGAAAGGCACTTGAGACCCAATTTCTGTACAATAAACATGATTACGTAGAGTAACATGCCATTTCACCAGTGGCTGATAATCAGCCGTTGATTTCTCTATAAGCTAAGTAGCCTGCAGGCTAGATAGAGTGTAGAACTCAAAAGATACCTACTATGGAGACATGCTGATATCGATATAAATTCACGCAAAATTTTTTAACATCTACACAGAATTTTGAAATACTTTCTTCCATGACATTTTGCTACTTACAAATAAAGTCGTTTAATTTTGGAAAGAATATATTTATAGTAGAGATTTTTAAATTATAAAATTTCGAAATTCCTACTGTTGCAAAAAAATATTTATGCACATACAAATTTCGGTGTCGGTGGAAAATACAGACATAATAACATTTTACAAAATAACTAACTGAGGTACATACAATAAATGCCAAACGGTTTGCCAACAATATTTTTCTGTTCAGAGTGGAATAAGTTGGATGAAATATTTATTGGGGTTGCTCTTCAAATCGTCCTTTCTTTACGATCAGTCTGTCTCTTGTTTCTTTCTCAGCATTTACATATACAATCTTGGAAATATTTAAATAAAAAATTGGATACCACCACCTATAGGTAATGATCGATTTTTTAAATAATATTCCTAACACCATTCTATAGGATTTTAATCTAATAACGTCTCATTTTTCAAAATCAGTCTAGCTTTTTTCTTGTGCAATTGTTAAAAATATTATTTAAAGTAGAATGGAATATTTCCGAACAGTGTAACTTCCTGCAAAACAACACAACCAGTGATGGATTTATAATTATGCAATATTTGAAATTTTAGTCGATAAGAGATAAAAAGCTGTCTTTTTTGAGGATTCGCGACCCAAACAACATTTCTGAAATAAAAGAAAACAAACCTATAACTCTTAACATAGACAGAAAACAGAATGTCATTATTACTGCGTCAAGTTAGTCTAAATAAAAAGATATGTTAATAAGATATTAGAATAAGAATAATATGCAATAATAATAATAATAAATATTGTAGCTAGCAACGGATACTGTATCCGTACCCACTGAAGCGACTAATCAAAGTCTAGTCCTTAGATTTAGTTTTTATTTTCTACCTTCAATAAATTCTATCAAAAAGAATACTTTACTAAAGACTTTACAGGTATAAATGTGTCCCATAGTAAACTTTCTTAAATTTCATCCAATACAATCCAATCCAATCCAATCGATTTTAAATAAAGTTTAATTCTCGAGCACAAGGAAACGATGAGTGCAAGTGATATCATTCAATCAGTCACTAGGAGTTTTAAAGTTGAACTTATAAGGCGAATCTGCATGCATATAAGGGAAGATAATGTTTATGAGGGATGCTCGAACACCTTTGATCACATAACACTTCAAATTGAAGTATAAAATAAAGTAAGGTACTGCGCCCAATAGACTTGAGAGCCTAATCGAACGTCAGAGTACCTTTTGGGAGTTTACGATCCATAAGGGTAGTCAGGAGTCTTTTTATCGCAGCAAGACATTCAAGCTGAATTGTATGACACAAAGACCGCAACCGTCTACTTGAATGAGGGAGTAGTCGTTTGACCCTTTTAAAATTTGAACGTTTTCTCTTGGCGTTGTTCAATTTTGCATCAGAAACTACTTTCTAACCACGAATCGAAAATGTAAATTTTACGAATGATGTATGTGACACTAAATTTTTGTATTTTTATTATTATTACTTTTCCTTTAGTTCAATTGGTAGGTAAATATTACTAATATAAGCAACAATTATCAAATATCAGAGTTAAAAGCTAATAAATAAATATCAGAAATTTAACTTTGCGTAAGTATTAAATTTTAGAGCAAGAATTTCAAAAGATTAAAGTGGTACAACTTGTAAAAAAACGCTTTAAGTCAAAGATTTAAAACCTATGTATGCTCGCATTATTATTCTAGTTTTTCGAATATGAAAACAATGAAATATCATTAAATGTTGTTGAGTTCTGGTCATTGAAAATTATTGAAAATGGAAAATTTGATTTTTATGCTTTTATTGTGAAAAATTTAATGCGTATTTTAAAAAAATAAAAGTCGACAGTTTCAAAAAGTTTGAGATTTGCAAATTTATAAAGCAAAACAAGTTTCCGAGAATTGTTGTCTGAAATTATAAAATTGTAAGCTTTTGGAGAATTCTCAAATATCAATATTAAAATTGGTCCATAGCATTTTAAAAAAAGCAAACAAATTTCAAAAAGTAGAAATAACTTAAGTTCGTTACAAATGTATGTTATCGTTTTGTACTAGAGCAACGACCTGTGAATGCACCCTGTAAAATAATATATTCTTTGCATTTTTGCTGCCACCTATAGTCAAAATTTAATAGCGCAGTCGAATGACAGCCAGCTGTCACAAAAGTCGTTTTCCAATGCTCTGTTTGCTAGATTTTTGAATTGTTTTCCATTTTTTTTACTCATTTTAAGTGTTAAAATGGATAAATATATCGAAGAATATGTGAGTGATCATAAGCGAAAATTAGCAGAACGGAAGAGCAGGTTGATAAACCAAGCAAAAGTAAGGCAAAAAGAAAATCTCGACAAATCTCAAGGAATTCGAACAGTTTCGAGTGTGAAAGATCCTTCAGCTGGTCATTTTACAACAAATTCGCATGTAAATAATGAGCAAGGGTTAGATTTAGCAAGCTTATTGGACAGGAATCGAAGTGTCCCTTTATATGCAGATTCGCCGCAGAGTGTTGACCTCATTTCGCAGGGTTACTCGCGTGCATCATCCTCCAACTCGGGTAAATTGGGGCAACATGACCCTTTTTCGTTTTATGACAATTTAATGAAGAAAAATGTGGAAATTCAAAGTGTGAACAGCTCAGAGAATGACTACGGCTCGAATTTGAGCAAAGCGGATAAGGACAGCGCAAACAGAAAGGAAATTGGCTCCTCGGTCGAAAGGAAAAATCAAGTGAGTTTTCTACTGTTAAAATTTAAATTTAACGCAACTACAGCTAAAATACAAATCTGAGGAAGTTGATTGGCTCTGGTTTCCATTACACGTAAGTACGTTTTTATCAAGCGAGACGTTCCTTTTGATAAAAATTAAATTTTTGCAAATCCGTGCAAAAATTATGAAATTGCAATGTTACACAGCGCAGTTTCCGCAACTCAACGATAGATGGTTCTTGGTGCAGAAAACCGTTAGTGCTCTAGTACGCCGCAAACTGTAAAATGTCAATTTGCGACTTGCGTAGTCTTTTGGAAGCTTCTGGAGGTTACACTTGTGAAATCCGCGTGTTCCGGCTTTTTAAGTTTGTGAAGAAAGTTGACTAGCATTCGACATGTTGCAAATTCAGAAACCAGCGCCACAATTTAAGGGCCAGGCTGTTGTTGGCGGGCACTTTAAAGAAATCCGTTTGGCCGACTACAAGGGCAAATATGTGGTGCTGTTCTTCTACCCGTTGGATTTCACTTTTGTGTGCCCCACGGAAATCATCGCCTTCTCGGACCGCGCTAAAGAGTTCCGTGCTATCGGCTGTGAGGTGATCGGATGCTCCACCGACAGCCACTTCACTCACTTGGCCTGGATAAATACTCCCCGGAAGGAGGGCGGTCTCGGAGAAATGGACATCCCTCTTCTATCAGACAAATCGATGAAAATCGCCCGGGACTACAAGGTGCTGGATGAGGAATCCGGCATCCCATTCCGCGGTCTTTACATTATTGACGGCAAGCAGAATCTCCGGCAGATGACTGTGAACGATTTGCCAGTTGGTCGCAGTGTTGATGAAACTTTGCGGCTTGTTCAAGCATTCCAATTCACCGACATGCATGGCGAAGTCTGCCCCGCCAATTGGAAACCCGGTGACAAGACCATGGCACCCGACACCGAAAAAGCTAAGGACTATTTTACCGCGGTCAACTAAAATGGCTCTCTCGACTCAATCTCGCTCCAAAATGAATTTCATTTACTTTCATCCCTAAATGTAGTATTACAAAGATTGCCACCAAGGAAACAATAAAGTATTAGAAGTTCCTAAAATTCTCGTTTTAGTCGTTTCCCCCCAGGCTTGCAGTTTTTTTGCCTTAAGAAGACTTCTGGGCTTAGTTCCACCCTTTCAATTCAAATAGACAATTAGACCATGAAAGTCACGAAGCGCCGAGCAATTTAAGTATTTATAAATAAACTGCAAATATTTAATATTGATGGACGCAAGCACATTCTGCGTGAGGTCAAAAATAGCGCAAAGTGCCCTGCTCTTCAATGCTTTTCACGGTTTATAAGTTTGTTTGTTCACTGGAAGGCAATAACCTTGGGATGGCAGCCAGACCTTAGTGAAAAAATAAGCACTTTCAGCATATCTAAATTCTAAGTTGACCAAAAGAATATTTTGCACATATTCGTAATATTTGGCAAAATAGGCACATATTCGTAATTGTGCTCTGGATTTTATGCAAGGCATAATTATTGAAGTAAACCAGTTCCTGTATGCGTAATTCAGCAATTAAGCTAATTATTCACGCAGTTGACTTCTGCGCAAGCAGATCTTGCCTGCATTATCTCAAGAAAATCACAAAAGAAATTGTAACCTTCAATTTTTTCCGCTTTACTTAATTGCCAGTGAAGCGTTGAATTAATTTTTATAACTGATACCGGAAAGCATGCAATTAATCTGATCTCGAAACGATGATCAATAACTATAATTTTCCAATTTCTAATTTACCTGTCGATTTTTTTGTTTTTAATAATTAAATTTTGTTTGAATAATTTTTTTCACTTTACTACCATTTTTACAATTTTGCAAGCACGTAAACAAATTGAAATTGTATGCAAACTTTTAAGGCAATGAGTTAAAGGGTTGCTAAATTATCGTTTGCACCACTGTCTTTGGTCACTGTGTGCTTAAATATGATCCTTGTCTATTCAAAAAATTTATAATGCACCCGATTTTGCAAATTATCGCATAGGCCTTGTACCAAAGTTATCTTAAAAGATCATTGTATTAAAATAGGTATTACAATTACAAGTGAATATAACTGCTCTATAAAACATAATTTGTTTCGCAATTACTATCTTAAAATATTAAATGATTTTGAATGTTGGTATCGTAATTTTAAATTTTAGTTACATTTGTAATTAAAAACTTGAACTTACCGTTCTTCCAACATTTTTCAAAAATTTCCCAAAAATAAGATCGGTTTCGCAATCAACGACAAAATCAAAATCCCTTGGTTCAAAATGTTATGTTTAATTTTCATAATAAATACAGCCGATTTTGACTAATTTCACAAAAAAATAAAATATTTGAAGAAAAGGAATGATTAATTTAACAAATTAATACTATTAAACCTTAATTTTTATAATTTTCACCTAAAAAAACTAAATATTATACAAAGCCCACAATAAGCTAACTCTAATCAAAAATCGTCATCATCATCATCTTGTACAACCGCGGCTACTGGCCGAAATTTAGCAGCCACTAACTAAAATGACTGTTTCAAGAATGACTTAAAATGCATTCCTAACTACTGCAATTATTAAAATATTTACACTCTTCAAGAAAATAAATAATTCACACAAAAATTTACATATAAAATAAATCAGAAACTAACTAAAAGCCAAAATAATACTTTAATACAATTTAATAACTGTCGCGTTTTTTAAACAAATAGGTGAAAGAGTATTTTGGACATTTTTAAAAATTGTTACAAAATAATGGATATTCATAGGAGTTTGTAACGTAGGTCGTATTCGATTCAAACAATTTATATGATGAAAATTGCATTCAAAATTGCTCAAAATACGAGTTGTTTTAGTTTTAATCCTATTTTTCTCAAAAAGGTAACATGACCGAAAGAAATAATTTTCACGTTAGTGATAAGCTATCACTAAACAAATGCATCTCATGCAAAGGACAAAAAGCAGTTGATATTTGTAGATTTCTGAATAAAAATTAAATAACATTCCGGAAGTACTGCCACAATGCCATTTAATAGCTGATTATACTTATTTTGCCTCTAACTAAACATTAACCTTTATAGTAATTGATTTATTTTTTTCGCTTCTCCGAGGTGAAGGATAGACAGTTGCCAATAGTTTCCAAGGATGTTTTACTTGCTCGGCTATTTCGCATCGATTGCTCCCCGCTTTAATTAAATCCTCACCTACACCCATAAATTACAAAAACATCCCTTTAAGGAAGCCCCTTGGAGGGGACTTTTAAAATTCCACTCGATTATGAACGTAATTATTTGCATGAATAATGCAGCAAGCCAAGAAACGTTTTTACGGACATTATCCCCCGGTAATCTACAAAACTTTTTAGGTTTATGTACATTTTCACTGTCACGGAAATTATTAGATCCATTGAAGTAGTTCCATCGCCTGCATGTCTATCGACGACTTAATGTCTGAATCCTTCATTGATTTTGTTCGTAAATATTTTTTATTTTAATTTTGAGGTAAGCTCGCCGCGGGCACATAACGCCCGGAGTATAACTCTTCACTACAAACAGATTTTACTTGGCTCCGAAAACGTGTGAATGGACGCGGTGTATCATAAAGAGCCTCTAAGTAACCAACTTTTAGCTAGTCCTCACGAATTCCCCAAGAAAGAGGAGGTTAAACCTTTCGTTGCGTGTTTTAGGTCAGTTCAGTTCTGCTAGCTTTCGGTGAAGGTATTGTCCTTATAACTATGAAAAATTCCACAGGTCGGTAAATATAGGGAATTTAAGAAAATTTGTAAAGCCTCTATTTGCCTGTAACCGGCCAATTTTGCTTAAAAAATTCTGGCCAATTTATTTTCTATAAAATTAAAATCAGTTAAGTAACCTACATATTTGTGTTCGTCTTTATAGTTTGGATATAACATCGTAAATTGTTCCTTAGAGAGTCATTTCTAACAAATGTTAGACGAGTACTGTGCACGAAATTGCAATTAAATGTGATTTTGTATAACATCAAATAATATTCCTAAATAAAGTGTTTGCTTTGTGTTTAAAGTGCTAATGGAGGAAATGTAGGTAGATTTTAAAAAATTTATGCATTCCTAGATTTTTTATAAATTAAAAATTGTTAAATTTCTTCAGCTGGCATTTTTTTTAAGAGTTTATCGATTTAATAAGAGTAGTAAATTTTGTATTTAGAATTACATAAATAATCATTAAAATTTCGTCGTTCTTTCGGTCTTAGGGGCTATTACCGTTTCAACTTTTAATTATTTGCGAACTCTCAATAAAATTTACAGCGTCCAACAATAGAAATATTTTTAATATATTTGTGGCAAAAAATGTGGTTTGAATTTAAGAAAGCATAGTTAACCTCATATATTTTCAAAAATTATAAGAATTGGAATTATAAATTTGTATTTTAATTTCTAAATAAAAAAAAATGTCACTTTTTATTTCACAAAATTTACTTTATATTTAGGATGAAATGGAGCAATGGGTATCAGACAAATTTTATTCATACTTTCCTAGTTTTAACGAGGAGGGCCAAAAGCGTCAAAATCTAGCTCGCGATCGTCAACTCGAATATCAAAATTATTTAAAAAAAGTATTTCTCACACTGCGATATTGCAAATTTGTTCTTACTAAAAATGAACACTTTTCAGATATCGGAAGAAGTTGATAATGCAAAGCATTCTTCCAAGGAACAACGTTCAGATGGCAAATGGAATTCTCCAAAGCCGGATAAGACTGATTTAGAAATAATTGTAAACAATCCAAGCTACAGCAATGAAAAAAATAAACAGGACTTGACGAGGCCTAATAGTATGCGATACAAATTACTAGAGGATTTAACTCATACTGATTTATCCAATTTGGTAAATTCTAATGCTATACAAGAAAGAAACAGACGTTCAACTGAGGTAAGTAATAAAGTATGTGAGGATAATGATTGCAGACAATTTTTAAATATCTTACCTTTCGCCCTTATGAGGAATTATAAGGTTTTGAATATGTTGACAAGAAAACAAAGGGCTCAGATGATAGCATGATATTTAGATAAAATTTCACTATACAGTCTACATCATTAATTTAGTGAAGGCTGTCAAGACAAATCCTTTTGAATATTTATTACTTCTTATTTCGTCCTTATCGATCTGCACTAATTACATCTACTTTCAAAGGACGCGAATTCTATTAATGTTCTATTTGTTTGTTATTGCATAAACCATTTAAATAACATTAAGAAAAATGAGAAAATGCGTATTATGCGATTAATTCAGACAAACCGTAAAATTAAGATTAAATTACATATTCTTTAGTAATTACAAACTTATTTACGGCATTTACAAGATAATTCCCTAAACTTGAACAATAAGTTTTTAATAAAAATTACAAATTCTAATGCAAATTCCTCAAAGTACGTAATATATAATAATAATTTCAATTATTTTCCTTTAGTTAGAAGTACAGAAAAAGAGGGAATATCAACAAGAACTTTTAAGGCAGATAGAAGAGAAACATAAAGAATTATTAATTCTAAAAGAAAAGGAGAAGAAGGAAGAAGAGCGGTTTAATCGGTAAGTTTTTATCTAGAGATATTATTTTCTGATTTTAAACAAGATATTGCTAAACAGAAAAATAAAAGAACAGATGGAAGAAATGCAGATAAGCGAAGAAATGGAGAAGGAAAAACAAAGAATGGATCGGGTATGCGCACTATTTAATTATATTGTTGTTCACTGTTGGATAATTATTCTGTATCCAATCCAAATGACTCCATTTATGTCCAAAAATATATTGCGAAAAGAATCACCCAAGTTGTATATCCTTTTTTAATTTAAATAATTAAATTATCATGTTCATTTGAATTAATTTAAAATTATTTTAGGCTCGTTTAAAACACCAGCAAAATGAAGTAATGCAAGCGCACTTATCAAATTTAGTGCCTGACCACAAATCGCAAAGCGCAAGCGGTGAAAGGCACACAGTTTCAGAAAACGATAAAGAACCACCAAAAGCCGACAACAAAGTTTATAAATATTTCAGTAACTCCGCTCGACACTATGACTACAAAAAATTGAGCCGCGATAATCTTTTTGAATCCTTTGAAGTGCAAACGAAACACCCTTTGCAGTCTATCGAAATGGGTCATGAAAAACAAAAAACACAGAACGATCATTGCTTACACTTGAACAAAATTCTCTGTCCTTTCTGCGACATAAAATTAAAATCATACGAAAGTTGGTGCAGAAAATGCCAGCGACAAGTTTTAGATGATGGAGCTGAAAATCGAACAATGCTCTGCGAAAATTGTGAGAAACAATTTTTGATTTGTGCAGCTTGCGAAAAACAGAGTATTTTATGCAATTTTTGTCACCGTAAAAGGAATGCTTGCCTTCATTGCGTCGCTAATTATTGCATTCATTGCGGAAAATCTGTGAAGATTGCGAAAACTAGCCAATCTAGAAGGAGCAGCGTTTCTGGCAATCTTAGCAAACCCAGCTCGGAAAGATCTTTTCAAATATTAGAATTAAGCTATCCAGAAAGTCAAAAGGATCAGGATCCTGAAGAATACGGAGCCTTAAGTGATGATGATCGGTCTCCTCCTTATTCCATAAATATAGATAAAAACTCCATCTTTCATCCCAGCCACAATTACAAGGAACGAAGGAGCGAAGGCGATTTAATTGAAGCAAACGAGTTAGCTAGCAGTTTTTGGGAAGAGAAAGAAATAAATGAAATTAAGGAGGAAGCAAATAGTCGCTTAAATAAATATATGAAAAATTATGGGGATTTAGCTCTTCGCAGTTCTCGGAGTAGAGCCACTCAGACATCTAGAGAAAGTACCCCTCAATTAGAAGAAGAGTATCCCTCAATGCCGCTACTGAGAGAGGCTCCGAGACGAAAAACATCGAATAGAAGAAACAAAGAACAAAATCAAAAGAATGACAAAATATCTTCTCTGTCTAGGAAGTGGGAGGTATTGGAAAATAATTATTTTAAAATTTACAATTAATTTGTTAAATATGTTTGTTTGGACTAGGTTCCTGCTGTGCAGCGCTTTACTGTTTCAAATAGCTCTCCGAAGATTTTAACTCAAATTGGTGCCTTTAGAAAGCAATTGCAAGCTGACGAGCTGGAAGATTTGGACAATTGAACAATACAAGGTAGAAGTTGCTTCCTGAAAAAACATTCCAAAATAACTATGTGATTTAAGTGCTCTTAAAACTCTTAAAGAGAATTTGTTACAAATAAAATTATGGTGGCTGGAAATTGTCTTTCTTTGTTTTAAGGGTAACAATTCCTTTGCAGTGCATTAAAAGGAAAGGAAAATTTATTTATAATAGCGACTAAATCTAAATTCAAAGTCGAATTTAAAAAATTTGAGATTTTACAGATATTTTGAAATATTTTAATGGCGCCAATATCCTTGCAAGAAATGAGTGAATGAATTTTAATTTGGTTTGACCATTGTTATAGATAAAAAAAATTGTGTAATTTATGTGCACCTTGTAGTTGTGGCTTAAAATGAATTATTGAAATTGTAGAAACCTTCGAAATTCCTTTAAATTTCAATTTTCAGTTTTTACATTTTGAATTTCTAAATCGGAAATTTTGTAACTGAACAAACCAGATGAATAAATGAAATGTACTAGATTTGAATTTCGATGCTTTGTTTTGACATATCCCCGGTTGGCAATTTGCACTAGCCCACTGTCAATAAGCACTCAGCTGTCAATCTACTTTAGGTTTTGATTTTTCCACCCAAAAAGCGATAAATTTTATAAAAACGAGTTGATATGGCTACCATCCTTCGGTATATTCCAAGGGCAACAAATGTCGTTTGGTATGTAAAGCGATTTTCTGCTCATTTGAAAAGATCCCGGCAGCTATGACATAACACTTCTCACACCCCAGGTCCAGAGCCGCGTACTCTGCACTGCCTGCGAGGAATAAAAGCGATGGTCACCGTGAGGCCCCAATCATCGACGCAGACCAAGCAATCGCCCGGCCGGAGGAAAATGAGCAGAAGAAGAAATTGAGTGGAACCATCACCGTCCCTACAAAGGTGAGTAGCATTCCCCTAGTTAATTTCTCCATTTGCTAAACATTTCTTTCAAGGTGGACATCAGCCCCATCAGTGGGATACCTGAGGAGCATGTGAAAACGCGCCGGGTACGAATCTTCATACCACCAAAGAATGCTATGCAGAGCGGAACCGATAACATCCATCACTGGCAAATTGAGTTCGACAACAGGCAGCGATGGGAAAATCCACTGATGGGATGGGCTTCCAGGTAACCCTTAAAACGATTCTAAATTTCTTAAAAGCTGGGCTAAAATAAAAATAACAAAAATACTTCAGCAATAGAAAATTAGTTCTTCGACTCGAAGTTGGATAGAAGCACGGAATATGGGGGCTACCGTATTAACGAAATTAAATACACGTCGAAGTACAGCCCCTACCCCCATGACTATCTTTTTATTTTCAAATATATTCAAGGTTTTAACTCAATGAATGCATACGCAAAATTTGATCTGAATTCATTAAGAAAAATGCAAGTTATATTGTGAACAAGAATCGGATATTAGTGTAATAAGAAAACAAAAAAAAATAGTATTGCGTATCTTTATAAATCACATTCTACTCTTGATTTTGCTGGAAGAACCACTTGAAGTGTAATGATGATATATTTTAGACCCGAGTTATTTTACTTCATCATTTAATATTGTCGAGTTGAAGATAATTATATAAAATTAACCAAAACTCCTAGATACAAATGGCTGTAGCATAATATAATTGGAATCCCAATTGATTTCAAACCTCGCAGTTGGCTTAAATTAAATATTTTTTTTTTCAGCGGAGATCCCCATTCAAATTTGCAAATTGAATTCTCTTCGAAGGAAGAAGCCATCGACCACTGCGAGAAGAATGGTTGGAGATGGTTTATCGATGCTCACGAGCAGCCCAAGAAGGAGCGAGTCAAGAACTATGGAGTTAACTTCTCCTGGAACAAACGTACTAGGGTATCAACTAAATAAATATTTTTGAATTAATACACCGCAATAAGAATCATTAAATCACCTTCAATTGGATATGTGTTCTTTGATTATTCTAGAAAAGACAATTTTAAACTTTTGTTCCACGAAAGATGCCCTCTCATTTCTTTTGTTTTTAGGAAATAATTACTATAACTATTTTTTATAGTAAACAAAAAGTTTATTAAATTAAAAATAACGAAATTTACTACAATTAATACTTAAATGAAGTGTTTATCTCCTCTAACAATGCAGTTGATCTCAAGCAGAATCACGATATCTAAAGTAAAAGCGTCTCTCTTTGGAATTACGGTCGAAAAATCGCAGTTTATTACATATTCGGTAAAATAATATTGTTCTAGCTACCGTGATCTTGCTTTCGTAAATAAGTTTTAAAAATATCCGAAATATAATTACAGCTAACCTCCAAAGTCCCTCCGTTGATTGTAAATGGGTATAATTCGTTCATCGGCGAAGACTACAGCGGTTTTTCGTTCTGAAAGAAATTGTTAAGTAATTCCAAGACGATCTTTAAAATAAAATTTAAATTACTTCGCACTATTGGCTGTGTAACTGCAGCAGCAGTCCTTGGTCCTGTAAAATTGCAATTATTAATTAGAAGGCAAATTGAGTGAGGAACTTAAGCTCCTTACCTGCAATCGAACAAAGGGGCTGATCGTCATCACTGACGTCTTCTTCATATTCATGCCGCACAGGTTCGACCCCTGTAGAAGAAATACTTTTTTGCAAATATAAAAATTTTTTGATAATTTTGACGCTTACCCTGCTGATTATTATTAGCTACATCACTTTGACTCGACTTCTGCGTGCTCTCGTATGGAATATCATGCCCTGTTTTAATAAAGAAAAATAAAATTTTAAGTAAATATTTTACAACAACGCCTTACGAAGTGTTGGTTGTGATTGAGTTTGTGTATATTGAATTTCAGGTGAGGTAAGTAAATCTTCCTCCTGCCGATTGGTTGACCTTTGCACCCCACTGGTGTTGGGGGTTGTATTGCAAAGCACTGGCGGTCGCTCCTCAACAACTTGTTCTACTACAGTGCTTATGGTAAATGAGGAGCTGCCGGTCGTACTTTGAACTCCTTCTAAACTAATGCGACGCCGGTGTTCCAAGAGCTTTTTCTTTTTCTGTTTTGCAACTGTACGGGCGACAATTGCTTCCATAGTGTCATTGCATTTGTTACAAAACAAATCGTCAGCCTGAGAAAAAACGAATGCTGGTTAGAATTAAATTTAGAATTGTTAATATCAAGAAATGAAATATATGGCAAGTTTGAAAGCTGTAATCTAATGTTATTTTTATACACTAAACTCTAAATTCAATTCTAAACAGAATTCCCAGCAAACAGGTGACAAATTTAAAGTATTCATCTTATAAAATGGGTGGAAAGGGCAACTTTTGATTTCAATAGGTTGACAAAATTAAAAGTTAAATAGTTCAAAAACTATATCCGATCGCCAAAAATTCCTTTAGATCCTTCCGTTTTAGAGCAAATAAACATTTATCTAAATCCAAGCGATTTTCCTATAGTAAATTTAAGTCGACGTCCTTTTCTAGCTGCCAAAAGTAAACTAAATAGAATCAGATCTTTTAAAGAATGATAGAAGATACAATAAAAGCCCCTGGTCACCAAAAAAACCCTTCATCACGCAAAAGGATGAAAGTAATTATAAAACAATTTGGAGTCTCTGCTTCGTGGGGAAGACTAAAATTTGTAGCTTTTAACTTGTTTACGTTGCTAAGTCCATAATAAATCAATAATCAATTTATAATTTTGAAAAAATTAAACAAATTTCACTTGAAAAGAATTGGCGCACTTACGCTACAATTGGGATGTTTCGCTCTGTAGCATTTTAATGCTCGCTTTGCTAGAGTTACCTGGCCCGTTCTAGTTTGACAACGCGTACATTTCACCGGCATTTGAAAATATATTTATAAACGATTTTCACATAAAAGCTAAGCAACGAAATACAAAATTTAAATACGATTTACAAAATACCGGCACTCAGCAGCTGATGCAAATGACAAAACAGAAAAGTCGATATAGAAATTTAACGAAAAGGAAAGTTGAAAAGGCAAAATCTATTTAAAGGATTAGACAACATGAGGAAAGAAAACATAATTTCTTGTATAAAACACGATTTATAAATTTGTTGATTGTTCTTTAAGTGTTTAAATTTAATTTAATAAGATAATTTATACTGAGAAAACTTTAATAAGTAAGTAAATAATGATTTTATTTAGCTCGATTGGCGCTTCGAACGCTCGGTAGACTTTACTTTGCCTAGTAGTAGGTGTGTGAGTTATCTACTGTCAGTTGATAATGCCTTATGTTGAAGGGGCACTTTTTGGGGATAAAAAGTTCTTACCTTAAATTGAGAAAAACAGCGAAATGTCCTATTTTTGAATCTCAAAATTTGCATATAATTAGAAAGCTAGTCGCGTCCTAGAGAATTACAAAGCTGAAATTCTTACACTGTTTGTTTTTGTGCCGCAAATAGGAACCGTACTTTTTGATGGCATGAATGATGATTTTGAAGAAAAACTCTTTGATCAAGTTCTTTACGTAGTGAAATGTGTCGGAAGTAAGTAAATTGATTGCATCGTTTCGCCAATGCCAGAAAAGTCGACCGCAGGTGTTTAGTTGATTTCCCTTTCGTTTGTGTTTACCTGCCTGTTGTGGTTCGAAACTCACTCCAGTGTGCTCAGCGTAAAGGCAATTTTCACCAGCTGTGCCCCAAAAGGACATGTAAAGTGTTTTTTCCAGTATTGAGGCAAGTATATTTATGTTTTTAGTCGAATTAACTTTGGAACAAAGTTTCTTTTGAAGTGTTTACAAAGAGTGCTACTGATTTGTCGCCTCTAGCTAATTAACTCGTTTAAGTCATCACCCCAAAAGAGCCCCTCTTAATAATTCGAAACGATGGCCAGCAATTTCGCCTATAAAATGAATTTAAAAGAATTATAGAATGAAATAAAGGTATCCAGAAAAAAAATTGGCGTGATGCAATTGATTCCGGGTTAATTTCCAAAGGCACTCATCACGTTCAGACTTACAGGCGAGAGCCCCTGGCTAAGTGCCAAACAATACCACAAAATTGTCCCGTGGCGGCAGGATCCATTCTAATATGTTTGTTTTCAGCGCGGTAGCTATTTTTGCAGACATGTCTAGAGGCTAATTTTACACTTTGTTTACGCATTTATATGTCCGATTCAAAATAGTCCCAGTTTCGGGTACAGTTCCCATATAAATAGCTCGAGTGCTTGGACCTATAAAATTGTCGCTTCCTGCCAAATGCAAGAATTATGTTTTTCAACGGCTTCCTGGATACGAGCCACTTTAAGAAAACTTCTGCTGACAGCCTGTTCTCGCCCAGATGTTTGGTTTATAGATGATCGATTGGCTGAAAAGACATCAAGACCTCATTTTCGATTTTTTTATTTTTTTATATAGACAAGGAGTTGCGTTTGAAAGCATATACTGTTGCAAGTATGAGACTAAATCGGATAGTTAAGCGAAAAATAATTGTAGAGAAAACTCGAAAGAGTACACATACCGTAATAAAAAAAAAATCAAAAATCCTAAATATATCTTCCCATCGTATTATTAATTTAAATTGTCTCGAAAACCTAACTGATTACTATGATTACGAAAGCAAAACTAATTTAATTTTAAAAATCGGGTACTAAATTTGAAATCATTTGTTCGATTTTAATGATAAACCGAAGATTTCGACAACAATTTTTCTTCTTTCGATAATAATTCAAATATCAATTATACTTACATCGATATGTACTTAATTTTGACGCTTTTTACCCCATTGTTATGTTGTCGCACCTTCTAGAGAATTTATTCTACGCAGCAACAACATCAGCTAAATACATACAGTACAATAGATAAAAAAATCTATGTCTAGCCAGACAGACTTTCAGTAGTACATAATTAAACAAATAAGATAAAAAACACTTCGCGTTAAAAGAAGAAAGAAAGAATAAAAGGTACAACTGTGCAGGTGATTCAAATTAAACAAAGTTAAAATGTTAAACAGAACACAGTGTATTAAACGTTTTTCTTGTATTAAGTAATTCTAAATCAACAATTTATAAATTGGCAAATTATAACAAAAAAATTGTAACTGTTGGTAAGAATTCACAGACTAAAAGAAATATAATGAATAAATTACAAATCTAAATATTACTTTATTATTAAACAGTTATTCAGAAAAATATTGTTCAGCTCGATCAATCCATTCATCTATTGAACATGTGGCAGATTTAGATGAAAGTTTAAAGGTACGTATATACTTCAAACTATTATAGTTGGACCAAAATCTAAATGATTTCAATTCAAACACTAAACAAACTTAACTTTCTGAAAAATTTATAGTTTTAAAACATAAAAAAATCGAATACGTTTAATTATAACTGTTTTATTTATTTATTTATATTATTTAACTGATTTATCTTGTCGATCATGAAAAAAAACTGTTTCTCACCTGTCTTAACGTCCGGTATAAATAAAATTCAGTTTCGTCCCCTCCTCGTCATAAAATATATCATATATATTTCTATTTTTAAATAGTAAATAAGGAGATGGTAAAAATATAATCATTATAATATGGTATAGTATAGTAAGACATTAGCAATCTTACTTATTTATCCTTATGAACAATTTTAATTTAATTTTGCTAACGTTTTAGAAGTCTAGACAAGTTTTAGAGTTCTAAGCCAGACAAGAAGCTAAGAAAACAGTTTTGAGAAAAATATGATTAAAGTGCCAACTACCGGAGCCGGCTGCAATACCAACTCCTTTTTGAAGCGCAAAAAACAATACAACAAAATTTATGGGCCCATACCCAAGAGTATAGCCTTTAAGCTTTAATTAGTTTTTCAATCAATCAACTTGATTAATTAGATACTCTGAGATTTTCGATTTTCTATTATTCTAGGGATATTAAATAACTTTAGAATGTATATTGGCACCTTTTTTTTTATATGTCGACTTAATCAAAGTACTATTGTAGTTTGGGTTACTTGGTGGTTTTCCTGTAAACTATAACTGTAACTTCTGTCCAATAAACGCTCAACAGCACTTGCGCTTTTTAAGTGTTTCTTCTTATCTTTAATCTCGAGTGCTTCCCTCTTGAGCGATAGCACGTATCGGGGGTAGCCTGCAATTTATCTACAATTTTGGTGAAGTATATGATGTAACTGCCATAAAGAAACCAGTTCGTTAGGCCATTGTTTGCTGATATGCACTTATAAATATAAATTTATCCGCGGCTTTATTTGGCTCTGAATTTGATATGATAAAATTAGTGCTCCTGGCATCCGTTGGGCGCTATCATATTTAAGCAAAAAAATAAATAAATAAAGGGTCTTTCGTTTAATTAGCCGATTGTGAAGTTATGCGTATGCTATCGCACGCGGAATAGCCGAGATTTCCTTCCTATTACCCTATATACCTAATATAACACACCCGCATTACAAGCATAGTAGCGACTTTTGATTGCTTGAGCGAAAGGTTTCGCACTGTCTCTAGGTTAGCCTTAATCCCCGATTGTGCACGAAAATTTTCTTGAAGCGATTGTTTTTAATGGTGTGATGGTCACCTCGGTGTCCGTGTAAACAGTCTAGCATATAAAAATAGAATATTTCTAGTGCAAGGCAAATATACAGAACGGCTTAGGGTTTCGGAACCGCGGCCGAGGAGCAGACTTTCATGTTCCCTCAGTTTGTGAAAGAAATTGCTGAGTCAGGTGATCCAGAGACAAGGTGGACATACCTATAGTCGGCTCAGTCGTCACGATAGTCCGCAGTTTTTGAAATCAGAAAAATAGCGAGCAATTGTTTCGAATTAGCGGATGACATTTGTGCTGTTCCGGTTAGTAATTTCATATCGTGCAGCAGCTGAGTACTTATGCAACGGCCAGAGATCAGGTCGTTATCCCTTGACGATAGAGCCACTAATTTCGTTCGCAGTGCTAAACTATGCCTTCCCTCCGAAGGTAAGTTCGGTCGGTGTTCTGCAGCTCTATTGTAGACGCTGAATGTCTTGTTACGTCGAGTTAAATGGTTATGTTGTCGGAAGTGTGACAAGCTAGTCTATTTTTAACTCCAGTTGGACTTGTGGCCAACATTACTTACTATTTGTTACTAGTGGTCAATCGTAGCTTCGTGCTTGGATTGTCTATTTACATAGCTCAAAGGCGTGTCGAGAATTAAGGCACATTCATCCAGGGGCACAATGGAAAGCAATCCATTAGTGAAATTTTACTTTATTTTTTAAATATAATACTTTTTGCCTCAATTTGAATTCGAGATATACTTTTAGTTGAATTAATCTTTCCAAACAATGTCTAATATTATAAAAAAAGAAACAAAAATTGACCCCCAATTTTTGTATAGAAAAAACAAATTTTAAATTGAAATCGTGTTCGGTTTTTCTATTGTTTAATTTGTTTTTATAAATAGAATGGATAAACAAGTATGGAAACTAATAGTGTGAATCAATAGTACAATAGTAATAAATTTTAGATTAATGAAATTATTCATAAAATATTGATATTGGACTATTAACAATTCGGAAATTTCAAATGGACTACTCAAATCAGTCCCAATAGTGTAGATATTACGAACAATTAGTGTAGATATTACGAATAATACATTACCTCTAGTAGACAATTTCTGTAGAATTGCTTAATTTAATAAAATTTTCCTACAAGAATAATTATGAAAAAACTAATTTCTGAGAACTACTAATGCGAATTTTGCGATTAATTCTAAACTTAGTAAATCTGTTATTTTTTCCTGTGAAATTAATAATATCTATGAATATGTCTTCCATACATTTAACTACAGAGTAACAAAATAACGTTTAAACTCGGAATCCAAGCATCATTTGAGGCCAGCCATCAAAATCTAGCATGATGGTATTCAAAAGAGCAAGAATCGTATTCAAAAATAATTCCAAAGACTGAATCAGACTAAGTAGAAAACAATTTAAAAAAAAGGGGAACTTTGACTAATGAAATATCTATAAACAATTTCGAGAATATTAATCAACAAAATATTGAAAGCTACAAGTTGGTTAATTTTTCAGATATGTTTAAATAAATAATTATAAAATTTGAAACCAATCATGAGAAGGAAAAATTGTTTAAAGTAATACAGTTGTAGTTTTTTAATAAGATTATAATTTTCAGAAAATTGGAACGTTCCAAAATCGTCACTATCAATCTCAGTGCTTTATTACAAAACGCTTAAAGTGTTTTATTTTGACGCCAACTGTGTGATTACCTTAACTTAACTTTACATTGAGATTTACAGTGAATTATTACTTTTCTCATTTTTTTCAAACATCCTACATGATAAAATATTTTCGTTTTAAAACTCAATTAGGTTTTCATTACTGAAATTTTGATATTTTGTCATAGATGGAATTATGTAAATCTAAGCAAAAATCATTTCATGATGTAACTACATTAAGATTATATGACACATTTATTTTATACTTTTAATGTTCATATGGTACCTCAATAAATTCATGCATAGTAAACGCTCAGCATTCGGTAAAATGATGTGAAACATTTAATCTTTGGAATTTCTCTGCTAAATTTCAAGCATAGATCTGAACTTAAAGTATCAAAACCCAAAACTAATTGAATTGTGAAATCAATTTTCTAAAGTACCGGCCAATCCAAATCGAATGACTTTTGATGAAATAATTCAAGCGCAAGGCACGTTGTCTGAACATATCCAATACTTTAAAAAGTTAAAATGGAACAGATATGGAGAATGTATGTCCACTTTTGCAAGGGAACTACATAGAAAAATGTATGACAAGAAATTAAACTTTTGGGACACTGGAATTCATCATTGCAGATTCACCACTCAAGAATTGACTTATTTGCATATAAGTTAGATATTGTTTATCTTGGTTTTATAGAAGACAAGGCCCAATTTATTCTTTTGGCTCAAAAGATTGATGATGATGACTCGATCCAATATTGTTTATTGCCACCGCTCATTTAGAAAATAATACACTTTACGAGATTCTTCTAGATTATATTTAAATATCAAATTAATTAAAAGTACTTTAATTGTGAACCCAGTATATTTTTAAATGCTAGTAACAATAATAACATACAGGCATTATGTGAATTTGCTTTGAAAATGCAAAACTGGTGAATGTACATCTCTAAACATAACCACTAGATTCAAGTTTGAGAGCTGCTTCATACGTCGGAAGTCCAGTTTTGTCCATAATCCTACTCATGTCCAATCGAACGATGCCGTTCTCGTCTATTGATTCCAAACAACTTCTCCTTGGATTATTTTCTAAACCATTGTTGTGAAGAGGCGCCAAATGTTGTTCTGGTGTTATGATCTCGTAATTGTTATTATTATTATTTAGCAAATCTTCCGTACAGTTGCTGTTAGCGTCTAATATTTCCTCACTTCGCATAAACTCATTATTTAAATTAGTCGTTGTTCTTTGAACCGTTGTGCAATTTGTGGGGCTGCAGTCGCAGTCTTGTCCTTCAATGCCGCATTCAACATTTGCGTTTATAAGGTTTTCATAATCCGCACTTCTCGCTGGCGAGGCGTACTCGAATTTTCCGCATAATGGACAGCCTTTGTAATAAAGCGCCCTGTTGGGTGCAGCATATTTTATGCTTCGACTTAACCCTAGACTTGCTGCCCCAATTACAGTCTCTTGCAATTGTGTCCTGAAGTTATTATTGCTGGAATTGGCCTCGTAATTCGGCAGATATTTTGTCGATGCATTTGTAAAGTTATTTGTTTCGTTTGGAGAGTATCTAAAAGGCCTCTGTATAATTTCATCCATTGCCAAGACCACGTCGTACGAAGGAGGTGGTTCGTTGTGATTTGATACAGGCACATGTGAAGGATGTAAACCATCTGTTGCATCCGTAAATAATCCAGAGGTTTCATAACACTATAAAGGTAAAAGTATAATTATTAAATGTGTTTAAAAAAGATAATCTCAAAATCGTGTTAGATTTGGTTTACATTCCATTATATCGTCGATTAATTCCATTATCTTTGTCATTCAAAACATTCATACATGAAAATGGGCTCATGACGGTTTTCTGGAACACTGATTCTAAAGACGTTATCAAAATTAAATATTTCAAGAAATTTCCACGAATATAGATGAATTTCGGACAACTTTCAAGATCATCGGTTTCAATTGAAGGCCAATGTTTCACTAATAAAATATCATTGTTGAATAAAATTATCTCACTAATTAACTTTACGTATGATTTTTGTTTTTTTGGTCTATTATATCAACTTCTTAATTTTTAGAAAAGAACGTGCATCAAACATACAACAAAAATTAATTCTGAATCACATTTAGTAATTTAGTAGACTAGCTTTATTCAAAAGTTTTGTGTAATTATTAAATTAAATGTGTCATTAAATACGAAAATTTAGACATTTCAAATTGTTAATACGCTTAAGTTAACGACAAATCGAATTCAAGGGACTTTTGTATGATTTTAAGAAACAATTAGACCTTGAGAATGACACCTTCAAATTGTAGTGGAACTAAAATGTTTTTAACGTTTGTTTTTATGATCACGAGAGCAAAATTACGAGAACATAGAATAAGAGGTAATTTAAGTCTGAGCACCCAATCCTTTAGCGAGGCATATGTTTGCAATTTCATTTCGACTAAACACCTTGTCATGATCAAATCATGTTATGCAGTCATGTTTCGTCGATTTAGCTGCAAATTAACGTGACATGACAGTATCATCCGCATGTGGCTTTAGATGTTCAGGTATCCACCAAATTATATTGTTTTGTGCAGCTCATTCTTTGATATTTTCTCTAGTCGTTTACTAGCTGGTAAAAACACACTTGCCGCCAGCATGATCAATTAATTCAGTTTATACAGACAATTTACTAAAGCATCCATGTTATCAATTTTCATTAGAATATGAATCATTCAGTATCATACACGAACACGATCAATTTTAATGTAATTAATTTATTAAGTCATGCAGACAAAGTGAATGTTCTTAATTGTCTATTTGCAGTACGATATGCGTATTGCAAATAACCTTGAAAATAATAATTAGCAATTTCAAGTTTCATCTCCTGTAAGAACACGTAAATTAAAAACATCTGGCGCATATTGAATACGTATGGTCTTCTAATAAAAAGATAAATATTTTTTTAAATTGAAACTCGTAATCATGAACACTGAATTGTGGGTAAATGAACGAAATATTAATTTGAGTAAAATTGTGTACATTTTAATGTTTGTCAGTAAATGATGTGTTGAGTTTCTTCAATTGTTTTGTACTTTACAAATTAAAATAAACAATTGGATTGACAATTAAGACCGAAGTAGTCTCAAATAACGATATCTATTTATTTATTCAATTTGCTTAATACAAGCTACATTATATACATAGCTTAAATTAAACTAACACAAATAATAGTTATTATTATTATTATTATATATATTATTATATTATTATTTTAAAAATAAAAAAAATAAGAATATTAACTCTTTTACTGCGGCATTACCTCGGAGTAATGCATCAACAGCGACGTCGCTGCGTTGCGTAGACCAGTGATCAAAACATTACCTTGGGATTTAACTTAACAATCCTCCGAATCAAAGTTTCCAAGGAGGATAAATTCCATATTGAATCAATCGGAAAAATAGGGAAGGTATTATAGTATAAAAATATAGTTGGCGTATATTTACGCCTTTCGTATATATTGATGAACTTGTGAGGGCATATACGAGTATATACGCCTTTCGTAGTGAAAGGGTTAAGGAAATGCGGAATGGAAAGAGCGAGAGATACTTGAAGCTTTGTCAGCATGGAAGTAGAAAAAGTCAGAAATGTTAGCCTCCCGCAGCATTCTATTCAAAGTGATCATAATTAGTGCGATCACTTTTAAAGCGAGAATAAAATAAGAAAGACATATCAAAATCTAAAGTGATCAAAATTTATGAAATCGATGCAGATAATCGCGAGAAATAAACAAGAGATCAGCATTTATATAGTTAGATCTTTATCTATGCGTAGTATTACACTATTCATTATTGTTTTATTTAATTTGTAACGGTTAGCTTTCTCTCTAATTGCTAAAACTTATTTTTTAATTTTTTAGACTTTTTACATGTTTTTAAAATGAAATTAGTTCGAAGTAATAAATATATAGGATATAGCCTATACACAATAGTACGAATTGGATAAAGTAATCATATAACCCCAAGATGATTTTTGTTGTAACGCTACGTTCATGAACTTTGATTTGTCTAAGAGCTTTGTATGTTTGTACTATATCCATGCAAAGGGTACGTTCCACCAGAAACTATTTTTAAAATTGGACAGACATGAAGAAATTACATACATACGTACACCGCGAAATTGGTATACCTACATATATGGTATAATGATGATTTACAATGAAACAAACACACACAAAATTATGAATTAATTTTTTTTATTTACCTGCTCAACACTGTAAATTTCAATATTTGGATCATTTTCGAGCCATCTTTGGCGGTATAAATTCGTCCTCTTCTTAATATTTCTATGGCAGCAATAACATACAATGCAAACGATAGTTATGACAACCGACAGCATTGCCCTGTGGATTAGTGTAAAATAAATTTGATATTCAGTTTATAATTAAGTTGTAAGTTAGATAGTAGACAGATTCAAATGATAAAACAAAAATAACTAAGTTCAATAAAAATTCTTAAATATTTCTTAACCAATTAATATTTGTAACAAATCGACTTCGACCGACTTCAGGTAATTTGTATTTAGATCATAGTTCTACTGAGGTTATTTACGTTTATCTTAGTCTTACTGTCCCTTATATAAGAACAATTTTAGTAGTTGTTAAAATTTCTAGTAATTCTAAATTTTTCGGTATTTCTTTTATGATGAAGTTGAACATCAACTTTGGTTTATAAATTTTTTCATAACATAAAGCATAATAGCGCAAGTTTCAATTGGATTATGTAAAGGATGCGATACTTTTGCTAAATGCAAAAAAAGTAATTCTTAATTTTAATTTTTTCAATACCTTAGGATATCTTTCTATTAGATGGATTTTAAAGTTTCATTTATTTGAAAGCAAGACAGAATTGTTAGTCGTAGTCATTTTTTTCATTCTTTGCCCCTTTTGAGAATACAAACTGAAACATTATTTAAAACTTAAAGTTGAAAAATGATGCATGAATAAATTCACTTCATTTGAAAAGATAGCGAAAGAAAAAAATTCAAATCTGCGCATATAATTGAATTCATAAAATTTTCTGTTTAGGTACGTATGCAAAATAATCATCTTTGGTGTATGTTAATGCAATGCAAATATAATTTTAAAAATTCTCGTAAGTTGAAAGATGACATATGAAAGTATAATTCTGCAAACAAGTTATTCCCCAATAAATTGAGGAAGTTTTCAAAAATGACTCTTTCTTGAATATTTTTTTAAAGACATTTTGACTACCCTTGGTTGTGTTTTGCATCGACCAGCCGGGAAATGTTTTTGATTTTATGAGAATTACTTCTTTTTTTTCTAGTGACATTGTTTTAATCAAATAAGGGTTGAAGTATTGAATGAGTAATTATATAATATAATATTATTTTCCTAATGAATTGCATGAGATACATATTCCTGTTTAAAAACATTCGTTAAATAAGTTTATACTTTTTGGGTAATGATATTATACATATAAAATGCCTTCGAAATTTACAAGTATAATGAAAAATCGATACGTCTTCAGTGAATAATTTTTCCGATAATTTAAATAGGAGCCTATAACTAATTGACTAAAAATCTAAATTATGGGTGGACAATAACCTTGACGGTTCTACGATTACACATTTAAAGTATATTATACTGCTTATCTTAATTAGTGCACAAAAGATTCTAAAAAAAAATTTAATAAATAGGCTACTTCTTGAATATCTAGTATATGCAGCAAAGTCAACTATCCAATATCTGCCATGGACTGCCTCTATATATGACCTTATATCATAATATAGGCAGATATACCATTTATTTAAATTAGAAAACATAAAAATGGAAAAACTTGAGAACATAATATAATAAATTTATTTTAAAAATATTTTAGTAATGTTCTTTTTATATTAACACTTTCACTGCCATATGGGTGACATACAAAGCTGAATAAGCTATTGTATGTCACCCATATGGCAGTGAAAGGGTTAAAGGCCAACCGAAATAGGTATAACATAATTCTGTTTATTCTATCTTCTTTTTATAATGAGCTCTATAACTTTTCACTCAGAGTTTTTTGGTAGGTATTATAATTATTTTTGAGTAGTTCATTTTGCTTACAACACTTAATTCAGGTGATGCGGAAATCGCGTAATATGGTGTAATTTTTCCACCATTTGATCATTTTTCTTACATGTGAAGTTTGGGAACGGTTTTTTTTTCGATATTTTTGCTTTTCTCTAAAATGATCTACTCTATAACTTTTTGGTTAAATTCTATTAATTGTGATAATTGTGAAATTATGAAAAATACAACATTTTGCAATATTAATGTGATAATAACGCTTTTAGTTGTGAGATCAATAAAAACCGAAATATTAAATCAGATATATGTAATGTTGTTAATGACATTTTAATAAAATTTTTATTAATATAATTAACCAGGATTAATAAAAGCGAACAAGTCCCCTCAGCACGGAAACTATTCAAAATAACCTAAAGCTCTAATCGACTTTCAACACGCTAAACAAGACAATCTCCCTAGTGCTGTTTGATTTTAAAAAAAAAACAACTTAATCCAACGTTTGTGATTAGTATACTATCTATAGTACTATAGACATGATAAATATAGTTTGAGTAGTTAATTGTGTGGCTACTGATACCGAATTTGATAGCATGCAAGCAAGCAAAAAACAATAAATATAAGAGACAATATGAGTGGTCTGGAGACATGAATTGCAAGGTTCGTCTCATAAATTCCCCTAAATTTTCTTATAACTACAGCCCAAAATTTATGTAGCAGAGAATATCACGTTTCTTTATGAACAGGTGCTTGTCACTGGGCAATTATTATTTTAAGTAAGCAGTTGCCGCGGATATTCGACGTATATCCTCCGGTGTAACGACATGCAAACAATCTAAGTTGTATCCAAAGGTCATATACAGACATAAAGGAACTTTAATAATCAATAGTCACGCCAAGCAATTTGTGTTTCTATTTCAGCCCGTTGGGAAATCTACTTATATTTAAAGTTTACTGTAAATTAGGTCAGGATGTTTTATGTTCAAGTTTCGAACGATGATGTTTTGAACACCTTCTTTTTGAACCTACAAGCTTGGTTTTCTCAATAAGTCCTGTGGAAGATTAAATGATAAGTTGGGAAGGTTCAAAGAAGTTCCACTAATGAACTCAGTGTGAGACTTTCTATGATTGGATCAGTAACGAGCAGAAGTCTTCCAATTAATCTGTGAAAGTGTGGCTGCTCCTAGCTGTTATCAGTGACCTTAATGTGCTCTAGCACAATTTATCGTCCGTTGTCCAATTGTCGCAGCTAGAAAACCTATTTTAGGACGAGGTACAATCGATTTTGGTCTATTGTTATATTAAGTCACATTCAAAGTACCTTTATCCTTATCAAAGTCTAGCCGTCAATCACTTACACCCGCTGATGGACAGTGTAGGGACAAAATAAAAAATTAAAAAAAATCAATTCTTGCATTAGTGTAAATTTATTGTACAAAAAATTACTAATTGGTCTCTTGGTGCTGTGCAAGTGGGCAAAAAAGAAATGTGTGTTATGTCGGCCAATTAGGGATAGGGTGGAAAATCGCATGTAGGAAGGATGTAAAAATACCCGCCAAGTAGGATGTTAACGTTTCCATGCAAAGTGGCACCCGAACGCATACTTTGGTGACCTTGTCGTATTCCAAAAGCACTATCATTTCCACCACCTCCCGAACTGACTACATTATAACACGGAACAGAAGTGTTGCTGTTGTTCATGTAGGCACTGACTGCAGCAATTACCGCCAACCTTTTTATAGACATTAAAACACGTCTAAAATTCTATTTGCGACAAACAGCATACATCACTTTTTGAAGTCCTCACAATTTAAAAAAAAACCGTGTTTCTACGGTGGTTTTCCTACATCTTTTTCAATACAGGGAAAATGTGGCACTAACTGATTTAAACACTGAAAATGGTAAAGCTCTAAAAATATAATCGCCAGTAATATCCACTCTAGATACACCCTGTGGCCAAAACTACCCTGCGGCGCCCTTTTCCGTTTATTATATTGAAGCTTGCACGTAACTATGTTACTATGCTTATACACCCCCGAAACATATTTTGCGTTTTTTCCTCGACAGGACTTCTCTACCTGATTCCTTTTTATGAACTGAATGAGTTGTTCCTTGAAGTCTTCCATTTCTTAAACTGTCTTTTTTTCGCGTGACCGAACGTTTACCATTTCTGTGTAACATGGCAACACACGACCCCATCGCTGCGCGCTATCTCCCAATGTAAAGGTAAAGGTAAAACATTCCTAACCTTGTGCACAGCAAACAAAATTCGACCTGAAACGCGTTTGCTGTTTAGTCTTTGTTAGGCAAGATAAACTGGGGAACAGCCAAGTGCGAATTCTATAATAAAAAAGGAAGCTCCCACTCCTTTATGATGCCGCTACGCCTGTTAAAGTCTATATATTTTCTATAGCGCAACTGTTGAATGCTTTTATTCTCACTCCTAATGAGGATCGTTAATCCCAGACTAAAGGTTTCAACCTAATCCTGTTTGAATTTGGAATCGTATGGTGTTTCTGGTCAATTAACGATCGCTTATCTAATTAGTAAAAACGCTCTACTATAGACATATCAATTACTTCGACGATATTCTACGAAGTTTCCTGTACCTTCATCTATTTTTCATCAACGTCGTAATTAATAAACAAATATTTACAAAAACCTAATAATAGATTTTGTCGCATTTACTTCCCAAGATTTATTACATTTGTGCACGACCTTGTGGAGTTCAAAGTTCTTAGCTTCATAGGTTGGTTTTCGACCCCAGAGGTATACTACTCCGCAGGAGTAAGCTGAACATTTCATTTTGTTTTATTGACCACTATAACTTCCTTAAGGGCTTCATTTGATACGTACGCAAATCGAATAAAAAAGTAGAAGAACTGAAACCAGAAAAATTTATTATATTAAATGATTATTAAAGGAAAATTATAATGAGTAATAAAAACCAAATAATATAATTTTGAATGCTAGAAGGTACTTAACGCTTAACCCCTTTTTCGCTCTTTTCATTCTGGGTATACATGTACAGGTACATATGTAAAAATATCAAAATACATTGAACATCGCAAACGAAAATTAAAATTTTTGCATTTTTCAAACTTGTTGGTTTCAAATTCGCTATCCTAAACTTATATTAATTATCTTTAATTTTAAAAAATACAACTAAATATTTTGTTGCATCGATTTTTGTGTATCAACTAACGATTTTTCGAATATAATCCCAGGAAGACTTCAATTCAATAAATTAAAAATATGTCTGAAATCGTTCAGAAATGCCTGATATGTTCCTGGAAGGTTTACCTTTTCTCATATTATAGGTTTTGATTCTGCAGAGACTGATACTGATTTTGAATTAAAAAATGGTTAATATAATAATAATAATATATCTTTCTTACAGGTTAAGGTTCACTTTGAAGATGGTACTGGCCATATCCCTTAGAAGGACTATGATGATTTTGCTCGTCACCACAGTTCTACTTTTAATGGTATTTTACTGGAACCAAAGTAATATGAGGCCAATTTCATTGATAAGTACATTTGAGAAATCCATAAAAAATAGGGCAGCGTCAAATCTATTCACGATGTAAGTAAAAATATTTTATCAAAGTAAGCAGTTAATGAAGTAAAGAACTTACGTAGTCCTTCCGAAAAGACATGGACGTATAAATGCGAGAACGAAAAGTGCGTTCGGCGTCACTACTTAACCGAATCAAAAAATGAAAAACGTGTACCGTTTATGACTTGCTCCATGACTTGTGGTGATATCAACATTTGGCCTCATCCAACAATAAAATCGGCGTTCAATCCTACATCGGTTAAATTTACAATGGAGGACGTTCAACTGCAAATAAGCACACCATTCCCCGCAGTAGAAACATTATTCCGAGAAGTTTTCGATTTATTTCTAAATGATTTAAGGCACATTGAAAATTTGAGAAATGATCATCATGACACAATTAGAAATAACAAATTCGACGAGAATTTTCATAATTTCTTAACAAGAAAGAAAAAGCACTGTGATATTGATAGTTTTGTAGTAGAAGTTTACATTAAAAAATCTAGCGATATTAACTTAAGTTTAGACTCAGACGAAAGCTACAATATAACTACAGGGTGTAAGTACAAAATTTTTTTGAATAAATCAGTTTTTATATTATTATGGATGTTTGTAGACGACAAGAGGAAAATGTTTGCGAAAATTCATGCCAACTCCTTTTTTGGAGCACGGCATGGCCTCTCGTCACTGCAACAAATGATTTGGTATGATGATGAGGATGATCTTCTGAGAGTTACCTCCAAGTTGATTGTAATGGATGCTCCAAAATTTAAGTAAGTTCAAATGATTTCAATGTAAATTTTTAATATTCTGAAATTGTTTTATTCATACTCAGATACCGAGGCTTGATGTTGGATACGTCACGTCATTATTTTTCTGTTGAATCAATTAAACGAACGTTGGCAGGAATGTCTTATGCTAAGTTAAATCGGTTTCACTGGCATATTACTGATTCTCAGAGCTTCCCATTTGTGTCAAAATATTACCCAGAATTGGCTGCCCACGGTGCTTATTCGGAAAGGGAAACTTATACATCTGAGGATATAAAGGATGTGGTTTCATATGCTAAGCTTCGAGGAATACAGGTAAATAAAAAGAATACACATCGAAATGAGATTTCATGATATTATTAATTTTGTATAATTGTTGAATAATTAAAACAACGATAAATGAGTAGTAAGATAAAGTAGCAAGCACGCCGGGCTACCGTGTACTAATTCTGTTTCTATGCGAATTTGATTTAATGCAATTAAAGAAATATATTTCTTTCCTTTCTTACACGATTTAATTTGACTTGACGTGATGATATTCACGTATATTAAAAACAACGAACTCGTATAATTTAATCACATTATTTCAACTGATTCTTCAAATGTCGATCAAACCCCTACATTTATATGTATACCGTATCTCTTTACAGGAATTTGTTGGGAACGTATCCATCGCGTATAAACTGAATTTTATATTTTGAAAGTCTAAGCTCAATTTATATTTTTACGGTCAAAAGCTAAAGGATTGTTATTTTAATAATAATGCACAACTATTACACTAGTAAAAATGCACAAATATTTCGTAGGTAATTCCAGAAATTGATGCTCCAGCTCATGCTGGGAATGGCTGGGACTGGGGTCCAAAAAAAGGAATGGGAGAGTTAAGTCTGTGTATAAATTTACAACCCTGGAGTTTCTACTGTGGTAACTAGACTTAATTATGAAAATTTTTTAAATATATTAGTTATCAGAAAATGTAATCTTTAAGGGGAGCCCCCTTGCGGCCAACTCAATCCAAAAAATAACAATACATACCTCATACTCCAGAAACTGTACGAAGAGCTTATCAACCTCACGGGACCAACAGATTTTTACCATTTAGGCGGTGATGAAGTTAATTTGGAATGTTGGGGACAATATTTCAATGATACTGACCTACGGGGTATGTGGTGTGATTTTATGCTACAGACCCTCAACAGGTTTGTTGTCATCATTTTAAATTTGGTTTATATACTTAAAATGTCTTGCTTATTTTTTCATGTAGACTTAAAATTGCCAACAAAAATACACTTCCCAAGCATGTGGTCGTTTGGTCAAGTGGACTAACGAATACAAAGTGTTTACCAAAAAGCCAATTTGCAGTTCAAGTTTGGGGTGGGAGCACATGGCAGGAAAATTACGATTTACTCGACAATGGATTTAATTTAATTATTTCACATGTTGATGCTTGGTATTTAGATTGTGGATTTGGAAGTTGGAGATCGACAGGTTTGTTTCAATTAAAAAATATTTAACTCATATATATAAGTAAAACTCATAATTATTAGGTGAAGCGGCTTGTTCACCGTATCGAACGTGGCAGAATGTTTACAAGCATAGGCCTTGGGAGCGAATGCGATTAGATGCACTAAGAATGAAACAGGTAAACAATTTTAATTATATGTTTATATTCAACATTCTCTGAAAAAGAGATATTTTTGAGCATATGTATAAAAAATCAGTAACATTAGAAACGGTTATTTCTATTTTCTAGATTTTAGGCGGAGAAGCTTGCTTGTGGACAGAACAAGTAGATGAAGCTGCTTTGGATCCAAGATTATGGCCTAGGACAGCTGCTTTGGGAGAGAGGTATTTCTAATTTTTTTTTCTAAGTTGTATCATTGGTACTCCGTACCTAAAGAATTAAAAAGTTTTTATAGGCGCAATTCAAACTTTGCCATCGGTTAGGGGTTTTAATTATTTTTTTAATTTACCTATTTTTATTTATTTTAATAAAAACGTTACTATTTCGATACCGATTTTATTCCAGACTTTGGACAGATCCAGATGATGAGCACGACATTGAAGCCGTCCCAAGAGAAGTATTTAGTCGGATGTCAGTATTCCGGAATCGATTAGTAGAGCTTGGCATTAAAGCGGAACCAATTTTCCCAAAATATTGTGCACAAAATCCAGGTGAATGTATATGACCATTGTTTTAGATAATATCGCGTAGGCTTTCTCTCCTTACAACAACGGATTTATCGATATTCAGTTCTTTTATGAACTAATTTTAAATTGTACGGTTTCTTATAAAAATGAACAACAAAATCGACAAAACAAAAGAAAGGCTCGTGGAAATATGAAAATATTTCACACGAGCACGTTAATCCTTTCATTTTGTTTGGAGGGAGTTTGTATGTATACAGATTCTATAAGAGCAGAAAAAATACGTAGTAAATAGTTGTAGATAGGGAAGATACAAAAGTCGATGAACATCAAAGTATTTTTCGTAACGAGAGTTGTGTTACTTAACAGAGATTCTTTGAAGCTAATATTTTTGAACGGTCTTAAAAGTTATTTATTCAGTCCCAGATTAGATGTTATTTTAATACTTTTAAGAATTTATTTGCAAAATATTTTGCTTGGATAAAATCAGAATACTCCAAGGAACGTCGCGTTTTTGGAATTTCTCTTTACTGAAATCTAATAAACATTCCTTCACCTACTGATGTACCTTTTTACATTTCACCAGTATAAGTAATGCTATTCTTTATTTTCCTAACCTTTCTGTAGTTTATTTTTTTAATCGGATTTAAGCGATGTTTTAACAGTACATATAATTCATTCATTTTGGAAGTAAGAATACAGGAAATTAATCTCATTAAAACTATTTCGGTGTGTATTTATCATTAAATCCGACAGTTTAATTCCGTTTAAAATATGGGAAATTTAAAGTGCGCTGAAGCTCGTGAGGTCTTCAACTTACTTTTAATTTCTCCCTTCATAATCCGATTTATTGAAATTCGTTTTTCTATTCTCTACAATAAAGACATAAGTCTTTTATGAATTTTTTGTTATTCTCTGATTTTAAAATATTTTCTTATGTTTTATTTTATTTTATATTTTGAACACTCTGCTTTTACACAGTATTACACATTGAGCTCTTATTTCATGTAAAGAAGTTCCATAAACACGACTTAAAATCTAAGATTAAATAAATGCTAAGTGTTAGGTCTTACACAATTTTAAAAAACTGTGTAAATTTTTAACCATTTGATGTCAGTTGAATGTTCAGCATATACAGCAGCGCACGCTCAAAATATTCTAAAGGTTGTTACATTACGAAAAAGAAACATTAAATACATAGAGATTTATATTTTGTTCTCTTTACCATCCAAAGCGCACATTTAATATAATAGAGAAATAATGCTTTTAGAATTATCCATTTTTAATGTAATATCGACATATAACTGATTTCCTGCACCTTCTTTTATTGCTAAGCGAACTAGCTGAGAATATTTATGTGTGGTTAAGAATTTCGTGATGTTTTTAAAAACGTGATATGTGAGATTGTGTTATTTATTGATTTCTAGAAAATAATACTACTAACAATTTTTGCTTCGAGCGCTGGGAGGATTATAAGTTGACAATAATTCTCTGAATGCCCTACAGTTTAGAGATGCTTTAAAAATTGAACAAAAAAAAAATTGAATTGTTGTGTCCAATATTCAATTTTGATTTCGGCTATATAAAAGTTCGTAAGGTGCGCCATTGTGCTTCTGGTTTAAGTTATTTCGATCATCTGTTTGACTTTTTAAACACCATGGGTATTATTTTCTTCTAGATATTAGGAGCCTGAACCAAATTTCATTGGATAAACCTCGATTAGATATTTAATTTGTCTTGCAATATTAAAATTGTGCAATATTTATATATTTATATATTTTAAATTTAGTCGCTATATGTAATTCGCCCCAATTTCAACAAATTTTAATTTTAGGCAAAGCAATTGTTAGCTGCTATTTACGCTCCTATAATAACTTTGATATTTGTTTGCATTTATATTTTCTTCTGGAAGAATATACTCCTTTTCGATTTAATATTAGCTATCTCAAATTTAGAGACGTGAATTCTAGATTATAGACTTTTCTGCAATTGATATTAATATTTGAGGAAAGTAAAACAATCCGACTATTTTAGAAATCGGTTTAGTTAATTTATTTAATTTTGTATTTTAGAACGTATATAATTCAGAAAATAGAATTTAACAATACGACAAAAATTTTAAATGTGAATTACCATGAGTATGGTTTACAAGAGTTACAGAACAAAACAAAAAAAAATTAAAAAAGCAAACAGATTAAGAGTAAGAATTACAAGCCGAAGCACTAGAATTGGATAAAAGCATCTTAAGAACACAAAAAGCCTTAAGTCGAGTTTGAATTGTTGGATGTGTAAATGTATCTAGCATAATTTGATTATTGAATATTTTACAATCTGCAATATTTGTAAGAAAAGCTGCCAAAAATCCTTGCTACTTTCTCGAATTGAGGCATTAAACATGAATTTAAAAAGTCCAGATAAAAAAACTAGTGCACCTAATTAGCAAAGACTACGGCTCTATTTCCTGCCCTAAGGCAACCAATCATTTCTCTTCAGCTCATCAACATTCCGAGTGTTAGTTGATATATTTAATAGATTTTATACACACACATGTACATATAATATTTACCAAAAAAGAGTAGACCTAATATACGAACCTACGTAGAAGAATCTTGATAGCTAGAAAGGATTTTTGAAATGAAATTACAAAAATGTGCAAGTTTTTGAGTGATACCATGTGACCTTAAGCGTATATTAAACGTCAATGTTAAGATGTTGTTTTTACCGTTGTAGAAATTCATTCACCACTATTTATAGAGAGGAGCTTAAATTATTTGTTTGAATGTAAATCAAAATACAAGGAATTCATATTTTTCGTTCCTTTTAAGGCAAATGATGAATTTAGCGAAAGGCAATTATGTGTTAAGTGAGTGATTTCTTGTTTAAATTTCCATTTGTTTAAATTATTTATTGCTTTTGCGTACTTATTTCGAAATTTATTTGTTCACGTTCAGGTATTTAAGACGAAACTCTGTAGAAGAATTAATCAAAGATTTGTATATAATCATTAGTGAAATTTGTAAATAAAACAACACTTTAAACATGTTCGGAGTTTTATTTAAACATTTAATTCATCATATATTTTCAATAAATTTTTCAGAACCGAGCGATTTTCTACAAATAAGAAATTGTTATTATCACAATTTGATTTATTTTTCATAGCCAATGAGTCTCGTTCAAATATTATGCAAATTAAAGCTAAGCAAAGGAACCTACCTGTTTTCGAACGATGGTCAAGAATATTTTATTTGTTAAATTTACTTAAAAGTGTTGTACCGAAATATAAAGTTCCATTCTGGATATATTATTGAGGGTTAATTGCAGAACACTGTCCTAATTTACTAAATACATAACAAATACTCGAGTAATATATCAAATCATAACTGATTTGTAGGAGGCAGTGAAGAACAATTCGACTATCAATACTAAATGTTAATATAATAATATATGATATAAATTCAAATTGAAAAATAAATATTACGATTATTTTAAAGGCACTATAAAATAGGTGAAACGTACCTAAATAGAAAATATATTTATAAAATAAAATAAAGCCATAAAAATGATTTTCAACACAGCGGGACAGTTTCTTGTCAGAAGCCCGAAATTTTGATACGCATGTAAGTATTTTCTAATTAATACATCCCATACAGATTTCTAATAATAAAAACAAACTGATCGAGTGTCCGTTTGAAAATATTTTATTAACCAAGCATCACATTAATTTTATTTAATTTTAAATTTTTATAACAACGATAAAATTGTAGGCTAGTTGAGCTTAGATAACTGATATTTAAACTTCCTAAAATCAAATAGCTTTAACAACAAACACAAAAAATAAATATTTATTTCTAGAGTAAATACTCCAGTAGGATGTTAATCTTTATTTGAGGAATACTATCGTGGGCAATTCCACTACGAGTGCCAACATTAGCGAAACTGTGTATGAAAATAAAACTGTAGCCGTAAGATGCACGAGCTAAACAAGAAGTTTTAATTAACAATACTCATAATAATGAACGCATTTGAAGTAAATCAACCTTAATTAAAAAAACCCTAAAACCCTTGTCTTTCAGGACTAAGTTTTTAATTAATGTGAACCAGACAAATTGAATTAAAATTATAAATAACGAATATTCAAAAAAAAAGTTATACTCAGGTGTATATACGGTGATGCTGGGAGAAGCAGAGATATTGCAATACGTATTGCAATTATAATCCTTTTCCTACTTGGGAATCTATACAAATTCATTTCATTATAAAATCAATTAATAGAAAAAATGTCTGAACATTTTATCAAATTGGCTAATCACTCTGGACAAATATCCCATTGGATAACATAAATATAACCAATTTCATTGCATTATTAAATGGTGATTGGAAAAATGGAAATGACACTTACCTTAGTATTAAAGCCAAAATAAAAAGATTTGTAATGAATAATTGAAATTCTGTTGCCAAAAACCAACATTGCTGCAAGCACTACTAAAAACAATGTGCAATAAGTAAATGTTTTTCAATTATATTTTTATTATTTTCACTGGTTCATCCTGTGCTAATTAATTATTTAAGAAAAGTAAATTAATCCACCAATTTCGTCTGCACAAATTCCTCTCTTTATAATTAATGTGCTTCCAAAATGGTCCATTAGAAGGTTTTGCTACAATTGTTGTTTCAAAAAGCAACACAAATGCGTAAACGGAAAAATATCTAAAGATAAAAGCATTACTAAATGAACGAACTTTTCCTTTTACACTTACCTCAAATATCTCAAATAAATAATTTTTAGAATGTACTATCCATTGAGCGGCTTTACTTCATTAAAGTTACTCAGCACTCCAATGGATAATAAAAACCCACTAATTGCAAAAAATTTCTACATTATTAAATAACATTATTGAAGCAAAATGTCCATAAAATCTCTCAGGAAAATCTGGATTTGCTATAGGTGAAGAGTTGAACATCATAGCCATATGACACATTTCTACGCCCAGCATTAGACAAAATTTTATGCAATCAAGGCTTCGGAGATCCCTGCCGTATTTTTTGGTGGAAGCCATTGTCAGACGATACCAATTTCGTGGGATGGAAAAAATGATGAGGTAGGAATACCCTAAATATAAAACTCATTAAAATATTTTAAAAAGTAATATTCACGTGTGTACCATTTTTTAATTCAGATACTTTGTAATGTTGATTGATCTTGAAAGTTTGGCGGCAATTTTCTTTTGAGGGAAAAGTCGTATAAAGATGATAGAACACATAAGTTAAGAAGGATAAGCAATATAACATAAAACAAGATGTCTAATATATCTAAAAGAAAATTAAAACAAATTGTGTATATTAAAATATATATTTATTTTATAACAGCTCCTAATAAAAAAGACACCCGCAAGAATCTTGCAGTTAAAAGAATAAAGAGCAACGTTAAATTAAAGTTTCTCAGCATATTTTATGCAGATTTTAAAAGCAGGAATCCTAAAAAGCATATTTATAAGACGATTAAAAATAAATTAACTTGACATTATCAGCAAACGAAAGCTTAAACTAATCAACTGTACTAAAAATAAAAAATAATTACATCAATAACTAATCTGTCTCTAAATGATCTCCATTTACATCACAATACTCAACTTCCGTCACTAAATTTAATCCATATTTCTTGTTAAATGTTTCGTTGATACATTTTATGCATAATCGCGTTAATTGTCTTATTATCGAACTCATAATAGGTTGGTGCTTTGGCATTCTACAAGCATAAATTTATTAAATAGTTTAACAAAATTCAAATATATTTGACCTTTACTTTGTTTTTGATGTCTACATTATGTAAATTAAAATTTGTTGAACGCTTACACCAATCGAGATATTGGCCAAAAACAAGCTTATCATGCCTAAAATATTCCTTAAAATTGCTAGAAGTTGCCTAAAATTATAAAACCCGTTAGATGACAAAGCATGCATTTAATAAAAATTATTAACACGTTTATTTTTTGCCAAAGACGTTTACTTTCATCTAGTATAATTTTTGTGTTGACCAAACAGTAAGTAGGTGAATTGACTGCCTCGTAAAAATTGAAATAATATTAGGTTTTACTACACATTTTCGTTATATTTCATTATATTGTATATTTTTATTTTAAAGAATTGTATCTACTACTTTCATACTCTCTTGTGTAATTTATTTTGTATGCATTATTGCCAAAAGGATCACACCAATTATAATTTTCAAATAATTGCGAAACATTTTCTTAAAAGGAATGTAGAAAATTTAATATTTCTATAGAAACAATGTAAATTCCGATGAATGCAGAATTATACCCGCAAAGCGATGAGAACTGCAAAACTAAAAGACCTGTCTGCAAACATTCGGCTTTATAACCTTCTACCGATTTTGCATCGATTCCTGTTTTGCAAAATAAAACAAAATTATAACAAAGATGAACTGCGTTTTTATAAATAAATAGCTTTAACACAGTTTATCACAAAATCTTGATTATACGATGCAATAAGTTTTTATTGTGCTTGTTGTCTTGCATTAACAATTGAATATAACTATGTTTTTGTTTTTATTTATTTATAGGTTTAAATTTAGAATCGCAATATGAATTATAATAATTAAAGAGGAGTTTCAAATTTACACATATCCATAAGAAGAGTGAACATAGACTTATTTAGTTTTCATATAAAACATTTTTGGGATACATAATTTTTCTGAGAAAACCAGAAAGCCTTACATTAGTCATATGCATTTTATTCAGCAGCGGACTTATTAACTGCATTAAATATTATCGGATTTTTGTTCCTATAATGTACGGAATTTTCTTACAGGTCTTCGTTATTTTACCTGTGATGAACTAACTAGTGCTTCATTGCTATTTTATTAATTTCTATAATTTTAGTTTATATCGTTAAAATATAACGACTTTCAATCGACCCCACTGAATTCAAAACGACCGCCAATTACAAATAGCACGCCTTCATATGGCAGCACAAACAAGTGACAAGTAGAATTGTATTCAACTTCGTATTTCAAGTTTCAAAATTGTTACTCTGCGACAGCCGGATCAGTTTCGAAGTGAAGTACCGAGTTAGTTGTTCATATATTTTATTTCTACCGCCATCTGGGAAATTGTTAAAAATGAATATACAAATTGATAAAATCAAACAGGACATTTCGACATCTCTAAGAGATGACTCGAAACCGTGGTTTCCCATGTTTAACTGGATTGAGCAGACATCCGGCGTCCCGAGGATCTATGTTTTCCTAGGTAAGTACCCCTTGCTTTAAATTACCCAAAATATGATCAATTTGAGGGGGTGATTAATCTTCACGTGATCGCCAAATTTTCCGGGAGAGTTAATCTGAAAGACGACTCCACGAAGATAAAGGTGACACGTCTCGCTTCACCTGCGTGCAATGAGAGTGCAGGTCCAACGCGTCGTAGCGCGAATCAAGTCCAAGGTTGTAATGAAAGCTCGACTCGAGCGAGTTTTATTGAATCAATCGAAGATCCCTGAAAACAGGTGTCGGCCAGAATCCGAATTGGGGTCTCACGATTTGCGCATTGTGGAAAAGTCAATATCCGCGGAAGTATTCCCTAATTTATTATTAGATTCCGACAAATGCCTTTGTCCACAGAAATGTTTCTTCTCGACTTGCTGAAATCCGGGACTCGTTAGCTAGTTTTTTTTTTTTTACTGGTTCTGTTTTGCGGGCCAATTTTCAAGCAGGTAGTCTTTTCGGTTGAGCTGATCAAAGTGCGCACGCACTATGAGATCATGTTCTAAACTAAATGAATAAGTAAAAACCATTTCAAGGAAAACAAATAGACACAATGCGTTATACAAATTTCTGAAACATTCCTCAGATTAGCAGTCCATCACTCTAGTTTAAACACAAATTCATATCTGAATTGATTTCCGTACGAAATACTTAAACCTGCTAAAAATCCCCCATATTAGAGAATATTTAAAACTCGTCCTCATCTCAAAACCCGAAAAATACAACTCGAACTTCTTGTTCCTAGTAGAGAGCCAAAAGTAATCGAGCATATGCGGCGGTTTGATAAACACTATGATAAAGCTTAATCTGATAAGCAACGTCGCTCACCAGCTTGCAACCGAAACGAGCTCTTGCCTCAGTAGTCATAATTAATGGCAAAATCATCTCTCGTCGACTTTAGGCATATTAATTGCTGAGCTAAATATAATTCCGAACAATTCATTGATTGCCTAAGTACTGCACAGTTGCACTTAGGGCACAGTCGCATTCAAGAATCGCATTATGCCGTCGCTATTTTAAAAATTCGTAATATTCTACCGCGTTCGATTCATTGACGTGGTCACTTTATTACCTTCTTATTTACCTTACCTTCCTAAGAAGTGTTTGTGCTTTGAGTGTCTGTAAAACAAGTAATAGATATTGAATTTCGCAAGCTGATTCGATGGACCGAATACAGGAGAATGATCGACTGGTCACCCTTGGTACGTGAATTTGCTTTTGCTACGGAAACACTCGTCATTGAATTAAGCCAATTACTTAAGAATGTAGAAATTTATTGTAAATATTACTGACTAACTGTCGTCCGCAATAGTGTGTTCCAAAATTAATAAACACAATAATGAGAGTGAGCGCAAATATGATTATCCTCAATGAATATCAAGAGAAAATAATTGCTCTTAAAATTTTATGTAAACATGCCTAAAAATAATTTAGAATTAAATAACATCCAACATTTACATAGTAAAATTACATCTGATATTTTATAGCTTAAAGATTGATAAATCTTTGGACTAAACTTCATATTCATACTTAAAAATTCTAATACCTCAGGGTTGATTAAATCGTACCCGAAAAATTGTGCTTTCTATCGTACTACCCAGCAATCAATGGAAGATATTTAGTAAAAATTACATATGAAACAACATTTAATTTGGCAGCCAATCTTATTTTAAGAACCATTTTCGCATAAAAAACATGCGATCATACATGCCACAATTTCCTCAACACAACAATTATTTGAAAAAAATTAAATTTTTCGAATCATTTCATTTAATGTCTTGCTAACACATTAATGAGAAAATATTCTTTGAGATACGTATCAAATTCAATAATTACTTCTTTCTTTGTTTAAAACAACAATAGAAATATCCTCCATAATGTAAAAATTACTTAGAAAGCGTTCGAATTCATTCTCGTATATCGCAAGAACGATCTTTAAAATTTTCATATCAGCGTGGAGTAAAAGTGGCTAGCCTCTGGAAATTATAAGCAAATGTAATCGTGTTCTTGCCGAGTTCCAAACAGAAAAGTCTTGATTTCGATCTTTTGATTTTTAATAATCTGATTTTCTTTTTTATCGAAGTGAAATCTTATTTTTTTAAGAAAATGCAGATATTTTTAGGGACCATAACAGATATACTTTGGGGACCAAAACTCCTTCAATTCTCGAAATGTATTACTAGAAAATAAGCACTTATCGTTTTCAGCTCACAAGTATTTCATAATTATAGAAACTAGAAATTTAAAATAAATAATGGACTAGATGATATAGTCAAAAGAAAGATAAATCTAATATGAAAAAAATATTAATTGTTTTGTCAATAGAATTTATTTATCGCAAGAACGCTGAAGTGACACATAACTTTTTACATTTTCCAGGATGTGTTGTCTTCATCGCACTCTATTTGGTGTTTGGATACGGTGCTCAGATACTATGCAATTTGGTGGGAATCGCTTATCCGGCATACGCGTCAATGCATGCAATTGAAACAAGTACCAAAGTTGATGATACCAAATGGTTGGTATATTGGGTGACTTTTGCCTGCCTTACTCTTGTAGAGCACTTTTCGGTGTTCCTGTGTTATTGTATACCATTTTACTATCTTCTTAAAGTAAATTGTTATATTAAAAATGATTTGCAAAAATTAATACGGAATTTATTGTTTAGAGTATTTTCCTTGTGTGGTGCATGATACCCGTGGAGAAAAATGGCTCTTCAGTAATTTATCATCGTATACTCCGCCCCTATTTTCTGAAGCATCACGAAGGTAAGGAAGTTTTGGAAATATTCCTTTTTAATATTAACATTTGTAATATACTTTATTTATAGCTGCTGACAAAATCATTAACGATGTTGCAAAAACCGTAAAGAAGTCTGTTGAAAGTGTAACATCTAAAAAGGACGAATAAATTATATGCTTAAATGTAGCTTTATTTGTCCCACCACCAGAGACATTTTCAGCTCGATTTAAGCCAAATCTTAAACTTATTTTAAACAGGAAGATCACGGTTTTTAAATGCCAGAGAAATTTAAAATGTATTTGCCTTATTAGAAGCACCTTTTGCCATAAAATATATTTATAAGACCTTTTATTACCGCAGCGACACATTTTTAGAACGGATAGTAAGGTTTTTTGTTTTCACTATTATTCTATCCATGCCACAACTAAATTTTTTTTTCGGCAATTGTTTATTATTAGCACAGTTATGAGGTGTTTGGAATAAGCGTCGCATGGTGGACGACTCTACTTTTAAGACGTTTTTTATGTTCTAAGCTAGAATTTATATTCAAACAAGACTTTGGAAATATAAAGAGAATTCATTACCATAGGCAAGCAAATGTTTTTCTTTTCAACTTGTAACTAGAGTTCCTAATTTGAAAACTAAATGAAATGACAAAATCGTGTATTTCATTGCATTCATTGCAGACGTTTTTCCTCATTAGTTTTTATTTTTGATGTTTTGTGTAAAGTAAAAAATTGGTTGGTCGCTGATTTTAAAATACGTACAACAGTAAAAACTGAATTGCTCGCTGTTTAAGAAAATATCTCCATAATTCAGCTGCCAAATTATTGTCACTTGACGATCAAAATTAACTTGGGGAAATTTTTGGTTTATCGGTATAAAATACTGGGCTAGTTTTATTCTTTAGACAGTATGATGAATGAATTTTTAATTCAGTTGCGAGAGAGCCATTTTCCACAACTGCTTGTTTTTTTAAAAATCAATGGTGACGCGATACCAGCTTCGCCCGCTAAATTGTACAAAATATTTGGGATTTAAATTACTAGTTGGTCGCGATTTCAGGGTTAAAACCTGAATAAGGCGACTTTAAAAAGATACTGATGTGGATCGACATTTATCGAATGGAGAAACAACTTTAGTTAGTATAGCTAACTTTATTTCAGTAAATTTAAAATTTCTTTAGTCCTACGTTCTACGATTCTTGTTTAGCTTCGGTGGTTTTTTCCTGCGCTTCAGCGGCCTTTTCCTCAGCTTGTCTATTGCGCCAAGCGGTCATATAAGTGCGCGGGTGAATCGGTAAAAAACCCGAAATCCCAAGAAGTTCAGCAACTGGTGTAGAAAGATGAGCCCCACTTCCTAACCAGTGCCTTACCCTCTCGAAATTGAAGGACACCAGACGCTCGTTCTGCTGATTTGGCATAGGATCATAAGAGCCGACTTGTTCTATAATTGGTTGGAATTGATCCTTCCTCCTCTGCGGAGAGATAAATTATTTTAAATAATCAAATCAGTGAATGAGAAATAGCAACCTCCATAACCACAATGTGATAAAAAGGACGATTGGCACAACCATACCGAGCGAACCGAATTATTTTGGCGGATCTCCTGTAGAATTTACCAATTCCACTCGCTGGCGACAGTGGCATAATCATTTTGGCAAATGTTTTTAGTAAATCCTCCAAAAAACGAAAATTCGACAATTTAACCTAAAAACCTACTCTGACGTCTTCGTGTTTTTCTCTTCCCAACTCAAGTGCCATCTGCAGAGAAATATAAAAACGGTTACACTTAATAAAGTAGGAAAATTTCTCATACAAAACGAAAGCAAATACATTTTGAAAAAATATATAAAAACTCAAAGGCATAGCAACGTAATTTTAAGGAAAAATTTTAAAATACTTAAAACAGCGGGCAGTGTTTTCTAATTCAATGTTAATTTGTCTTATTTTATAAAAAAATCTCTATAAGAGATTTTCGAAATATAACAGAACAATTTATACCAATAATAAGCTGGTTTTCATTTAAATAAGGAAGATAATCAGAAATATCTTCTATAAAACAATTGATGTGAACCTACCTTTGGCAGAGAAAATTGCTCCGAAAATCGAACGTATCCTCGAATGAGTCACGTGACCACAAGAAGTGCGTTCTCAGCGCATTTGCAGGTACGGTTGTAATCGCACGACAGATTTATTTTGTAGTTTTTTTAGTAATTTGTGCATATTAAGAGAATTGCGGTAAATCACTGTTGTAGGTTAATGCTTATAGAGTGAATGGGTGATAATTTTAATATATGAAAGTGCACCTCCCATGGGAAAATTCGACTTTTCCGCTCTGTCGGCTTCGTGAAAGTTGCAATTCGGCTCCAAGAAGATTGTCGAATAAAGAAATGGCGTCTGTGTGTACTTGGCACATGGCTTTCATCCCTTTGTTACATGTTCCGGTGACTGTTTTCGGTCCAAATAAATGCAAATGTTTTCTCCAGAATTTCCTGGTTAATAATATACCGGCTAGAGTACCGAACCGTTTTATTTTGCGGGAGGTATTCTGACGTCCGAGTGCCTGTAAATTTGCTCAATCGAATGCTTTTGTGAGAAAATGTGGAGAAATGCCGATAAGCAGTGATACCAACTGAAGTTCAAATATTTCCCTTGGTGGTCGGAGTTAACAAGAAAAATACGTCAACTGATATTGGCACAATCACTGCAAGTTTCAGTGTGTTTTCGTAAAAAAATTGTTTTCGACTCGAATTAGCCAGGAATACCCGGAAAGAAGAAAAGATTCATTATTTTAAGAAGCAAAAAAGTCGCAACGATTTGCTTCCCGGCGCTTTGACAAGCGAATTTTTCCTCAGTACAAATTCTTCGCCTTTGAACGATCCGTGAGAAAGCAGCTAAGTTATTTAATTAGTCGGGCATCGGCAGCGGATTTGCGTGTCGGTACGGTCTCATATTTCTATATTGTTTACTTAACTCCCCTATTCGGTGGCAACGAAGCTTCCAAGAAAAATTATTTATTGAGAGTAACGTGGCTCAAATTCTACTTATGATTATTCACCGTTACCTAAACATATTGGTGGAGCCCGAGTTCGCGCGGAGGCGCTTCATCTGGCGGAAAGTTCGGAGCGCCATAAAACTGTGGGCGCTATCTTTTCACTAAGCGAGAAGAAGCCGCTCCGAATCTGAATATTTATTTGCCTTTAAGATGTTTTATCAAATCTGTGTTTATTATTTTGCTTAGTGATAATCTATCCTAATTGCATTTGGATTTGTCCGCGACCCAGCGAACAAGAGAGTTGTCACGGGATTCGATTCAATTTTGGGTTTAATCTTCTAAGCCCAAGTAAAAATTACTTCCATATAGGCGCACTGCTACTTAGGAAAAAAAAAGTAATATTCTCAAAGCCTAATTTAATTCAGTTTTTGATAACTGTTTATATATATATATATATATATATATATTTTGTTTGTTTTAGAAACGTAGAAATTTTTAAGAATTTTATTTTAAAAATGATCTATTTCTGATTACGAATCTGCTTCTTAATATCTTTTACCTGATTTATTATAACTCATTAGATTTGAAAAAACAAATTCGTGCCCAGAAATAGGTGTGAAAGTTCTTATCGGAACTTTTGCTCGTTATGTAGTCACAAGAACAATAGTTGATTCTTGTGATACAGTTGTTATTTACACAATTATTCCAATGGGCTAGAAATGAAGTCTGGATATGCTAAATTTTAAAAAAGTTAAGAAAATTCATGATTTAGTTATGTAAAAATTGTTTTGATTCATTGTGAGAGGAAGGGGCTTTTTATAGCTGAATTACATTCAATCTTGCATGACAAATTTAGTTTTTAGGATGGATATCTCAGTTAAAACCTTAAAAATATTGTTTTTTTTTTTTTTTTTTGATGGGATGGTTATTCGATAATATTCTAAGACAATAACTGGATTTGAAATTTTTTACCTTATCGGAGATGGAATTATCCAAATCGAGTTATGTAGGATCAAAAAATAGCTGAATTACCTCAAGGACATATATTTTATTTTACGGTCGTTTGGCTTAACTCGAAACAAGAAATAATTCCACCACAAGTTCTCTTAATATCACTCCGGGCTTAATAGCTGAATTGCATATTTTTGACATTCAGCTATTGAAAGCCCTTTCGATAACTCAAAACAAATGATATTTCATATTTTCACCTCGGGACAATATGTTGCTTAAAGACGACTAATAACATCATGATTGCTTTTTAGTGGAAATGTGGGAAAATATATAACAAATGGAGAAGCCTCTATCGATAATACTAAATAAAAGAAAACATTCTCAATAAAAAATATTAGGAATTTTTCAATATGTTTTAAAATCAAAGGAACTAAAATTGCGTTCTTGGGACTAAAAAAAGTTGCGGGTAGCTTCAATTTTTTTTTTTTTTTTTTTTTAAAGAAGTTACACGTTTTATTGTCGTTACATTGCTTTAAATGTTTAAATTTTATAGTATACATTTTTGCCGGCAAAGCTTTAAAAAATTAGTTCATCTTACAAAATTTTACTTAATATTAGTATTTGTCTGTTACTGATTCAACGTTATATCAAAATAATCTTAAGGTGCACTCTGCTTTGCAGTATGAATATCACCATTTGCAGATCTGGTTCGCTTAACTAGCTTCTAACCAAAATAATAAAAATACTATTAACTGATCTTGGAGATAAAATTTGTACAATTTGTTTATGGCGTCATCAAAACTTAATTGGATGAAATTACATTTAGAATAAAATTTTGCAACATTTATATTATTTTTATGTAAATGTGCATTAAAGTAGTAAAATAATTGAAACCGCAGAAAAAACTTGAACAACGCGTTCAATTTCTATTGGAAAAAACTTTTGCTTAGTCTTTCGTAACCCACGTAGGCACGTTAGTGATTTAATAAAACCATTTAAATGATAAAACTTGCTTGATAAAATGTAAATAAATTTAAAGTGCACTAAGCCCGAAAGCTAATTGTGCTAACGAACGATTTTAAAATACAATTTTATTTCTGTTCATTTTTGCAGTTACATCTTTAATAACCATATTTACAACGCATTTTATGGTACTTTTTCCTATCTTTTTGCTTATGTTTTTATAATTTATCTGGTTGCCATATTGAACTTTTATTAATTTTTATAACAATATATTTCATATGTTTTTATGAATTATTGCAGACATTTGTATTGAATATTGATTTTTGCGAACTTGCCCTTCTTTCCCCGTTTTGTTGTATAATTTTCCGTAGAACTTTGCAATTTAGAAAAGGTATAACAGATTAAATAAAAAACGAACCGACTATGGAGTGCAATATTCAATAATTTCTGTGTGAATCGAAACTAATGATAAGTTAAATGGCTCAAAAAGTTGATTTTTGATATAAAAGATAAGATAAATTTAGTTCAGTTGTTATATATGTATTATGTAATTTGAGTCCGAATATTCAGAAAAAAACATTTTTTTTACGGATTACAGCTAAGTTGTAAATACAGTGTACATAGCCATGAGCACACAAAACCGGACAGGCGGCGGTGGTCGCAATCAGAAGAAGTCTAACGGCGGAGGTGGAGATATTAGTAACAAGAAAACAGAAGTTAAGCCAGAAAAGGAGAAACCTCAGCCAAAAGTAGATATAAGAAATGCCTGCCTTTTTGCATGTTAAAGTTTTCGTTTTAATTTAAGCCCACAGCTGAACAAATTCGTATTGCTCAAATCACGGATATCAGCAATGGATCGGAAGATCCGAAAATCCGTGAGAAAGTGGCAACATTAATTGAGATGACCCAAAGATCTGAGGAGGAAGTATGTTGCGCACTAAATGAATGCGATAATATTTTGGAGAAGGCTGTGGAATTTCTCTTAGAGACTCTTCCTGTTGTAAGATTAGAAATAGCTTTATCAATTTTGCAGGACTGTTGCAAATTGAATTCAAAAAATTTTAGGGTGCGTTTGAGACATCGTCGAAAAAGAAGAAGAACCGTACTGCAAATACCACCAGCGAGGGCAATGCTGACGGGGAGTGGACTGACACCAACGCGAACCCCGACAAAGGGGATAGGTCCCGCAATCGAACGAACAACCGCGGCGGCCGTGGAGGTTCAGACAGCAGAGGATGTAAGTTAGTTATGGATCATTCAACGTTAAATCGCCAACATTTTGGGGAAATATGTAAGTCAATTCTCACCGACTATGTAAAAATTTGGTATTCTATGTATATATTTTTACGTGCGAGTCTTGTAGTAACGTAAATATTTCAAATTAGATAAATATGAAATTTCTACATTTCAAGGAATGTTTTGACTTCCATAGATACACAATGCTGAATAAAATCTGGCAGGGTTAAAGTTCATAACTATACCACCAGAATTTTAAAATTTAAGATATATCCACATAAGGGATTTGAAAGCGGTGATTGAATTTGCTACAGAAATACATTTAGAGAATGTAAAATTGTTTATGGGGAGGGTATATTCAAAATCTTTGACGATTTTTCGTGGATGACTCTTGTGGGAGCATTATATCATGCTGAATTATACTAGTTTTGGGTATTGCAGGGCGTGGAAGAGAAGCCCGCGAAAATGAGCGAAATGCTACAGATTCAAAAGGTGGTGATCGTGATCGGGATCGTGATCGCGATCGTGATGGTTGGCGTGGAAGAGGACGCGGAAGCAACCGTGGGGGTTTTGGTGGTCGTGGTGGGCGTGGCGGTAGAACCGGCCCTAGATCCATGGGTTCCCGAGATCAGGGTCGAAACTATTCGCGACAACAAGAACCCCAAGAAGTTGATACTTGGGATAATACGTTGGCGCAAACGGTTGAGACAGGCAAATCAGATGGTAAATAATTACAGTAGTAGTGTGAGTTTTTTGATAGTAAGTCTTGCATTTTATCTTTAAGATACATGGGGTGACTGGGATAACGAGGAATACACTGGCTCTCTCAAGGACACTAAAGTGTTTACACCAAGTAATCTTCAGAATCAACCCCTGCCGGGTAAATAAGCAATTCTTAAAAAAGGACTCATTATAAATTTTCCCGTTATAGGAGCGACTGAGATTTCAGCGCCCCCTGGTCTGGAGCAGCACATAGTGAACAACCCATCTCATATGACTGCTGACGAAATGGTGCAACAATATAGTACAACTGCAGCCAGCACTACGGCGGTAGCAGCTGTTGCTGGAGGAGTTAATCCTGTCCAATTCCCCGACATTCATTCGGCAAATGCAGGTCAACATTTAAGACTAGGGCTGGAATCGCAACAGCTCAAATCGAGCTCAACACTCTCTGCGGAACAATCGCAATATTTCAATTCTTTACCATCACAGGCTGCAAATCAGCAAACGAGCGTCAATTCGTATCAGGTAAGAATTTTTGGTATTTTATAAAATAAAATTAATAAAATAATTCATTGCAGCAGAATTCTACTGTGCAATATCCAACATCTTACGTTTCTGGCAATGTCTTTGGTGACCAAGGGGTTTCATCGCAGCCTGCTGTAAGAAGAGCCCGTGCAAAAGTCCCACCACCATCAAAGGTGAGATTTAAAAAACTTTTAAAATTTGTGCAATTCCACATTCAATTTTATTTGAAGTTTCATTTAATGAACAAGGGAGAAATTTAAATCAAATTTTCTCAATGTAAAAATAAAACTTATGACAGTTTAGTGTTAAGGTTAAAAGTATTATAAACGTTAAAATTAAAATTTAACCCTTTGCACTCGAAGGATTTTTTCATTCATATTACCAGCAACTTGAATCAATTTCAATGGAATATTATTTAACATATTAAAGTAAATGATATGTGCATAAAAAGAAAGGTGAAGTTATTACGTTTTACTTCTGTCTTTATGTCATGAATTGGAAATTATTTGCATTGCCTCCAATGCGAAATTGTCGAGTTTGAAGTGAAATTTTAAATGGCTCTACTCCGAGCCCTCGAGGGGAAAGGGTTAAATAAGTTTTAATTTCTGCAATGCAGAATGTGACATAAAATTTGAACCCTATAGGCGGAACATACACTTACGTTTAAAGTATAACAAAAGTTATTAAATTCCTACTACTTTTTATATGTAATCTTAAAGAGCGCAGTAGGTTATATAATTTTTAATTTACAGATTCCATCATCGGCCGTGGAAATGCCTGGAGATACGCTGAATAACATTGGCTATTTAGATGTGCAATTTGGAGGCTTAGATTTTGGAACAGAGGATTCCTTTGATGCGCTGACTGAAAAATTTAACGCGACAAATATTGATAGTCAGCAGAACGTTCAATCTCAGGAAGTTTCGAATGATTATCAATCGAAAGCCAACGCCCAACAATCTACATTGGCTGCAGGGCTTCAAACCTCGCAAATTGTAAGAAAATTATCTCTAAATTAATGCTGCCGCTAATTTGAGTTGTTTCTCATCATAGATTCCAAGCTCAGATGCTTTATCTTCGCAAACTGAAAATTTGTCCTCAACCTATTCTCAAAGGGCATCTGCCAGTGTACAGCAACAAAATACTAATGTTGGCGGAACCATTAGTTCTGCAGGAAACAATACGCTGGAACAATTGACGAAAAGTGATCCTTACAACCAGGTGAACACTTCAAATTCCACTGCGTATCAAAGCTCCTACAACAGCAACGCATCAACTAAGCCCACTAATTACCAATCAAGTGGAACTGCTCAAGGATATAGCAGTACGAATTATACAAATACACAAGTAATTGAACATGACTCCCCTTAAAGTAATATATAGACAATTTTTGGATATTTAGGTTTCAACTGGAAGTACCTATCAACAATCTACTAACAATTATAATTCGTACAATCAAAATTCCGTAAATTCTTATCAGCAACAAAGCTCAGCTGCGAGTAATGCATCAAGCGGTGTAACTGGTAATGTGGTTAATAGCAGCTCGACTCAAAACATTCCTGTCGGAGGAAGCAATAGCGCTGTAAACAACTCAAGGTAAAACCTTTTAAATAATTAGTTGGAATGCGATTTTTACATTTGTATGAGTTGATTTCTGATACTAACTCACTCCTTTTCTGAAACAATAATACTTGTTGCTGATAATAAGTATTTTTCGTTTCAAAGGCAATTAACGCATACTAAAATTCTTGATAACAATGTTTTGGTTTTTATGTCTAACAGTTCAAGTGCAAATGCCGGATATTTATCTAGCCAGTACCAAAGTAATCAAACATCATCAGCATTCCAATCGCAACAAAGTGCGTACCCAAATAGCCAGAGTGTCTACGGTGGTACTGGTTTGGCCAATAATACAGGGTATGTACTTTTCGTTTTGTATTCTGACACTTACACTCAGTGCTGGCTTCCGTACACACATTTTATCGATCAATGTCAATACGCAGTATATTTTCCAAAAGTGGTTCATCTCTTAATTTATATTAATGTTAAACGTAATGTGTCTTAAATTAATTAATGAACTGCTGATAGCAGCGTTTGAGTTTGTGGATAAGCATTTGTTTTGTTCTCATGTCATTACAAAACACGGTGCATACTAATTGGAGAATTTTTATTCTAGATAAGTCTGTGTTTAGCAAACACTTGACTATGGTCTTTTTTTTTTGACAAAAGTACAAGCAATATTAATTGAGTGAGGTTCTCTATTGATCTTTTCTTAATTTTTAAAGTAGTGACGATATTTTGTTTTTGTATTCATGAAAGTTGTAGTTAAAGGAATATTAGATATTAGATTATAGGATGCGAAACTCCCAGAAATAGTTATGTGATCAAAATGTCACAGAATAATCCATAATACTTATGTGAGTTAAATTGTTATTAAAAGGTTAGTTTAAGGTGAATAAAAGAAATCGGTTTGCAATTGCATTATAAAATCTGGTTCTATACATTTTTGGAAATTAATTGCATTTGTTCATGATTTGAGTGTATCTCAAGGGTTTATGAAAAAATGAGCCGAGTACAGTATATCAATATTATCTGTAGATGTTTTGTGATATGGAAAGCGTAAGCGACGAGCCTCTACTTTATTTCTGTGAGAAGCCTATGACAACATTTTTTGCTTTCGCTATAGAGTTTATACTAATTGCCCATCGCGCAGGATGATAATTGATTTTGTAGGTCAGGCGCCGTATACAGCATATACTTCGCTAGCAACAATTTTCTAAGGAATTAATTTTGTTTTATCTAGCCGAAAGAAAATTAAATATAAGCACGAACAAAAAAACAACCATAAAATGTGCAATTTTATGCAATTCCTTCCCGTGCATTGGCTATTTAGGAAATCAGTTTAACTTCGGTAAACCAAACGGAAATTTAAACATATCCCAATCTTATTGTAAGCTATTTTTGAAGTATTTTATGTTCGACGTTTCACAGTAATTATTAGCAAATATTCATACTTGAGAAATCATCGGTATACTATACATTTCTTTAAGCTGTTATTTTGTTCCTTCTGCAAACAATATTTTAAAGTGCTTTTTATTCAAATATGAAGGAGGGTCTCTTTTATAGTACTTTGCGGAATAGGCACATTCATATAGATTATAATTAGTTCATAAAACACTTATTAGTTGTAAATTTATATTTTATAATAAACTTTCATAAGGACAATACAAATGCAAGGAAATGAGATAGAAAAATCTAAAAAATCTTATTTTTCGAAATTCGTTAAATTATTTAAGACTAACCCTGACCCCATCGTCGTAATAGGTTTACTGGTAGCACAAATACTTCGTCATCACAGTACAGTAATTATAGTAGTTCGAAACTAAAGGAAACTTCAACCTCGTCTAGTACACATTACGAAAGGTAAGGAATATTAAAAAATTGTATCACAATCAAAATTTGTTATGCATGTTTCGGTTTCACGTGATTTTTATTCTTACTAACAATGTCTTTATGCTTGATATGTACTTGCGTAGACCTCTACTACATTTAGTTTACATTTCAAACTATTAGTTGAATTATACGAGGTATATCTTGTTTTAACCCAATGCAAAAATTGATATTCCGATTATGTTAACTTATTTGTATTTTTAGTGTAAGTAACATGAGTTTGCTGTAAGTAGAATGGATTTTGAACATTTTTATTCACTTAGAGTTTAGAGCATTAAGATCTTAATTTGTTTTTGTGATTAAGTAGTCTTATTTTTAGACTGTGAACATGTATGCGAAGCAAAGCATATACCTAATATGATCGAAAATTAATAAATACAGATTGTTCACAATTTTTCTCGTGTTACACATTGTTTAATTGTAAATAACAGCTCGAATTCTTAAATATGCCAATTATAATGAAGCTGGCTGTAATGTTTATGTAGAATAATGAACTTGTCTAATTCCTGTCTATGCCTTAATCGGACTCTTGCGTTTTATAAGTAAAGACACGAATAAATATGAAGTAAAAAATTAATTTGACCAGAACTGTATAAATAATTTGAAAATAAGAATTGTTTATCATGAAAATGGAGAGAACTGAAAAGTTTTTATTTGTCGGTATAAGCCTTAGTGAATATCTATGGACAGTATATACTAAAGGAAACATAAAAACATTCACTAAGTAACAGTTGAGGAGTGATGAAACATTGCCGATGAAGCCGATTTTTGGAACTTAGAGAATGGTAAGGTCAGAGAAGAAAAAAATGTCTCGAGATATTACGGTCGTATTTAAAAACGTATGTATTTTTTCTATTGGAGTGAAGTGGAGCTCCGGCGGAGGTCCAGCTGCGTCCTGTAGCGCTGGAATTTTAAAAACCTCGGTACGCCGAAGTTGAGTTTTCTGCATTTAAAGAGTAGTCAGAATTTTACCCTGTAACATTCGCTTGCTTCAGATGCAAAGTATAAAATATAAGTTTAAAAATTCACAAGACAAACAATCCCTTTAAGGTACAGGCCAGAAGTATTCGTGTTACAAAAACTCTTTTCTTAATACTTTTTAATTATTGTTTCTTGAGGATTGAAGAAAAGTTACGATTTATTATGTGTCGTGTTAAAGTGACAACAGATATGAGTTACTTCAATGAAAAACTACTCTTACTATTTCTCTCTCTATATTTATTTGTCTGTATAATTATAAATTATACTACTACTCTGCTTTGCTTAATATCATCAATTTATTTACATCGAAAGGCTTTTGCATTCAAAATATTTAGTGGTGATGGACTTTAGATATTTTGGATTCTGAAATAGATCTTAAAATAATAAACATATTGGAAAAGTTTGGAGTATTAACGTATACATCTTTTCAGTGTGTCCAGTGTGACCTCTAGCAGCGCCGTAAGTAGTACTGTAAGTTCAGTAACAAGTTCATCGACAACCACCAACAGTATGAGCTCACCATCATTAGGTTTGGCTAATGCAACAAAAGTAACTAATTCAACGGCTAAAAGTAATGCCGGAATGGTACCAAATATTCAAATGGTTAGTCAATACATTCAGACTGGATTGCCATATTACCAACAGCCTGCTCTTTACTCTTATGAGGACCTTCAAATGATGCAGCAAAGAATGCCACATGTGGTGAGTTCTGCTGCTGAGAAGTCGACTAAAGATTTTTTCAATCGGCAGAACCAATTTAATAAAAATTCATTTTACAGACGCAATACTACGACATTAATTACCCTCCAACAAGCCTTGGAGCTGCTGGCGTTCGCGATGCTAATTTAGGATCAGTTGCTTATTCTACAATGACTGACGGTCGATTTGCTAGAACTGACAATAATTCAAGTCCTGTTAGCAATGTAAACATTTTATTTTGACGAATGAAAAAATATGAATTGAATATATTTTAATTATAGGTGTCTAGTACAATGTCCCAACAAGCCGGATCCGGTGGTCCTATGCTGAACGTTCCTTACGCTTATTTCTACGGCGGTAATATGATGCCTGGAGGTTTTCAATATGGCACTCCTGCCATTTATCCTGTTTGTTCTTTATATTACTACTTAAGGCTTTTTGAAATTACCAAATATATATCTGCAGCAGCAAATGCCTACAGCTAATGCCACGTCCGGCGGACAATTTCCCAAGCCGTCCTATAATAGTGGATACGGGTCTGCTAGTTATGATGCGTTAACTCAAGCTACACAAGACTATAGCAAGGGAGCTTATCCGGGGTCTGGTGTCAGTCAGCAAACCAAAACGCAAAGTGTAACAAATGCTCCGCAGGCGGGGTCGACTTCGGACATAACATCATCGATGTACGGAAAGAGCCACGTAGCTTTAAATAAAGTCAATGTAATACAACTAATACTTATTTTTATTGAACATATTCAATATTTTTATGTTACGTTTTCAGTCTTACGAAAAACAATCTTTTCATTCGGGGACACCACCACCCTTTAATTTAACTGGTACCCAAACGGCTGGTGCAACTTCTGCGCAACCTTACGGAATGTATATTCAGCCGATGCCTGCGGCTCACCACAACATGAATATTCATCAACCTATTCATCAGGTAAGTTCTTACAATTTTTCTATTCTGCGTGTTGCAGTTGAATTTGAACGCAAAGTGCTTTTCTTTATTGCTGCATTCATTAATATTAATATTGATGGCACTCAGTATATTTGAATGCTATGGTAGCCTTTTATTCATTTGTTTGTGTATAGAAATTGATCACTTGTCACTGTTTAATTTTATGGCAACTCATTAAAAATTTGTGGTACAGGTATCGAAGCAGTGGCATGACGCAATTGAGTGATTTTAAGTTTAGACATAAAAACCATTTATATATATATTTTGGATGAAGTATAATTAAGCTTTAAGAATATCAATGATATTGCTTTATACTAGAAATTTTAAACAGTTTTAAATAGAGGGTATAAAATATATATTGCAAACATTGTCACATGAAATTACTGTAATGAAACAATCATAAAACTGGACATTTATTGATAATAATTGGATTCCTCAACCGTAATTTCTCAGCTCAAGGTAGTAAGATGTAGTCTTGAGATGCGGTACAATCGCTCATTATAATGGCTTTAAATTTGTAGATCTTAGTAGAGATTTTCTTACGCTTGAAAAGAATTGTGGATTTAACTTTATTAATGTAAAATGTTAGAATAAAAAAAATTAGCTTTGAAAATTCGGAAAAATTTAATGATGATGATGAGCATTTAATTATTAAAAAATTAAGATCAAGTTAAAAGCATTTATGGAGTTATAAGCGTTCATATTATAAATAATGATATTATTTTAAATACGCTTTCTGTATGTTTGATTGCTTTCATTAAAGTTGTATGAATTGAATTTATCCCTTAAATATGAAGTTATTTATGTTAAGAAGGTGAATTTATTAACTTGTTTATGTAAATAAAAATTTACAAATATATTTAACTAACAAGGAATGTTAATATTATATGTTGGTATAGGATATTTGTTTTAAGTTATTTTGTTAAATTTCGTGTCAATCGTTTTTAAAAATTAGTCGTTTTCCTTAAAATCACTCTACATACGCTTAAAAAAAAGACATAAATTAACTTACACAGCTTCTTCCACTGTATTGCTATTAACTGCTCAGTAATTTAACGAGAAATACACACGAGAGATTTGCATGCAATTTTACTGTTTGGTTTATTTTTGTTCGTCTTAGATGGATGTCAGAGTTCATAATTCATCACGTCGGGTAAGTTTTGTCTTTTATTTCTAGAAAATTTTAACAGAATTTACAACAAATATACGTATATTTTTATATTTTTGCTCTCTAATTCACTTAACTTTTTCAAATTGGTGATTTTGAGGAATTGAATACTAAACGGAAAAGTATTTATTAATTAATATTAATACAGCCAGTGACTGCAATTCGTATGGACTTTTTGAAAAGCACACTCCTCTATTTTTGCATTCAAGTAAAATAGCAATAAAGTTTTCGTTAAATATTTACTATGATTTACAATTCAGATATAATGAAAAAGTGTAAAATCACAACTCGATTTAACGAGACGACGTGAAGAATTTGAATTATTCTGTTTAGTCTTTTAGGCAAAAGAATTTGATTTGAAAAAAACTTGTTACATGTTATTTTTTTAGTGTAGTTGCATAGTGGAATATATTTTTTATATTTCTTCGAATTGTAAATCAAGGATAGCTAAAACAAAGATATTGCAACTTCAGTATACTTCAGTTTATTATTATTTATCGTACATTTTTTGTTCTTTTTTCGGAAATAATGAAAATGATTTCGTTAAAGCTCTACATATAAAATTCTTAGAGAAGCGGATTTGTTTGTTCTGCTCATAAAGCTTACTTCAATTTTAATATTGGCAAAGATTTTTTTTTTAAACCTTTGCGGACGAATGTCGGCAAATATTCGTCCAAGTCTATTAAAAGTTGCGGACGCAATTTTGTTGTCAGGTTGAAAATTTAACTACAGATTGTGGAAATTCACCAAATTTTATTATATTTAAATAAAGATTTAGTTTCTATATATTGTGTATATTTTCTCAATTACGTGCATAGCGACGTTTGTTCGTCAGACAACTCAGTCCGCAACAAAAATGAACTTTTATAAAATGTTATATTTCTCAACATAGGCTTCTTCTAGTAGAATGAACAAAATTTCGAATACCCCCATCAAATAGACCACTTCTCTATTTCAAAGTCACATTACATTACATTCCTACTTTATTAAGTCTTGATAACTCATGTTGCAACTTTCCGTGTGGGTTTCTATTAAATTCAATTAAAAAGCAATCCAAAGTAGTGTTAGACATATCTGCTATCCGTTTCCCATTCGGAATGAATTTCACTTAGATTAAATAAATATGATATTTATAGTTAGTAGACGTAGATTTGATGCATGTAAAGTTAAAACACATATAATAAAATCAGCACATTTTTACAATAGTGCTTGGAGTTTTTATTGGCATATTTTTTATATTACTTTTATTGCCGTACAGTACTGATTTATTTTATTTGCGGAAAGTTGTTGGTGCTTTATCACAGTATCGTTTAATTTTTTAGATTACCTAATTCAAAATCATTCGGTTTTAACATTGAAAGGCTTGGTGTTGCGTTAACTTCATGCAATGTTGCTTGACCATCGCTAAACGTCTGAGATTTCATTTTTACGACGTTGATGTCTGTAGGCAAACGAATGCGTAGTCCATTTTTTCTTAATGGTTTCTGCAAATAAACATCTATGCATAATATAGTTCAGATTACACAAACTGTGTTTAGTTCCAGTATAAACGAATGAACGAATGCAATTTTATGGGTTCGGTTCTGGATCCAGATTAAGTAGAACTTTTTTTATATAAATGAAATCGAAATTGCGTGGATTTATACACACACTTTGCACCAAAAACTTTATCCAAAAATTGCTGCTATTCTATCTTCTTCGATCCATTTGAATTCGATATAGACAGTGAGAATGGTTTTGGGATGCAGGTTTTATACCTTTTCTATGTTATCTGAAAATTTTACTTAAAAATTATGTATCGAAAAAAAATACACTGATTTTTTCACCAATTTTAAGTGTTAATTTTTAAAAGAAGAGTCAACTGCAGCAAATCATTTGTTGTTTCGCTATTTTGATTATTGAAAAGCAAAAACGGGTGCTAAAAAAATTCTTCTTCAATTTTAAATTTACATCCCTCTTTAAAACGAGCAAAATTTCATTTTTTGTATATTTAATTTCCTTTTGTAATTCCTTTGAATCATTAGTATGCAACTTTTACTTTACACTTTTCATTAGCGTAGTTTATTTATTTTTTACTAATGTCATTATGAACATAAAAGCCTCAAAAATTGTGAGTCTGTATATGTTTGTAGAAAAATGCACATAAAATGATGCAAAAATATTAGTGAAGCTTATAAGGTCTTCTCTTTCTTCCAGGATTCAAACAGCACTGGGCAACGTCAGCAAACCAGCAGCCAGAGCAAGACAGGTACTAAACAAGGTTATTCACCTTCGTATTGGACAGCACAGAACTAAATCGCTTCAAGCGAAATTTTACAAGAAAATTTTGTACATCAATTTATCGATGTTCTAAGAGGAAACCGGATATTGTTTTTTGAATGTTTACCTTCTATAATAGTTATTAATAGTAACACTTCTTTCTATAAATGTATTATTAATACAGATAAATGAAATTCAGCAACTTTTCATCTCTACTCACGTCTCGCCACATACTGTCCTGTTTTGCGGAAACCCAATAGCAAAGAAACTTCCAAAGCATTTTCCGAATGTGTAATGTACACGTGTTGCATTCAGCGATATAAAAACAAAAGAATTATAGGATTACGATAAAATTGATTTATATATATGATAGGAACGAGGAATAAAAGAAGAAGAGAAAAAATCATTTATATGAATTTTACGTGAACTTAGTAGCCTCTCCCACCATCATCCGTTTTGTAAGACAAATATCGCTCATTGTCCAAAATGTTTTGTATCTATCTCATAAGCTCTTTAATGGATTACTATATGATGTCCTTTTTTATTTTATAATTAACTTATAGCTTAAAATAATTGACATTACAGAATACATGGAGTTTCTACGAGAATTAGTTTTATAGTTTGCCTTTAATATAATTCGTTATACAGAGAATGCTTTATCTTTAAATTTCTTACCAAAAGTATATTTCTTCTCTAAATAAAAACACAAAGTAAAAACTATATAGGTGTAAAAGTAACAACTTTAAATGGAAATACAGTTTTAATTTAAAAATATAAATCATTATTATAACATATATGGCTTCTTTATTTTATTTACTTTTAGATTTTTATTTACGTTGTTATGCCCACTTTTCGCCATAATTTATTTACAAAAAGAATGCTAATTAAGTTACTCGCCGTCATTTCTATCATGATATTTTTGAAAAGTAAAAATTACATGAATTCCCATTTTTTGTTTACCTAAATGTTTCGTATGAAAATGGCTGTGGTAAAAACAATTTTAATGTGTTTACAAAAACCACTTTCACTTATAAATTATTGAAATTATGAATATTTCTTTTTTGTTTTTATTTTCTTATAAAATTCTATAGATAGATTTTGAAATTTTTTTTTTGATTTTAAAAAGAAAAATATCGTCTGAGTTGGTTGGTTGGTGGAAGTGATTTTCCAGTTGTGGTTTTTTCGAAATCAGAGATGACAATAGAAAGAAACAGTTGTAAATAAAAATTGACGTAATCTTAATCGTTTTGAAAATTTTTATTTGATAATTTTTCCAATGGACATGTTTCGCTAATAAAAAGACATTAACGTATTACTAATATTTAATCAAGTTTGTTAAACTTTCAATAAACTAATGTTGGCTTATATAAATCATTTTAACTTCATAAATAATTGTATGGTCAAAAATGTTTTTATATTTAATCGATTTTTAGTTGAGTACAATTTTTATTGGTACGAAAAGTGCAAAATTAATGGTCAAAAATATTTACTATATGTACAGCCGATTATTTTTAACAATGTGTTTTATTGTATTTATGCTATATATATAGAGAAAAAAAGCAAAACCGAGATTTCTAGCTAAAACTACAACAATCTTTACTTTAGCAAATGATTTAATTAATATTAGAATGCAGATTATTTCTACTAATTAATAATTCAAATATCATTAAATTTAGTTAAAATATGCAAAAATTTGCATACAGCTCTTGAACAGTAAATCCGGTATGGAAATTGTGAAAGAAGCAATGAACTGTTTATGCAAACTTTTATTCTATGGTAAAACGCTTTCATTTATATATTAAATTTATTTTGAATAGTGGAAATTTGCTTAATCAGCTTTTTTATGATACACATATTGACCTGAGGACTCTAGACATAGAATAACACAAGCCAATCTTTAAATCTATCTTTTCGGCAAATCCCGAATGTTATACGAATTTCGTTGACTTCACCTAAGGAAGTTATCATAATGCTTTTAGTTTTTAAAAAGAACATAAGTACATACGTTTTGCTAATAAACAATAAGACAAATATTTCAAGTGATTGCACTAACTCAAGATTCTTGAGTTAAGCTTATCGCGTTCTCATTTTCACATCCGGATAATATGAATTCAGATGTTTAATGCAATTTTTTCATCTCATTGAATGTTTTATTTAGTGGGCGTAGTTAGATTTTTAAATACTTTGAGCGATCATGTTAAAAAGATGGATAATGATGGATTGTCTACTTGTTCGCTTGTGTTTTATCTTGAAAAAAAAAAGAAACAATAAGCTGAAATCATAAACATAATTTTTAGCTTTATCTAGGATTAACCTTCAATTGTTGTGTCTTCATCTATGAAAAAGATTGCCCAAAAATTTCAAAACCAAAAAGAAGACAAAACTCACATTTAAACAAAATTTAATAAAATCATTTAAATTTGAGAAAGGTTTGTGAATTTTCCGAATAGTGTGGAAATTGGGGATATGTTTTTACTATTATTTTTGAGAAACGTGTTGGTGAGGATTTTTTATTTTTCTAGTTTTATTCAAGCGTAAAGTTTTATATTACAGAACCACTTCACCACTTTAAGGCATATTATTTCGCATGAATCTAGCATAGCTGTAGAAAATAAAAGAAAAAACGAAAATAAAAAAAAAATAAAAAATAAAAATAAAAAATGAAACAGTAAAAAGATTTTATTACAATTATTATTAAACTCATACTTATTCTTAATGTAATTATTGCAAAATATATATAAATATATAATTATATAAATTAGATTCTATTGCGTGCTATATGGATTGTAGAATAACAACAAATTAATTTGATTAGTTACAAGAAACATGTAGAGCTAAAATGGTAACATAAATGAAGATAATCGTTATGTAAAAGGAAACGTAAATATTAAAAAACAAAAATATATATATATATATATATAACATGTGAAATTCAAGAGAGCGAAAAGAAAGTTATATACACAAAATTCTTAATTTTCTATAGGGATAAGTTTAATAAATGGCATACTCCCACAATATTGTAATTTTTTCTCTGTGAAATGTAAACGATACATGAATGGATATAATAATTACTAGACGAAGAAGAATTGATAAACATGTTTTTTACTGTTTATAACATCTTAATATACAGATTAAGAACTTGAAGAATAAAACTTGAATAACAATGTGAAGTTAATGATACCTTTTCTATTCCTGCCTCAACCATTCTAGCCAAAATTTTAACAATCTTAGTAAAGAAAATATATCTTTTTATCAACTTTAAAGTGAACAGTGATATGACTGAGTGTAGTGTAGTAGTTCTCCTAAAAAATGTAGAAAAATTTAGTATTAGAGTGAATAGGCGAATTGGATTCGAAAAAATTATGGGTAAGTTAATCGATTTTTCTTGTAAATGTATGTTATATCATATTAAATTAAAAATAGTGTTTTCTTTTATATGATAATTAGGAAAATATAACCAAGCGGCTCAATGGTCTAGGGGTATGATTCTCGCTTTGGGTGCGAGAGGTCCCGGGTTCAAATCCCGGTTGAGCCCGGATTTCTTTTTTCAATAACACAAAACCTCTTTCGCGCTTTATTAACGAAGTCTTTTAATAAAAAATGTGTGTAAGCAATTCTTGTTTGCAATTTCCATTGCTTAATTTTAAGCAGCTTAAAAGAATAATTAGGTCTTATTTTTATATTTCATAAGCATTATGCATTAATTGTTTGCTTTTGTCAGCAACTCATTTTAGCTCACTTCCATGTCAACACAAAATTTCATAATTAATTTCGTATATGTTCTGAAATTGCAATATGCTTTTAGAGCAAAAGTAAAACAATGTAATAAGTGATAATATTACCTACTGTTGCAATTTTGATTGGATATCAAAACTAAGTAAGTTACAAACTTACGTCAATTATGGTTAAATACTCTAGCAACTAAAAATAATCGAATGTGAGCAAAAATAAATATAAAATACACATGTATATGTCTAGTCTTTACTTCGATAGGTGATTTAAGGTTCTAATGAAAAATTGTTACTTTATTATTTTTATATTATTTCGCTTAATATAGTGCTATACTAAATTTTTTAATAAGTTCAATACTTATTAGATTTTAGTGGAGAACAGCAAGTTAAAAATAATCAGTCCACTGCTCTATCTCACAATCAATTTAAAATTAGAACGCGAAAAAGAAAACAAATGTAATTTAGAAAATTGCACTGATAATGTTGCCTTCTTATTTAAAACACTGCTTGAAGATAAATTTAGGTATATACATATTTTAGGTAATAAACAAAAGAGAAGAGTTTTATCTTATATTTTTATTAAAATTACAAGTTTTGTGCCATCATTTTCAGTTACAAAACGTTAAAAAGAACCATTTTCTGAAAATGTATCAACTGCACTTTATTATTTTTATACCTATAGTAAAATATAATCGAATTTAAAAGATTCAAAATTTATATGTTAATTGATATGCCCTTTATAAATTTATCGTACAAATATGCCTATTGAATAATATAAAATGTATCATTTATTTACAATGGGGACTTGACTTAAAGTTTTTAGGATGAATTTTAAAAAAAGACAATTAAATCTCGAGTGTTTTGAAATTTATGCTTCATGTTTGTGCATGCAATGCCCACTCTAGATATTTGTTGTTTTATCAAAAATCCAATAAATTACCTCAAATAATTATCTGCCTAACCTATGGAACCAAACCTTAACATTAAATGTAATGGAATAGTTTTGGGCTTTGAATTTATAGCTCACTTAGGTGCCTTAGGGTTTGGCTTATTTTAAATGCAATTCATTTAATTTTGGTGTTTTCGAATTAGACATATAACCTATCGGGCTAGCCATAAATTTTAAGTTCGATAGAGGACAGAATTCTAGCCACAGATCGAATTAGACGCAAGGTGCTATGAACAATCAAGGACGCTGGACATTCTAAAAACAAGTGCTGATCGAAGACAAATGAATTTGGTAAACTGCATCAAACAATAAATTTAACAATAGCATACTGATAAGCAATAAATCATTGGTGACAGAGGTGGTCAAACATGGTGTTTATCATACCACGGCTATCGGAATTTTAAATTAAGAGCTGCCATTTTGATTTTCCCTTTCCTATACTTTGTACGCTGTACTTGTTGCTGGGCACCTCTCAGGTAATCCGAGAGAGTTGTTAATGACAAATTTTGCGAAACAGAGTACAACACGGTCACCTTGACCTAAAGAGGCTTTCAGAGGTGGCTGGCTCACCGGCCGTTTACTTCGAACATTTTCGTCGCTTGAATGCACAATCCTGTTTTTGATAATAATTATTCTAGAGCGAGCGGTGCCTGTTATCGATTATATTTTAAATTTACGACATACGAAAGCCACCTGATGAATGGGACAGATTATTGCATCGAACGTGCACCCTTGGTTTCAATGACCAAAAGGGCGAAGGTCTGAAACGAGGTGATTTTGAATGAATTAAGTAGCTTAAATTCGATCGATAAAAGCTACTGTTTCAGAAGAAGGTTATAATTTTGAAGGAGTTTACCCAAAACCTTTTCCTTCCACATTTTCAATGATTCTACTTATGTATAAGGAAATTATTGATATCCATCAACTTTTGCTAGAGCTGCTAAAAAATGGATAGTTGTATTTCTCAAGTATTAATGTTAAAATATGGCTTGATACCGATATTTATCAATAAAATTAAAAAAAAGCTTTAACTTGGTGTTACAATAAATTTCCCAGCGTAAACTTGGTTTTGCATGTTATGGTATATTTTAAAAATTTTATACCTACCATACGTTTTAAGGAGTAGGTATTTTTAGTATTCTTAGGTAATTTCAGCCAAAGTAAAACCCAAGACTCTGCTAGGCCAATGCTAGAATAACGTCTGCTTGGAGGGTACATGTACACACGAGTACATATTTGGATATACGCCCAGTCAGATCATAAACTTCTTTAAATTCATCTCAATGGCACGCAAGGCCATATAAAGGAACCTTCTAAATTTCCACCTAACGGCATCAAGCTCTAGTTAACCTTATCATTCGCGGTTTTTTTTCTAGCATTCACCACTGCCTATTCAGATGTCAAAAATTTGCGAATTAAGCTTAGCTGGATGTCGGAACTATCAGTCAACGCATCGAATTTTAAGCCTACTCACCGTCATCGTCGTGGAGCACTTGACCCTGGGTGCTCGAGTTCAAAGCAGTTCAAAAGTCTTTTCAACTAATTTCAAGTGTTCTGCACGCTAATCAACTTCTCAATTATTTTCCAATAATTTTTTTCCTCAAGCAATGCCAATCAGCCGTGTTAGCACCCAAGAGTGCTGATCGCGCAAGGAACCTGAATTTAAATTAGAAGCAATGCAGCACCCGCTCATTGTTAATTTCTGCACGAAAAATCCATTACAGAATCAGATCTATTGTAAATATTGGAGGCTAGGCCATGTGGACTTGTTACTGCTCATTCAGTTGGAGAAACAGCTTTAGGGCTCTTGATTATTGGTAATAATTTTCTTTTAATAATTTACTTATATTTTTTACCGATCCTCTTCCCTTCTTTCTGCGCGTTAATAAAGATTTAAATCAAATTAAACAGAAACTTGTATACTTATCTCAATTTATAAAATAGCGTAATCTTCATACCTATATGATCTAAAACTATCGAAATATCATTAAACACGAGAGATCAAATTATTCCCTGGTTGCGACATAAAATTAATAATATCATTTTGTTTATTTTAGCATACTATCTGCAGGAAGGGTATTCATACCTTTTATACAGCACGTACAAATACACATTTTTATCATTTATATTAACGTTAGTGTTAAAAATATTAAATGATTTTTAAAAAGGGTTTGTTTTTCAAATTAGCTCGGTTTGTGATCCAAAGATAGTGTATTCATATTAATTAATTTTACAATTATAGTCACAATGATCTTACAAAGTTATATCGAAAACTTGTATGCCTGATTTAAAGTATTATTTTCGGTGTTATAATTTAGTTTTCAGTCAAATCAATAAAAAATGTATTGTTCTCGGAATCGGCTTCTCTTAGGGGATTTGATTGAATACAGAAATTTTGAAACATTATACAAGAGTTTCTAAGATCCTTCCGTTTCTAAATTACAGCAAGATTGGCGCTAAGATTGAATTTTCGTGTGTATTACTTTTCAAAAAAAACAATATACGAGTATCAAAAGAATTATATTCTCTGGCAATGTTAAACATTAAATTTCTAATTCTAGCACTGAAAGTATGTGGTATTGCTTACAATGGAAAAGATAAATTTAAAAAATATAAATAGATCAGGTTTTCGTCTACCATTATTTTTGTAGATAACCCAATTCAACTTGGAATTTATGCAGATTTTAACAAAAGTACCACCTCTCATTTATGGCATGCCTTTAAAATTATGCATATGGTGCATTGTAAAAGTGAATAAATACTTTTTCAATAAAGAAATCCCAGTGGAGTCCTGCAGTATGCAAATGGGACCTGATTCACACTCATGGGAGCCGTACTTAATACATTTTAATCTTCCTCAGGTGAGCAACAACCAAAAAGCATTAATGTCCCACGCACTCGTATTTATTGAGTGAAACTGCTGCCAGCTTTTAATAAATGTCTCAAATATGTTGTCCAAACGTGATGACGATTTTAGAAGCGGTCTGCGAACTGGTCCGCGAACAATTAAGCGTGGCAATCAATTTCGATCGGTGGTAAAGAAGGTCAATTAAATTAAATTTTATCGTTTTCACACCTGTCGTACGATCGTCTGTTTCGTGCGTGACACGCAGTCGTTTTACGTTTTTAACAATTTTAATTGTTGACTAACTACGGGGATTTGTTTAATTAGTAAAGTAACAAATACGAGTTCTTGTCAAACATAAGCTTAAGGCGATTTAACGCTTTTCGATATGTTCGATCTCTGATCGAGTTGGGGAGTGCTTTATGAGTCTGTTCGATGAAGTACGAAATCTCATTTTGCATTTATGTAAGCATGCTGCGTTTCGGTGGCCTTCCAAGTTTAATATGAGCTAATTTATTCTTGCTTTACACCAACTGCTTGTTTTTGTTTTTAAATGTAATTATGTCGTCCAACAATTTAATTTTGATTGACTCATAATTATCGCAATTGTCTCTCACAGAGGCTTGTTCCAATTCGAAATTGGCTGATGACGATGACGCGACTGTGCAAAAAGACAACCGAAAACCTGCGCATTTAGGCACAGTCTCTTTGAGTTTGGGCTCATAATGGAGCCAAACTACTTTCAATTACCGAACCTTTAAAATTTAGAATTTGTACGCCCCAGCAGCCAGCCGCCGTGCAACAGAGCGCTGCACATGCGAATTTTGACCCGCCTAGCGAACGTGCCGCTGCGCAGATATCCGCAATGTGTTGACGCCAAATACGCACATTGCCCAGGGCTGCGCGGGCATTAAATGTGCGTAAATCATCGAACCTTGATCTGGATTTCTCGGCGGCGGCCAGGAATTACTGGCAACTGCAGCGAACCGCAGACTCGCACTCCCTGTCTCGAAGAAATACCATAAAATGCGGACCCCGCGACAAGTTTAAGGTGCAATGCGAACAATTTTGATTCAGTTCTTATCAATTGGGAGATATGCGAACATTTTTATTATAACCAGGTATCGGAGTTGTTTTTAAGAGAAAGTACTTCCAGATGTTAAACCAATTCGCCTTTCTTGTTTACCATTGCATTGTTGTCTGGTTAAGAAAGCGAACAATGGGCAGAGGTGCAGGTGTGTTAAATGAGGGCTTTAGAAGACATGAATAGCAATTAAATGTTCGTGGGATGCACTAACTACATTCTTTTAATAAGCTGATTTTTTCATATAATTAGACCAATAGAAATTTTTGTTTTGAACTAAAGCTTCAGTTACCCACAGTAACGATTTGAAATGTTTGCAATAGTTCATCAAATTACCATAACTTTTTTTTATATTTATTCATACAACACTTTAATTATTATTTCAACATCAATACATGTAATTAGAGGATAGGGGTTGAAAATATCTCAACTATGTTGGGAGTTCATTACAGCAGTCCTTTACAAGCTTAGGTTTCTTCATGAGTTTTGTTTCTTCTCCTTACGAAGTTTTCTTTCAGTCAGCCTCGCTGGTATAAGAAAGGGAATCATTTTAAGCAAATGCCATAAATTACATAAAATCGGATAAATATATAAAATCATATAAAATTAATTTGGTTCCTGTACTATTAGTCTAGTTTAAATGCCTGATTTCTTCTGGTAATTCGTTGAAAGTTTTTATTATTGTGGTCAAAGGTCCAGTCCGCAGCTACTTTGGTTTTCCCTTTGTAGTACGGATCTAATTTTTACTTCTTGTATGATAGCTGTGGAAGTCATTGGATGGTCGAAGTTTTATATTTGCTTTGATTAGACCCTTTCTTTAATTTATATATAAATTTTCCTTTCTCAATTTCTGTAATTTGTTGAAGATTGAATTTTTTCGTCGCATTAAATACTTCTTTAGTCGGTGTCAGCCATGGTAGCTGATAGAGAGTATTTAATGATGTATTAATGAGTTGTTGAATTTTCCTTTTAGTTTAGCTTTGAGGATTGTGGCCATGTTAAGATACTAAATTTATTGTGGGACAAGATGCGGAGCATTGGCTATTGGCTATTAATTAATTAATATCTGGTTCAAGTTTAATCTTACTCCTTTTTATTGCTCCAAGCAATGGAATAACCTTTTTTAGTGATTGCTTTCGTATGGGGATTCCATTTGAGATTGTAGTCTATAATGAGACCTAAGTATTTTTTCACGCTTATTTACTTTTTTTGAAAATGTGTATGAGGTGGGTGCTCATTCTAATTTAAATAAATAAATTGTATATATTGCGAAAAGTTGTGATCAATTCAAATGTAAGCAGATATTTAAAATTTTCAAAAACAATACTCGTTAAATTAAATGTATGTAGTAATAAAAATTTTGTTTTACATTTAGATGGTAAATGGATCATTTATTTTTAAGAGATCTTTTCTATTTAGGAAATCAAAGAAACAAACATATTTAACAAAAAGGTAAAGAAAAATGAAACAACTTGAAAAATGTAAAACGATTTAATTTTGTAAATATCACTTTTAGATCAGGTTGGCCGTAATTCAAATATGCAGACAAATAGCGAAAATCGGACAAGAATAAAAATGTTCTACAATTTCTTTTAATTTGTTTGAAGATATAAAATAATTAATTTTGCAAAATTATGCACACATTTGCTTGGCGTTAAATAAAATGTGTTTGTTTTTTAAACTTAAGTGGGATGATATTTGAACTTAAACAAGAACAGTTCAATATATTGGATAGGTATGAAATATCGGTATTTTAATGTTATTTATACTAAAAATTCTTACATCAACTTGCCATATATCTCAGATAAAAGTTTGAAACTTTAGCTATTTTATAGAGATACTAAAAATGTAACACTTTTCAAAATATTCTACGAGAAAAGAGTTGAAATTTGTAAACTTGCGTAATCTCTCCTATATTATGAGCTTTAATAGTAGGTTTACTGAAATTTTTTTATACCTATCTCTACGGACATGTGACAATTTGACGCACGTAGAAAAACATACATTTTATTAAACAACAAAACTTATATAATATATTAACGGAAATATTGTTGTAAACATGTATTGATATCCAAAATGCATATATATAAAAAAAGTATGGAATTTTATAGGTCCTTTGGTAAGTAATCGTAGGAGAAAAATGCAAACTTTATCTGTACTTCTCCTTGCGAAATTTAAAATGCGTCCAAATGACGCGTTCCTTAAACCTTGTGTTAAATATTGCTCAACTGATTGCTTGAATTTGAAGCTATACTCCTGATAAATTTGTTCGCCAAAATGTGTAAAAGGGGCTATTGAGTTAAATTGTATTTGATAATCCTAGAAGTTCATTAAACTTGTTAAACAGTTTCATAACTACAGATATTGTATTAAGCCAGAGGAGAGAAGTTCTTTTCAAAGCAGCTTCTTTCGGAAGTAGACGAAGGGATTGACTAATTGGAAAGATGTGTATAAACAACGTCTTTATTAATACTCGCAAGAACCAGTTTACAGTGCTTAAATTGAGTGGAGCAGCTTGTTGAAATCGGCGTAAGCAGACTCCAAGTCGAACAGAAACTGCCTGACCTGGGCGTCAGTGAGCTCGTCGGAGGCCTGCATCGAATTGAGCGTCGTCAGCCAGTTCTCGACCTTCGCCCGGGCCTCAAAATCCTCGGGGATCAGCGACAGTCTGTGCATCGTGTCGACCAGGTCTTTCATCTCGAAGTGTAGCTCATCCATAGTTTTGATTTTCAGCCGGAGTTTATCCATGATCGTGATAAACAGAGACACGATATCAGCAATGCACTTGCTCGTGTTCCCCTTGTCGTCTTTGATGGTGATGGGCCGGTCCTCCTTGATCCGCTCCATTGCCGCGGGGCAGTCTAGGCGGAATTTTTTGACAAACGCGTCCACCGTCGGGAACTCGTCACTTTGCACCTGCTTGAAGGCGACTTTGTATTGAACCAGGTACTTGGAGCAGGCCGCTGTGTACTCCTGTGGAGTGATGCAGTCCCAAATGTAAGCCTTTTCGAGGTTTTGCAAGGTCGTTATCAGTGCATATAAGTCGGCCATATTCTCGTATTTCTCGCGTTCGCGGGCATTTCGGTACAATTTAACTTCTTCGTACAGCTCAGGACGATTGTCTTGCATTATGGGAAATTTCACAGAATGTTAACTGCAGGAAAAAACGGCGAAAACTCTCTTCTGTTTACTTCATCGATGACACATAGCAAATGACAGCTTGAAAACATCTGATCGGATTGTACTAGATTTGAATTATTACTAGACATTATATGGCTGCGTTTACACCACAGATATCTTTTATGAAGCTCTGCTAAAACGCCAGAAGGGAAAAGTCGTTACAAACTATTCAAATTCTTCAAGAGCTGCGGCTACAGAATGTTGTGTCTAACTTTTGTTAAATTTTCGAACATATTTTCTATGTATTAAATTAGTTTTTTCTTGTTATTGATATTAAATATCTTTTGGTTTCTATTTGCAAAATCTAAATAAGAAATATCTGATTAATTCTTCCTATTTGGAGTAGGGAAACGAACAGGTGCTGAGTAAGAATTGCTGCAACCCACAGCCATACATATGCAATGGGCCGCTCATGTACATGGCTTTCTATAGAACCGGATGATGCGATTTTTGTTCCTTTCTTTCGTTCTTCTTCTTCGTTCGCTTATGAAATGACGTCAATTTAACGTTCTATAATGTCAGAGATATTTCAGACTGCTGAATAGCCGTTGCAGATATTCTCCGACAATTCTCTGGAGAACTATCAAATGACCAAAAGTTTCTTTAATACAGAACAATTTATGATAATTTCCGTGCGACAATCCTACTTTCTTCATCTCTTCCGCATTAGGGCACCCTGGCACGATACAAGAGTCAATTTCATCCTTTATATACTTTATTTAACTTTATAATAAAAACAATTTAATCAAGTCATTTTAAAATTGTATGTACATATTTGAAAAACTTACCGATTTTCGTATTGTAACAAAATATTGCACTCGAAATACCACCAAACGTTATCAAATAGTTTACAAAACAAATCGAAAAATAAAGCAATCGCCAGAGAAATAGCTAAAAAATTCGCTTTAAAATATTAAAGATGTTGTTCTTCACTTTCAGTCAAGTAAACAATTCCTGGGAGCTTTTAAATTTGATGGGCTTATTATAAAAATTTGGCACTTAAAAGATTAAAGAGTTTAATTTTATTTCGAAATTCTTGAATATATAAGTAATCTGGCAGGAATAAAGCTTTAAAAACATTTTTATGCAATTAATAATAATTTTTATTAACATTCATTAAATTTAAAGCAAATATTTTATTTTTTCAAATATAGAAAATAGAAGATTGGGCGGTCGGTCCATTGTATATGTATGTCTGCGGCTACAACCTTCTGCTTAGAATTGTTTAAGGTTTCTTTATGAAGTTTCCTTGTTTAATACGAATCTAATATATTGAGGAAAACAGCATGCTGATGCTAATTTTATTCAAAACCTGTTTATTCGAATTTACATGAGACGGACTTAACAATTTCGCAAAACACTTTTTGTACCACAGTTATAATTTTCAATAACATGCCTTAACGAACATATTCTTAAAAACAAAATTGAAATACAAACAATTGGCGATCAACTGCAGGATTGTATAATTGATTAATTTTGCTATTAAAAATGTATATGAACTCTTATTGAAAAACTTTTTCTTTATTTTGTATTTTAAATTACATTCTTAGTTTAAACAAAAACCTTATTCTCAAATTTAAGGCTTTTCCTTGAATTGCTTATTTATAAATGATTAATTAATTATAAAATGGAACTAACTTTTTTAATGAACTTTAAGCATAAAATATTTGATGGACCATCCTAACTCGCACTTGGCCAAATTTTTAATAAACAGAACTGAAAATTTGATATCAAATAATTTCTTTGGGATGTTAAAATATTGTTTAAACATTTACATTATCGCTACACTTACTTTCATTTTATTTTATTTATTTATTAAATCTTAAAGCTTCTAATACTTGTTGGATTATTAATAGCGATTTTTTTTTATCTCGTTTAATGCTCATAATTGCCCGTTTTATGTCAACTATGAATCGATTAAGCTAAGTAGCAATCCGACTGATGGGCTCATTATTTTGCATAACATTTAATTTTATGGTGCGGCTAGAGTCGAAAGTCTCTAGACTATACCGCAGTGAATCGAACACGCAGTAAAATTAATCAATTGCAATTTGAAAGCCCGCAAACCCCGCCGAACTGTTACAAGTTCTCAATAATCCTCGCGACAGAAGGACGGCCGATCAATGCGAACACCTTTTATCGAAGTCGCAGAAATTATTCAAATAATTCCATTAGTGTAACTTGCAAAATAAATACCCACTTTGTTTACTCTAATGAATTCCGGAAGCACGGTGGGAAAGGTCAGGATCAAGATTAGTCAGCGCTGCGCTGGGAGCTCTCTCTCACTAGCGAGATAAACGAAGGCGTATGACTCGATAGTGCAATTAAGATAAAATGAATATTTATCGGCGCGCACAATGCGAGCTGCGATGAGAGCTATAATTAATTGCCGCCGTTCGGGATGAAAAATCATGGCTCAGTTGTTGTGGTAGGTAAGTGTGCTAGTTTTGGCCGGGATTCGCCGCCAGGCTATTTTCGTTATTTTCGTTGCATCGCGACTTGCGACGCATGTTTGTGAGATACGCACCCAAGGTTGACACACTTTTATGATTTGTTTCGTGAACACGAGAAGTTGCACAGGCATCGAGCTTTCGTTGATTTATTTATCGGCGGAAATAGTTCTCCTCAAGTCCTGGCCTTAACCCAATTAATCGAGGGAATTTTAATTGACGTGCGCAGCAGTTATCCTCGACTGCACTCCCAAAAGTGCGGCTAGCTGTGCTGCTAAAGTCTAAAGTAAACAGCTTTCTTTGTCCAGAGAGGACCTCGTCAAAACTCAAGAGCAGTAAGCGAACAACTCAAGATTCTTTTGATAGTTCTCATTCTCGCGCTGCTTATTTTGTTTGCTTTTATAAATAGAAGTCAAAGGCTATTATTAAAAGAAGAAAAATAGCGCGAGACAGCTACAGTTCATTGAGAAGATTCAATTAAAACAAGCAATGCAACGCTTCTTTTATTGTTACCGTTTAAGGAGGTAAACATTTTCAATAGACTTTGCTTTACACTAAAGATAAAGATACTCATGAATTTCCATACATACATACCTCGAATACTGATTCATTAACTCTTTTAAACGCATAATTAAACGCAGAATTTGGAAATTAAATGTTAAAAAGTCGTAGATGTACTTGCAAACTGGATGAGTTTTTAGTTGTTCAATTACTTTCTTTTTAAAAAGAATTTATTATAAATATGTCGAAGTATTACCCAACTAAGAAATATCAAATTCATTTTATTTTTAATTTTAAATCAAGTCAAAAGAAAAATATTGGGTTCATTCCTCCCCATTAAAATGCAAGGATAGTAAAGATTATTATTATGCCCCTAAAATTGAAGATTTGTAAAAGTTTGCTTGTGTTTGACTTTCTGATGTCTTTTTATTATTTATCGTTCAAATTTTGTCTACTTCATTCGAACATTTTATTTTTAGTACATTTAGTATTTTTTGTATGTAGGTAGGTAGTCTTCTCTATAAAACTGTTTCCCATTTTCTGATAATATTTGCTTTTACTTAGTAATTTAGTAATTTGAAAAAAATAATAATTTAAGAATGTTTGCTTATATTATTCCCAATGTTTTACGATTTTTGAATAATTGTATGTTCTATATTACGATATTAATAAAATTTAATTCAATCTATTTCAAAGCGAAGGTTTCAGTAGTAGTCTCTCCTTAATTACTTTTAAAGGAAGTAATCGAAGTTAGTTGTGATACAAAATAAGTAGGGTAGGCATTAATACCAGGGTGGATCATAAGTTTTGGCACTTTTGAAATCTCTTTTGCGGCAGAACTCTAGTGGGGAGCCGTGCATAACGAGTAGCATACGGGAGTTCGGTTCGCGCGTTTTATGTAAAGCACTTTTAAAAAAATAATGATTTCTACGTGTTGTTCGGCGCCTGTTTCGTACTCATTTCCAATTACCTAATTTAAATCGGGATCACAGCGAATTTTAAATTAAATTGTTGGTCGAAAAGTTCGAAGAGATTGGGTCAACATTAAATGAGACGGCTACGGCTACGGAGCACAAGCCTCGGAGAAAATGTCAAGAAATAACCGACATCCCGCAAAGTTTATACCAAAGATTGTTTCAAAATTTCGGCATTAAATTTAAAGAATGCCCTCGTTGAGATGGTCGACATTTAGTCGACGTTATTTTTAAGAAATGATTTTCCTACTTGTCTATTTTTATTTAAATATGTTCATTTTCATAACACTAGTACTTTTTTGAGTATCCTAAAGTGAAAAAACTGATGGCCCACCCTGTGTTATTGATTATATAATATTTTTATTGTATTTAGTTAGTTTGAAGATATACATAAAATATTAGGAAGTATAAGCAGTAACATCTGATATGCGTCATACCTATTGCAAACTTTAGACAGGGAACTTTAAGAGTCCTAATCATTGGATATTTATGCATAAAATGGGTTATATTTTTATATATGTCATCATTGTACCATTTTTTGGCCGTTTAATTGTAGAATGCCCCCTTAATTTGTGAAAAGCTAAAAAGCATGTGCGTTGCACATGAATTCGCAAAAAAACAGAGATATCATGTTTTGTAATTGAGTAAAACCTCAAACACTAGCTAATATTGGAAAAAAATCATTCTAATCAAGTAACTGCGCTGCATATAAACAATAGCGTCAATATGCGCCGAGCAATTAAGTAAATCCTTTCAATGCTAACGCCACCGTCTCTCCAGTGCCGTGTTTTGCGCTGAAAGTAAAAAAAAACGACTGTCGCTATTAAAATAAATGCTGTTTACCACACAAGGTGAAGCGTGCGAGAAGCAAAAGATAATCTCTTCCGGATAGTCACTTCACTTCCCCCACAGCCAGATCTTATGATTAATGGAAACTGTTAGTTGATTACCGCAAGTTCGGTTGCGCCGCACACCGACCCGCCCGACAGATTTTGCAATTAAACTGCAAACGGCGAACCTTCCGCAGAATCAAAGCTCGATTCAACGCCGCCGCTGAGATGGACAGCGGATAATCAAGTGGCGAAATATAAAGATAAAAAGCGGCCGGGACCTCCGAGCCCCAGTCCAGCTCCGTTGAGAGCAGCCAATGACCTTTGCCTTGGCCTTCCTTTGAGCGGGTTTCGAAAACAACTCGGCGGCAGGAAAAGCGGAAGTGGATGCCAATCCCATTGCATAACAATTACTATTTACCCACACAAATCACCTGTATCTTGTATATCGCGGCTCGTCCGTGGACATTGATTGCATTTACCTGATCCGCAGAGGAAGATAAAGTGCCTGCTGCCACCATCCCCCACCGCAGTAGGTAACTGCTGGCACAATTTCAGGAATACTTCCGGAACAGCTCAATGCTGGTGCACCGTCGATATGCCCGCGTGCAATTAATTACGTGGTAATGATATCGCAAAGTGCAAGGCGGCAATTAGCATACCTGCAACACAATGCACCTTCCCTGCAATTAAACAAACGGTAATCAGACTCTATCACAAATAATTTAATCGACAAGTCGAAAGTTGCATATGAACGACAATAGTAAGAAAGTGCATGAGGGCTCGCTTTCGTGTTTTCAGGGCCAATCACAAAATGTATCCCTCGTTTCGACATAATTTATGACCCTTTAGCTCTAAATAAACTGAATCATGGGTAAGTGGATTTCAAAAATATGGTGAGTGAATTATTGGCATTTAAAATCAAAAGGGGACATATGCATCCAGGAAGGTTAAACACTTTTCTTTTAAAAACTGTTGATTATTACATTGCTATCCTTAAAAGAGTTAAAATTATAATTATATTAATTTAGAAGTTACTTTTAATATACGTTAGTTATATTTTTTAAAATATTTTTAGCAACTTCCTTGGCATATTGACGAAATAATTGAATTAATATTTTTAGCATAAAAAACAAAATAATGTTATAACTTTGAATATAAATGAAATAAAAATCGATGAAATTAATATCTTTATACATTTTGAAATAGTTTTTAGAAATTACCAATGTATCAATGTTTGTTGAATGTCTTAACGTTTTAAGAAAATTCGACAGTTATTTGTTTCAAAGAGGACTCCAAAGTTGCATTAATGGAAGTCCTTTATAGAAGATTTACAATAACTTTTAAGTACTTAAATTTTGTCTGTTACTTTAAAATTTCTTGTAATACTTAAAATGCTGTTTAAAAATTATTTTGTTAATAAAACGACATGATTTAATGTTGGAATATGAGTGAGAATAAAAAAAAGGAATCTAATTTTCCAATCACATATAAGACATTATAAATTATTAGCATTTATCTTGAGTATTATCTCTGAAAAGTTGTGTTTTTAGAAAATTCTAAATGTCTTAAATTCTTAGCTACACAAATAAACTAGGTGCTGGCCCTAATTTTTGATATTATTTGTACGGCACGTATTTATAAACCATTTTGTTAAGAAAATCTATAGATTGAGGTCAGTGTCTTTTAGCCACTGGCGAAATATAATTGTCTCACAACTTCCACACTTTATGTGAATAATTTGAAATAAATAAATGGTTTGTACTCAATATACCAATCTTAAAGACGAAGACGTAATCATTCAAGAAGTTGGCATTTCTGAAAATCAACAATATTTTCATGTAAAATACTCCCGAGGTATTCGTTCAAGCGAGTGATACGTCCACTTCGTTCATTTGAATATCATCCTTGGACAAGTGCCAGGAGTCATGTCATCGGCACCCATTTGTGTGGCCAGATACATTTATGATTGATAAGGTGCATCTGTAGCTCATGCGGCTGCTGAGTTGATCTGAATATCTTAATTATGCACAAATCGAGGCCGATAAGCTTGGACAACACAAATTCAAACAATTACTCCAAAAACGTTAAATTGTGGCCACCGTGGTTTATGTCTATGTCCTACGGGTTTTCTCAGAGAGCGATATGCACGATTGCACCTCATGTGCAGCAAAGCGTTTAACAATAAATTAATTTAATTATGCGGCATTTATCGCGCTACAGGTAGCAGGCTCACTTGTTAATGTCTCAATTTCCCGCCGTGTTGAGATACCGGCTAAATTTTTGAGCACCGCCGGCTGAGATTTCCGCCAAAACAATGAAACACAAACAGACAGACATGGTTTGTTAGCTAAACGGCTCGGCTGAGGCAGTCGTCGACGTGTGCTCATTTATCACGTGGCAGATCGCAAAATCCACAAGCCTGCAGGCTCACCCTGTGTTTTTGAAGATTCACGCAATTGGGTCAAGTTTATTGAATAAGCCGCAAGCATGAGGAGTAAATATATTTTGAGTTGTCAGCGCAAATTAATTATGCGAACTTGTCGTATGCGTTGATGTCATTGAATTTAACTCACGTAGAATCTGGCAATTTGATTTTTTCTTTCCTTTATTTTAAAATGCTGTTGTAATTGTTCAAGATCATACAGCAGATGATATCTTCCAAAAATTTGCTAAGTTTATGATGAACTTTCGCTTTTACCTTCACTTCAGTAGGTGCAAAATGTCCTCGTCTTAAGTTTACTTTGTCAAATATTTCTGTTTTGTTGGTTCTTGTTTAATTTTAAATTAACAAGATAACTTTTTATTTAGTGCTTGCTTTTGGTAGCTTTTTGTGATAAAGGCTAATAGTACACTGATTACTTTTCAAGGCCAAATCTCTCTAAAAGTATAGCCCTACCTTAATTTTTGTATATTTCACAATATTAATTTTAATCATTTTTAAATCGAAGGTACAATCTTCGACTGGTGGATAAAGCTAACTAAGTGAAAAACTAATTTGGAGAGAATATTACTTATTTTTTGCATTATCTATAATTCTGCTACATGATACCTACGGAGTGGGAGCAAATGGTTAGGATTGCTGTACCAGAGACCATACCCATAAATATTACATTAAGCATTTTTGTTTTATTATAAACAGAAAGAATTTAAAAACATATTTTAGTATGTAATGATGTAATGATGATTTGATAAGCGCAAGCACAGAAAACAATTTCGGAAAAGGGTTTTTCATAGTATAAATAATTTTTTTTAATCTTAATGTGCTATAGGCTGTATAATACAAAAATGCAAATGGTCGAAATTGGAATACTCGATACTGAAAACAGCGCGTTTTTTATTGTAGGAATCAGCGAAAATTATGCTTATGAGATTATGTGATTATCCATCCAGCAGGCAATTCTGTTCTCTTCACTACTACTTTTATTATTAATTGATTAAAGAACAATGGAGATACTATCTGAAGAAATATAATATTGTAGGTATAGTACGTTATCAAGGCCCCCTAAACATTTTAATAAATATATAACGTAACGAAAAATAATACAAAAATTGGTGTGTTCAATGCTGAATTTGGAAGTAAAGTTTATATTAAATCCAATTCCGATTAATTTCAATCCTTCCAATAATAAAATAATTAACCTGATGATGAACATGTATAACATGTAGCAAATTTCCATGATTATTGGTAGGGGTTTTCTGGGTCGCTGATTTGCTTTAAATGTCGTAAATCTTGGGATACTCACAATTTTCGTAAATCTACCAATTCCGTAGAATACAGAGCTCTCTGTACTGCCTATACATACTGTATAAAGTCACACTTGACTGGTTTCTTTTCGTTTTCTTTAATAATAAATACTCTAACTAAAATTGCTCAAATGTATCCAATATAAAATATTTACATTGCGTATGTGTTTGTTTTGTGAATTTTTGATAAATGATCTTTTGCAATAAGATTCGCATGAGAACAACACCTAAGATTAAGGTGAAATGTTAAAGTAGATAGCTATATCATGCATATAAGTAGAATTGACACACGAAATAAGAACAAGTCATTTCCATTGAACACATCACGACGACGAAGGTCTTAAATGATTAATTGCTTTTACCGCTGAAAATAACTTGGGCCGCACTTTTCAATTATATCATATCTGCCTGGGGGCTGTTTGTAATCTCCGCTCACACCACCACCACTACGGTCAACTCAAATACATGTACATGCCAGGAATGATCGTCTGAGTAGGTCAATGGTACGCTATTTGTTCTAGAGATCTTGGGAGACACCTTTCAACCTAAACGTATCCGAAAGAAATCAATTCCAAGCCGAAACCGAGCGGTGAATGCTTTGAATTTATGCAAATCCACCTGTGCTATGCTCGGGGCGCTTTGTGTGCATTATTCAAATCGCAGCTAATGTGCGACATATGTACATGTTTTTAGCTGGCACCCGTCGCGGTTTCACTCCCTCAAGAGCCAAGTTGAATTCAACAAGAACTGGTGTCAGCGCGTGCATCACTTCTGCTTTGAGATTGATTTGATATTTTGTGGGCAGAACTGGAAATGTGTCCACCTCTTGTCGATGAAAATTAAAATAGCTTCCGCTCGCAGCAAAGCTATGCGCCAGCCGACTCACCAACCTTCTTCAAGACGTACGTCGGCTCAAACCAAGGTGAATAACCGTCGGAGTATTGTAATAATATTAACGAAAATGTCTACATGCAATTAACGCTCATCAAATTTAAATACGGACTGTAACTACTTAGGAAACGGCACATATTTTGTTTTAAAAATACGTAGGTTGCATGAGAGCTCCGTTGCACTTAAACACTTTTTGAGATTTTAATTTTAATTAAGAAGTTTCAAGGTGGAAGAAAGGATTACTGAAGTCGTCAGCAATGAACGTAAGCAAAACCATTATATAATTACAATGCTTCTCTCAATTATAACCGTATTAAATTTTAAGCAAAAAGTTTTGCTCAGAAATAAAATAGAATAGGTATGTATTTCATATTTTTCGATATTAGATAATTGAATGACATGTCTATGTTATGTCAATTTAGATTTGTGCAATTTAATTTGGCTAATTTGCAACCATTTTAAACAAAAGGATTCCAGCTGTGAATTCCAAGATTAGAAACAAATTTCTACTACTAATTTTAGTTTTGCAAAATCTTCCCAAGGGGTTACGCCAGTAATCTTGATTATAATTTATCATCAATCAATCATCAATAGCTATTATATGTATATAGTTCCAAAATTTGTTGAATACTGTATGTTAAAACACTATCGGCGAGCCATAGATCGAATGGCATTCGCACGCCTAACTAATTTGAAAAATTGACTGTTGGTGCATGCTGTATTAACACAACGCACGTGCTGCATTGAAGGTATACACGAACCGCTGATCGGCACCAATCTGTGAAAAAGTTATTAATACTCTTTTCAACAGATAGTGTGCTAACTAACAATCAAAAACAAGAATATGTACAACCACCATAATTATGATAATTTATTTGCACCATATACCAAAACCTCGATATTTTTTGAAAAGACAGAAAAAGGCAATTGATCAATTAGTTGATTCTATTTTACTAAAACGAATTCAGGAGTTCTGTGTATGGTTCCAGAGCTTGTTAAAGGACCCAATTTCTTTTGGCCTTAAAGCAATTGATTTCCTGACCTCAACCTCTATAAATTCGTGTTGATATCAAGACTACTACTACTGTTGTTAACTGCCGAGGAAACTACTTTTGAGGATGCTGTCGTAGTCAACAGTCATCCTGCCTATGATTCGTTAGCATCGTCTAACTCTTTGACTCATTGTACAATCTCTAAATCTGATGTTGCCTCCTCCATATCTTAACGCCTGCTTAATATTACAATCTTAAAGAGGTTCATTAGTCATCTACTACGTGCATTGCGGGCCTTCAGGGCCAATTCAGTTAATTTTGGTCTCATCGCATCAAATTACTTTTCTTCAATCCTTGGTAGTAAAATTCTTACAGCCCCTGGCGAAATTTAACCGTGCTTGATGAAAATGACTTTTTCTTAAAAGGAATTTTCTTACTTTTTCCCGGTCCCGTAAGTTGCTTGTCGGTCAAGTCTCAATTAATTTTAAATTCACACACTCACCTTTTAAGGTCAGTTAAATAATTCAAAAGCAGTTTGGTTTTTGTCTGTCTTACACATTAAACTGAACTAATTGATCAAGTGCTTAGATTTGAATTATAGTGCTTAATAATGGCTATTTACGTATTTTCTAGTAAGAGTTTTTCAGCACTGTTTGAAGGCGAGATATTTTTTTCACGAAATTATATTTGATATTCAAAGAAAGAAAAAATCTGATCTGATCAATAAGTTGAGTCTCTGTAGTTAGCAAATCTTCGTACTTAAAAATGTAAAAACATTTTTAATTAATCCCTCCCAGCAATTGGATAAACTAGAAATTTTAAACCATAGTAATTATTATAACGATGACGAGTATATTTCGTCATTGTGCGGTACGGCATAATCGCTATAATCGTAATTTTAGCGGAAGGGACTAAAAACAAAAATAACCAATAACAAGGTGTAATATGATAACATTTCCAAAAATCCAAAAATGTGTGAAACTAAGTTAAATTTGTTCTGTTAATTAAATGGTACATAGAACATATTATAAAAAATATTACAAAAAGTTGTTTCTAAATAGTGCCACTTTCACTATTTCTACATTTTATGTAAACTGATAGTCATCATAGAATTCAAACACTGAAACACCTTCGAAATTGAAAAACGAATTTTTTCAAAAGTGCACTTTCCAAAGTCAACGAACGACTGTCTTGAAAGACACAATTTAGATTGGATCTGCATTACATCACCGCAACAGTTTTCTCTGTTAAAACTGTTGGCGAACGAATTAACAGAAATCTTTACGCTCTTGGCGTATTCTTATCAGATTTTAAATGTTGATCGCTCGGCTTGGTGTAGTTGTTTAGTGCCTGGAGCGTGCACGCATTCGGCAAATTGGCAGCTATTAAAATAAACGCAATAATCTCCGACATTTGTGGAACTGATCGTTACACCTTTTCTAGTCTTCCCTAGAAAACTTTGATTCATCAGTCAACGTAAATGAAATCATCGTCTCAGTTCGCATCCGTAGAGCCTTCATCCGCTTGCATTGACACAAATATTATCAACTTTTATTTGCGCCTTCTTTTATTTACTTTTAATTAAATTATCGATGCAGCAAGACCGCTGGCACCGCTCGAGCCGCAGATAATGTTTATGTCGTGCAGTATTTTAGCGCTGGTTTACATGAATTAGATAACAAAATAGCTGCCAACTTATGTTCGCATAAATTTTCCGAAAAAACAAATTCTAATTAAGGTCCCGCGATAATTGTGAAGGTTTCGCTTTACAAATTCAGGGGGTGTCAAGAATTGCACTGGCGAAACCTTATCAACTGGGTCACATATGAGTAGATTAAATTGTACTGTTTATTTTACCTTTTTGTTTTTTTAACTTAAGTCATTTGCATATTTTGTATTGCAGTGATAATTACTTTCGGGGATTAAATATTCAAGGGCTTTTTAGACATTACCTGGGCGGGTGCTATTTATTTTAACATACCAGGGCGACTTTTGGTTTGTAGAGATTTATCTTATCATGTTGTATTAGTTTAGGGATATGCGACACAAGGTCTGTACTGTTTATATTTAATTTTGGTTAGTTTTTAAGAATGAAACATACAGTTTAACAGCAATATCTGAAAATAACAATAACATACAGGTTATGGTGGTTTCAAAAATATGTTGGTAAAAGTTTAAACTGGAACTTGTAATAAGTACGTAACGATTTAGAATAATAGATACGCATGTTGAATGTAAGTACTTTGAAAACTTTAAATGCGTGTTCCAATATATTGCCTGCACGATAAAGATAAGCATTATTAAAATACGTTAAATACCTTTTAGTTTAAGTACACACTTAGTATGAGATTCAGAAAAGAAGAAGAAGAATATTCTATAAATGTAATATTTGATGAAAAACAAATTATTTTAAATCGTGTGCTCAAAATATCTTCAATGAATATGTAAATTTCACTATTGGAAAATTATCGATACTTTCCTTTTTTATTTTAATTTTGATGAGAATTGAGAAAACCATTGATAGTGCGTCACAACACAATAAATGTCTTTATAGTAGCGTGAATAAACAATGTAAACCTTGCAATTGGCGTAAGTATGCTGCTCGAAGGTAGTATCCTTGTTAAGTTATTTTCACACTTGCAAAGAAATTATTATTCCTAAGTTTAATGCAAGCAAAAAATGCGATTCATAAAAAACTTAAATTAATTTGATATCCAAAATTTTCGTGTAAATCCTCCGGCAGTATTTAACAAATTTGGGACAGCAAAAGCCAAAACAAAAATGAGTAAAGCGACCGCTTACGGCGCAAGAAAAGACGAAATATATGCAGAAAAAAGGCACGGGTTTGCCGATGACGGTCGATATGTGCTGAAGGTGGTAATTGAAAGGTTACGTGTTAAATGGACCAGTGCAGTCATTCAAATTAGCTGTTTGGGTCGTTCAATTAAAAGCAAAAGGCGATTAACTTATTGAGAGCTGACAGCCACGAAACATGCCGCTGGAACCGCGTGGTCGCCGTTTCGGGGCAACCTTCACGAGTATCTGTTCACAGAATCGTATAAGGAGGACATTCGGCGGCCGTATCGATTTCAGCGACAACGATGATTTTTTAAAGTTCTCGCAATTTCTGCAAATTGCATGAAGGTAATCAAGTACCCCCGGTGAGGTCCCATTTTGCGAGACGTGCTGCACAAGGGCCAAAATTCAATTTTGAATATTAAATTTCCGTAGCCCTTCTTGAACTTTCGGCTACTGCATACCTTGAACTTTTCGGTTTTACAATTCGCTTTATGGCCACATTTTTGGCAGCGAATCAAGCACGTATCTTTTCCCTCAATTAGAACTTATGTAAAAGTTGAACAGCAACAATCACTCAATTTTATAAAACAAAAGAAATAAATAAGACATCTCCTCGGAGACATATGTATAAAACATTTTGTCTGCAATTTAAATCATACCTGAGATTATTTAAGCTAATAGAAATCGCGGAATAAGCGGGAGAGCCTTTTCATAGTCTGGCTCTACTTCGCCAGAAAGTAATTTAAATTTATCGCGTTGCTCGGATTTTAAATTCAGTTTAACTCAAGACAGAGTGTCTGTGGCGGCAGCAGAGAAAATTATGCAGAAGGTGTTCGCATATTATCACAGGCAAAGCAAGCTACGGATAAAGCGCTAAGATATTTTTAGAAATGTCTCGATGTAAGCGAGCACTTTCTTTTTTACAATTACTTAATATCTGCGCTACGGTATATGCAGATGTACCTCCGTCGATTAGACAAGATAGCTTTTGATTTTGATAGCGTTATGGTGCATGCATAAATTAGCGAGTAGTGAGCATACTGCACGCACTAAAAATGTAGACAAATATTTCAATTATTTGCAATTATTATGCAAAACTCATTTGTTAATAAGTGAAAAAGAGAAACATAGCCAAATCTGTGAAAGAAAAAATCGATTTTGGCTTAAAACAATTTAGTTTTTAATTTGTTTCAATCGTAGCAATAAGCAGTCTAAACTGATTGTCAGTTTAAGCTAAAACCCAAAAATATTCCCAACTTCTAGCTAGAATGTTATAATTATTAAAAAAATTGTAATATTTCAGTGAATCTTTGTATCTACAGTTATAGCAATTGTAATAAGCGTAAGTTGCGTTTAAAGTCAAACATAAAAATTGGGCTTATGTTTGTTATCCTATCACATTAACTTTATAAAGGAATAAATATGGATATACAATATTTTAAAACATGAGCGATTACTGCCAATAGTAGGGGATATACAGTTCAACCTATTCCTACTCTGTTTTCAACTATACGAGGTCTGTTCAAAAAGTATTCCAAAAAACGCCACAAAAAAATCGAAAATCGAATCGAAACCTCGTTCTTTTTATTATTAGTAGGGTAAAGGATGGGGGCAATAATCAGAACTTTATATTGCTTATTCGCGGAAGGGCTATATCTGGGGCACCTAGTCAACTTCCAAATCTGCCAATTATGATTGGCTATAAAAAAAATTATTACGAAAGCATGTGCTGTAACAATTACGTTGAAGATTTGATCATCATCAATTAAAAATCCAGGATGTGCTAGTTCTGCTCGGATTAGTAATGTAAGGGACGTGCCCACTATGTCTGCTGATGTTCCAAATAAAAAATATAGATCTTTGGTTTGTCGAGAATAATCACTGTTGCGATTAAATGGCTGAATTTATTCGTTAGATTGTAAATCTATTTATAGAGTGTTATTTTTCTTAATCATAGGCTTTACAATTACAGGTTAACGTTAGACTGCAATTCTAAAGGGGTATGCTTATATTAAGGTTTACAAGATTATTCTTATATTTATAGCTTTGAAAGCTATTCGATTTTGACTTTCTCGACTAACTAAACTGAGAAGATGATTGAATTACTTGTTTTTGGAGTTTCAAATTTGATTATCAAATTTATAGATAAAATATATACGTACGAGTATGTAATAGTGGTGCAATTGGGATTTTAAGAAAATTCGTGTTTATTCGAACCATAATGTAAAAGGTAACTACAATTTTCATTTATTAATTTGTTTTTAAACATTTTCACACTGAAAACAAAACTTGGTTAAGGTAAATCAGCGGGACGTGTCGGGTAATTTTATATTGTGAGCGGCTTGCACAATTTTACTTGTATTTGAAACAAGAAACGGAAAACGAGTAATGCGGTCAAAATATGTATGGCAAAATGAAGGCATATACATTTTGTAAAAATTCGTAGTTCATACGAAATGGTTATTGTTAAAAATGAAAATATTATGCTCTTTTAAGGAAAGGGAAGTTTTCTCAAAACGTTTTTGAAAAACATAAGAAATTAATTGACTCAGTAAATTGATTTTTCAGATAATTTGATTATTTTAGTTACAGATTCACAACGTTTACAATTTCATCTCGTAACTCCCAGCTTTTCTTAGAAACTAACGAAATCAATGTCGAATATGTTTTTAGCATTTCACAATTATATGGAAAATATATTTTCTCACATTTCCAGGAAGTGATTGTTACAAAAGAAAACGCCTATCTTTGCATAATATGGTGTGAAAACTAATCGCCTTATTACTCAATCAAATATAAAAGCCCTACTGGAAATTACACAAATTGGCCAGCGAACTAATGGCATGCCGGCCGGCCTAATTAGATTTTCCATTGTAAACCGAACAAGGAAGATTTCTGAGTAGAGTAATTTCGTAACACTGGCTGAATTCTGCAATTTCAAAGGGTTAAGGTGATTTGGTCAGTGAATAAAAAGCTTTGGTCGAACGGCCGATCGATGAATAGATTCATAACAAGATTAACTAGTGACTTTTATGGTTTCCACAAAATTCTGCATTGGGTGCTAAATTTCTTAAAAATTTCATCATCCGTTTACAATAACTTTACATGTGGGGGTTGTTGCAAGCGACTTTCGTTATTTCAGTATGCTCATTGTTCTGTTTTTGTAAATAGGTTGAGAATTAGGTAAATCTTTTTTGCAGGGTCACTGCAATGTCTTTGGTCCCAATCAAAGATAAATCAACTCATATTCGTATTTAATCGAGCCTACTAAAATTTAATAGTCACGATTGTGTAAACATTTAAGAAAACCGACATTCCAGCGGCTAATATTGCGTGAGTAGAGAATGCATCAGCGTAGAATGTTCTCCACAAAGCACTGAACTGATCAAAATTTGCATGAAGCCCACTTAATATTAGCACATTCTTTATTGCCTCCCATAATATTGATCGCTTGAAAACCAAACGAATTGTGGTGATTCAACTTTAAGTTTAATGGGGTGCAATTGGATTCTAATTTGTGGCTTTAAGAAAATGTTCACTTAGTTTTGTGGTGTTAGCTTGACTATTTATTTTTGTTTAGAATTATTGACCTTATTGTGCGAAGAGATAGATATATATGAAATTTATTCTAATTCTGGTTAACTAAACAATGCTTGTAATTGAAATCCATGAGGTTTGTTAACAATAACTAACATTTGTTAACTCTAAATACCCTTTTTTTCCAATGTACTTGTTTTAAGATTAGTATAAATCGTTTTTATTGTACCACAGTTGCTTGAATGAGTAGAATAAATAATGTAGATAATGTGGTCACGTAGAACAAAAAATATAGTAGTTGAGTGGGCAATTCAAACGCAATCTAGAACAAAATTCCTATTTGGAATTATTAAAATTAAAAAAATATAAATAGAGACTGTGAGTTTCTTTGGGAAAATTTTCTTAAAACCAAAAATTTAAAAGTATGCAGTCTAAAGAAGAGATTCTCTTGAAAATTTGTGTAAAAAAATTAATAAGACAAATGCGATTATTAAAAACAAATGAAAAATCTCAAAACTAACTATTTTTCAGGACCTAATTGATAGTATTTAAATAGGCGTTTAAATAACATAAATCGGATAAACTTTAAACGAAAGATAGTACATTTCAACTTTTTTTAAAAGATATAAGTTCTTTAAGTAGCCAAGTAGTTTTGTTATGAAACAATATTTTTCAAATGAGTCAAACTTCTTGAAATAAGATTTATAAAATAAACGGTATGATTATTAAAATAAATAATTAATTATGAATTTTTGTTATGATAATAGATGTAAGCACATAACTACCTACCTACCTACTGTAGCATCAAAAAGTTGCACGTTTTATCCGTAAAGATATCAAGGAATGAGGAAAAACATGAATAAATTTCAGGAATAAATTGGACATTGCGCATCGAAGAAAACCTTTTTCAATGAAATTCATATGTTTTCGAAAAAAAAATTTGAAGAGATATCATTCGCTACGTTTGCAAGATTTGCGGCGTTGCACTTCACTTAGTTAAATGTTTTACTAAATATCATACTTTGAAAAATTTTTAGTTAGTATTGTAAACATTTTTAATTATTGAAATATATCGTGACAATGACTTTTAACTACAAAGAAATCAAAACTAATTTAAAAATACTCATATTTGACGTAAAGATATACCGGCCACTGGGTATGGTTAGCAATAAAATATCTGGCCCGCAATGTGTTAAGGTGTTGGCCATAAAAGAATAATTCTGTAACAGCAATTTATTTATGGAAAGTAATTTTAAAATTACATCCATATATAATTTACTATGAGTCCAAAAATGTCGTTATTATAATTATTAAACATTTTATAATTGTAACTTAGCTACATATTCTATTCTTAGATGTTTTCATAAGTATCATTTCCTGATTTGAGTTTTAATAAACCTATTAAAATAACTAATTATAAAAAACTCGTACTATTTTGTTGTATAAACAAATTTTTGAAAAAAACGAGTACCTAAGCATCGGCTCATAGAATAAACGATTTACTCCAGGCATTTTGAAAAGAATTAAAGCAGCTTAAGAACGTTATTTGGGTTGTGTAACTTGTTTTTCCCTTTGTTTGCTTACTGTTTACAAACGACATTAAATACTTTACGCAACCACGCCGCTTTCCGCGTGACTATAGTAAGAAAAGAATCTTACGTGTTCGACTTATGTGTTTCGGACACTTTTTGGATAATCGCCTAGATGTAAGAACTTTCCTATTCTTTTATAAAAATTTTAATCTATGCCACGGGGGCGTCGAAATTTTAACCTTTGAAAGCAATAAACCTTAACCGCTGATAATAAATTTGTACATTGAATTTGCTTCGCAGAAGTGTTGTGTGTTTCACATAAATTGATACGATCGCAAAGTGATCTGCGGCCGATCTTGAATTCATTAATTGAAGTAAACAAGGAAGAAATTTACTTAACCCATCAATGGCAGTGTCTTGTCACGTAAAGACATTGAGAGAAGTTGTAAAAACCGGACATCATTGACTCGCAAATTGAAAGTGATCGCCAAATCTGTCACCAGAAAAATTTATAAACTTAGGCGGGAGGAAGCAGGAGATCCCCACTCAGAATTATGAAAAATATATTTTATGACTTGAAGCGTGGTGGAAAACATGTGACCTACAGCAGCCGGTAAATAAGTTAAAAGCCACTAACAATTCGGATCCATTTATTGCAACAGCCAGACAGACTCAATGAAACAGCGGCGCGGACACGATTTTAAAGTTATGTAATTGAGGCTCACGAAGAGGTAGAGCACAGGAAAGGTTTACAGGTGAAAAAATACCAATTCTGGTTTTAATCTTTTCGAGTTCAGCAGCTGATGTTATTGAAAATTTATTTTCCTCTGAGCAATTAATTTCATAAAAATTTTATGATATCGTTAATTGATAGATATTATCAATAGTTTTCGTTACGTTCAATGTTTTACTTTAAGTAGTTAAATATAAAAAATGAAGAAAACATTAAAAGAGATTTATAGTAATAAAATAATAGCTATAAAATTATAATCTTAATATATAAAAATTATCTCTTTCTTTCTTTTCTGTATTAATTTTTAAGTAAACTTACATGATTTGATATAAGTTTGAATTTAAACATTTTTATTTTGATTCCTGATGAAAGACTCTGTAATCGTTGAAAGATTAGCTTTATATTTGAAAAAGTTCTATCTATTTTCACAAAAATTATAATAGTGGGAATAGTTAGAATTCTTGAAATAAGCAATAAACTTTTAATGGAATGAATTTTCAGCATGCGTTTGCGACATAATCAACCAGATACAAAGGCGTTATAAGATATAAGGGATAAAGTTTTAATTTGTACCTTTCCAAAATCCTAAAAATGTATAATATTTTTCTAAAGAAATTTTAATATTGACAATAAGTCAATCAATTATAGTTTTTGCGTATTCCATTGACTCTGTCATACTTATGCAATGAGTTTTTTCAGGCAGAAACATAATCCGAAGGCAGCGGCAGTGCAATTGAACCCTTTTTATTTTCGAATTATCTTATGAGATATTTTCTGATCCGCAATAAACCCAAATGGAACGACAAACGCTAAAAGATTAACGTTTTTAATTTTTTTGATGCAATAAAGAAAGTGGTACTACATGTTAGCAAATTTGTTTTTTTTTTGCAGAAAGGGAAGTTTCTCCATGACCGGTTTTGGGACGGTTATTATTAAATGAGTATACCAGATCTATTTTAAGATACCATCGGAAGAATTTCGAAAATATGCGGTTTTAAAAAAATTGTATAACTCAACCTCTTGAGGGACGATTTTTTTTAAAGGTTTAAAGTTTTATTTGATTACAGGTTCACTTATTTTTGATCAAGAACTATTCCGAATGTAAGACAAAATTTAGAAATAAGTAATATATAAAAATAAAATAAATTCACACATTTGCCAATAAAGCGCTATTAGTACAAAAATAAAAAACCTAATTTTACAAATGATGCCATTAAAATGAAGCAGTAATTAAATCTTAATTTTACATAATTGGTAATTTATTTATCAAATATTCACGATAATTTTCCAACAAACGAAAAAGAAATCTTGAAACAATCAGAGGCAATTTTGAAATATTTTTAAAGCAGTGAATTTCAATTAGAATCAAATATTATCCATGCTGCTATACTATAAAGTTTTTGGCTTTATTTTAGTAGATAATCCAGTGTAAATAATCGTAACAGATTATAATATTTTTTTTTCCAGTTTGAATAATTTTAATTTCTAAAAACTAAACGTAGACATACTACTGTGGGCAAAAAGTAGTAAGACTTTTTAATTTAAATTTCACGCGGAAATCCATTCGTCGAAATATTTTTTTTTCTACGTTGGTATGATTGTCAGTGACATCTGTGCCAAATATCACATCAAAATAATCATTAGTGTTTAGTATACGCTTGTCTTTCTGAAGTACAAAAAGTGCATTCGGCGATTTTTACAATGAGTGAAATTATTCAACAAAGAAGTTTCATTAAATTTTGTGTGCGGAATCAAATTTCTGGTGCCGAACCGTTCAGAATGTTGCAAAAGGCTTTCGGTGATAATTGTATGTCGCGAGCAAGTGTTTTTAATTGGTACAAATTATTCAAAGAGGGTCGAAAACGCGTTGACGACGAACCACGTCCAGGGCGGTCATCAACATCAACTGATGATCAACACGTCAATAAAATCAAGGAATTGGTGCTCGAAAATCGACGATTAACAGTCAGAGACCTTACTGGTATCGTTGGAATATCGGAAGGATCAGTGAAAACCATTGTAAAAGATCATTTGGGCCAAAGAAAAGTGAATGCACGATTGGTTCCAAAATCACTCAATTTTCTTGAAAAACAGCGTCGCGTTGACGTCTGTGAAACAATGCTTTCCGACTACCAGGATGTCATGAAACGTATTATAACTGGCGACGAGTCTTGGATCTATGCTTACGACCCGGAAACAGACGATCAATCGGCCGAATATTGTGCCAAAGGTGAGCCGAAGCCGAAAAAACCATGTCAAAGCAAGTCAAAAATCAAGGTCATGTTGACAGTTTTCTTCGATCATCGAGGTGTGGTGCACTCCGAATTCCTTCCGACCGGCCAAACTATCAACAAGGAATACTATTTAAGTGTTATGCGTCGTTTGCGCGAAGCTAATCGTAAAAAGAGGCCAGAATTATGGGCCGACAACTCTTGGTTTTTGCACCACGATAATGCACCGTCGCATACTGCATTGATTCTTCGTGAGTTTTTCGCCAAAAATTCAACCAATATCGTTCCACAACCACCGTATTCACCAGATTTAGCTCCGTGTGACTTCTGGCTGTTCTGCAAACTCAAGCGACCGCTCCGGGGAAACCGTTTTGAGTCAATTGAAGACATTAAACGTGAATCGCTACGCGCATTGAAGGCTATTCCGGAAATTGACTTTTACAACTGTTTCGAGGATTGGAAAAAACGTTGGCATAAGTGTATTGCGGCCGGGGGGGATTACTTAGAGGAGGACTAAATAGATTTGGCAGAATAAATAAAGAATTTTAAAATTATGAACAAAGTCTTACTATTTTTTGCCCACAGTAGTATGTGGCAATATTTCTGAAGAGGTTGTAGTTTTAAGAATTGAAGTAAATCCATTCAAAAACAAATCCGCTTATTAGAATGTAACAAAATTTAAATTTGACATTAATTATTGCATTGTACTAAGCCCAACCTTATAAAGTTACTGAACTAACTACTCCAAAACTCTATTTTGATAAACATTTTGAAACATACGAGTTAATGTTAATAATTAAAAAGTGGAGTAGGGGTTACGCTACGTTTCTTTAAAATGGGCATTTTTTGCTATCTTGAGGGGGATATACATAGTTAGGGGGACAATTTATGATTATTTTCGTCATAAGTGTACGCGGTCAAAAAAGTTTGGAGATCATTGCCCTAGCCCATAGAATTCATGAGGAAAGGCGAAAGGACTAAGAAGAAAATAAATTCAAACTGTTTAGTGACCTTTGATCGAATTTTCAACTTTTCACTCACGCAAACTTTTCCGGAGTGCAAAAGCTCGATAAAAACAAAATTCGACGATCGTGCTTAGAATGCTTCCCATCTAAAACAAAGCGCCCGGTGACCTCTATTTAAATTGATCTTATAAAAGAGATCAAAACAATGTTGTCGACGCCAATGGCACAAATCGTGAAAAAATGGCACGGCTAAGGCTAAGGCTACATTATTGCATATTTTTTAAAGTGCAACCAAGCGACGGCGACAATTTTCCCTGACGGCCAGATCGCGAATAGTTGCGACTCTCGATTCGCGAGGGGAATAAACAAAAGTGCACGCATGCGGGAAACTTGCGGCTCCCTGTTTCGGTACGATTCAAAGTCAACAACAGTCACAAGATTCAACCACACACGGGAGAAAATCCAATTAAAATGGCAACATGAAAGCGAAATCGGCGTATATTACACTTGCGATTCAATACTCGCAAGGTTCCGCTTTTCTTACCTTTAACGTATATCTAAATATTTTTAGTTTATTAGTTTTATTTATTTCTTCGCGAGGAAAAGCTAAATACTTTGGTGGGTGGCCGTTACAAGTGTTGGTCTGGGGAGCTTTCCATGTAAGCGCAATGCAGAGAAAGAGAACGGATTGTCGCTCGCCACCAAAGGTATTTAACCGGCTTCGCGTCAACCGAAGATTTCAGTCTTTCTACTACTGCAGTGCGTAACTTCCTAAGGAAACGGAAACCAAGCGGCGTGAACGTAAAATAACCGCAATAAGTTCTACTCGACGATCCCAGAGAACAACTCAGTGAATGTACACATATTTCGATAAATATACAAAATTTGCCCGATCTTCAGATACACGGACTAAGCGCACTCTTGAGCAGTGCTTCAGTGGCATAAGTAGGGATATCCTACAAGCTGTGATATCTAGATAAATGTGTATATAAAATAACAACGAAAGAAATTTTGTGCTAACCTGAAGATTCTCGAATGGATCAGTAGTTAAGTTGTGCGGGTTCAGCCAATATCGAGTAATATGGTCCTCGATAGCCAAAGGACTATTCGCGGAAAGTCCCCGAAGAGAGTCTAAAGCGATTCATTAACCTATCGATGCTGCTTACCGTCCTGATCGAGCAGCAAATTGTTTCGCAACGAAACGTAACCGACTAAAGTGAAAGTGATCATTTCACCTAGCGAACTTTTCATTGCGAAGATCAGTGTATGAATTTTGACGAAAATTAACCAGAGGTTGTGTCAATAAACTTTTTTTTCACGCGAGCGGCGTGTTCGACTGTTACCTCATTATTAATTGCGACCAGTCAAGCAGCACCCAGTCCCCACAATGTCTGATCAAGCAGCTGCGCCAGTTATTAATCCGAACGCTGTCCGCGAATCGAATGGAAATCAGCCAGCTCACTGTGAGACGTGCGAGTCTTGTGTAGCCGCGCAAAAACTTGCACTACCGCCAAAAACCGTCGAGAGTGAAAGTCAAACCGACGACGAAATCACCGCCAATATGCAGGCAAACGCCGCTGTAGCGGTGGCGGTGGCTGCGGCGACCGCACGCCAGGCCATCGAACCGCAGGCGCCGAATATGAAAAATGAAACCAAACTCGATACGATCGAATGCGAGGCGAACCGAATGGACGTTTTCAGCGAATACCTGATAGAGCCAGAGCAATCGCTGATCGAGATAAAGGAGAAGATCACTGATCATGACCTTCACAACTTGCCACTGGCTGACTCTGAGTCGGAGGAAGATGATCAGTTGAAGCCCTTGATGATCGACAATCACACGACCATCGATCACAAGGAGTTTTTCAATTATAATGCAACCCCGTTCTACCCCCCACAGTTCGCTAAACCCCCAGTGGAGGTTAAGGACTCATACAGCTCCACAGACAGCGAAACTTCAGTGAATTTTGATCGTAGGGTGCCTTCATCACAGCAGACCGGAAACAGTTCAGACACGACCTTCTTCGAAGAGATCACCAAGGATTCCGGATGTTGTGTCTCCTCATCTGCAGATATAAAGGAGATCGACTGCCTCACCCCTGCCGAAACCCCTGACGATCGAATGTGCGAGGAAATTGTGGAGCAAGTGGAATATTATTTCTCAAATGATAGCATCTTGAAGGATGCATTCCTCCTGAAACACGTGAGACGAAATAAAGAAGGCTTTGTCAGCCTGAAGCTAGTATCAAGCTTCAAGCGAGTCCGCCAACTTACTAAAGATTGGAGAGTGGTTGGATACGCTATACGCCAAAAGAGTAGAAAGATTGAACTAAACGATATAGGGACAAAAATTCGCCGGTTAGATCCCCTGCCGTCCTTTGATGAAACGATGCCATCTCGAACAATTGTTGCAACTGACTTACCAGTAAATAAATTAACCATTGAAAAGGTTACGGAAATATTCTCAAAATGTGGCGAAATTGCTCTAGTAAGGATACTTAAGCCCGGAATGGGGATCCCGGTCGATGTACGCCAGTTCATGAATAAATACCCTGAAATGCAGCAAAAAGAATGCGCCCTCGTCGAATTTGTTGAATCTCAGTCAGCGCGAAACGCCAGGAACATAAACGGAAACTTTCAAGTGTTGGAGATGGTAGCTCCAAAGAAAAAGACCGGCAAGAAGACGCAAACAGTAACCAAGATTATTGAGAGCTACAAGTTCCCTGAATCGAACTATGAAAGAAGCCGTGGAGGGGTCGTTGGATCCCCCATGGAAGGTGAGTTTAAGTATAAGATGCGCCGCAGCTCTGAGTACTACGTTAAGCCCGAGCAGCATCAGCAGCTGATGTATCAGCCGCAGAGGTCCCACTCGTGCGTTACGGAACCCAACGCCTTCGGACTCTACTCTCCTCGCCGAATTAGCAACTGTTCAGCAAGTTCAAATGACTTCTCACGAAAGTATTCATCTTGCTCCGAAGGCTACTCGAGTTGCTCAGAGATATCACGCAGAACCTCAGGCTGCTCATCGGATCAGTCTAGAAGAACATCAAACTGTTCCGATATGTGCCCTTGTTCCCGCAGAATGTCCGGGTGCTCCGACATCTACCGCAGGATGTCCCAGTGCTCGGATCACAGAAGGTACTCTAGCGGTGTTGTACCATTCGACAGGAGCTTTTCAAATCCCCAGGACATTCGTCGGACTTCAATGGATTCAAACTATGAACGAAAAATATCCGCAGGTTCTATGGGCGGAGGCATACCAATCCACGACCCTTACAGAAAATTCTCAAACGGATTCGATCCCAATCGAAAATTGTCCAACCCTGACCAATTCTATCACGGACGAAGAATCTCAACTGATTCTGGATTTGATCGGAAACAGTCTTTCAGCTCAGACTATGGAACCTCCCCGCGATCCCGCAGCAACAGCTTCTTAATGTGCCAACACAAGACAGTCGAGAACGTCGTTAGAACGCCCATAGGTCCAGACGGTAGCAAAGGATTTGCTTCAAGAACCCGCAAGCTTGGACAGATCGTGCCTCCTGTTAACTAATTAGTCACTATTTTTGTTAATATTTAACATTTAGAAAACTTTAGCTAGATAAGACGAATCCTCTATTTATTTTATTTAAAGGAATCCTCATATGTATGACGTCATTATATAAAACTCCAAGGACTCCGATAGCTGTAAGAATAGCCTTTAGGACGAAAAATGTGAGCATACGAAAGCATTACGTGATCTGATTTTTAGAAAGCTAACTTGTATTTAAGATGATAAAGATATATTTATGTAAAATTTTTTGTCTTTCTTTAACTATTTTCCTTGGATGCCCTTTTTATTTTTCAGAAAAGGCTGTACAAGTTCGTAGGCGTTCTTCATTAATCGGCCACTTGGTACTTCCTACAGGCTACTTTAAAACTGCCAAAACCACTTGTCATCTGTCGCAAAGGAGGTCACCAGTGCAAATAATCAAAAATGCCCTTGGATTTGAAACAGTTCACGTGACTGACAATGAAATAGGCAGCAAGTAATGATTTCTTGAATTAAAAGGGGTATGTCTTGGCAAGAATAAAATACTGAGTGAATATGAATGCTTGGAATAAAATGAAGGACATGGACATTCATGTTTACCTTCATATTTACTTTTTAATAAAAGAGGTCCAACTTTATTTCGCCTTAGAAGATATTCGGATAGGAAGTGATTTTTTTTCTTAAACGAATCATGGTCAGCTAGTCAAGATTTTAATGATAAATTTGCAAATAAACTTAGGGTAATGAACCTGATTGACCTGGCCATGAAGTGTAAAACCTATGGTAAAGTATTTTGTATATTATTTTTTAATATCCAACAATAAATTCAAGTCTAATTCTATTGTTTTTGAATGTTAACTGAGAATATTCTGAAATAGGTTTGTTGATTAATAAGAGATATTCCCAGCTTCCCTATGAAGTTGCTATGAGTTAGACACTATAGTTAATTAATAAGATGTTAGGTGTAGAGTAATTTGAATTGTTGGAATTAGAAAGCTTATGTTAAGAGTGTAATGCCATTAAACCATAATTTAATTATATTATTGTCAACAGTAGCATTTCCACAAATTCAAGATCATCTCTCTTTCATTCTCATCACTTTTTTCTTGGATGAATTTGTTAAAACTAAAATTTTTTTTTTTAATTTACCTTTATACGACATACGTGTTATATCTGGTTTTGTTTTTCTTGAATATGAATTTCTTGACTTATGTAATTTGAAAGTGAAATAATTTCCTAAACTTATAATGATTATTTTGAAATTGGAGGATTTAACTATTTTGTTGATAAAAATTGTTTTTATATTTATTTATAATAAAAATTTCCTTCCATCTCCTTTAAGAATTTTTATTTAATAAAAATCTTTCAGGTTGCAATTTAATTTGGTACCCCTACAAGGAAACTCTCCGAGGTTATGAAAAATAACTATTGCCTAGATTTTAAAAGGTGGACAGCTCAGAATAGTTACCTCTTTTCCATCTATTTAATTTAGTTGGGTCTAAGCCTTATATTAATTTTCACTTTTAAAAAAATTCCTCATTGAATGAAGACTTTAACGCGTTTTAATTCTTTGAGTTAATTAAAATTAATAATTTCAATTGAGGAATACCTTAAAATTGTGGTAGTTAATTTATTTGTCAAAAACCTTTAATAAAATAATGAAATTATTGGACAATGTTTCTATTAGAAAGATAATAAAAATATCCACATTAGTCGATAGTTGACCAAATCCGTTTTAACAAAAGAGTGACCAATGCAAATTAACGGAGTAAAAGGTGAAGATTTCTTTCAATGAGTACCAATGTTGCTTGAATTAATTTAGCTATTTTAATTAGTGACATTATTCAACGCATTTTCATTATAATTTAAATAAAACTCGCTTTATACAAAGAGTTGTAATTATGCAACTATCGCCTTCATTGTAAGAAAATTGCAAATTGTTCGAAAGCTTCAATTTCTTTCGGAAAATCTGAGATGAAGATTTCAATTTTATGGGGCTGGTCGTAGCTAAGCACGGATATGAAATTTATGGAGACCGAAGCTTTCACAAGCTCTTGTTAATGGAGGGCTGCACAAAGTGAAATACGTAAGAAATTGTAAAGTTTTCAAAATTTTCTTTTATAATGTTAGCAATTTATGTTTTCTTTTAACCAGTTAACCGTGGAATTTAGTTTTAAAAACCCCCCACAGTGTGCGGAATTAAAATTAATCAATAATGTGTATACACGTCGAACGCAGGACCCTATTATAAATTTAATGAAAAATTAGAAAGAACTTTTATTTAATAAAAAAAAGAAAACACATACAGAAATTAAATAATATTAAGAACTTCAGTTCAGCAGTTCTATTGGTAATATAAAGGAAACATCCTCCCAAATAATATTCTTATTGGATTTTATTAAAATTTTAAGTTTTTATAGTCAGTGGTACTTTTATTTTTTTCACGACGAGTATACACGTCGAATGCATAGCCTTTTAGATTTAGTTGTAGATTGAAACTATTTCTATTTACTAATCATAAAACTGGACAGTACCAGCAGCGATAATGAGAGAATTTTCTTTGGAACAGATCATATACTAATTTACTTACAATTACTTGAGACATGTAGATAAATTTGGAAAAATTTTATTTTCCCTTTATTGTTATTGTTATATTTTCCTATTCTACATTTTTATCACCTATCCTCTTATTCAACAGTCAAGGGTCTCTCTTATTGAAATGACGATTGAGATGAAATGAATACATTCTATTATTATTAGCTCAAGACATACGACCAGGCCCACTTAATATTATTACCCGAAGAATTCCAAAATATGATCCTACTGAAAGATTATGAGGAGATCTCAAAAAACACAAAATTGCTAAAATAAATACAGGAGGAAAGAAAAAGTACCTCCAGAGGAAATGTACGAGTAGAGTATGTGCTGCATCAAAAAATAAAAGTTTTACCAGTTTCATATGCAACTTTTGCAGTATTACATTGCATAAAGATTCACATTTTGAGCGGTACCACTCATTACAAAAATATTGAATACCTAATTTTTGGAGTTTTCATTTTAGTACCAATAAATAATGTTAAGAAGGAATTTTTAGTCATAATATTTTTTATTTTCATGAAAATTTATACTTCGTGCTATTTCGAATAGTGTAAATATACATAAAATAAATATTTGAAATAACTAAAAACTCTTAAACTAGGAACTGTGAAGAGCATTTAAATTTCATCAAAAAATATTAATAAACACAAAAGTTATAACAGAATATGTAGTCCACTTCCTATTACTGCAAATTTACGAAATAATGTCGGACATTAATGAAAATTCTGTCATGTAAGCCCGTGTGGTTAAGTGTTAAGAAATCTAAGTCAGTACATGTAAATATGTATAAGTCTTTTATTTACTGCGTTTGTTTTCCCATTAAAAAATATTTATTTTTATTGGCAAATAATGATTCTTTTCTTTTAAGAATTTGTGTTTTGAGAATTATCATTACGTGGAATGATTCTTATATTTTCAAATAAAATTCTAGTTTATCTACACGTACCTAGTCGCACTTACGCACATTTTCAGGTTTCGTTTTGATTATTGCTTCATTTTTATAGTAAAATGAAATAAATTCCTTAGATTGTTTACTTTTTAAGTACAATTGAATTTCAATTTTAATCTTTAGCGGCCGAAAGACCCTTCCCGGAAACATATCACTTATGCTATAGAAAACGAAAAGCCCTAAAATGGGAATACGTCTAGAATTTAATTTAATTTAATTTATTTAACATTGCTGTGATTTATTTAAAATAAAAAATTTAAATCTATAATTTAAGTCTTCATTCTTATAAACATTTTAAAATTTCACCTAATTTTCCATCGTCTTATGGGCGAGTATGATAAAAAAAAGCGCTCGGCCGTTAAAGGTTAACGAGTCAACCCATTCCTCGAACCAATATAGAGAATTAAATAATATCATTAGAAGATCTTATCATACAGTCAAAATTTAGCCCTTTCTAACTGCTTTTTATTTCCAAATTGAAGTTAGGCATTAAAGGTGTAAAATGCAACTCATTAAAGGATGCCAAAACTGGCCATTTTGAAGTGGTTAGATCGAATAAAATTAAAAAACGCCAATATTTATATATTTATAATTCTATCAAAGCAAAATATTTAGGTACATACAATGCTTGTCGTTTTTAAAAGAATGTTTGTCTATAAACTCTCATCCATCCAGAATAAATACAAATATTTTTATTTCGAATTCATGATCCATGCAAAGATGAACAAACAATAATAGAACAAGACTATGATAATCTTAGCATTGGTTTTTATTCTTGTTTCTTTGATCTTGGTTTTGGACTTGCACTAATAGACTTAGTCTTTGTCTTCGCCTTAGTCTCGTTTGCAAGACTCTGGCAGTCCTTGATCTTGGAATTTTGCTACCGTGAGAAAAATACCATTACAAGAACGAAATGAAGACCAAGACTACAAGACAGCTAAACTGATTCTGCTCATCACTAAATCCACGGTTGATTTTGCAAGGTCCACGACCAAAATGTGTTTATGGATTATTCGAAAGATGTACTCTCTAGAACTTATAGGGCTCAATACAATCTAGGACGATATACAAAAAGCCATAGCCATAAATTCATATTTAAAAACATTCGTAATGTCTTCAGTATTTATTTAATATACGTGAATACATTTGCTAATCTCATTTAACCCATTACAGATCATTTCCCAGTGATAAAGCATTATTAATATACTTCAGTTAGGATTTTAATACACTCTTATGCGTGATTAACTATTAATTGCTAACTATTTGTGTACGCATATTTCAGATCATCAACTCCGATGTTCAATAAATTCTATTTCATTGACTCCAATTTGGCTAATCGTTCGCCCAAAACACACATATGAAAAATTGAAAACTACCGCTGATGAAATTTAAAAGCAGCAAACACGGTTTATGGTCTTTAATATCTGTCATCTGGAAAAACGTTGTGAATGTTTCCATTTCGATTCGTTGCTAACAACGCATTTAAAAATATTTGACCCTAAAAATCCGCGAACGGAAATAGACTGCTGCAATAAATCAGTGCGGACAGAGTCTTCCCATTTCATCACATTATGTCGCAATTAAAATTTTAATAAATCAAAGCAAATATTTGAGTCATAATTTCATTAATTGAATGCCTTTTTAATCTTCAGAGAGGGGATCGCATCTACTGCAAGGCGCTCGAGCCTGCGACATCTTTTAGATTTTCTTCTGCTCTAATTTGGGTCATACGTGCAATGCAGCAGACGCAGGAAGATCGGGACCGGGACCGGGATCGAGATCGGGATGTTGCAGCTGGAGGGAGCATATGTTTGTTTTTTGAGCGATTTTCAAATAAGAAAAAAGTAGGCGGCGCAAAGTGGAAAATATCGCCAAGAAACGTGAAGAAGGCGTCGCTCGTAAAGCACCATAAATTACAACCAATTATCAAATTAGAAACTACAAAGCGTGTTTAACATGTCTTTGGGCCAACCGCGGCTGACTCGGCGCAAAAGAGGAAATTAGCCGCATAAATTTAATCGCTTGTGGGAAGAAAAATTAAATTTTGCTTTTCGAAAATTACTGTGGAGAGTGAACTGAAATAAATATTTTTTAGACCAACGAGTGAATTATTATAAATAATTAGATTTAAAGAGGTCACTGATCTGATCAAGACCCACAGAAAAAGATAAATTGTATGTATGCATTCTTCTCGAATAAAATAATAACCGTTTTTGTAAATTTTAAGAAGAGAAGAATATTTGAAATAATACGCCTTAAAAAAGATTTTTATATGATTGCATTTTATATTTTAATGTTTTCGCCTAAGATTTGCCAACATATTGCACATTTAGATATTTAAAATGTAGGTTTCCGAGATTGGAAAACTTACTCTCTTCAGGGAATATTTTTATTGAGTTCAAAAAAATATCTCATTCTTTCAGAAAACATTTAAATCTTGTCCGATATTAAATTAGTCACAAATGAGACATTGTTTATAGAGACCATAAAACATGTGCAGTTTTCAGTATACTTTTTGAATTATTAAAGGTTTATTAATGTGAAATGTTTCCTTTTAATAGAAAAATAGTTTTTTTTTCTAAGCATTATAACTCAAGTAACTCAAGTAAAATAATAATCACTAGCATAGTAAATAAATCAACATTTAATGCTCTGTTGATCAGGCTTTGAACACTAATTATACTAGTTAGTTAGTCAATTATAAGGTATAGTATGTAAAATCTCCTGCTGGATTATTTATGGATCTATATTCACCCACAAAAGTTTACATTACGCATTTATTGCAAAGTTCAGAGTAATTCTTGATTGTATAAATGCTTCTAAGGATGGTTGGAAAACATTTGTTTTTATACGTCTCGCAAAAAACTCTATTTACAATTTTATTTTCCTGCATATAATGCAACTCAAAAGGCTAAATTGCAATTTTAAATATATGTATACGAGTATATTGAAAATAGTTTTATGGTTTTTAAGAATGCGAACTCGTCTTCAAAAAACGCGGAAATTATTGTAATTTTTAAACTTTAATGTTATTTATAAACTTTATCTCCATTTCTCCCGGGGTAAATATTGCCTACGACATAATAAACATCCTTTGGTGATTAGTACATAGATGTTCGGGTCTTTTTTTCAATTATATTTAGAGTGCTTACTAATTGATTATTAACCTGTAACTTGTTTGCGGAGCTATTCTAAGATATTTTAAGGATTAAGCTATAATTTAATTCTAGAAACCTTGCACTTACTTTTCTATCTACGAGTACATTTCGCTTGCACACCATACTTTGGGTTACAAATATCAAGATTCTTCTTTTTATAAGTATTTCTTTATTATAATAATAATTTTTCCTTGAAATCGGTGCATCCAATTCAGTGTAAATGAAAGCGTTTGTAAGCGTTTTTCCTAAAGTAGGTATCATCTACCATTTCTAAGGGTCGACAGCTCGGTGGGACTGCATGCAAAGAAAAAAGGGACCGTCTCATGGGTTTAATTTTTGAGTCTGAAGATCTCATAAATTAATTAGGGCAGCATTAAGTGTTGTTTGTTGTGGCTTCCGACAAGAATTAGTGGCTCTTAACGTGGATTTATCGTGCGGAATGCTAGAATTAAATTTATCGCTGCTCCCTGTCCTCTAGAATGACTTACAGGTGTTAGAATACTCGTTAATTGGTGTTGTGCTGCGGTTTAAGAGTGGCGGGTGCAGTTTCGTTTAGCGCATTAAGCAGGGTCACTATCCTGCTGATTATGTTTCTTATCAATTAGAGGAATTTTGGCGCCAGGGGTAGAGGAAGTCTAAGCGCCGCTGACATTCCGTCTGCATTTTTACATATTTTCCGGTGTAAGGTCTTTCCGCAGTTATTTTCGTTAATTATCCTTTTCGCAGGGAAACTTCTCGGCGCCATCACTTAGAATAAATAGTAACGATTTGTTGTTAAAGCCGTTGCTGCAGTTAAAAATTTTAAACTTTATCATGTACTTTGAAATGTTACACTCATTAGTAAGATGTACCTTTTTAAGATTAGATATAGTAGAATTCTGAATCTATTTAAAAAGCAAATGCTTTTGAGGATAAGGAATTAATAATAAAATATTGTGATGTTGCGCGAGTACACGTTAATTGGACACAATCTTGCATATCGTGTAAATTGTCCAAGCGTGCTGTTCTTCTCCGCTGCTGTCAGAATGGGAATGATGAAGCCGTCCTCTAGGCCTCTGTTTGAATTATGAAATCATATCTTTAGTTCCTCTCAAGCAAATAATTTGGCTGTGTGCCAGCGAAGATATTCCATCAATTTCACTTAATTAGTGTAAATTAGAAGCTTAGCGGGAATTATAATGTCACACTTAGTTAATCTGCTGTGATTCTGATATTTCAGTGACACTGTAATCTGCGTAATTGCTAAAAATGAATTAAAGTAAATTGATGGACATATTTTAAATAAAAAGAATTTTACTCATTTATTAGATGGGGTAACAAGATGAAAATGAAACGTTACACAATAGCATTAAGGTAATTTATTTTATATCCATATTTAATTTTTTACAGTAAATTTTAATTCAATATTAATAAAGTTAAAACTTCTTACACTGAGAGAACAACTTTAATAACTTTACCTATTTTATATAGTTATAGTTGCTACTTACTAAAAAAAACTAATAAATAGTAAAATCAGTTTACGTTTCACTTGAATGTAAAGAAAAATTACTAAAACTTACTATTTTTATAAGCTCAGCTATTTAGAGGACAAGCATAAGAACGATTTTGGCATCGTAGGCCGGCATATTCGTAAAAATGAATTAACCATTTGAGTAAAAACATAAATTAATATTAAACTGCTGCAATAAAAATGTTGGTGTATGTAGCTAAGTGCGAAAAGAAATATAAATGAAATATAAAATGTAAATATAAAAAATATAAATATGATTTTCAGTTAAAACGAAATGCAAATGGTTCGAATGTTTTACATGCTTCAAAATGTCTCTTACGAAAAGGTAAAGGTATACTTACTGTAAGACTGCAGTAACTTAATAGAAGCTGCACCAGCTTCAAATTTCAGGTTTTTAAATGCATAGTCTTAAGTCTAGGAAAACATGCCCTATTGATTGAGTCGAACCATCTGAGCCCCAATTACCATGTGGGTATCGCGATAAATAAAAAGTGGGGAAATACAATACGTTTTCAGCCGCGACTAGCCGCATTCTCCGAAGGCAATTAATTTGAGCAATTACTCAACCTTGTCATCTGCCTTTTTGCCCTGTTTGGAAGGAAAGTTGTCCCTTCGCGCGTTCGAATGGGGATTTTTCCTCGAAATCAGACTCCCAGCTATTTTCATCATCATCCGGTCTCTTTTCGAGCACAAATTAATGAGATACCAGGAGCAGCGATTTTCGAGGCGTAAGTGACTAAAGGGATGACAGCACGTCTTAGCGTCTTCTCAATTCACTTAAAATGAGATGGGCGCACTTGCGCAGGGCGTTCGACAGCGCAGAGCACCCAAAGTGATACTAATTAGGATTAGTTAACCGCGGTTCAATGCAGCCCCCCTTCGCGTTGAGCCCGCCGCACATTGCTGAATTAAATGTGATAATTGCGATGGCAGATTTATTGCGGTGGTAAGCAGCATATGTTTTAATTAATTTCCAAGAACATTGTGGCTCTCATGTGAATGACGGCTGTTTGGAGCCTTTTAGCAGATACTGAAGGGTTGTCCGTGTTTACAACTAAAAAGTATGGTCGACGACTCCTTAGTTGATCGTAAACGCTGCGTTGACATGACAAACTCACCTGTTTGATTTAATTTAAAATTTCAGCACCTTAGGCCTAAATACATACATTCCGTATGTATGGATCATAAACACATTATTTGAGTTACAGTTCGAAATATAAAACCCTATAAAAATTATAAATTAGAAATAAACACTATAGTCTTTTTCTTAAAACGACCATTAGCAATAAATGAATAGGTAACGATGTTTGATGCAAACGCAGTCGTTTTAGGCGCTTTCGAAAGATCGCACCAATTCAAAGCCAGCAGACCGAAAAGTGTCAGGATAATTAATACGGTCCCATTATAAATCATCACGTTTCAGTGTTCGTCTCATATGGCCATAAATCAGGCCGGGCGAGCTCCAACACTTTCTAATTATAAAAGGAGATGGATCATTCGCTCGTATTGGAACGTCATAAGTGTCAAATTATTACAAGGATGCGCCGGCACCTTCGGGGAGCGCACTCTTTGAGTTTAGCGCATCGTACGCTGATCGAGTGCATTTCCCCGCCCCTGACAATTTAACACTTGTGGGAATAAAACTCGGAATGCCTGTGGCGCCCAAAGGCGAATTTCGCTTTCATGGCCCATTTAGATTCCTTTTCCAAGAGAAGGCGGCGTGTGACTCTTTATTTAATTAGTACATGCTTACATGAGTTTGACTGTTTCAGTATTTCATAGTCTTACTATATTTAAATGCAAAATATGCTAGCTATGACTCTCTACCTTTAGATTAGTAGCTCATACAAGCACTATAAATTTACTTTAGTTCAACAATTTAATTATAATAGAATAAAAGTTATAGTATAGTACAGTCCTATACCTAACATGTTTCGATCTTTATCCAGATCATTTTTAAAAGAAACCACGATTATTGTTCATTAAGTCATACTATATTAATATACATATATGGGAATCAGGAGAAATGTACTGTATGGCATAATCGTACATATGAAAATTTTTAAGAGAGCTACTTTGTCTAGATCAAATATTAAGTTTGTATTGATTGCTCCGTTCGTTATATATTAAAGGATAATATCCAAACCTATATTAATCATTTTATACGGTGCGTCCCTTTCCCCTTTTTTAAGCAGCAAATCCTTTTGCCCCAAAATGGAATTTGTAGCTGTAGTCTACCGAAGTGAATGGAGTTTAAGGAAAATGATGAATTTTTTCATCTCAGAAGCCAAGCCGAACTCACCTGCGTACGCTTTATGGCTATTGCTTAGTAAACTATGCAATATGGAGTTTTTTGCTATATAATTATTTATATATTTCATAATTATAGTTTGTTCTCCTGTAAAGTTCATGCAACGCTATATAGGCAATTTTACAACTCCGATTTAAAAAAAAATGTTGCGCAAAAACACCGTTTGTATTTAGATTTAATGTGATACACAACACTAATTTTTTAAACTACGAGTACATAATTCAATAAATTTTGGAATGATTTTTAAAAACTTAGGATAGGTTAGGTTAGGTTTGTTGGTATGGTTGCCTAGAGAAGCGCACTTAGCCCATTTTTTGGTCCATTGTGTTACCACGTAGCGCAGGAGACCATTGTTATGTGTGGGATTTGAACCTACAGCCTCTGGGATGGTAGACCAGAGCGCTAACGACTAAAATACCAGAGATGTCAATGTTCAGCTTCTATACTTGTACCAAAAATGTATTTTCTCTACAATAAATCGATCTAATTTTTCCCATCAGCAAAATCTCCTTCCTTTGTGAAGTTTTTCTATGTTTAATACATTTATGAAATTAAAAGTTTATTTTAAAATATTTTTATAAGTAGTTATTTTCAATCGAATCAAATAGAAAAGATATTAACCCGACACTCTTAGAAAAACATTCACCCTTTGAAGCACTCTCGATTTCTTTGCGTTTTGTCTATTTATGGTAATTTCTAGTCAACGTAATAAGATCGAGTTTTTTGTTGTTCTTTTTATATTGTAATGATAAAAGAACGTGTTAAAATAGCTTAGGAGGCATATATTTGTATTATATGTATAAGTTTTAAAACTATATATTATAGAAAAATAATTTTTTCGATAAAGTTCATTACTGATGAAGTTTCCTAATATAATCATTTGAAATTTGATATGACATGGTATTTGGGATCGCTGATTACGATTCCGACTTCAGATTTATGGAATTCAAAATGGCGCATTAAATATGGCAGCCCCTAATATGTAAAACTGGCAACATTTTGCTGAAAGTGGGTATTCGGGGGTTTTTGGAGTCGTTGATTATAATTCCCACTTCAGATTTATAGCAATTTTATTCGCTATTAGAAAAGCCCTGTATCCAATTTTTCGAAATTTCGCCCGTCGTTTTGATTTTTATTTTCTGACAGAGGAATCGAATTCAACGACCTCAAAGCCTCATGTATACGAAAATTAGTTAAATATAAAAATGTATGGGTTAAGCGGTTTGCAGAGAGAAGAAAAGGGTTCTCCTTTTTGAATTTATTATTTCGCATTGTGTGTGCAAGGGAAAGAAACCTTTTTTAAGGTTTTGTACCATCTTAAGCTTGTATTAAGCGAATAAATAAATAAATAAATAAATATATGAGGCCTTAACAATTTCTTCACGTCTGTGTTTTCTAACTTTTACAATTAACAACAATTTTTGATAAAGAAAACTGAACCACCTGATTTAGGAATTGTAAAGTGAAGCATACTTAGTTCATAAATCATAACGACTCTCAATATTCGAACAGTATAGGCATTTTTACCATTTAACACAGCATTGTAAGACATTCAACTGTTTTCTTGACGCTCTCTAGACGTGCCTCATTTTCCTTTGTGCTGCCATAAATTTCGCAATAAATTGCCTACGTTTTCTAATTGATTAATTAATTAAATCGTCTATTTTTGATATTGGCGAAGCGGAATAGCGATAAAAGTGGATGTCTTGTAATTAGCACCGAAATCACGCGTAATTAACATGCTGTTCAGCCAGTCTTACTTTCAGATTCTTAAAGTTGAAACAAACTAAGAGGCCCCATAAGTCTATCAAGTCGGCCAATGCATTGAACGAAACCACCTCGCCGCGCTTAGAAAATTGCCCAACTGCAAGACAAATCGTTTGTTTGTTAATTGTGCTTTAATAAAAAGTAATTCGTAACAATTGTCGGCTTGTATTTATCTCGCTAATTGCTCTAATGAGCTTCATGTAAATCTTCACCTTCAACAGCACCGAACGACGCTGCAAATGTTTGAGTGCGGCAAGCTCAGCCCACTTTGTAAGCCATTTTCACGCTCGGACTGCGCGATCCCGCCCAGTTAATTAAGGCCGCAGCCAATGTTCAGCGAGACGCGATCAGCATAATCCGCCTCTAAACCAATGACGAGGCTAACATAAGTGAGATCGACAGAAGACGCTGTTCGAGACCGGCCCGCGACAGTCTAAGGCGATTAGTTCCTTTGGATTGCTCGGGAGCAATCGATCGTGCGGAGATCCTAATTTTGCGATCATTTTCGGTTTACGGAAATACAACTTTTGTTCTATATGTTGGAGGCTAATTAAACCATGGATGCCCAAACTTTAAAACGATTGCCGAATAGTTTCTCGATTGAAAATATTTTATCGAAACCCGCTCCGAAAACCCATTTGTTTGAAAACTCGACTTCAGGTGTTTTGTCTAATGGTGACAATGTGCAAATTGCCTATAATCAGTCTAATGAATCAATGAGCGGTGCTGTGGATGTCCGTGAAAATCAAATTGTGCCTGATTCTAGTTATGCTGACGATCAATTGGATAGATGCAGTGAAGCGGCCTCTGAGGAGAGCAGTAGTAAGTGGGAATCACAAAATTAATATTTGAAAACTTTGGTGCATTTCCTTCATTTTCATAGGAGCCACATTTCGGATAGCAGGAAGATATATATCTTCATATATAATTTTCTGATCATACTATAGAATATTCAATATTATCAAATATTTATATAGTAGTCCGCTTTTACATTTACGTGTACAGCTTAAGTAATATTTGTAATTATTTTCATCAATTTCACACTTGACCAATTTCTTTGGCTTAATTTTGAAGCATTTTCAATTTCAATCATATTTTTGTAATTTTCCAATGTAGTGTCTGTGTTATAAATCCTGGAGTACACACAACAATAGCTGTATTTTGTTATGATTTGATCTGGATCATATTTCACAGATAATTTTGCATTAATTTGAAATTTGCGAAAAACTACTTCTAGCAAAATTTCTTAATTTTATGAAAAGAGTATCAAATTACTTTGACTTATGCCCACTTTGCATCAAAAAATTAATTCAATCATTTTTACATTTTATATTTGAAGTTTGGATGGGTGAAAATTAGACAGCTATTGATAAAGATCACCACATCATATTTTAAATTTTGAAACAACGTTAGAGATTAACATTTTTGTAAAATCTACAGATATTGCTAAAAATGTTATTTTCTGAAAACTGATGGATAATCGATTTGATTTTTTCTTTTGTATAATAACAAAAACACTCCTTTTTATCGAAATATCCGTCATTATAGTAAGGATTTCTAAAACATGTTCCTCATACCGAATATCGATATTACAGCATAAAGGAATTATATCAGCTTTACATCTTTTATTTTATAAATACTGCCGACCAAACAAACGTAGTTTAGAGAAAAACACATTCAAAGCACCGTTTATATTTAAATAGTAAAATTTCACAAAGGATTAAACATTTTGCAATAAATTTCTACCTATGTACATACATACATATATAAGAAACCAAAAGTTGAGTTTTTAAATGTTTAAAACTCGACTGGTTTTCATCAAATTTATATAAAATCAATACACCAATTAGAAAACTCAAGGTATGAAACTTGTAGATTGCTCGATATGTTACAACTTATTAGTTAGTAACGCTTTTATTTTTAAAACATTATTTAGAATTACTAAAAGTACAATTTAAAAAAGGATTATCTTTTAGAACAATTGGCTATACTCGTAGTTATATTTAAAGGTTAACAACGCGTTGAGAAATATTAGTAAATTTCGCTTGATTCGATCAAAATATGGTGTAAAATGCGTCGTTAGTTTATATACTTTACCTACATGCATACGTACCTAATTATTGAAAAATGTGAAATTTAATTCTTCTAAAAATGTTATTAGTAATGAGACAATACTTTTTAATGAAAAAGGTGTATTTATAAACAATATACAAACATTGAATATGATATTAGATTTCATTTTTTGCTGGTACTATTGAGTTAAACTCTCCAGTTCGAATAGATCGTTCGATTGATTCGACTTGATTATAAAATTGAATATATAAAATTTTTGCGAAAATTTACTATACTTTTCTAATTAAGTATGGATAGCTATGGTAAAATTCAGATATTATGAGTTTTTTGGAGCATCATGTACAAGTAAGCGACAAATTTTATTTGCATATTCGTCATTCTCGATCTCAAATGAACATTTCCACGAAATTGGTGAAATTTGTTCCCCAAAATCTTACACAATTTACATTAGTTACATTATGCGTATAAAAAATATCCTCAATATGATTTCTTTGTCAGCAACACGTCAGTTTGTAAAGAATCCGAAACTACAAAGTACTGAGGAGCTGGGTGTCGATTAATCTCTTCGACGCTAATTATCCCTAAAAATACAGAGAACGAACAAAAGGCGGACTCTGTTTTTGGTCTTTCGGGTGTCGTCGTCGAGTCAATCATCAGTCAGAATGGCACCACGAAACGGACACTGTAGACAGAAGACACTGGCCGCGCACGGTGCCAGAATTTTATTTAGGGACATTCAACGGCGGCCAATAAGAGCGGAGCAGAACAATGCAAAAGAACGAAACTCAAAAAATTTCACGAGCAGGCTATGCTAATTGTCTTCAATTAATTGACAAGGCGAAACTATTCTCATTAATCCGAGAAAACCCTCGGTAATTAGTCAATCAAGTATTTATTTCTGGGCTAACTCTCCTCACCATTCGAATGCAATCAATCACGTCCAGGGGAGAATGAAATAAACATATTAAATGCAATTCTTTAAACGTTTAAATTATGTGGTTTCTTTTTCTTTTAAATTGAGATTTATATTTCAGAGGAACAGGGTACTGCGGTCAAATAAACTAGTGATACTGAGTTGAATTTCTACGATAATTTACATAGATATTTTTAGAAAGCTCAGCAGTTTCTTTTAAGCATAGTCCCCATGTTGAAAGTATGATTATATTTCAAATCCCCTGAAGAAACGTTGATTAATGCAAAAGTAGCCTACAAAAGTTGTAAAAGATTTAAAATTACCAATAATCGGATTTTGCATTTATTTTATGTGACTCTATTTCATTCTTTAGACGAATTGATTAAAGAAAGGTAACAAGAGGATGTTTTAAGAAAATAAAGTGTCGCATTTTATGGTTTCTACCTTCTCTTCTAGTTCGTTGTCTAAAAAGTATACTTTTCGGTGGTTGGTGAACCGGAACTGACTTTGTCGTTTCCAAGAAATTTATATTGCTAAAATTGTTTTAGGTTTTCTTAATGAAATAAGACAAATTTACTCTTTTCGAGTGTAAGGCAATAAGAATTCAGATTATTCTGCACGTTTTATAAAATCGTATATCGTTTTCGTTAATTTTATCTTATTTGAATTCGAGTTTTTATAAGGTGTATGTAGATTATGCGCTTAATTTTATATGCGTACCTTGTTCTTATTTAGCAAATAAACTCCTGTAATTTATAAGTTAATTTATATTTTAATATTTGGTATTGCATCAAAAATAATATTCACATTTAAGGGATGTTATTATAACTAGACTTACATCTAAAACCTTGTTTGAGTCTGCCTGCTCTTCTGAACGAAAATAACATCAAAGTGAAAACTTTCAGGTCAAGCGGCATTTGAAAAGAGCAATTCCAGAGCTGAAAAGCATGTAGGATTCGTCAAAAGAATGCCGCTAATTGTTTCCTAATTGCCCATGGGACACTTAATTATCCTCCAACGAAAGCAACAGCAAATCTTGCTGCTTGTTATGAATATGTTTAAAAAAATGAACTGAAATGACAACGGTGTAGGATCCAACATAGATTCTCGCGGTGAAAGCACCGCGTCGCAAATGAGCTGGCAGGAGATCTTTAAGACGCAAACGAAGCAATGTGATAAGTAGTCTTTTCGTGTCAGATCCTACAAACGAGGCGGCAAACACAATTTTTTCGTACATAATTAACAGAAAAAAATATTTGGCAAACGATTCGATGAAATTATTGATGTAGGGAGATATACAAAATGTGGCGAGAGCTCTTTGTATCTCAGGCTGTTTCGAGCTAATTGAAAGATTTATCTCGATTTGCTAGGATTAATAGAAACTTTTTTCTTTTGATTGCAGATACAAGTGACGATCGCAAGAAACGGCCACGCACCGCTTTCTCGGCCGCACAGATAAAAGCACTCGAAGGAGAATTCGAACGCGGGAAATATTTGTCGGTGGCAAAACGGACAGCGCTAGCTAAGCAATTGCACTTGACGGAAACGCAGGTTCGTAGCATTGTAGATCCGTTTCTTAGAACTTTAGGGGAATTTTAAGGTAATTAACTCTTCCTTTATTTCCAATTAAATCTTAGATCTCATAAAAACTTTCTCTACTTTTTGAGATGGTAGAATGAAAAAAATATTTGAATTACCCACAAAATTTAAAGGTGGCTGTATTATAATTTCAAGTGATATCGTATTCGAAATGGATTTAATATGAAAATAAATTGCCTAAATGCTTTTCTTAAATTTTTAGTTTTACATTCTCTAGACACAACACTATTTCATAATTACCTATAATAAAAATGATTACTTTTTTATTTTTTATACTAAAGTTATTAATACTTTTTAAAAACTGATATTTCAAGCAATAATAATATGCATAATATTTACCGCCGTCGCTTGTATGAAAAGTAATATACCTAAAACATATGTAATTTAGGAAAACGTCAATCTAATCCTTTTTGAAAAAAGTATAATTTCAAACAGAAAAAAAATCAAATTGTATGCGTAGTAGGCATACTATGGTATGGTATAGTATACTTGTATACCTACAAAGAGTAATTTTATTGAGATGCATCCATTTATGGTTTGTGGTACCAATTTTCATCCGAAACAAAAATAAGAAAAAGTTGATTTTTAATTATTATAAAATTAAAACTTTATGGTACCCTACTCAAATGAAATCCGTAATTCTTGTAATGGAACTTCAAAGTATGTCTTTATTTCGTAGGCCAAAGCGGTAAGTCAATGTCAATGTCCAGCATTTATGTTTACCATATAAAAGTTATTATAAGAACTACTTCAACATATAATTGTAATCTTTATTTCATGTACTGAATTTAAATCGTTTGCTTAAAATACACTATGTATAATGTACTTACCCTTAAACGCATTCCTTTTTGTTTCAGATAAAAATATGGTTTCAAAATCGTCGAACAAAGTGGAAAAGGAAATATACAGCCGATGTCGAAACATTAGCTTCCCATTATTACGCACAACTAGGAATGGGAGGGTTGGCCAGACCAATGGTAGTTGGTGATCGACTCTGGTTGTTTAGTCAGACACCAACTGGACCAGCACCAATACAATCCATTATGTTAAACGGAACGCCAAACATGGGCGTTCCTCCTGTGAACCCGTCCATTCGATCATACCCGGTGGTGTCTACTGCTATGAATCATGGTGCGATCATTGAAGGTGCTAGAAATGCAATCCTCTCTAGGGGTCAACCATTGAACTTTGGAATACCATACAGCACTGCTATAACAAATAAAAACTTCTCCCCATTACCTGTAAGCTACGGTCCAAGAACACCTTCGATGACTCGCCCTTTTGAGCCTGTGATACCTCCAAAGTTGCCTTCCTTCGATGGGTACAATTACGCCGTGAGATCATGTCTAAATAGTAAATCAGAAGACCCGAATGTGTACTATCAGATGAAGTACAACAGTTCAAACAATTTTATGGCCTGTACAGGATCAACGAACGACGTAGAAAGCCCTAACAGTGGAATAGCTGAACTGGAGCGTGTTTTTGGAGACCCAAATCCAACCTACCTCCAGCAGTGTAACAGCTCTGTAAAAACTGGTGAAAGGCAATCACCCCGAAACGGCCGTAGAAACTCAGCCTCAGATTCTGAGTGCAGCGAAATAGACTGTGAGCAAGTAGACGATGTCGTGTAGCAGAGAGTAGAAATTTACCAAATAAAATAAATAGTTTATTAATTCAATCGCTTTATAATCCACTTTATTATTATATCACAGCCAGTTAGGCTAGTTTTGCTTAACACACAAAAGAAAATTGCTTAATCTTAGATTACTGCCTAGTCATAGTTAGAATGAAAAGTCAATAGATTTTTTGTTGTATTTATAGCCTCAGTAACAGAACGTAAGCTAACATAAATTGAAACATTTATAACAAAGAATTTGAATTTTCGGCTATTTTATACGTTAAGCTATTTCACAAAATACCCCTTGTAAATAAATTAGTTCTAAGAACAATTCCTCTGTGACAAGATGTTGTATAAAGTTATTATGAAACATTGGATAATAATAAATAATATTACTGAACGAAACTTCTTTTTATCACTATTATAAACTAAACATAACAAAGTAATGAAGGCTCTATTATTTGTGATACAGTTTGGCAAATTATGCCATTTCTATTTACTACGTTCTATGCTACATGCAGATCATTAAAAAAGAAATAGTAAACGTTTTTCATCTGGGACTAAATCTTGGTGCAATTTTGCTTCAAAACAAATTATTAATGTACGATTGTCGATTAAAAGTTATGGTAAGTGGTAAGTGCAGTTTCTCAAACATAAATCCAGGTTTTCTTCATGTTTCGTAAATATTACAAACTGTTTGAAAATGATTCAAATATGATTAATAATCAAATCAAACAGTTAACTTACGATAAAAAAAGCTATCGTTAAGTAAATATGCACTAAATCCAAAATTTCTTGGAAAGTCATATATCTAGAGAAAATGTCTCGACTTAAAAAATGCATTGTAAGTTTATATTTAACCTTGGGACACGAACTACTAAATTGGATAATTTTTATCGTTCGATTATCCAAGTGAACGGACAAAAACAATAAAAATTTATAACTAAACAGTGACAACTTTTCGGATTAGTGAAAAAAGTAAAGTGACTCTTAACTTGCGTTAGTTTGTATAAAGAGAAGGAAAAATTATTCGAAGTTAAAAATCTATCTAATTTTTCCTTCTTCTGCTAATACAAATCAGCGCAAATTAAGATTCTGCGCGAACCTAGTGAACTTGAAAAAGCGCCAGAAGTAGGTTTTAATAAACTAAGTCTGGATATGTTGGAGGGAACGGCTGCAATGCCGTCGGGCATTTGTCAGTGTAGGACTTGCGCTTGCATTAGCAAAATGTTACTTTAGTACGAAAGTTTTAAAAAGTTAAAAGCCCCACCATTGATGGATATGTATTAAAATGGTGAATAGAATGACAAAATGCAGACATGCTCTATTCATTGAAGATTTGGCGGAATATCTATTTAAAATATAAACAAGAAAAACAGAAACGGACTTATTCTTAGTTCTTCCCATGGTACTGCACTTAAAATACTTTGAATTAGGAGATGAGAGCTTTAAGTTTTAATAGTAAAAATATTACAGAAGAATAGAATATAATTATTTATAGTATTAAATGAACATATCAAGGGACTAGAGGCTTAGAACATGAATGTAAGGAACTACAATGAACTTGCCCAGCGTAGCAAATATGTGTGAATTCACATATTTTATTATTAAAAACATCAGCACAGGCCTAAAAAGTAATTTTAAGATGACTTCGTCAAAATTACTTTGTTTTTCTTATATATTCTACACAGAATATTTGAATATCATTAGAATGTTCGATGCAGGAACTCCACTATGACGACTATGAATAAAAGCACCCCGAATTAATCAATGTAAGCCAAAAAGGCACAATACAGTACTTAGGTACACTCCTACATATTTTCTTCATTCCAACTCGCTTGCCAAGTATTTATTTTCTTTAGAGCACCTCCAAAAAATGATACGTACATACACAGTAATTTTATATGTTCCAACATTTCCTTATGTTCATGTCCTATGACTAGAAGTAGATAAAACAATATCTACAAACTCTACAAATTGTTAAATTCTAAACCCCAACCCATCTTTGGAAATACCGCGCTGCAAATTTGTGTGTAACAAATTTTGGGGTAAAAACACCAAACAACGCAAAGGAAATTGTGCCAATAGCAAGTTCATTATGGCCAGATAGCGCTTTATCTTTGACAATAATGAATTAAATATTCTTGAAAAATACAAAATAATTGTTCTTTAAATGGGAGGTTTGTCTTGGAATAAACAGCATGAAATCAATTTTCTCTTTCAACACATTTCCGCTTAATGTATCCTTTGTAATCTGATTGAATATGAGTTATCTGTCGACAGATAAATCACTTCGAATGAAAAATATTTATAATTTCTACACATTTTCACATTAGAGTGTTTAATTAGTTTTTCGAAAACCTGCACTTACTTAAATTGCACCAAAAAAATGATCATTTAATTAAAATATTTTTAATTATTACTGAATAACAACGTTAACATGGAAAGATACAGGGGAAAGTAGTTTCATAGTTCAGAAATATTAAATATTGATCTAGTGATTTTAAACAGCCCAAAACCTCAAATTGGTAAATTAACTTAAACAAGAGAATTAAAAAAAAAAAATAAAATAAAAAAAAACAAGAATTAAATAAATCCTTTAACAAAGCTACATAACACTTCTCTAACTCTTCAACGAGTATTGTTTCAAAATGAAAATATCTCGTGCCACGCGTTCGACAGAGAGCAAATTATGTAAATAAACGAAGAGGAACACAATAGTAACACAGCAAACTTATCTATAACTATTTCTTATAAGTTACATAACAGTTATTATTGCTTTTCCTATTTAATTCGAAGTCGCCCCATAAACAGGGTCCCTCTCCTTATAAATGTGAAAATTATGAGAGCTTCCCGCCCCTAATTCTTTATACAAAATAAATCATGTTAATATGTTACAACCGCTGATCTTTAAGTAGAACTAATCTTGGATAAGTTCTGTATATAATTGAACCTTTTATTTTTAAATGCATTGTAGAAACTCCGTTATGGATTTAATATTTTTCTTATCGCGTACCACATTCACAATTGTGTAACTTAATATGATAAAATATTTAAAAATATTATTTACCTGCCGGAACATAAATAACCTAAAATACAAAGCTGAGTATGCCTTGTTATAGGTTTTTATCAAAAGAGATCAAATGGATGAAATCGTTAAAGCAATTAAAAAGTAAACCCTCAATTCGCCTATGTGAGTCAGTGCACAGTTCTTGGATTTGTTTTGTTTTTAAGTTTTGGTTAGAAAGCACATCTATCTGAATACACTGGAACGTTCAATAAGAGTAGAAAAATACAAAATTTCCATATAAAAGTTCTATTGCATCGTAGGGGTAAATGTAGGAATGTTTTACCGGAAGATTGCATATTCCTTTCATGTTTTGCACTTATTTCAATATAGTTGGTGGTTACAGGAGTATTCTTCACGTGCTTATTGTTTCTCACTTTGTTTCCCATAAAAAAGTGTTCGATTAATGTAAACTCCCTTCCTACGCGGATAAATTCGTTAGCTCCAGGACAAGTCATATCCCTTCCAATTAACATTTGGAGCTAGATACACTCGTTGATTGTTATAGAAAAATGATACAATGCCACGGTATCCTGTCCGGGGTACTCCACTCTGTAATTAATTAATTTACCATCACATACCTTGTACTTTTTTTCTTGAGGAGAACAGCACACAATTCAACTCGTAAACGAACATAGCCATTCAACTTACTTTAAAGTCGTCCATTAATCCTAACATTTTAGCTGTTTTCTTATATTGATCTTTCGTCTTGTACTGAATTCTCACTGGCCCGGTTGTAGTAATTAAATTTCTTCTTAGCTCTTCGTACGTTACCACTGGATAGTTATAGACTTGCTTCACGAAGGTATTGTCATAATTATCCTGGGAAAAGGATTCATTTTTAATAAAAATTAATTTTTATAGAAATGATTACCTTTAATAAATAAGTTAAGTTCAGCTTGGTGAAAGGTACGTAATCTTCACTTAGTTTTATGTGCTGTAGGTATTTATCGAAAAATAGTCCACTGAAACAAATAACGAATTAATAAGATTAACAAAACTATTTTGTGGTTTGTATTGTTTACTTACTTCGATACTCCTATTTTTCCGAACGTTCTTGTTCGAGATATCTCCGGTCGAATGCATGCTCTGTTTTTTCTCTGCTCTGGGTGTCGAATCCAATCGTCCCAAAACCTGGTAAAGATAAAAAAATTCAGGTAAAATATTGCAGAAGTGTTGAACAAATAATTCTTAGATATTTTAGCTTCGGTCTGTAAAATTCAGGCAAGTATCTCAGTTAAAAAAACAGCTGCATAAAGATTTCATTGTATACACAAGGCAAAAATTTAGTCCAATCATCTGCGAAGTTTATAGAAACAAAGCGGTTTAACTATAGATGGCGAATATTTGAAAGTAATCATTTGATTAATTGGAAAGCAATAATTTCAAACCGATTAAAACGGAAAAAAATAATCGAATTATATGGAAATTAAAATTTAAAAAATTATTCTGTTGGTAATATCACAAATTTGGAATTAAACTTAGGACATATAGATTAGGGGCTTCAAATTTCTACTTGAAAATTTTACCAGAAATTCTGCATATATTAATTTTTAAAAACATGATTTTTTACCCTACACAGGTCAAATTGATAATCTCCACTTTTTAATGTCGGTTTGTTCAAACTTAATAGAAAAATTAAAAATTCAATTGTATTACTCAAAAAGTCAAGGAAAATCGAAGTAAATCAAAAATTATTTAATTCCGAAGAAATTTCTAAATTTTTTCAATTAAATTCAGTCAGTTTTAAGGCATATATACTAAATTGCAAAGAAAACTTTCTACATTTGAAAGAAATTCATTTAAAATTATATCGTAATGTTTATAGTAGTTACCGTCGATCCCCGCTCTTTTGGAAAAATCGATTTATCAGATAAATTCTTAGTTCTTAAATTCTTAATTAAGACTTATTTTCGATTGAAAAAGATTAATTATATTAAAGACATTTAAAAGAGTACTTCGCACATTCTAAAACCTCTCAAAAAGAATACAGCCAGGTCTGAGGATATTGACAGAATAAATTTAAAATTTAACTGAACATTTTTAAGATATTACACTTCCAAATCGTAACTTTTGAAAAATCGGAAAATTTTTAATCTTTCAAAACTAGTTCTGTATATCGAATAAATAAGCGTAAATATATATTTTATTGTCGAATGACAAATAATTCACTATCCTCAATTACAAATCAAGTCAACTACAACGAAACTATAAAGGAAGGGTTGGCTTTAGTAAGTCTTAAATAAAAGTATATGACTATGATTTTAACAAATGGTTGTTTTAAATTCAACCAAATGTACATAGTCTAAAATAATAAATTGTAGGTATAAATAACATTAAATTTAAAATAACTAAAATCTGAGTACATATGTAAAAGTTATAATATTCGCCAACAACTTAAACAAAATATTTATAAATAAAAAAAAGAGATAGTAGTTTTGCAGATATACTCAGTAATCGGGACCACAATACAGAAATATTTTTCTGAAGCTGTAAATTTTAAATTTCTTTCAAACTCATCAGACAAGCCTCGTATATTTTAAATTAAACGAATTATAAAATAATAAAATTAAAGCAAAATTGCCGTGAAAAGCCATCTCAACTGTAAGCCCTGTAAGTTTTGAGAAGCTCTTGGGTATTATAGAGGATAACAAACTGTAGGACATGCACTGATATAAGTTGTGATTATTGTAATTTGTTTTTAAGGTCAGCATTCCGATTAAAGTCGTGACTCTTCTGGTCTAAGCAGACCAGACACTTCACGCTTCGGGAAACATGAATAAAGTAAAAAAAAAAAATTATTTTCTGATCTGTCTTGCTTTTGCCCGGAGCAATGTAACTTTTATAGAAAAAAAAACTCTACGATTTATTTTATTAGAGAAAGATAGCTAAAGTACTTATGTATGCTATCGACTGAGACAAATGTTTACGAAAAAATTGCTTTTAAGATGAGTAAATTTAACCACGCATTGCAAAACCGGCTGCTGATTTGCATTTTAATCGCGCTCGTTCGACATTGAGCAGTTGTTGGAAGTGCGCTAATGATGCTATCTTCAACGGGCGGATTTAATGTATTAAAAACTTGATTATCGTATTTAGCAGCGCATACGGATTTTTGAATTAATATGATTTCAAACTTAGAGATATTATGCTTTTCGCAAAAAACTAACCACGTTATTCCGATGCAACTCTAAATAAAAAGTCCAAACTTAAATTAGAAGCGCTAAAATATGTAAATGTCAGCTAGAATTGCGAAATCTCTTCAATTCCTAATTTACTGAAGAAAACCGGTTTCTTTTATGGAACTAGGTAGAGAAGGGGGTAGCCGAGGACTGTGAGCAAAAATCGCATGGTGTCCGGATTTTTCACGGACTTTACAACTCTTAATGAAATGTTCGATTCTCCATCAAACTACTTACGATTTTGGCCATTTGGGAGAGAGCTCACTCCACAACTCTTTTGTTAGCATCCAACCCAGCCCGGGGAAGAAATCAGTTCTATAAAGGAGTTCTGGTTTGCTCAACTGAGTAAGATTCTGCTTCCCATTATCGTTCCAAGCGGACACACACCTGGATAAAGGGACACTCCAATTTCAGAAGGCCTAATCAAGAAATTTAAGAACTTACCACAACGAGGGGTCTTTCTGGAGCAGATGATATGTACCTAAAAAGTATTCGAAGAAGTCCGGAGCAACGTTCAAGTCGTCCTCAACGATTATGACAAAATCGTAGCCTTGATTGAACACTGTGTTCAAAGCCCATCCGTAGTGGCGAGCTATTTTGTAATAGCCTTTGAATTTCTTCTCCTTGGGAGGGACAGGGATATCTGACAGATCTGGCTGCTCGATTAGATGAACCTGGTCTTTATAAGATAAAATCACGTTCTTCGTGGCCTCATCGCCACAGTCCTGGGATACGATTATCGGGAACTGCTCCGTGTTGGGGCGGTACTGGATGAGGTTGTTCAGACATTTGCTGACTGAGACCCGGTTACATGCAAAAACCAGCACTGGAATTATAGGACCATCGGTTTCTTCGTTGTAACCCCTTTTGTGGCTTTGACTCAAGCCCTCATCTAGCGGAATTTCCTTGATCACACTTTCCACAGGCGACGACTGGCTGGGTTCCTTGACCGGAACATCACCAACTTTGCGTTCGGTTGTCGATTGCGTCTCAATTTTCGACTTGAGCACCACGACCAGATTCTGGACGTATTTGTTTTGCTTCGAAATTTCGTTTTTAACACCCTCCTCAAGGAAGTCAAGTTTCTTAAGGATTTCTCTCTTCTGAAAGACAAGGTCCGAGTAGTTTCGCAACAGTAAGAAATAAATTAAGAATGTCCATGCTGAGATAAGTGCAGCAACAAGGAGCACTTTTCGCGATCGCATTTTTTCCCAAAAAATAGACCCAAAAACACTTGCACTACCACACCGCTTTGTTTAACGTCTGACCATTTCTGAAGGCAAGAGCCAATTAACCTCACATCATCGAATTAACGGCAATCCGCACGCCCCAGGGCTTGTAAGTTTTCAATAGTCGACAGTTCGCACACTCATTTTATCACTAGATTGCAGCAGAAAACCAGAACTAAACCACCAGCTGCACGATTTCGAGCAAAATATCCCTACGTGGATTTTTGGCTGGTTCTTTGACGTTTTGTTTTTGAATTGACAACTTCGATGCAAATGAAATTAAATATGTAATAGATCTGCGCAGTTTATGCAATAGATGAAAAATGCTTTACAGCATATAAACATTTGTTAGGTTTTTCGAGACTATCTTTAGGCGAAATGTTATTTGCTATCAGACGATTTATTCGATTTATTAACGGATAAACAAATTGAAGAATTCGAAAACTGGAGCAAAACTTAATCAAATAAATTAAGAAAGGTTGTTTACCACTTTGAGGCACATGGTTTTAATGAAAATTTGATACCCAAGTTGCACAGATTCTTTTTAATTATAGTAAAATAAGTTAAAAAAAAAAAAACTGTATGAGAATGAGTAATTTGAGGTTTTTCAGGTGGGTTCAAATATATCCAGTCATGTATAAAAGGCTAAGCAAAATGTGGGACTCTTTTTAGCCCACCTAACCCCAAAGAGCTAAGAGCAGAATTCAAGCAAGGTCTACCAGCAGCAACAGCAGAATAATTGGGAAAATGAGGATTTAAATTCCAATTAAATTTTATAGAAAGTTTATGTATGAAAAAATACTGCGGTCACAATTTGAATATATTTAGTAAGCGTGTTTTGGTAGTTTCAGATTTTTAAGCGTGGTACAAATAACATTTTGGGGGCAATTTTGAAAATTGACAAAGAAACAGACGAGATATAAAAAGACTACAATTTAATACAATTTGTGACCTTCATTTATTGTTATGACATGGATATGGCTCACACATTTGCTCGAATCTGCAAACAGCACTTAATAAACTAGGTGGTTATTTTTACCAATCGAAAATCAAACTCAATCCGAGCGAAACCCAAACCATGTTTTTTACACGAAGACGAAATGCAATGTAATTCTAAATCGGTCAGAAATTGAATGGTGCGACAATGTTAAATGCCTTGGTATTACCTTAGACAAAACGCTTACATTTAGCAAACATATATCTTCTGTGGCATATAAAGCAAAAAAACTATGTACCCATTTATAAATAAAAGATCTACATTAAACCTGAAAAATAAGCTGATAATTTATAAAGTAATTTTCCAAGCCCTTATGCTCTATGCTGTTCTCATTTGGTCCCAATGTGCAAAGACGCATTTAAATAAATTACAAGTATTACAAATCAAGATACTTAAAATGGTATTAAATCTACTATGGCACTTTTTACCATCGAACTATATGATAGCGCTAACGTGGAATTAATAATAAATAAAATAAAACGTATTGATGACAATTTCTATGACAAATCTTCATGGGCCGAAAATCTTTTAATAAAATTATTAAGTAATCCTTATTTATGCCGATTGCATAAAGATTTTTAAACGCATTTACTGGTCATCTGATTCCTTATCCCTTCAAGATGATTTAAATAGCTTCTCCATCTGGTCGAACAACTTTTTAGACCTAAACATCTCCAAGTGCCAATCAATCACCTATTCCCATAGAAGTCTTCTCACTACCCCTCGGATCTATTTGCTTTCTGATGAACCCATTCCATCTGTTAGTTCCTTGCGTGATCTTGGTGTTATTTGTGGTAGCGAACTCAACTTCCGTCCGCATATCGATCACATCATAAGTAAAGTCAACTCAGCTCTAGGCTTTATGAAACGCTGGTCTAAGGAATTCTTAAACCCTAACTCATCAAAGCTCTCTATTTCTGTTTTGTTAGGCTTATACTTGAATACGCCTGTCAGGTCTGGTCACCCTTCCAGCCAATACTCATTAAGAGAATTGAAGCTGTACAGCGTAGATTGCTCCGCTTCGCGTTGCGTAGCCTTCCTTGGGTTGACAGCTATAACCTCCCTCCATATGAGGACCGTCTGAAATTAATCAATCTCCAATCTTTATCAGCTCGTCGTGATGTCGCTGATATGGTTTTCGTCCACCAAGTTCTTACCGACTCCATTGACTGTTCTGATTTCCTACATCACATCTCCATCAGCACCAACCCTCGTAACGTTAGATTCTTTCCTTTCGCCTTGATACTCACCGCACCAACTACGGACACTTCGAACCCTTCACGAGAATGCTCTACAAAGCTAACGACTCTACCCTCTTTGATTTTCATTTTGATAAAGCCTCTCTCATGCACTCCCTTTACCTGCCTGACCCCCTTCATAGAATTTATATCTGTTTATATATATTAGCCCTTTTTCCCTGTTCTTTCCCCTTCCCTTGCTTTCATTCTCGTTTCATTTCCGGTATTGTCGTATTCCTTGTAAAATAGCTCAACAGATTTCAGATTGCGAATGACGACGATTTAAGATAGCCATGAGATATTAAGGATCCCTTTCACTAATTGCTGATAAACTTCCTAATAGGCCTAGGCTCGTAGATTATCTGATAGATACCATGGAAATGTTTTGTTTTACTAGTGCTTGATTACTTTATCTGGGCGATAAACTAACTACTGATTTTTCTATCAGATCAGAAAATTGTGTTACTTTCGTTACTGGCTTCAAAGCAGGCAATTCAATCATTATAGCTGTTCCCGATCGGACTCCCAAGAAAGTTTCTGATAGCTAGCTGTTATATACCTATTTTATCAGAGAGTTGAGTGGTGGAACACAAAAAGATGCACATAAATTTATAAGGCAGATTACTATCAGCAAACGATGAATCAGGCTGTTAAAATAAAACACAACACATTACTGGTAGTAGTAAGGTTTTAATATTTTTAACTTATTGTTAACCTTAGCAGACTAGTTATTACCTTAAGTTACTTACAAAAGTAAAAATAACACGAATTTCATCAGTAAGGAATTCATGGAAGCCCTGCCAACTTTAACACTGATTATCATCTGGGACAGGAGATCACAATTTCGGGAGTAACTTCGTTAAAATGTTTTATTATAAAAATTGATCGCATAGGCTGGGGGGTTTCATCATAATTTTGAATACCATTTGACTTGCCGACACACTCCTCAGGTGGTTAATTTGTTTTAAATTTTTCAATTAAGCATCCTGCCATCTTAAGGTTTATTGCTGTAAACGATGTAAACTTTTAGGTGTTAGGATTAATTAAAACAATGGCAGTCGTTAGGATTTACACTATTCTGCATATTTACAAGAGGATCTTTACAGATGCTGCAAGCAGTGTGAAGAGTAGCGAAAAGAGTCCTGAAAGCGAACTAGACGAACTTGTTGCAGCTAATCTTATGAGGGTTTCCTCTTCAATTACGTTCGCTGAATCACTTTGCGTTTGATCCACAATTTTCACACTTTCGAACACACTACCCCGACTGTTACGGGCCAATTTTTGGTTTGCGATTTTCAGCTGCCTCAGCTTTTCTTCTAGCTCTAGAATTTCATCTATAGAAATGAGATAAAAATTAAATTAGTATTTTTTTTTATTAATTTTATCATATTCATTATTTACTTTTATTGACACCCTCGACATCATTGACTCTAATAAACGTGGCCATGGAAATTTCGTAGATTTTATTAGGGTCTGCGTTGTTGCTGATTTCTCGTTTCCTCCTACCGTAGCCGATTTGTCCGTTGCTGCACTGTGTTCCTTGGCATTTATCCAAGCACACGTTAACTGTGGCGCGGAACTGAACGTAAGTCGACTCTGGAAATTTGAATGCTCTGAATTTCGCATTCAAGAAATCACCGTCAACTGTGTTGAAATTTTCGAAAAGATAGGGATCCACAGAACAACTGGAAATAAAATTAATTAATTATTAATGTTTAATTTAATATGTTTAGTCAGCTATTTTGCGAACTTGTAAAGAATCACATTTCTTTGATATTAACAAAATCGATTACTTCTTTTAATCTCGCATATTTCACCTTCCCGTAGACATTATTTTAACTCTAATTTAATAACAAGCGCTGGTATAGAAAATGAAACTTCGATTCTTAAATTGAAACTAGTTTAATTTTAAAACTAATTTTTAATATCATATCGATATACTGAGGCATGTACGTAATGAGGATTTTATTAGTCAAGACTAGTAAGATCGAAAAACAAATCAGATTAAATGTGATTTTTGATCGGTGACAAATATATTTAGATTAGGTCAAAATGTAAAATATTCCATGTAAATTCAATGATTCATCTGATTTTAATCGAAGGTCAGTTCAGATCAATTTAAATTTGATATTACCCATTGAAGGAAGCATAAAAAACCTACCCGTTGAAAATGATCGTCTCCTCCTGAGCCTTAGTATCAGTTACTTGCATGTACGTAACTCCAAGTCCGTAAACTGGTGCTGATGCTTTGTCCAAATATATTTCCATTGTAAGTGGTGTTCCAGGACTCACATTTAGTTCACCAGTAACAGTTTCCCCACCTTGTTTTACACCCACGCCCAAAATTGGTTCTGGGGCATGTTCTGTTAGTGACAAAGTTATGTCTAAATCTCTGCAAGAAGAAATAAGAAATATTGCATTATGATGGTTTTAAGCTGTGAAATTAAAACTATCACAGAAATTATTTCGCATTATACTTGGAATAAATAAGGACCCCAAAAACACATATTCACGAATTCATCCAGCAATCAACACGTAATGTTTTCTTTTAAATTTTTATTAGAGGCGGTCCTGATAAAAATATTTTTTTTTGACTTCAGATCAAAAAGGTCGTGTATCAACTAGATTAGAAAATATCACCACTATAATTTTATTGCATTTACTTTTGATTTTCTTGAAAAATTTATATTAAGTAGTCCTATTTTGATTATCTTTGTTTTCTTATAACGTATATATAAAACTTTGAAAATTTTGACTTGGCGTATTTATAGGTTTATGTTTAAAGTTTGCATTTAATAATCATAAGAAATAACATAGTTATTTTAACAAATATGTTACTTTAAAGACTTTAATAGCAAAAGTTTAATGTTTTCTTAGAAGGTAATAGCGATGCACGATCAAAGGCGTTAAAAAATAATGAAACTCAGCATAATTGCGGTTCAACAGATTGCAAAGGATGTTAAGGATTTTTATCGTCTGAGAAAAACCAGTAGCACACTAGAAGCGCTAAAGTTGATTACAGGTTGCAGCATCTTCGCTGGGGGCACTTTTTCGAGGAGTACTAGGTACTGGGTGGTTGCGGATTTTATACAGTGAGCTTTATAATGAACGCAAAACGTTGATAATTTCCATTTATTCTCGAAATTTATGCAAACTTTTTATAGGCGGGACTTTAATGTCTTGTTCTGAGTGGCGTATGAACTGAATACGGAAGTTATATCTTATGCTACAGGAATCACAGTTGGGATAAACGACCTATAAGGGGGGAAGGTTCAACACAATTTTCGGCAATGTCTAGATAACCTGTATAATCTTTCTGGATCTTCTAAGTTTTAAGCATCAGTTTTTCTCGCAAATATGCAATTGATACGAGATAAAACTTTGCTTGATCACATCAATCTAAAGGTACATGAATTAACTTCAATGATATTGATATTGTCGCAACTGCATAAGCGTAATTAAAAGATGTATTTTAGGGTTTTATTCAAAGTCTAGACTGAAAAGTAAACTTTTATCATTGATATGTTCATATTTTAACCTTTCTTCTTTTCAATAAAGCAATCCACAAACAGCTCGATATTAAAAAAAAGCTATATATTTACTGGAATCTGAGCATATGGAGATATTGTATACAGTTTACTAAGTAATATTATTGCTCAATTGCATCAAATGTCTTTAAAAGTTTTTATTTTTAATTGTGACAATGTGTTTTATTTTGAGATATTATTTGTATAAAATAAATAAAAATTTTACAAAATTGCTTGTGGATATGAGCTTAGATTTTAGTATACGGGTATGGTAAATTCTACCTAATTACCAATAAAACAAACTAAAGTTCAAATTTCCTAAAAACTAATTAATTAATTACAAACGAATAATATGCCTTTGAAAGAATTAAAAATTATGCGTTAATTATTAATTAACTAAGGAGGCTCTTAAAATATTATGTTAAAGAAATGGGACTTATACCACTTTCAAAAACAAGATTTCCGACCACTAACTTTTGACTCTTAAAAAGGAGTCAATCCTCTGTTTCTTCGAAATTAATTGTAGAAATGTCCCATTGCTTCCATCGTCAGTCACGCAATGTAAGATCACATCACAAAACTTCAAAACATGTAGCACATGTTTTAGTCAAATATTACTTTAACTGAAACAACAAGGCAAGTCTTGAACACAGACGTCAAGGCTTTGTTAAAGAAAAAATTTGTATAAAGTGGAAAAAATTTAGGTAAGATCTCATAAGTGGGATTTCACCTATCAATCAATCTTAATCTATAGTCAAAATGGCAAATTTTGTCCCTTTTAAATTAGTTGCTCTCGTTGTCGTGTTAGGAGGTGTAGTACTCGGTTGCGATGCGCAACCTGCTATTCAAAGGTGATTGGACTGTTGTATTAACTAATTAACTATTAAAGGACATTGATGTAATTTTAGATTGCACTACACTATTTATCTTCAGCGTGGACAAACGGCTGAAAACGTGCAAAATGTTTTAAAACAGTATGGCATCGATTTTCTCCATGTGATAAAGCCAACCAAAGGAAAGCTCGTTATTGCGGTTGCTAAGAGAGACAAGGGGAGGTTTGATAGTGCTGTTAAAAAATACTTGTGGCAAATTTCATCCCATTAATCTCAATTTGCGATTTTGGTGATATTTTCCACAGAATCTGCTTATAAAAATCGAATAAATTGATATATTATATTTTTTGAAATTGTAGCAATGTTTTTCAATTAATTCAAGTGAAAAAGTGAAATAGAATCCTAATAGCATTTTTGGAAGTTTGATATTTTGTATAGTGATAAGAACAAAGGATAAAATACGGTTCAAAAGTCGCCTATCAAAATTCCTAACGAGAACAAGAATAAAACATACTTAAGATATCAAGATAATAGGCAAATTGTAAGGTTTTTGATTAAATTATACTTAGTTTTTGATCAATATCGACGTGATTTCATTTCATTTATAGGGATAAATCGTATAATTACCATCAACCTAATAAGAGTACTTTACACTGCTTGGAATGAGGCGTATAATTTCGAAAAGTAAAACGCAGGAACCTAATCGTGCAAAGTTCGATCTGAAAGGGCTAACCAGGTAATGAGTGTTTCATGAATACTTTTCTAATGAGCCTTCCTAGAGTAATAATTATATGTAATTGCTGCATAGATACTTGCATAGTCAAAATACTATATTAACTTTGACCCAGTTTCGCCCTTAATGAGCTCAAATGCAGCAAAATTACTGCCTTTAAGAAATCAGCAGGTGGGAACTGGAAATGGGTTGAGATGCCTAGATATAACTAGTCTTGCAGTAGGGACAGAGTATCAAAAATAAATTAATCTCAAAACCAATCATAAGACCTGATTCAAGCAAATTTACGGAAATTGAACAGCAAGGGGCAGTGATGGAGTCCTTGTTTTGTAACTGGGCATAATTCTTCGCAGCGGCCGACCGATCCATGGGCGATTTCCACAAATAACCACAATATGCGTTTATTATGTAATGTAGAGGCTAAAGGCGTTCATTAATACTCACTCTTGCTCTTGGAAGCCGGCGGGTAGCACGTCCCGGCGCGTGATGGTGTGCGTGTGATTATTCATCACGTTGTAAACCGGCCCTGTCGTGATGCACTTGACGCTCACAACTTCTTTGCTGATGGGCTCCTCGATGATGATTTTGTGGTAATAAACCTTTTTCCCCTGTAAGCGAACCGAGTGAAGATATCAACGCGACCGCATACGTAATTAAAAAGGTAAGTGCTACTCACCGTCAATTTATTAATCATCCGGGTGACGCCGCACTCGTAGAAGTCCTTCAGCGAGAGCTTGAACTCGGCAAGGGTTTCGTTGATCACCGGGTGACAATGGACGTCGGGGTACCCCTTCAGCCCCTCCAAGTAGATTTGCGTCCCGCTCGGTCGGCCCGCCTGAATTGCGATCTCTACGCGCATCAGGTCCTCCGTGCAATGAACCTTGTGTGAGCCTGGAATTAGAGAAATATTGCAATTACCATAACTCGGCTATGTTGCATTTATGCTTCACGCGCACAGTCGAAGCACCATTGGTACGATCGCTACCTGGGTCCGAGCTAACAAGAGGTTACCAAGGTCTGGTGCAATCTTCGGCTGTATGTTTCTAGTTCAGTTGCACAGTTGATGATCTGAGCTGTTGGCACAGATACAAAAATTAGATAGATGCGCCGAGATGCGAGAGCCGCAGGGTTAAGATGAGCTGTTTGCACGGAACGGTCCAGCGGAATGTGCTGGATGCGCCAAACGATGCGTCGTGATTAAACACCGTCGGATTTGTAATTATTGAGTGGATCCCGGGGCGATAAACGATCAACTTGATTCAAGGAAAACTAGCACAGGGCGTAGGACGGCACGCAATGCTCGAAACGCGAATGTTTGCGAAAAAAACTTAACAGCTAGCAATGCTTGCATAATTATTTTTTGCCTATAATCAGGCTAAAATAAAAAAAAATTAATCTCACAACTAGAAGTAGACCTAAAACTTAACTTCCGATATAAAAGTTTACACTTTTCCAAACTTTTGTAGTAACTTTGAATAATGAAAAAAATCGATTATTTATTTTATTTTATTTTTAAGTTAATAATTCGAGTAGAGTAAAAACGATTTTTGATATCAAATTTAAATAATGACAAATTTTTTATTGACGAAAAACATACAGATCGTACTTTGAACATTTGAAAAGCGTGCTTAGTTATAGTTATACCATTGATATTTTGTTTGTTGAATTCTAAAAAATAGGTCTAATGTTAGCTTACGTGGCATTTGTTTTAATATGAGAATGCAATAAGACCTTGCATACGTTTTTTTTCGAAAAAAGTTTTTCATGTTAACCCTATTTTTCTCGAAAGCCTGACGTGAACAAATATTTCAAATTCAACATTTTTGTAACGATTTTCTTTTATCTTTCCAACTCAGCGACAGGTACATCACACACCAAACAAAATTTTCCCATTCAGATGTCGGAACATGATCGCCAGATCATCCGTAAACCGTAAAAGATATGACCGAGGTGAATTAGGGTTGGCCAAATGAGAAACAGAGGCTACGATTTTCGCGGCTGGACCTAGATGAACGGTACCAAGGGTAGCAGAGTAGCCGCCTCGGTATCACTGGCCGCGTAATGTGAAAAATCCAAATTACTTCACTTCTCCAGCACATTTGGACACAGTTCGCGAACAGGAAATGACTTGCCAACTCCTAAACGTAAGTGATTATGCTTTCATGGCTGCTTGCGGTCGCGGTGGATTAGCATGAAGCTAAATGAATTCGGTAATAAGTTCTTTATGACAAGTTAACAGATGTCTGATGGACTAATTCCCTTACCATGCAAATTTTCATCTCTTTATGCTAGAAGAGCATGACCATGAGCACGACGTTGAATACCATCGTAATTAGAGCTTGAGAAAAACGAAGAAGACCACTCACCTCCAAAAAATGAGTTATGAACCAAATTAAAACTTTTTGCAATTAACTGCTTTTGAGACGTTTTTTTTTTTTTATAAACGAATATGTAAAAGTTGGGAGATGTTGCTTTATGCCCGAAGCATTTAGGGAAAATGTTTGAACAAATCAATTCTGATGGTTGCTTATCTTTCTTAAACATCTGGTTCCTTTTTTCGTTCATTAAGTTCTTGATTTCAAATAATAACAAATGAAATCAACGAACTTGAAAATTAGTGGTTTAAATTGACTTGTGATGTAGGTATTTATTACAATAACAAAAAAAACATTTTTTTAAGTAACTTCTGCTGCACTGTTCTTTTTATTTTAATGAGACCGAAATAGGAAGGATGTGTTGTATATAATATCACTGTACATAGAATTGTAAAACATAACATCTGAGTTTTGTACCGTATTGAAAACCTCTAGTAGATATTTATGATGATGATGAAAGTGAAATTGGTCATTCAATAGAAGATAAATAACCGAAATTTCTATGAAAGTTAACTAGAAATTGATCTCTAAACTTTTAAACGTGAAACGAAATCAGTTTTTAAATTTTAATAAAGAAATAATTCTACTTAATTCAAAAATCAGAAAATTTCCAGTATTTAAAAATAAAGTAACCGGGAAAATCTACAAAATTGTGAAACCTACATTTTCACCCGACTATGCAAAAGAACCTATCATTTCATTATTTCTAATGGTAATGTTTCCATTATTACTTAACTGCAAAACCAGGATTATGTTTAACGAAATTATGTAAATATGTTTGTGATTTAAGTTGACGATGTGGATAGCTTAATAATTAATCCGAATGGCCTCATAAATTCTATAATGATTACATATAGAAGTGAAGTTTCATCAATACTGTAATATCCCAAGTTCATTTAGGTAACGACTTTCTTACAGATTAAAAGAAAGAAGATTGAAATTTTTCTTTCAGTTCAATTTGGCGGCAAAATATTGTAGGATACATACAAAGCGGTGGATTTAATATCCACCTCATTAATTTTTGTATAACAAAATGTTAAAATTATAAGAGAGATAGTTCATTCGTTAGTGGTATTAAAGTAGCCTATTTCAGAAGTTGTTAAGTATTAACCTATACTGAAAGCTATTGAGATAGCTCTAAACAAGTGGCCCTAATCAGACTGAAATTGATAATTTTATAACATGACTCTGATGCACAAAGCATCAAACATCGGCAGATTAAGGGTCAATTGCAGCTGGAGCGCAAAACGAGTCTGAAGAAATAACTTCTAAATACGACCGCATTACCATAAAAGCACCCAGGTAATTGCGATAGAACATCAAAAACAGAATGGAAAAGGGCAGGTAGCCGGAGCGCTATTTCGAATTGATATGTGATTATGTAATTTCTCGGAGACTGGCCGACGAATGCATTCCGGAGAAAACAAGCGGAGCAAGCGCGGATTGTGAGCACTTCCTGATGCAAAAATTCGCCGGCCATTGACGATGGCTGTGTTCGGTGCAGAGCGGCGATTTGAAAAGAACGAGGGGCCTAAGGGTCCGCTAAGAGATGTAGATTTAACGCCTGATTTGGAACATAAAATATTAAAACCGATTCGGTCGATTACGATTCCGGGCCGATTTCGCATGCGCACGAGTCCGCGCTTTGCCGGACAGCCGTTGCGTTGCGTACATTCGGCTCCTTGAGATGTAAGCGCCCTCGGTGAGTCTGCGATCGAATGGAATTTAAATCTTTTTGACCATAAAGCCCAATAACAGTTTATTCTGCATTTCAAAGATTTTATGCATGAATGGACATCCACCAGACGCCGCTAATGCAGCGCGCGCAATCTAAAGACAATAATAATAAAATTCGAATTTATTGCTGGCCATCTAGTGAAGAAATAAAAGAATAATACCCATGGTCACGATTCCTCCTGCAGTAATTGATGCCGATAAGTTCCCAAATTGAAATAGGTTTTCTGTGATCGGCCCCTGTACAGCTTCGGCGCGGACCGTTGAGCAGTCACGTAGCTGACACCACTTTTTACCTTAAAATTATGCAGCGACCGTGAAAGCACGTGGCTAATAAAAAGAAAACCGCACGACTTCCTACTACGTGCTGCCCCGCGATCTCTATTAACCCACACACGCACTGTCATTTAGCTGAAATATAAATTATTTTCTCAGGAACGCCATTTCAGCATCTTGGGCCTCAAGTGAGACCCTAATAAATTTGCATAAACTCGCTACGCCTGATAGCGATCGCATGTGACTAAGTTCGCAAGAAACGTTGCACGTCCGACGACGCGACACGAGACGCGGATGGTGGCAAGTGCAACTGGTCAGCCCCTGTCATCACTTCCTCGGAGGAATGAGTTGAAAAGTCGCCTTATGACCGGTCATTGGACGATAATGAATCCTCCTGATGAGGTGCTGCCTATTGGCCGCAGATTGCCTGTCCTGCATTTTAAAATAGCCATCCGGAGCCTCAGCCGCCGACGCGGCCACACCGTTGACAGGGCTCCTCTTCCGCTGGCCGAGAGCTGCAGAAACAATCGGACGGTTTCCGTCGACTTTTCTAATTTTTAGAGCCTCCCACTGCGCCGGAGCCTCATACATTGTCCGGCCCGTCGTGGGAATGTTCATGGCAATTAAACATAAACAATAATGGAATCGCTTTATTCATATCTTTTTGCTCGAAAATGTTTGCTAAAGTCCATTTGTCGCAGTTATAATCTGCAAATCTGTATAACTCATCAAAATTTATCTTAATTTTTCATATTTTGAACATAAAAAAGAGTACCTTTGAGAACTTTTTTAATTTTCCTTAATATGAACTTTCATTATTAAATTACAAAGGGTTATTCAATAAGGACATAACGATTTTGTATTTAAATATAATTAGAGATAATAGAGATAATTGAGATATTGGGCTGAAATTTATTCCAGGTGCAGTTCACAAGTTATGGTACATTTAACTAAGGAATTCGATCTCGTTCATATGACCACCGCGAGCAATTTTGCAGCGATCGATTTTTTGGAGCCAATTTACCACCACTCTTTCACACATATCGGCCGGACAATTTTGCGTTCGAAATTGTTCCTGAGCTCCTCTAACGTTGTTGGCTTGTTGGCATAAACCAACGACTTAACGTAACCCCATAAAAATAAATCAAACGGCGTTAAATCGCATGAGCGAGGCAGCCATCCGACCGGACAATTTCTCGAGATTACACGTTTACCGAGGTTCCCCTTCAATTGTTTGACCAGCTGTGTGGCATGTGGCACCATCTTGTTGGAATCATATATCACTAATGTCAAGTCCATTCAATTCTCGTAAAAAATAGTCTTTTAATATGGCAGAATAGCGAACTCTATTGACTATAACATGGCGAAAAATATGAAGAGAAGCAGTACGAAATGCAGAACAAAAATTGAAATATTCCATGCACTCGCGCGCATATTTAAAAAATGTTCAATCGGCACGCCGCTGATTAATCAAAATTAAAGCATATATAATGCGTGCTTTCTAAATCATAATCGATTATATAGACAAATATAATGTTTGTCTTCATTGCGTTATATTGTCGTCAGGGACCGAAACATGTACGCGTCAACTTTCCCAATAATGATTGTATTGCGGTATTGCCTTTTTGCTTAAAATTATGTGATGGTTAATTACAACCTTCTAAATTCTGTACGTAAGTTCTCGAGACAACTCAAAATCGCAAAAATATAGAAATATTTTATTACTGAACACGCCTAAATTACCATTGATTTGTAAACATAGTAATTTGAATAAAGCCCAGGTCTAATAAAAAAGTTTAATACAATTTGTCTGTATCTTTCCTTTCTTCTGAAAACTAAGAATTGGTAGAAAAGTCTAAACATATTTTTTTAAAAGTTTTGTAGCTAATAAGACTTTATTTTTCGTACAAATCAACCCCTAAGCAGAATGAGTTAATTTTTACTTTTTGTAATGAATATTCCTTTAGTGCTATGAACTTTTACCTCACAAATAAATATTTTTTATTAAGTTGTTTTACGTCACGATAAGTCGTTTTTGTAGCTTACAATATTTTTTTATGTCTAAAAGTTATGTTTAATAGATAACATGAGTTTTTATTGTGCGTGTTATAATATTTTTATGATAGCCTACCTGCAATTTCCAACAGTGAGCGTGTTAACGATTAAAATAATAATAATAAACAAAATATGCAAACTTTTTATTACACCCTCTGATTGTTGTTTTTTAGGCGGCTATTGAAAAAGCCCTAAACACTATTTTTACTTGACTGATTCTAAAGGGTAAAGAAATAAAACACTTTATCGAGGTTTGAGCAGAGCAATTGAGACAGTCTTTCCCTTTGAAAGGCGGTAGGATCATAAAACTTTATTCCCGGCCATAAGTCTTCATCGTTTACAGTTAGAAAAAGTAGTCACTCTCAGGGAAATGATAGTCAGCATGCAGATCTCAAACGGGCTTTCAGGCCACAATACCACCAACAAGAGTCCCAAATTGCCTCATATTTAAGTGGAAAACTCACTTTCGAGTGATCCTTTCCGGGGAAGATGCCCGGATGCTGGCGCATTAGAAGAACGACTGTTCCATGTGAGCATCATTACTCATTCTGGCTGGATACAAATTTCAAATAATTGGTTCCATCATTCCCGGGACTCCATCAATTCTGCTTTGTCCATAAAATTGCCGGGCACGACCGCGCTCTTCGCACATTTCGCGGTGCTCTCAACAGGCCAATTGAAGAAGCGGTCTTCATCGCGGGATGGATATCAAACGCTAGCTGTTAGAGATTATTCAATTTACTTTAAAATCTCTTATTTGTTTATCTTATTGCTGGTGCTGAGGTTGCACGGCCGGGCCGCTAACCAGGGACCGATTTATCCGCGCTGGCTCGCTCGATCAATAGCGGTCTGCCTGCGGCGTATCGTCATTCCTCAATTCACGAATTCTATTTTACTTTTGCTTCTTCTGGGAATTTATTGTTCAATTGAATCGTGAGCTGCGCATAATGAAGATCTTATGATTTATTAGCAACAAGATAATAACCCAGTGGCGCGGAATATGCTCGCAGCGAGCCGGAAACTTGATCCACTTACTATTAGCGACCTCAACGATATTTGAGCAATTTCCGGATTGCTGCAACACTCTTTCCCTTCAGCTTCCTGGGCTGAAAGTGAAACTCAAGCAATTTCGCGAATTTAAATTGTTGCCACGGAATTGCGGCAATCTGCGGATGCTCGGACAGAGGAGTCATGTTGGTTGTTATTCTGCTCATTACAAATTTTCTATGGCTCATTAAGGTCTCACAACACCGTGGAAATTCTTTAAGATTGTAAGCTTCTCTTTGTAATGAGGAAATTACGAGTGTACTTTTAGACACTAGGTGTAAGAAATAAATCGCATATTTCGGAAATAATGTTGTAGTTAAATAATTTCCTTTTGTAGAAATGCGTATTATAAGATCTCAGGTATTACATTTGTTGGAAAGTGAAATCAATTGATTGTATCATAGAAAATTTTTAATAACATATAAGATTTTTAGTAGATTTTCTCTCTAGCTTTTCTGCAAATTACGAATTCGGCAATTTGATTACCAAGTTGGTTCTCGTTTTTGGAAAAATAAGGTAAGAATTACAAAGTGCGTTTACTATTTCAGACCACTTTAGAAAATACGTGTAGGTATATGGTTTTTATTGATTTTTTCCGAAACTACCGAAACTACGAAAGATTTTTGTAATATTACTTTTATCTTCTTTTATGTCAACTACTTTTATTGCACTTTATACACTCTAGGGTAGAAGAATTATAACAAGTAGTAAACTTTATTTCAGGCTCTCTCAAGTAATACATTCGCATGCATAAGCTGGTTAAATAAACCGCTAAAATAACTTCCTACTGATTCCTCATACAGATTTTATGCATTTTGGTTTCATGATGGAAACCTAATAAATATGGGAATTTTGCACATTACACAAGCAAAGAATTTCACAAATTAACCATATAGGATTAACATAGAAATGTTATTAAAATCTGCGAACAAAAGAAACTTGTAAGGAAGACTCATTCGTTGCGCTCGATTACTGCACCATAAATTAAAAATTCCCCAGACCAAAGAATGTGCACGCGTCTAACACAGTGCCATGGAATGGAAAATATTTAAAGTGCAATTGCTTTCGTTTGGCCAGTACGAGGCTATGCATTTTCAGAGTAAATTCTTCAAGTTCTTAATATAGTGAAGTGAACTATATTTACCTGTAAGAATTTTCACAACAAAATGTGTACATATGCACAATTATGGAAAATATCCAAATGTATAAAAATTATGTTTTTTAAAATTGTTTCTTAAAATGAATGCCACTTCAGAATTATGAAAAATTTGAAATTTGTTTTTACTCAAATTATACATTAGGCCCTTAGAAATAAGATTTAACGAGTTTTAGAGAGAGGAAAGGATTTTAAAAATATATTTCAGGTAATACAATAAAGTACTTTATAGGACGCTCGGATGGCTACGGGACTATATTTTTTAAATTGCCCAGTAATATGACTCCAACAGATCCTAATTGAATTAATCATTATTATTTTAATTGTAGAAAACAGAATTTTGACACTTAGAAGCTTGTATTGTAGAATAAACTCTAAAAAGTATTTGTATTACCTTTGTTATTTTTTAATAACAACTGCCCAAAGTATCCTTGTATTCTGATCCGCTAAAGTGGCTAGTAATACAACTTGAGTTTAACATAAATTAAAAATTTCTTAAATTGTGAAATTGTTACATTTGGAAGAATTGGGTAAATAAACTCGATTTTCTAGATTTAAAGTTTTATCATCCCAAATAGACTGGACTGGACCAATTTTAGAACACTCAATTAAAAGGTTGGCTGAATGATTCCAATGAAATAGACAATTATTGCTTCTCTTCTAAATTAAAAATTGGCTTGTCATCGAAGCTAATTGAAGTTTCACCCAATAGCAAGGTTGTGTACAACAACTTTTTCCTCATATCATTGCCTATTACCCGTCCAACCACGTAAATCGAGAATCAATTTCGCTTGCCAAAACATTGACTTAATGTCTGACCTAGAACTAATTGTCCCATTAATAACAGTCGCTGATGTGGTTGAACCAGGAAACGTTCAGCGAAATAAATTGACTGGGCAGATTAAATGAAAGGTATATTCTAGTTCTTTGTAGGTAATTCTTTTGCTAAATTAGCAATGGTTCGCAGAAAGTTGCACTTGAAGAGTAATTTTCCTGAGGGGAAAATGCGATGATATGCAGCTCTTCTCGCAAAAATAAATCGATAGTATTACATACACGTTTCGCCAATTAAAAAGCAATTACTGTATACAATACTTGCCATTGTATGTAGAAAAAAGGTAAGCACATAATTGAAACTGTACATCCGTGACTTGCTGGATCCAAAGGAGCTCGGCAAACCCTTCTTCGTTCCAAAGCCTGCTTTCCATTAAGAGCTATCGCCACGCAGATATTTAGCACTATCGCTTTCGCGCAGACCACTCGAGCGAGGGTTAATAACAACTGTCAATTTATCGGCGGCTAATCAAAGATCACGCTCGCATCCACGGGAGAGTAACAAAAGCCGCACTTATCACCGTGTTGACGGTCTCGGCTTTTCTATTTTTCTACCAGTTTCTTAGATGCATCATCTTCGACCGCGAGATGATTGAAGTTGCGTGTTAAATAACTATGAACAATTTCATCACTATGATTTCCCCTCAATGCGCTACTGAACAGGATATAATGACCTGATAACTAAACGTGTTCTTCAGCCAGTCAGTTTTGTTATTGCGAAGGTACAACCGCGGTTTTATCTGAGCCACCTATAAAATCGTAAAGAAGGGCAGATCAAAATGTTATATCTGTTTCGGAAAAAAAGAACTTTAACAACAGTCCACCCGACATAAGATCTTTTTATTATTTTTGATTTATAATGTCTAGGCCCTATAAAACTATGATTACAGTAATTCAATAAATCCCTTTCGAATCTGGTATCGAAATTTGGACATTTAAGATGATGACAAAATTGCTAGTTCTTTGATTTTTAATATTAATCTTAAAGCTGGAACTTTTTATTTCTCTATGTCGATTTTATGATTTAAATGAAATTACAAACCGTTTTTAAATGTATCCACTATTTCATATTTTGATAGAATTCTGAGGATTCGTTACCTGTAAAGATAATAGAAAGAAAAATTAATATTCTAAGCATATAAATAAAAATATCCTTTTTTATTCAATTATAATAATATTTAATTTTCTTATTGATTTTTTTCTTTTTAACCCCACCGCAATAGTTTAGTTTTGTTATTTTCTTTTACATGCTATTTTTAAAGATAGTGTTTGTTACTCTAACAAAAATTGATAATTAATTTTCTATATGGTTTAACAACTGAGTCAAAAATATGATTGCATGATTTAACAAAAATAATATATATGTTTTTTGTTTAGATTATATTTTTAGCAATTACTTTTTTATCCAATAACTTCATTAAAACATTGATTATCATTCAGACCTTGGGAAGCGCCATACAAAATCTTATTAAAAGATATAGAAGAAGAAAATAAGCAGAAGTTAAAAAACGTGAAGAACACTCCCATCCTCAAACATTCTTGAAACTGTGCAAACTTCCGTATAAAAGGTAAATAGCTATCTGCTCATTTCTATGGTCATGATTAATGATATAAGTGCCATTCAATTTTTTCCTTATTACTTATATCTTTTTTAACGATTAAGTTGAGGCATGAAAGCAATATACGACAAATTGAATTGGTACGCCGCGTTTTCATGTCGTGATGTAACTGATAGTTTGTATCTGCATGATTTCTCAAGTGTATCAGCATTGTAAGTTGAATGATTACCTCCGATGAAATGCTAGATAATGTTAAAATCAGTCGTATAAAAAAAGTCGGTCAGTGCGAATTAGCGCGAGGAAGGTACATTTTTTTAACGACTATAGTTTCGAGTTTTTAAGATCCTTAAATAAAGCTCTTTAGGAAATAATACCCCTTATAGTAAAAAGGTTTCTTATAATAAGTAATATTAAATTTGAGGTTGATATTGTACTTTTTTCCAGAGAAATTCAGTGGACATTATCTGAATTATTTTCATTTTCTGCTATAATAAAAAGAGAAAGGACGGGCTGTTTTAAGTGAATTAATTTTAAAACAATCGTGTTGACGCTGAACTAACGTTATATGTGCATCGAAATATCCTATAAATTAACAAATCATTTAAAAATTGGTTCAACGTTCGCTAAATGTTTAAATCATAAAAATACCTTATAATTTTGACCTGAATGCATAAAGTTAATAGACACTTTTTTATGTAAAAAGCGGCAAAAGAGGTATGAAATAATTAGCGATTTTCTTTTTTGTCGTTCAGCTAATCCTAATCTTCTACAATGGTGTCTATAATAAATTTAAAAAATTGAATCAGCAACCGTTATAATCAATATTTTCTAACATTTCGATAGCATTAACTGATGTCAGAGGTGGAAATATCCAGAATAAAATTGCTTTACAAAAACCAACAAAGCAAACACAATGCATCTTAATCCTTTTCTTGAAACTCAAAGGTGATTTTGGCGAGAATAAAAACCATCAGACGTTTGCCTTATGATATTTGATCTCAGAAAAAGGCCTTCGAAAAAAAAAGGTGAGAAATAAAAGAAGCCAAAATTAAAGAAAAACCTTGAACTGGACAAACGGGGCGCTCGTGAATGTTGAAAGGCAAAAAGTATAAGAATATCTGCATAAACTGGTTTTATTGGGCAAGTCTACTCTCGTTCTGAGTCATGAAAGTTCTGGGGCCCCGGCACGACGAAGATTGAAGCCCGAAAAGGTTAAAGGTGGTCGCGCAGGCTGTTCATCATCCAACCGCACAAAGATTCCAATTTAGAGTCCAAGAAGCGCATCGTAATGATATCTCAATTTCACAGAGTATACCCCCGGCCTTTGTGGCTCACCGGCGAACAAAATTTATTTTAATCATCTCCATTTAATTGTCGAACCGTCCCAAAATTCCAGACTGGCTTCCGACTCCCGTACGTTGCCCATTTGGCCAGTAATAAACCTGTCAAACTCAATAACGTTTGAATTGAGCAGTAATTGCTGTTCGCCGATGAAATGAACCCGCGATTCGCTACTATCGCAATTTTCTGAAGAGGCAACCACCGACCACTGTCTAATTGTTGGGTGCTCCGTAGAGCTGCCACTTTGAGGTGGCGGATGTGAAAGCCGCGCGCTTGACGAAGATGATGACGGCGCTGCCGAGATAAATGGGTGCCTTTAAGTGGGTATCAAATAAACATGGTGAGACCGATTGGGCGGAATAGGCCGCTTTTAATAAACAGAACTGTTTTATTTGATTACTTCGCGGTCGGGTACCGGCGAGTGCCCCAAGTCACATAGGTACAACTACGGATCTAACATAATGCTGAATTGAAGAAATCTCAGAGATCGAGGCAATTTAGATTTGCTGTTTCAATCGACGATCTATCAACTTAACAGGACAAGCCCAATTTAACTTAAACATGGCAAATAACTTTTCCAAGATGATGGGACTCATGTTAACAGACGTTATGTTGTTCATCGATGTTTAGGTAGGGCATATAGGCCAACTATTTGCTACACACAATATGACAAACTGATTTCTGGCACAACGACCGGCACAAGTGTTTAGAAAGTTTGGGTTCTATCAGTTCTATTGAATTCTTTAAAAAATTACATTTGATGAATTTCTTTTATTAAGGTTAATGGTTTTTTTTCCAATTTTTCCATTTGCTTAAATCTAGGTGAAGTAAATTTGTCTGGCAGAGAGATAATCTTTCCAAAAACAATTATACGAAATTTTGCATTAGATTTGTAATTTTGAATGAGTCAAATTAGGTTCAAGTTCAAGTCAACCGACATATAGTAAACCTGACTCAACCTTAGTTTATTCCTGAAGAATATATGACATAGCCTATCCTTGGAGCAGTATTTCCTGTGCTATTGTTGTGTCATTTTTAGTAAAATCTGCACAGAACATGAAGTGTTAACAAAGAATTATTTAAAATAAGAATTCCACAGCTCACAACTGGTACTTTAAAAAGTATGATCTATAAGTTGATTTACAAATTAAGCATTTATATGACGGTAATTATTGAAACATTCTAGTTTAGCAATTAAAATTAAATTTTATTACGTTTTTATTAAATCTTGATAAATCAAAATAAATTCGCTAATCGACAGAAAATAATTTTTCATCATTTGATGACTAGATCGGAGATTTTTTTATGAAATTAATTAACGATACATTATAACAACCTGAATATGAAAACAACATCGCGTGATATATTTTGTATTAACTTTTGAGCGGGTGAAAAAATTAAATAATAAAAGATTTTAAGGAGATCACCACGATTTTCTGAAAATCTTAGAAAAAAATTCAGCTATTTCTGAAAAAAGCGGACATTTGTACCTATATTTGTATTATACTGTGAATCTTTATAGGTCAATTTTAAAGCACTTTACTTATATTAAATTACATTTTAACCATTTCTTACTCAATGAAATTAACGCTAGGTAAGGAGGTGAAGTAAATGGCGTCATGAGTGGTTGCGTGCTAAGCACCAGTCTATCATCAAATGTTTGAACTTGTAAGTAATTAGAGTCCATCGAAAAGATCCCTGGATAAAATTTAAAAGAAATCAAATAAACGTGAAGCAGAACTAAGAATATTCTTCTAATGGTAAAAACAACAAAGATTTTCCCTAGCTATTTGTCTTGCCTGAACAAATTACAAGACGAGCTAGTTCTAGAAGAACATGATCTCTGTCGGCATCAGCCGAACGGAACAAACTACATCATAGTTTGGAGTTCGGTATTATTTATTTGATCTATTAACATTGTGATGATACGAAATTAGAAAAATGAGCCAATTACCCTTCCATTTACCTTTCATACAATTCAAGACGGTAGAAAACAGTTAAAAAGTATGTATAAGTCTGAAAACTCGCAAGTATCTTTGGCAAGGCAGAATTAAGAGATTGAATTAGCATTGGAGTGAAAGACTCAAACCCGAAGTCACATTATCTGTTTAACCAGTGGTCATTGAGCTTATTAATCACACAAGAGGAAGATCAGATGAAGAAATTGGCCATCCTGATCACCGGTGCGATCATAGTAATTACACTGCAAGAAATACCGACATTAAGATGACTCGCGCCACATGCAAGGGGTAAATGGCCAGTTGAGTGTCCACGGTTGGGTACTTTTCACCCAGAGCTTCCTCTGCGATATGGGTTCCCTCGCCGCATGAAGGAGCATCGCTTGAGCATTATTGACCGTTTTTATTATGGAAATATAAAATTCTTTCTGGTGGCTCAAATCTACAATGACTTCATGCATTACTTGCTTCAATATGTTTAATAAGCGTACTTTATAAGTTATTATTATATGAATGATTAAAAGGTTTAATTTTAAGTAGAACTGTCACAAAGAAGGTCCAATAATTGTACTATCCTGCGAAAATTTGTGGCTAAAGCTAACCAACCATTAGATTACCTACATCGATAGAGTTTTTCTTACAGATTACGAATCTGAAAATGAAATTGCTGGAGCACGTCACATTTTCGAAAAAAATTAAGATTAAAATTTAGGTCTACTTAGCAAATTCCATAAAAAATAGAATAGGTAGCTTCCTTCCTTAGGTTAAACTCTAATTTTTAAAATTCCCTCTGAAATCCAAATCTCTCTTAATTCTTTCGGAGAAGGCATTTTAGTCAGGCAAGTATTATTTATGTTATTTTTGATTTTGATTGATTGATTTTCATAGAATTAAAAATTATATTGTAGTATTTCATTTTCTTCGGCATATCCAAAAAACTGAAAATATTGTATATTAAAATTATACACAAACTTGTGCAAATATAAATATAAAATTCCAAGCCGATAATATTCTTCCACTTTATTATTTTATTTAAAAAAATTCATAAAAAAGTAATTTCGAAACATCGCTAAAAACGCTTATATTTTCAAATTTATTTTGAATTTTTTTTAAGTACAGAAAATCTGTTTCTTTTTAAAATGCAAGATAATCTGATTAAAATAAAGGCATGGAGTGCCTATGGTTTACGGATACTTTTAACTCAGTACGAGTTGCTCTGTGGAATAAAAACGCTTGACCATAATTGACCGATTTTATTGAGGAAACATAACATTTCAGAGCTGACTGGCATCTAAATACAATGATTTTGTGCATTACTTGGGTTTTGCTTCAAGATGCAAATAGGAGCAATTTTAGTAATAAGGCTTATCGCCAGACGAATTCCGAAATGGATTGTCTCCTTGATCAAGCCCTTCTTCAATTTCTTTCGCGGCTAACTTGACGAGGGCAAAGGAAAGAATAATGCCTACTTCGGTACAGTAACTCGCTTATACCTAATTATGCTGTCTTTTCACGCACGCACTTATAATAAAGCCGTAGATTTAAATTTTACAGAAGAACAAAGGAAACATAAAAACACGTAAGAAAGTGAAAAATAAGTTCTGACGTCTGAATGCGAACGATTGTGGTGATAAGCGCTAACAACTAAATTACTTAATGGGGCTGAATTGCTGTGACAGGAACGAACGACTTTCCGTAGGCGACAGCCGTAAACCCGCATAGACAAGGCCAACCTCTAGAAAACGTTGGCGAAACAGAATTGTAATTGGACACTATTCCACTGACATTTCACACCGTCTGCCCATAGAGCAACGAAAAACAAAAGACCCAAGCGACAAACTCGAAAGTAAAATTATTCATATTACTTTCTTCGAGTAGCAGCGCGTATTTTCTTGCACGGCTTGAGAGTGTAATTAGAGTCATTAATTTTAAAACTTATTACGAATAAGTTTTTTTCTTTTCAGAAACACACACACCACTGAGTTAAGGTCGAGTAAATGCATAATTCGCAAAATTCAAAAGATCAATGGATCCGTGAAATTGAAATCCACATTCGAAGTATAACTTTATTGAGGTTCTTGTACTCGAAACGACTTTGTTTCCCAGTTGGGAGTCCAAATAAGGTGAAATGTGATAGTTTAACCAGCGGTTGAAAAGTCGTTGGCCCCTTAAATAGTAAGACCACTTAAAATTTCTTTCTTATTGCAAACAATATGATTTGAGTCATTTACCATGAAGAAGTTGACTCATGGTAGAGTGGAGGTGTTGTAGTTTAGTTAAAAAAGAGAAAGAGAACTACCCACTGGTTTATTCCATAAACTTATAAGTTAACATCGCCTTGTGATTTTCTGTAAATTATTTCAATTAACACGCTTGAATTTCGAAAATTGGATGATCTCAAAACCCCTTTATACTAATCTTTATAAAAATTCCGTAAATTTAAACAAACGACATTTTTCTTCGGAGAGCTAACCTTACAACAAGTTGATTAAGTCACCTTGTAAAATTATAAATATAGTAAATGATCGGAATTTTTCTGAAAATTACTAAAAATAGTTTCTCGCGGTCGGAAGCTAAGTAAGTTAAAAAGCAACAATCTGTTATAAATTGCTTATATAGTTATTTTTATTAGTTATTCATTAATGCATATTTTGAAAAATAACATCTCCTTCCAAGAATCCTCTATTTCTTAATAAATACTCCTCTAAACGGGAACGGAATGGTAGAAACTCCGTTGCTGTAAGAAATATTGGCTCGTTGGTTTCTTAATCAATGTTGTTTAAGTTGTTTCGATGCCAGTTAAACCCAGACCCAGTTAAAATGGTAGTAAACGTCTGTGCTTCGCTAATTTTAGGAGAAGGTATCCAGCTCGAATAATCGATGTGCCGTTAGAATTCTGTTACCATTTTGGCTTGTAAATGTCTAATTAATTCAAAATATTAACCAACCTTATGTTACTACTTGAAATATTCAATATTAAATTATAATCTTAATTTTTAGTCGGATTACATTAAATGCCTGCTGCTTAAAAAAATTTTAATTTTGCAAAATTATGCATGCATCACTTATTATTTAATCAGTAAGTACTTTTAAAATTAAAAACTGTTGAGATACAAGTAAATCGCAATTGTTTTCTTTACAAATTCGAATTTTTTAATTGTACACAGGATGTTCATAAAAGTCACAAAGCCAAGCAATAACTTGTATGAGAGCGGAGACCAGGAAGCAACAATCTCAAAGGAATAGGGTAATCCTTAAAGTTTTATTTGGAGTTGAATACCACTGGTATATTTATATGTTTTGAACTAATTTAAAGGGGAAAAATTATGTTGCTTAATATTAAGAATCTTTACTATCGCATTGTACATCTGATTCAAAAATGCCTATCGTCTTATTACCTTTTGAAAAAGCTATAAGTCCTGCTTTGTACAGGACTACAGGTACCTTAAAAACAGTTAAAACTCATAAAAAAGTGTAATCTGGCAATGGCAAATATAAAATAGTTATCTGCGCTAATGTGAAATATTTGCAAGCACTGCAATTAGTAAATGCAAGTATCCGACCATTGGAATACCTGAGTCAATTTGTGCAATAGGATAGCTATAAGAAAGTAAGAAAAATAATGTTTACCATTTTATTATAAGAAAGCTCGGGGGTTCATCATCGCTTTCGATGCAAACAGTAAATTGCAAATGAAAGTTATTAGAGAAGAAGCTGGCAGAATTGCACCGAGCGGCCAGTTTCCCATCCCAAGAGTGCAGCAAGCAGCGGATTTTCATTGATTAACCGCAATCTGCTTCCAGGATATCTTCAGTTTCCCGTTGAAGTGACTGCGGTGTTTGTTAAACCCACAGCCTATCATTTTGCAAGAAGCAACGATTAGTTCAATCGCAGGGCTTGGGCTTGGCTTCTTCATTAGAATTCGCAGCTTCCCAGGCTCCTCACATGTGGCCACATGCGGTCCGTGCGAGAGGCCTCTCCCGGCCATGATCCGCTTGCGGGGTCCTGCCTCCGTCCGATGGAAGTTCATTAACTTGATTCGTTTAAGTTATTGCTGACTACGGACCCAACTTCCAGCAAACTACTCTGCCCGTCTTTTATTTATTGCCACTCAATTTCCACGCGTGGCTGGACTGAACCTGGCCGAACGAGTGCATCGCATCGCATCGGCACCTGACGCGCCGGCCGCCGCCGCACAGTTCAACTCCTGCTAGTCGTGTCGTGCTCGAGGAAATTTCATATAAAATTTATTAATTCCCGGCGAAATATGACACTGGTAAATTTGTCATATGGGGCCCAATGAGCGACCATCTTCTGTCTGGAGATTTCGTTTTTCTGCACTCTTAAATCGCGGTGAGGTGGGTGTACATTTTGAATGCATCAGCGCAGCGGCAGCAATTGCCCATCCGTGCGGATAACTGTGAGGAACGGAAACCTTCACAATTAGCCTCCGGGAAATAAATATTAATTATCCGCCACATGCGGATTCGTCGCGAGCGTCTCTCGTTCGCTAATCACAGCACAGGCCAAAATAATTCACACAATGATTTAATTGGCGGCGAATGCTTTAATTGATCCCAACTGCCAGCTAGCTCAAGGCTTGCGGCTAAGCTGAGGCTGCGGCTGAGGCTGAGACCTCGTCCATTTCGGTTCGAGGCTTATGCAACTCGTTGCCACTTTTCCAGCAGGGAGGAAAACCAGACCGCACCGCCAGTCCAGCCTTTAGCCGGTCGAGCTGGCCGCGTCTTTAACGGGAAAAAACGCTCACGAACAGGTACCACCGGCAGATCGTGCAAGTGATTCGAGCCGTGTACATCGAGTGCATTAAATTAGAAATATTACCGCGCCAACGGTACATTCTGACCAGGCAGCAAGTAAAAGTTAGATGACAGCCCACACCGCAGCTCTTAATAGATGCCGCCCCGCAACCGCCTCCTCCTCTGGCTATCTGCGATGCACTGAAAGTTGCTCAGACAGAAGCGGAGCGCTTCGTCGAGAAAAGTGAAGAAAGTTATTATCACAACAGCCACACGAATTTCAAACATTTTCAGGGATTTACCAAGGAGGTGAGAAAGTCCGCTCCGCTCCGTGCCGAGGAATTGATCACTTAGCTGACAATGGGGCTGCGGTAACCGCGACTACGTTGCGGAAAATCGCTGACTGTTCGTTACCTCATAACTAGGAAACTCATTACGGGTGGGGTTCATGGAGGTACCTATCAATCGAGTGGCGGCTGCTGGCATCGCTCAAGAGGTCACCCACTCGGACTTCTAAACAATGTTGCAACAATTAACACAGTTCACAACTACTTCCCTGGTTAGGATGTGGGCACAAGCCACAGAGATAAATAAAGCAGATAAGGTTGATATAACCTTCGCTAATGCAACTGATACATCGTTAGCTAACCAGCTTCAGACGTTAGACGTGGGTACCCACAACGTATTTATATATTTTGATATTGCACACTGAAAGAAATTTTAGCCCGAGCAATAGTTTATACCCATTACATATATGTATATCCTATTATATATCAGCGATTTGGGAATAGTAATAGTTTATAATAGAAAAAACACAATGTATAGCACCCACGTTTGTTGTTCTGAAAGCCATACTATATAGATCAAGATAAATTTATATAGGAACTTTTTATAAGGAGAAGTATTATATAAATTTGGTTATATAAACTATTTTGTCTATGTACTCGTAAAATGCATATTTTATACTGTCTGTTCGTTATTTTTTAAGGGATACCAACATTTATAATTTTATATAGCGTGTCCTTTTCTTTGAATTAATCTTTTCGCCTCAAAATGGGATTTGTGGTGTTTGTCTACCCAAGTAAACGGGTTTAGCAAAATTGATGAGTATTTTCATTTGTATGCCATCTCTGTCGTAGACACCCATAATAAATAACGGGTTCTAAATTGATCTTTATAAATGATCTATTCAATTTCCAACGAATAAAAATACAAAGATTTATACAATACGTACTGGGGGCACCACAAAATATTATATAAAAGCAATCGAACAGAAGACTTCCACATTTAATTAAAAAGGTCTATAAATATCTTAGGAACTTGCTATTATACTTACTTATTAGAAATAAAATAAATAAGTTTTTCAACTATTCGACTCCAATAAAATCCGTATAACTCCTATGTTGCATGATAAAGTTGCCATCGACAACTGAAAAAAGGACACTTACCCAAACCGTGCTCTTCATTATACTGCAATAACTATATTATAATGTTGAAGCTGAGGTATCTACTTAGCTCGCAACTTAAGGAAAAAAATATTAATAATTTACTGTGGTCTCCGTGTACCTCAGACATCAACATTTTTGAAGTTATGTAGAAGACTTTGGAAGGCATTCAGTAGAATATCATTAGATTACACATGGATTTCATATTTTCCACGTAAATTTCAAAAAATATTTGAACTGAAATTAGGTAAGTGTATATTTAATATTTGAATCATAATTAGGAATTGAAAATTTAAAGTCGATAGCATGTTAGTAGTACCTTAGAACGAAAAAAAGCCGGGATGTACATTGAATACACGCAGCAGACAGATAGAGAGACGCCGAAGAAAAATTCCCATTTGAAATTATATTCCCTTCTAAGCTTATCAGTCAAGTAAAATTGATTGCGGATTTAAATGTTGCATTTTAAGTACAAATAATTTAAATATTTCACGCAGGAATGTTGATTCGCAGGAATCGTTTTGTGGTCACTTTAAATTGCTCCCATGAAACAGCTAAGAGTCAGATCGTGATGAAAAGGTTTTCATCCAAACAACGCAGTCCAGTGCAAACAAACGTTCTGCGAACGTGTACAAATGTTCTATGAATAGCCGTTGATTCTGTACAGATTACTTATTGATTTTCTCACAGTCGACCAAAAAGGCCAAATGCGGTAAGATTCACCATGCCCGAAGAAATTTACGCTAGTAGTCATCCGCACCGAATGGCCCGTGAAGCGAAGAGGAGCCGACATAGTCGCTCGGTGATCTTAATTAATTAGTTGTCGCACTCGTTTCGCGGTTATAATTCGTAGTGGCATGAGTTTGATCTCTTCGGAGAACCGTTAATCGATAGGCTGGGTTATTTATCGGGAATACTGCAGGCAGCCTATTGATGGCCTCTCCGGATAACCCCACGTGCGAAGAAAAAAAAATTTATTGCAACTAACGACTACACCGGCCACTCGCAGTCGCTGCCTTACCTTGTCGTAATCAATCATGACTTTTCCCGGTAATAATCATTTAGTTTAGAACAGTTTCAAACAGGAAGTCTTCAGTAGACAGAAGCATTAGATCTGGCACCGTAATTTGAATTACATGGTTTACCGAACTCTTCAGGTGTTTTGATTGATGACAATGGGTTTAAGGTTACATCTGTTTTGAAGGAATCGGCATTTGTTTTGACCCGCAATTTGACTCTGAGGTATGTTTACATCGAGATGTTTTTGCGTTTACAAGTTTTGCTAGGAATGTCTACACCTGGTAGGTGCTTTTCGCCGTAAGTGCAGACATATCGTACGCAAATACACGTTAACGAATATGGAAGATGGAAGAGATCGGAGTAACAATAAAACATTCAAAGGTGTTTTGTTTGCATGAAAAATGAGAAAGGCTATTTAATAACTGCAAATGAAGTTGTATTAAAACAGCATTTACGATAGATTTAAGATTAATGAGAAATTATGTAATAAGTCGATTTTGAAATATTTCATTTTTATGTAGTAGTCGCTATATGAATTACTAGAAGGAAGATTTGGAAAATATACGCATATTTTGTAGTTTTAGTACTATTGGTATATGCAATGAGGTAGAAAAACAAATTTTATGAAGTTGTTGATTACCGCCTTCTTTCAAACAATTTGTCTTTAGAAGGTTAAAATTACACCAACAAATGTGTTTCTGTTTTATTTTTGATCGAATTCATAATTCTAGCAAATGTTTAACACCTCAAATTTCTCAAGATCAACCCAATAAATTTGGCTCAATCAAATGGATAACATTACAATTATTTATAATGAAGAAACCACATTCAAACGAGTCTTTTAAAGTCATTTATTGATTTAAGCGTGTTGCAGTCGCTTTCCTACCACCTTGTTGTTAAACTAAAACCTGCTCTAAAGTACCCAACCATTAATAATTATAAGGACCTTAATGGCTTAAGCTGGAGGAATGGCTTAATAAACCGAGATAATCAGAAAACCCAGTCTCGTTTGAGTTCACAGTGCTAAAAGTGTTTATTTTTAGTAAAAAGAACAAATATGCTGAGTAAGCATTCCACGTTTTATACCTTATTTAATATTTTTGTTTAGTTTTATGATTATTCTCCTTTTTTTTCAAGTAATTTTAAACAAAATAGAAAAGAAAGAGAAACCGTTTTTATTAGACCAATCAAATTATTCAATACTACAGCATTCCTTTACGTAACTTCTATAAACGATAAAATTACTGCAAACGTACAGGCTAACTAGCAATAAATTAACTTGGTGTAAACCAAGAGAATAAATGATTTATGATTCACATGTAAACTGCATATAGCCCAGCAGCATTAAAGTTGTTAAGTGTTTTACTTATCAGATGTGCACTTCGTGGAAATAATTTGAATAAAAGCGAAAAATCAGTAAAACTGGTTTCAAAGATCACGCCCATAAATAACAGGAGCAATGCAATTGACACAAGATACAACAACTTTTTTTCAGTGCACCGAAGAGTCTTTCTTGGTTATCTCCACAGACTGATTTTGTCATTTAATCGATGCACTCGTCCCGTTTTGCGACAGTGAGAGGCATCGATAACTAATTTGCTATCACCTATTGAAAAGTGGCTTCTTCTGCGTGGCATTGATAAAATACTTAAGGAAAAAAAAAACTTTCATTAACATTTACGTAGTACCGTTTTTCAGGTCTTCTATGTGAGCCAGCACATCCGTCCGAGCATAGAATCGCAACATAGAAGAATGTCCATGCTGCGGACGTCAAACAGTACTACCGGTTCTGGGGTGATTTAATATTCTTCCTCGGCATATCGCAATGTAAGAAAGGTAAATATGGCAAGCACTTCATCCTTTAATTGAAGGTGTTGCCAAACGAAGTGTTAAGACTTATTTCTGGTTTGTACGCCCTGAGGTTGAATGGATTAATTTCAACATGTTTTCAAAGAATAAACACACCTGGGACCCACAATCAAACGGATTTGTTCCCATTTACAATTTGATTTTTATGTACTAGGTGCGTTGTCTCTCTCAGATAACCGATATTGTTTTCAATGCAAACAATTTTGCGGCTTTAAAGATAAAGAAAAATCTCTGGGAATAACCCAAGCTTTTAATAGACCTCACACCAAACCACGAAAATCAACATCAGGTGTGGTTTTGCATCTTAATACTTTTTTCTTGGATCAAATGTTCACGGTAGTGACTTAGAATGATTTCTCAGTACTTCTTTGCATATATGATGAGGAAGCCCCACGTACGAACCCTTCTAAATCTAACAACACCAACCTCTTGTTATGCAAATTTTAATTTACGCATTCAGTTCTCATCCATTAGTAAATGCCTCTACAATTATTCTAAGAATGTTCTGGATCAAGACGGATTGACCAGAGCATAACATTACTATGCATGCGTTTTATACTTCAACCAATGTCTTCATTTTAACATTAATTCTCCAGTTTCCTACGGTTCTACAGTAAATTTCTGTATAAAAGCAATCTACCACTGTAATCCAAGTGTGACGAATTAATTACCCTTGCCTGGTAAGTTGTGAACGAGTGAGATTTATTTCATAGATCCTAGATAGTGTAATTAATCATCAGTCATTCTACCCTTAAAACTCTACATCATATTAGTAAAGATTTTTATTTTATTTAATGATTTAACGAAAAAGGCCATATCTTCTTTTGGCTTTGATTTTTGTCAAAAATATAACTCTAAAACACCTAAACAAAAAATTCACTTTACATAAAAATATAACTAAGTCAATTTATTTTCAATATTAATATAGTTATTAGATTGGCATATTTATTAAGATGTTCGTTATGAAGGCCTAAGTATTAAAGACGACAGGATTACAAAACGATTTATGGTAGAGAGAAAATAGAATATAACCAAAACGTAACGATTATGATAGCACCGTTTGTAAAAAATGTCGACTTGAAAATTCGCAAAACACTCAAAAAGTATAACATCCGACCATGTTTTTATAATAATCATAAAAACAGCGTGCATTTCGATAAACTAAAAGATAGGGATGACATTCAAGTCAAATCTAACGTGGTTTATGAGATCCCTTGTAATGATTGTGACAAAGTCTACATCGGACAAACGGAAAGGTACATCAAAAAGAGAATTTATGATCATAAATACAACTTAAAAGTAATTCCCACGCGACACACATCACTCACAAAACATCGTATTAATGAGTCGCACAACATTGGTTATGACAAAATTAAAGTTGTTAAAAATGTTAGGAATTATAAAAAAGGTTGGTTTTGGAAATGACTAGTATTTTGAAGAGAAACAACACGATGAATGAAAGATCCGATGTAGACGGACTCAGTCTCATTTACAGGGGTATTTTCAAATAACATCTAACCACGCGCCAACTGATAGGAGTTTCTCCTAATTGTATTATCTATGCCGATTCTGTGTTTACTTTTAATTCTATTGACGAAGCCACGCTAAACACACTTTTTTTGTACACGTTTTATTTACATATTCTTATTTATACACGTCGATCTAGTCAAATTGTGATACTTCACATTTACTGATAATAAATATGTGTGTTAACAAATTGTGGATATGCGCTTGGCAGGAAGGTGGTGATTTTTGTAAAATCTTTGTGACGAAAACAGAGGTATGCGTTGCTAGGTTAATTAGTTAGATCTGTGATAATACTATTGATTGTAATTAAAGCAATTGTTGTAGGCTTGAAAAGGATGTCGCGCAGACATTGAAATGCCGCCAAAAATTATATTGAAAATAAATTAGGGCTAAACTTGATTTGTGTTCTTTTTGTTTTTCCTTTTTTTTTTTTTGGAAAATCCTAACTTCACGGTTCCTATTGGCCAGTCCGAGGACAAAACACAATTTATTTAAATTGAGGACCGGTTAAGTAAACTTATTTCATCTATAGGTGACATGTAAGAATACACATTGTTTTTTTTTCAACGATAGGTCAATTATTTTTTTGTAATTTACAATTACCACTATGAAAATAGTAAGTTACTTTAAGCCATATTTATTCAGTTGTCTGTCATGTTAATGAAATATTGTCGTATTGATGCTTTTCCCAATAGAAGTAGGAATGTTAGAACCGCGTGTATAAATTTCTTATGTATAATAAATTAATCTATACCCTATAAAATAATGTTATACAAATAATATGTGTTATGGTTATCACAACGTCTAAAATACACCCCTTTACAAAAATAAAATAAGGGTTTTTTTTTGTAAAACTTAAAGTATAAGTAAACTTTTGAGCAAAAGAATAATAATAATATTTTTTAATAATGCATCTATGGGAGTTAACGGGTTAAATAAAGTTCTATATATGTTCAAAGCAACTTAAAACGTATCGGAAATATTGTGTTGAATTTATTTCAGCGTTTTTTATAAATGCACTTCAACACTTCAAGATTAAGGCAATCTTATTGTTCTGCGTCTATATATTGTCTTAATTATTAGGACCATTCCTTAGTGCAGAATAAAATAAATAACTATTTAATAGCCTACAATGTAGGTTAAACAAAACTAAAAATGATGATAGTAAGAATTCTTCCGGAATGAATACTTAAATGAATAAATTACGTAAATTCGTTTTTTAGCCTTAATGAATTATGAATAATCTTACACAATATAAAAGATTTCTGCTGAATATACATACCTAGGTAGAAAAACCTTTTCAAAGAAGCACATATTCTTTGACTTTATATACAGTTTAAAGTGTGCTAACGATTTTTCGAACATTTCTAAAACAAAAAACATTAACATTGTCCAAATACCTACAGCAAACTTGACTTATTTTCTTGTCTACATTGGCTCACAAAGCGGTGAATCGAAAAATGAAGTCCATAGAGGCGAAAAAGAATGCCGACGTAATGAGTGTCATCGGCTTTGAATCTATCTCCATTAAAGTGGAACCAAACCACGACAGTCGAGGTTTGGCCAAGTGAAGTGCATGAACACCGGATGAATTCTGCACGTGGACGGGCTATTGTGCATTGAAAGTAAAACTTAAGACAAAAGACGGCTTCTATCTTTGGACAAGAAAAAAAATCTCCCCAAGTCAGAGAAAACGTGTGGGATCGGTTTGCTGAAAGAGAAAGGTTGGCAATTTCTAATTGGTTCTGGAGGATTTTCCTTATCTTATGCGGTATGCCATAGCCTTTTGTGGGAAAAGGTCTTCAAATGTTGAGAGGTAGCTTGGTATGCAAACAATCGGAGTTTAAAATTAAAACAATGAAACATGTAATTTTGAAAAATGAAATGAACTCACCGCATATGGAGAAACCGTTTTTATTGACGCTGTGCACCGTGCCTCTTGGAAATGGTGCGAATATTGCGGACTTGCAAAGAACCTTCGTTTTTTTTTTTTAATTAATTTTTGCTGATCCGCTTATATAAACAGGTTCTATGGCATATTTTATTCAATAAAGGGATTAACATTTTCAATTAAACGGGACTGCCACCGCGGTGCGGACCATTTAGAGTCCTCAATCGAAGCCGCACCTTTTTTTTAAATGCTTTTCGCCTGAGTAATATGCAGTCGATAATCATAAGGGATACTTGCAAAGCGGAATTTACTCCGAGCAAGGGATAAAGCGAAAGATAATTGCTATAATTACATTTTTACTTTACGGCTTCGTTTTGATTGGAAGGGGAAACATCGAAAGCATGTTAAACGCGTACATTTTTATCTCACACCTCTCGTGCTCTTTTTGGAAATAATCAGTTTACCGCTGAAGGAAATTCAATTTTGCGAGAATTTTGCAGCAATTATTAACGAGATTATTGCGAATGTGAGATAGCAAAGCTTTTTAACTTAATTGGACTCTAACGAACTTAGGAAATGTACGGAATTCAAAAAGATACTCTCGCTGTGCAAATTATGCCAATATAGGTTGAATGCATCAGCAGTTAACAAATTCATTCGTTTCGGTGGAAGTATTTTAGCTTCAGACTTCATTTATCATCTGTTTTGAGCTTAATTAGCAAACTCTGATATTTTTTGAATAGAGTGCAAAAAGTATGGAATTCTGTTTTACCAACGCCAATAAATTTTTATTTCAGCCCCCACACATTATATATAAATAATTAGGATATGCGTTCTAATTTCGCACTTTTTTTAGATTAATTAGCATGTGGGTTCTAATTCTGAACTTCTTGCTCAGGAAATAAGGTTATGACGTTAGCTGAAAAAAGAGTGCTTCTAAAATTATTTTAATTTATAAAAATACTTTAATATTCAATACTAGTTTTATAGATAGTAAACTCTTTTTGAAAAGTGATTTAAATATAACTATTATATTTAAATTTTTATTTTTGTTAAATACAATGCAAATTCATTGCAAATAAAATTTGTTAAAAATCGAGTAGTTGAATCAATCGGTGATTCACAAACTGAGCTTTCATATGTGTCTAAAATATGTTAAGCATAAATTTTGTAAATATATAAAATTTTTATTAAGTAAAGCACACCCTCTTTGTATAATGGGTACTGGCTATCAAAATTTATGAGCCAAAATGCGCGTTTTACATTTATTAATAATGTATTTTTTTTAAGTAAAACTTCTTCCCCCGCAATTTAATTGAATACTTTCTGTAACGTAAAATGCATTTTACTTCGAGCGTACCAGAATAGCTTCAAGCTGAAGTAAGAAGAAATAATGTGGAATGAGGAAATAAATATTAAAAATGTTAAATTCGTAATTAATTATGGCAAATTTGAAACGAAATCAAACTGCAGTGGTGAGCGAAACATTTTGAAATAAAATCGTGATTTTCTTCAGTCGTAGACTACTAAAACTAAAAAAGGTTTATTTTGAAACTATGCATAATGAAGATTAAAATACACCACCCGAATATCTTATTTAAATATTAAAACATATATACATAGAAGTCAGAGTATTTTTAAATATTTATTATGAGCCGAGGCAAGCAATTAACTAGAACAAATCAGACATAATCCCTAAAGAGTACTGTAAAGATTTATAGAATTGTCTCACGATCGATACAATTTGAGTTAAGAAAATTGCTTGAGATGGTTCGCTGCTTGGTGCCCATCGCCGTAAATTAAGCTGGCATTTTGAAGAAGGTCAACGGCGCATTTGCGGAGATACCGTCGCACATTATTCGCGAATGTGATATAAGCAGTCCGCGAAGGAAGTGGTTTGCTTTTTTCATTCACATAACTCGCAATATGGGACATGCTGGTCCGCGACTGGCGGCCACTCCCTCAGACGTTCATCGGCAAAATTCAAAAGCAGCACCGGGAGAAGAGCAAAAAACTGTCGGCACATAAATAATTACCCAGATTGTGGACTTTTGTGTATTTTGTCCGGCATTAAGGCTCCGCAAACAGGTATGCAATATACGCGATATGTAAGTAAAGGTGGTATCTCCTCCGTCCGCGCCGTGCACGTGTTTGCTCTCCGCGGCACCGTCTGCCCGTCGCAGGCCCGATGCAAGAATTCTTTGGCAATCAATTCTTCATGTGCAGTTAAGTGGAATGTCAATGACTTCCCATGCGCCTTTGGCTGAGGCGAGCTAATTCCCTTAAACTGTTGAAATATGCATTTTGGGCTCTGGGTGCATCATCTGCGTTTCGCTTCACTGTTCTTTCGCGGGTTTAGCGTGCACACCGTCGAGCATCGTCTAATTAAATTTTGCTATTTCCTTTTAAATTCCTACAATTGCGAATCCCGCGCTCAGTTTTATATGCCTGTTCTGTGGATTGGGAGGCGATTCTCACATCTAATCGTTTTCCTAATTGCATTTTTCTACTCATACAACAGGTTTTTTGTGGGCATATTCCGATACACACAGTGCGTTAAAATGGTAAACATCCAAATAAATGCTATTTTGATCATATCAAGTCGTAAATTCGATATTTTAAAATGAATGAGATAAGCAACTTTTAAAAAAATCAATATTATTTACCACTGTAATCGTATGGTTTAGCAACATTTTTCTTTCTTTATTTCAATAAATAGGGCGTATTATGTACTGTACTGAACTTCGACACAAGAAATTATATGTCTTGGAAGTTGTTATTCTTGAGATGGAAAAATTAAAATTTTTTAATAACAAAACTTGTTACATTTCATTACAAAGATTTCTTTTACTTACTCAGAGTTGTCAAGCAGCAAACGCCCACTATTCTAGAGATTTTTTTTACATTTCGTAGTATTGAACAATAAATTTGAAGAATCATTAGAAAATTTATTAAATTACACGAAGATTTATATCATTTTTACGAAAATTATAGTTTCGCTTATGGAAAGGAATTCATATATTTTATTCAACATAGAAGATTTTTCTGGTAAATGTATATCTTGCTATGCAATTTTTATAGTTTCTAAAAGAAAGATTGATTTAATGAAGCTTAATGAATAATAAAAATAACTCGCGTGACCACAAAGATAAAATCTAAAGTTTTTTTCTAACTCTAAGTAGAAAAATTGAAATGATCCTTGTCCTTGTTTAACTTTACTTTTATTTACATAAAAAACAAGTAAGTTGTTATAAACTATGTTTCCATCTGTGATTAACATAATGTTAGCCATTGCAGAAATTAACATCTTTATTTTATGGTGTTTATTATGACCGTAGCACTGTATAAACAGATTAATTAAGGTAAGAATACCATACATGAAAATAAAGCGTATATTACAGATTAAACTGGATTAAACGTGTAAAATACTTAGACACCATACAGGTCAAAATAATTAACAAGACAAAAATCTGCTTAAACAATTTTAAACCCAAGAATGAATGACTTAATGCATGCGAATAATTAAGAAATTCATTTTTAAAGAAATAAAAGTCCTCATACACTGGTTGCCTTTTCAATACGAAAAATAAATTGTTTGAATGAATGTGAGAAAATTTAACGAGAATACCTTTGGTTTTATGAAATTATATTGAATATTTTCCTTAGAAAATAAATGTACAAATATTTCTAAAATAAAATCTAAAAATTATACTAATCGCACAAATGGAGATGTAACATTTTTATACGATTCCATAAAAAAATACAGCTATTAAATATAAATATTAATAATAAATCAAATAGCAGATATTAAACATAAAAATCATAAAAATCCAAATTTTACTATATAAAAAGAATATGAAAGTAATGAAAATATCGTCTAATATACAATAATCGGTATAAGAAAATAGTTCATTTATTTAGCTATATCGTTGGAATATATAGAAAGAAATCAGTCCGCAAGCTCAAATAACAACAGTGCAATACTTTGAACTATACAATCAACAGCAATTAATAATTCTGCGATATCTAATACATCTATTAAGAGAACTACTTAAGCTGATACAACAAATTTCTTCTTTAGATTGTTAAATCAAGAAAAAGAGGCGTACTGCCATTTATCTAAACATGCGAGCCCCAGAAGTCTAGCTGCCGTGATCTTTTCATTGAAGTCAGAACATCACCTGGTCATCACCTGGTTCATTTTGTATTCAGTGAGGAGATGAATTTTAATAAGATAGATCTTGTTGCCTATTCGATGCATCCGAAATTTCACTTTCAAAAACTTAACCGCCGAAATGATGTCATAAAAATGATATTCCTGCACCGTCTATCCGTGGGCCAGTCGAAGTCAGTGGATTTTCTCTTGGCGAGGTCGATTGCATATGACATCATAATTATATGAAGTTCATTTATACATAGACTGATGGAGTGCTGTTTAACACTCACACACATTACGAAATAAGTTTTTGAGTGAACTCACCTTTTGCATTGCTAAATCCAATCAGTATTCCAAAAAGGCAGGACAGCGTAAAGAGAATCTTTTGCATTTTGTTGGTAAACTTAACAACACAATTAACCAACTTAAAGAAAAACACCAAGGACACAAAAGATCAGGAGAAGCCGGAGGCCAACTAGAAATAGCACTTAGCACAAGAGAAGAGACAAAACTGACGCGATTATGTATTTAAAGTTAAACCATATCTATTACAATTAGGCGGATATGTTGAACACTATTTTTGCAAACAAATTAAGGAAAAATAAATATAAAAGACTAATGTTCTGCGAAACGTTACAAAACATAAAATTTTTGCTAAGCCGCCACTTCGACAAGAACCACTCCAAGACTCTTCAGGTACAACAATCTACTCAGGCTCAGCCAATTCACGCGACGGTGATATTCTCCAGACGTGAGACCAGCCGTGAGTGTCTGGCGAATGTGCAACAAGTAACCAGCAACCACCTTCGGTAACTGGTATTGCGAAGCTCACCTTAAGAGTTAATCAACATGGAGACCTGTGTGCGAAGTTCAGGTGAGCTTTTTTCGATAATAAAAATTATGAAGAAACCCACGTAGGGTTGCCAGGCCAAGGCAAACATATTCAAATAATTAGGTTGAGGATTTTGTGTCTATATTTTTATTTTATTTGGCATCTTTTAAGAAACTTGTGCAAAAGGAAGCGAAGAGATTATTAGATTTTGACCCTTTTTGCTAACCATTCCCACTTTTTGCATACACTTTTTTAAGATCCAACATTGAAGGGAATTTAGTTTACTTTGGACTTAAAAATTAAAAGAATTTATTGTTGCATATTGAAGTACACCTGTATAAGTTGATTGCAGTCAAATAAATTCCGGTTTCCGGAGTCAACCATAATCATAATTAATTACCTTTATATCGATTTAACTTTAATTCCGGAACCATTTATTTCTAAAGTATATGTCCTAATGGAATTGATAGCATAAATTTGTGTCCACTAAATACAAATGTTACATCAGACCTTCGGGAAACATGCAAAAATATTATATGAAGCCAAAGTGATACCAAAGCTATTCTTATTCTTAACTTAGGTTCTAAATTTACCGAATGCCGTAATAACCAGTGTTGTTATTAATGCACATAATTTATTAATTTCCTTTGCAACGACAATAAAACATTTAATGTTAGGTACCTGAAAAACCAACCCCATACAAGGGATTAATAAAAATTCTTAAATGAAACTAAGGACTAAATTATATTACTGACTTATTGAATTACAACGAGAAATTAGTTCTTTCATAATGTTCTTTGAATATTGAAAAAATGTTTCCGATGATATAGATGTTAAAAAAAATAAAATTAAAGGAAATCTTATCCCTCATAAAGTTGCTTACCTTTATTACTTTAAAGTAAAGAAAACCTTGAACTTGTGCTTGCAGTATGTCACATAGTGGATATCTTCAATTTAAAGTTGCGATTTACCAAGTTTACGACTCTCATTATTAGGCGCGCATAAAATTTTTATTATCCATTAAATGGTGAGCCCTATATAATAAATCTATCTAAAAATATAATTTTATGGTTTGCTATGTTAAGCGGTAGATACAGAATATTATTGAAGAGCAACAACTTATATAATTAATTGATTTTAAATTTTATAAATATAAACAACGGTCTTTTCAGTGTCATTCATTAAAATTAACGACCTTGAAGTCATATGAATAAATAATTTATTTATTTTAATATTTATTCCATCTTTAATTTCCCAATTCAATCAAAATAACTTATCATTTTCATTAAAATATACCAATTTTCTTCAGAATAGAACTACAGTAAAGGTTTGCTTTCGATGTGTAAAGTGTTAAAAACAAATGAAAAATAATTTATTTCATTGAAACTTTCAACAAATTTTACTATATCCATTTCAACATATTTAAACCCGTCTTCGCAATATCCGCAAATATTAGTAGTAAAATATAATACTATTTAAAATAGGTATTTATTTTTTAAAAAGGCTTACCACCCATATTTTCAAGGATAATTGTATCTTACCAACGATGTCCCATAAAACTAAGTGTAGTTTTTGTGCCATCAAGAGAAGAAGCAAAAATTTACATGCTTAAATAGAAACCGTTTTAATTTTTATTATCAGCTCTGATTGGTCTACTCTCTTAAGTTTTAATGTTCAACCGCGTAGAGATGAGGACTAGATTGTGTGAGGGGCGTGAGACGTTAACACCACTGTACTCTAACCTATGCCAATTTAAAGGTAATTTAAATTAATTGCTAACATATTCACCATTGCGTTTTTATGGCACCTCTCATAACATACTTGACCTATCTATCATCACCTAAGGGTATAATAGAGACAGAAGCAGCTCATCTGAAGTTTTATGGTTTAACATGATTTTCACCCATATCCAGGTCAGTAAAGTTATAAAATTTGTTGCTACGAATCTCAGAACAGGATACCTATTTCAATTTTCCCATTTGTGCAGATAATAAAATTGATTAATTACTGTTGCTTAACTAGCAATAAGTTCACTTTCTGTACTGACATATAGAATTAAGAAAACTAATTAATAATTAGTGATATACATATGCATACATATATAATTGCCGGCTATTATATTTAAGGCTGGTAAAGTAAAGTAAAATTATACCAAATGTATATACATATGTATTTGCATTGCAAGTTTAAATAGACTTATATTATGTGGAAATTATTGTTTATTGGAATTGTGTGTGCGAGTTCACTAAAATTAATATTTAAATGAGAACAATTAACTAACTTAAGATATATTTTATATTATTTTGTATCATTGTGTAAATAACGTCGTAATCAAATTATCAGGAATGTCAAAAATAAGGCGACGTTACTCTCGATGTATTTTAGAATTAAATATTTCAAAGATAATAGTAAAACAAATTATGTAACCAAAGACTGTAATAGAAACCCTACCAAGCCATAGTTGGTGCTTTGGAAAATTAATATTTTCCGCTTTTAAAGATTTGATTTTTTCTCTTCAAAGACTTTCACAATTTTTAATTTAACATTTTTATTTTATACTTTTTAAATTATTTTCTTTCGTTATTTGAGCATAGGAGCCGTATTGTAACAAACTTTCTAGCCGTATTAATGGAAACTAACAGCTTAAAATAATGAAAACGGGTAATTCAATTTCCATCAAATATGGCTAAGAATCATCTTGAAAATGAATACCATCTTCCAAGCAATACAAAGAACATTGAAATTGGTTCATCCTTTCTAGAGCTACGATACCACAGACAGACAGACAGATAAATAAGCAGACAAAGAGTTGACCCGATTAGCCGGATATGTGAACGAGCATAAATAACGAAGAAGAAAAATCATAATGCAAGTAAATATGGGTTTTTTCACTTTCATAAATCATAGATGCTGTTAGTTCTGTCTTACTTTATACTTAAGTAATGTCTTTTTGAGCAAGTCTGGAAACGTTTCGTCAAGGAAGCGATGCCATTTGATGAACTTGAATGATGCTGAAGAATTACCTAAGGGCGTGAAGATAAGTGTTTATGCGAGAGTGTGCGTACGCGTTACGAGAACGCACAGACTGCTCGGCCGCGGAAGTACTTAACCGTGCAGCGTCTTTACCCGCCGCTGCCGGAGGAGGAAGGCTCGGATCGGATTATTTCATTCGACACGACATCTTCCTCTCTCTCATTGTTTGGAGCGCCGATAATAATAATTGCTGCCGGCGATAAAATCTGTGACATGATGTAAAATCCTGAGGAAAAGAGGTAGTTACGCAGCGACAAGAGTCGCGCATTGTTTTTCACTAAATTATGTTATCGCGCTGTCATATTGTGTGCCAGCGATTCAGCCTGCACGGAATGCAGATTGTCTTGCGATTTCCTTATTCCGTTCGCCTTGGTACTGTTAAGAGTCATTGAATTGCATACACTACAAAAGTTAATCGATGACTCATTCAGAATTGTTCCTGGCCATAAAATTCGCCTACTTACATCTATGAGACACCTTGTTGGACATCACGCAGAGTGTCGTTGGCTGAGGCTAGGCTGCGCCCTCAGCGGTGTGGTGGCGGCCTCGTGTGCGCGGTTGCTAGCCACTAGCTGGATGCGGAATAAATTTTCCAGTGTCAGACAGATTCGATTATCGAAAACGTCTGCACGGTCAATGACTTGCGCTATCCCAAAAGGCGATTGACTTTGTTCTAAAATTATTTGCGTATTTACTTAGCATTCCACCACGCAACCGACCGGCAGGCATGGCAAATCTGTAAAAAAAAAAACAAAAACGCGTATTTCAATTAGACGGCGAACTAAAAAGACTTTATGCAATTTGGAAAGACAATCGCTTTTGAGGCAATTAATTATCTAGGCGCTCACCTCTCGTAGTTTAAATGGTGCGGAAATGGCTGATTAATCTTCCTTTTTATTCGTAAAAGAATTAACAATTTTACACCTTTAAAGTTGTATTTTTTGTGCAACAGACCCTACATTTCAAGAAGTTTAACTTTGATTATCAAAAACAATGCAAAATAACATAAAAGCCAAGATAATATGGACTTTGCCAAAATTCAAGAATAAATAAATTTACGAAAATCTACAAAAAAATAGTCCGAAATGTTCCTCTCTGATTATCTTTTTTTAATACGAGTATATACTAAGCGTTCTGACCCAGTTTCACTATTTTGTTAAAGACTTCTCAAATGCTCATGCCTAGTTTAGGACTGATCTAATATCTGTGAATGTAGTTCAAGACTAATTTTGTACAGTGCAGAAAGGGAAAAGAGAGTGTTAGATAAGGCAATTGCACTATTTAGTTATATCGAGAAAAATATTCCAAAGTGTACAAAAGATTCAATAATGGTAAAATTGTAAACTAAAAGGTAATTTTCTGCTGATAGTAGCCTTAAAATTTTGTGAAAAACGTTTCTGCAGTACCTTCTTCTCCATACACATTGTAAACTATTAGACTATCGGTCTATGCGTGCTAAGTGAGCACTTTAAATCGCTTAAATTTTAGTGACACTGTGATTAGACACGCAGAAGATCAACGGAGCTCAGAGAACTCAGGGGATAAAATTTTAAAGCCCACTTCCGTGCAACGGGGCAAAGGAAATTTCGCAGCAGCAGCAGCAGCAGCAGCTCATCTGCGCTCGGGCTGGAGGTAAAGGTTAAAAACAATTTCGTGTTTACAGCCCGAAACGGTATAACCTAAGACATTGTCTCACATGCATGTGCACTTTTGGCGCGGCAAGGTGAACCGCGCAGAGCACTCGGCGCACTGCACTGCGTCCTATAAATGGACAAAGCTGTCGCGATCTCTTTGTGCTACTCGGCGCGCTGTAATTGTTCCGTGGGCAAACCGCAGGGAGCGCTTGCGGCCGAGACTGAGATCACCTAGGAAATTATTTATTTTTGCGCGAGCAGTTTAATTTTCTGCCATCTGTAACTGCCATTACCGCGCGCGCAATTGTGACACATCCAGGTCCCCCACAGAAGGAATGGAAACATGGGAACGAATTTTAAGCAGGTTTGCCATATCTTAAATTAAAAAAGTCAGTATATTTAGCATTTGTGAAGACAAATATCTGCCCAAATTAGTAACCCCATACTATAGATGTTGATGCTTTTCTACTCCGTTTTTCCTTAACCGATTTTGAGAAATATTCAACTTTTAGACCCTAATAATTGAGCTTGAGGATATTTTCTTAGAGGGGGGACAAATTATTAAACTCCCATTTAGAGCTAGGTTTCTATCCTGAATAACAAATTGGGTTATGCCTATTTGTTTGTTAATTTTATTGATTTTCTAGTTAGTTCAAGAAAGAAAAAATATTCTCTATAGCAAAAAGTGAAACGTCTCTTGAATTGTATCAAGAACTTTATTAGTACGGCCGATATAAAATCTTATCTCAAGCATATTTTCCTCTAAATTGGGCTCCCTTTATTAGTTTCCATGATTGTATGTTTTTTTTTTTAGAATACGTAAAAATTTATCGGATCAAAAGTCGGTAAAATTACCAAAGTATAGCCATTTACATGACGAATACCAATTTGAACTTTTTCAATCGCGTTTTTCTTAAAATGCCTACAACTGTTCGATTTTCAAGCTTATATAACAAAAATTTTTAAAATCCTAATAGTTAACAACAAACGTATTTTTATATATTAAAAATTAGTTTTTGATATTCACCTAAATATTTAGAAGTAAAATTTAGATTAGTAAAAATTGTTTAAGCTTTTTAAAAATTCTCAAAGTATCGATTCCGTCTACGAACGCTCAATTTGAATTAAACGTGTTATTTAATAAAACCTCATATTTGATTAAGTTGTATATTTAAAATATTTTTTTATACTTCTCGAAACCTTACTACAAAAAACATTGGGGTTTTTTTAGACCAACCAAATTAGTAGTAATATGCGAAAAAGGAATGAGTGCAATACTCTCCCGTAGGTATTTGGGCATTCCTAATTAAAAGTGAAACATTTTAGCTTTTTTCATCACATAGCTTTTAATAAAAATACTGCACAAGATGATTTTTTAATCATTTTGATAAAACTCAGTAATTTTGGGGAATAATTTAAAAAATTTCGAAAGCAGTGCATAATATTTAAATTTCCAATGCGGAAATCAATACGTCTGGTAAGCCCAGTTTAAATGCGCAAATACACCTGGAGCAAGTGTCTTCGGCGTATTCACCCAGTCGCGTTTATCGAAGTTTAAGTATCTTCACGATCAGTTGTAACATATGGGATGACATGGGACAAGATAAAATCACGATGTCTGTATGTCTGTCGCAAACTCCCAGAGGAATGTCCGGGACAAGAACGCATATAAACGGGACGATGACAGGGGAGATAAATTGGCTAGGGGGTTCCACTGGTGCCGAGTGTGTTTTGAAGACCCGGCCAGCTACCACTCATCTTTAATGAAGCAATCATGAAGCATCCTACAGGGTGATATATTAGCAACAAAAGAACTCACCTCACGGTCGGATGCTGGGACAGTCGAGCTAGTGTCCGCTAGTGTGCACGCTTGTGTCGTACACGATCGACACCGCTAATAAAACCGCAGTACCTTGTGTCTGCACAAAGTTGGACTCCGGTCTAGGGGCACCTGACGCAGAAAGAGCCCCAGCTGCAACCTGCGGGTTTTACCTGGTCGGTTTCGGCACTAAGGTGGAGGCCGTGTCGCCGCCGCCACCGCGCAACTGGCGCAAACGGTGCTGAATTCCAAGATTTTCAAGATTTGATATTCCAGTCAAGTCGATGATGCATTCCTCGAAAGACTGGTTGCGCACTCCGCACTTGCCGAGGAGGGCTCTGCTCAAAGTGCAGCGATTTATGGTCTCGGGGAATCATTTAATTGGGAATCGACATATAAAGCATGCGGGACAGATCGCACAGAAAATCAATATGCGACCAAAATGTTTTGTCAACTCATCCAGCCTCTATTCTTGTGATTGACACACAATAGCTCTGTTTTATAGACATCTCTGAGCGAGATCTCCTCCTGCTATCTTAGGGAGGCATCAAAGGAGGAAGTGATTCGTATCTTTCGATTTCTGCAACGAATTCCTTCCTTATAGGACACACTGAGGCTGGGGCTCCGTTCAGCCCAACCAACGTGTGGACCACAATTTCCATTAATGCCGCGATGTATAATTCATTATTTTCTCACCGGGGATACATGTCCAGGGAGAACGATTTACAGCCAACCTGTGTGGAAATTGGTTTATGTAGTACCCGGGGGACAGGAGATGACGTAAAGTGATGCGTGTCAGCACATACATACAAATAGGCTGGAATTCAACTTTAGATGGTTATCTAGATTGCGAATGAGGACTCATCTTTTTTCTTTAAACTACGTCTCTTGGACAGTTTCTTCTACATACGTGCTCATTATTTTTTTCGACAACTTCAGAGATTACCTAGTTAGGCATTTGCAATCCAGACAGACGATCCAAATCAGATATCACTCGTGAGAAATGATATACGTAAAATAAACAGTTACTCCATATTAAATTAATTTTACTTTGTCTGCTTTGCAGAATATGCTGAGTTTGATGTGGGCTACCGAAGATTGAGACTTTTTGTATTTTTATATTTTTAGATGACATTTTTTAGTAGTAATAGATATTCCAAAATTAAAATTATTATATACATAACGGGCTTCTGAAATTATTAACCTTTTTTAACCCTTTTCCAAAATTGGACTCCATTAGCGGCCCTAAAAATGCTTAATGATTTTGAATCAGCAATCTCAATAAATTCAAATCGTAGAATATTTAAAATTTTTTCATAAATCTCTTAATGGAAAAATATAATTAAAAATGTGAACGCGCGTTAAAGGTTATGCAACCCTGCTTAAAATAATAAAAAAATAGTGTAACATTCATTGCCTATCTTATAGCGCTATCAAAGCTAAACACCTTATGATCGCGGTTTTCAAAGCTGCATACTTTTCAGCATTTAACTGCCATTCGAGACAGAAACCAAACAACCAGGTTGCAAAGTCTATACAAATTAACAAAATTCCAACACATATATTTTTTCGTTGTATTAGTGAACATAGCTGACATAAACTCTGTTCTCGCTTTAAAATAGTCATGATATTTTTAAATGATTAACCTTAGGTAAGCAAAACACCGAAAATTTCTTTCAAAATTAATTTTATTAAAAAACTAATGCATGAATAAAAATCCTTTATAATCTTTTCTTCGTTTTACAAGTTTACTGCCTACAGCTATTTGATAGATGACCTTGAATCAAAAATTTAAATAATAAACGATGATTTGCCATAGAATTAAAATTTCATCTGAATGTCTACTGCACATGCAAATTCGTTCATGTATTTCTTTTCAAAATTTATTAACTTTTAATTTGAAATTCTAAACGTTCTTTTGATTAATAAACATTTAATAGAGATTAGTTAAAGATATAAGATGCGTTCAGCATGAAACATATTTTTAAATTATTAGGGTAATAAATTTAAACATAAGTACCGAGGTAGGGAAGAGTTTTCAAAATAAATTTTTTCTCAAAAACTGAAATATCCTAATTACTATTTTGCTTTATTTTCCTTGGTATCACAAGACGTTCACTACGATTATGAATAATTTTACAAGCTGAAAATGTGATAAAATAAAAATGAAATCTAGTTCAAAGGCTATATACTCTTAAATATTTTACGATTCACTAGATCTCTTCTAAAATATATGTTAAAATTCTTAGATATTTTAAAATAAAATCAGATAAGATCACATAAGAAAATACAACACCGAACCAAACTCAGCGATTCTTAAAAATGGTCTAGGGAACTGAATTATTGCTTAATGATTTTCCAATTTTATACCAAATATGTGCGAGTAGGTACCTGAGCTTGCTGAATTATAGGTACATAGGTAAAAAATAAATAAGTTATTTGCATGAAAATTCGTAATATTCGCTCTAAACTCGATAGAGTTAATACTGCATTAAGTTCGCAAGCAAAAAGTCAGATCAAGTGCGAGTTACCCCCTTTGGACCTGGCGTTCATTATAAATGGACACACTCTTATAAGTGTAAAATGCTTCATTGTTATTTGGATCGTGAAATTATTTTAGAAGATGTGCAGATTAAACAAACACTTCCATTAGAGTGCTTGAAATGTTTAATTAGAGTGCCATACGTTTGCCAAGTCGGCACTTTTATTAAATCATTTAAATTATTTATTATTATTTACTTACATTTTATACCAAATTATTATTATTTTTTATGTAAAAGAACACAAAAATATATGTATATTGTTTGGATCAAAAACATAGCTAATAAACCTAATGATCATGTTGGTGAGTCTAGTTCTTTTCCAAAACACGGGCTAGTCAAAATGATCTTGTTTTTAGAAATAAAGTAAAGCATTTTTATATCCATTTTAAACAGAAAAAGATGAAAAATAATTTTAAATAATAGCACTATTAGTTCAGCTCTAAAAGGTTTGAGAACACTCATAAAGCGTTGTCCTTCAGCTTACACTTATAATTAGAATAGTTAATGTAATGTGATACCAAAACATATTGTCTAGAATTTTTTAAGATTGGTGGTTGAAAGATAAGGAGTAGAAAATAAATTGTTAGTGCTTTCTCTTAATTTTACATATTTAGATTATCGTCATTTACTAATTAGGTTTCACTCGATACCGCCATACGCTACAATTCTCTAAGTATCTCTAAGCAACTGAGACAAACAGACGGACGGACAGACAGACGGACACATATTAATGATCTTCTCTTAACTTACACAGTGGGATTGATATCAAACGAACTACTGAGAAGATTTCAAAAATATTTTATATTGGGGTATAGAACCCATATCTAACTGCATTACTAATTTTAAAATATTGTTTTATAAAACTGAGCACATCCGCGAAACTCTAACTTCTTAATACACACATGTAATTTAAATTAAACAGTATCTTGAACAAACAGCAAAAATAAATAGCCAATTTTTTGAGACAACAGCAATAAAGCGCGTGTCGAGTTTAGAAAGAAATATATGCATGTATTTGTTTCTTTAATTGGAAAAAATATTGAAGGGTATGTTTAAAGAACTTTTAAGTCGACTTATTCAGATAGCAAACCAAATTAAGATTCTATTAATATTATTAACCCTTGTTACTCGAACCGCCAACATTTTGGTATTCTATCATTGTTGTATTAAATTTACTAGAAGTCAGCGTGCATTATGCATACATCACGCCTTTCCGTTTTATACTCTTATTTTTTTGTTTACCCAAACTTTAAAAATATTCTTAATAATAAAAATGCCCTTATTAAAATTATATAGCGTGTTTTCTTAGCACTTTGAAAATTATTCCATAATATTCTTGGAGTGATAAGAGTTAAAATTGAATAGAGAGTTTACCATCGGCTATCATCCACTGGTTCGCAATTCGTAGGTTCCTGAAGTATAAAAACTGCTAACTTTTGACTTCCCACCAATAGTGTGAAAAATAAATGTACCCAATATTGTTGTTTGTTTTTTGCATTTAGCCTTGAGTAGGGTGTCTTTAGATAGGTATCCTAAATACAAAAATAAATACAACAAAAAATCAAAGTTTTTCGAGACCTTTTGTTGTTCTAATCACGAAATATTTCCTTTTGTACCCTTTTCCCCTCTAATTTCTAAACTATTGATGTAAAATAGTTCGAAAAATTCTTGAATGCCTTTAGTTATTTTGAAATTAAAATTATAATAAACATTGTAGCAAAAACATTTCATGAAACATTAAAAAATAATTCTCTTTCGGCAAGCACAGATTTTTATCATGTGGTCTTAGTCGATTCTTTTATTACCAAATAAATCATAAGTTTAAGGTGAAATATTTTCTTTTCATACCACTCATTTTGTGATTTAATCTTACGAATTAAGTACAAATCTTTACATAATGGCATAATATTATGAATGACTAAGTAAGGCAAAATATACAAAAACGTAGAAATTCCTCTAGTTCATATCGTTAAACATTTTCGGAACTCAAAATCCATAAATTGTTATTTTTTAAATGTTCAGAACTTATTTATTTTTTTGGTAAATTTTCCCCTGCACTGACTGACTGATGGCCAGGTATTTCTTATATTTTTTGAGAGGCCTTGATAAAAATAGATTTTGAAATAAATAGAACAACAAAAATTTAACAGAAATTTTCCGCAATTACTTTGTCGACGCAACGAAAATTTGCTCGATCTCGCCTTTGGCATGTGTCTCTGATAAGGGTGAAAAAATGCAAAATTAAGGGCCTTTTTGAATCGAAAACGCCTGCGGAATCGTTTTAAATAATAACAGTAATGCTCCCACTATTGTTTACCTGCAATAAAAATTGATTTTAAATTAATTTGAAAAACTCATTTTTGAGGGCGTCAGGCTTGCAATTTCAATGTCTACGATATTTGCAGAATTTTTTACGAGATCTTAGTGGAGTTGCACGCCGCAGATCATTCCCTTGCCTCAGATTTGTGGATGGTAACGGTTGAGGGTAGCTTACCGTAAGGAGGGGAAGGTGAAAGTGGAGCTCAATTTAAAATGTGGTGGGTCTGGGGTAGGAGGTGATTCCTGGCGCAGATTGGTCGGATTCGTTGCAGCTCAGTTTGTGGGGGTATTCCAAAGTTCATTTGAAAAACGGAAAAATGTGTTAAGATTAGCGATGCCGGGAACCTCTTTGTGGTCATAGACATTGGACCAGATTCACCGGTGAATCAGTGGAGACAGGAATCGAGAGTATAACAACCCGTACGATCGAAGTCCGCGATTGCGTCCACACTAAGATTGAATTCATCCTTTCAGCTTGAACCGAATTGGTGCCGACGCATCCACAGAACCGTAAATCGGCTCAAAAAAAGTCACGCGTCGCGTTCGATCTGTCACAAAGCCTGCGTGTCTGCAAAAACTTTTCGAAAAAGACAATTTCCAGTAATTCACGGCCGCACAAATTGTGCACAGGTGGTTTCGCGGGCACTTCGCACGGCAAGTGGTCGGACGCACAGAGGGGAAAATGTCATCGTCGAAGCAGACGCACTCGAACTCATTTTCTCGGCTGCAGTCGAATTACGAGGAGCTAAATGTCATCGGAACCGGTAATTTGATTTCCATTGTTGTTCCGCGCGTCGCATCCCCCTGGCCTGTTGCGCTGGTGTGAGAGTGTCAAATTTCCAAGTGTTTATGGGGCCGGACGAAGGGGCCCCAGGCGAGTCGGTGCTCCTCCAGCAGGAAGGCCTTCCCCGCAAAAATTGCCTGCGCCGGGGGGGTAGTCAAGACACAGGAGCGCGGTGCGTGCGTGCTGGAAGAAGGAAGGCGTCTGGTTCATGAATTTGATTATGCTCTGGCGCAGGGGGCCCCCGCAGACTCCGGGGCGCATTGACTCCTCGGCCGGCTGGCTGGCTGCCCTCGCCGCCGCGGTTGAGTTGCCGCCGAAAAAAAGTGTAAACAAACAGCCGAGCCGCGGAATATAAGTTATTACGATGATGGGGCTCTGTTTGCCCAGCAATTAGCAATGCTTGATTTGGCCGTGAATTGTTCTTTTTTGTTTCAGGCGCTTACGGGACCGTCTATCGCGCCAGAGACCTCAATAATCCGGGCAACATTGTGGCGCTGAAGAAAGTGCGAGTGGCCCTCACCGAGGACGGGGTCCCGATGTCCACCCTTCGGGAGATCGCCCTGCTCAAGCAGCTCGAGGCCTCGCAGCACCCCAACATTGTCAAGTAAGTGGAAGAGCCCCAACGAGCGGCTCCCTTGCTCGCTTTGGGGCCCGCTTTTACATTGACAGCTCCTCGAGAGTGGAAACGAAAAAAAAGAAAAAGGTCAAACCGATCGCGATGTGATGCGACTGTGTATACGGCCTCCATCAGGGGGAAATGCATCGCTTCAAGGGGCGGGTGATTCAAATTTCGTCACATTTGCAAACGCAGCTGTTTTCCACCTATGCGCACTTACTCGGCTGCGAACACAAAAGTCTCGCTATCGTCAAACAACTCAACTTAACAGTACTTGTCCGCAGGCGAGTTTTGTTTTGATTTCTTCCTCCCGCGAGACCCCGCAAACTGTTGAATGCCCAGGGAGAGAAGCACGCAGCGCCCTTCAGTTTACATTTTTACTTCGGTGCGACTGCGCTCCCTCAACTTGGAAGGGCTCTCTGTGTGGACCGATTCGTTATTTTTTGTTATATTGGAGTATGGCTTCACTAAGTCTAGACAATTCGTTGTTGCCTAAAAAAGCAGCTGCTCCCCAACTGTAGATATAACTTTTAAAAACACAAAATTAGACAAATTCTTAAGCGGCATTGGGGAAAATTTTCAGAAATAAAATCGATGACCAATTAATTAATTAAGATTTATTATTCTAGTCTTCTGTACACTTATTTATAATGCATTTAAGATTACAATGACGTAAACTTGTAGAACTTTGCCTTCTAGGATACAAACAATTAAAGAGAAATCATCGTTATCAAGCATACTTGAAAGCATAGAGTCAAACTTTGCAATCCTAAAGTGATCGGCGGAGAGATAGCCCTTGCGGTGCTAGAATTCAGCTGGAATTCAAACAATCACATTTTAAATTTCAAACTTACACCTACTTATGGTCTTTTTTTTTTAATACTTGCCCTAAATGTTTTTAATAATTGCTTTAGTTCGACGATAAGAAGTACAAACAACATTTATCGAATTTCTACCCAAGTTAACCGGACCAACAGAACTCAAACTATCGTTTACGGCAACTTCAAAAATGTAGTTCTAAGAAAACCCCGTTTAGAGTTTTAACCCAAAGATCATCAAATAGACGAATTTTCTTATCTTTTTTCGACCTTGGTTCCGTTAGCTCACCGGCCTTGCAGATTTTGCTAAAAGTAGATAGTAATAAAGGGCTTACGTGTGAGAGAAAGACGAAAATTTAGGGGGAGGCGGAACGAATATTGAAATCACGTTTTACCACCCAGAGCAGCGCACACGTTCGAATAATTTGGCCCGCATTTAAAAATGCACATTAATGAAATGTAAACAGCCCACCGCATCCGTAAATATGCTTTTTGTGTGCTACCTGTCTCTTCTCCATTCTCGATTCAGAATTTCCCTATACTGCAACATTGCACGAGGACGGCACTAACACTATGCATGCAGAGGCATAGATCTTGTCTGAGACTTTGGCTCGCCTTTAAAAAGCGTGGTAAAAAAACGCTCTACATTATTGTCTACACTGTAAGTGCTGTAGATGAGCACGGGAATCAGTAGTTCTTTGCTTTTTCATGTAATGGAAAGGTTAAAGCTTTGGGCTTGTATAGAAAGTGTCACATCCTAAACATCTTTGGTTTTAATTAGGCATGAGTCGCCCTCTTTTACTCTATAGATATCTCGAGTCTTATACAAAATTACTCTCTCAAAATATGGGAATAAATTCCTAAAAAGTATTAGAATTGTTTGTTAATATTATTAAATAAATTACTTTTGCAGCAACTAAAATTGAGATAAACGAAAATCTTGGAAAATGACAATGGTTAATTTTATATTTTCGCTTAATTATTTAGGAGAAGATATGTACCAAATTTAAAAAAATAAAATCAGTTCGATACTTCTTGAGATATAGCGGTCTCTGCTTAGTCAATTGAAACCAGAAAATATTCTTATGATATTTTAATTAATTTAAAGAAAATGGAAAAATTCACAACAAGAAGAGCCTTTAGTCACTGTGAAGCTCCTCACTAGCACGATCTAACTTTACTACTACTAAGAAGAAGAAACGTTACTACGCCTAAGAAAAATGACCAGTGCAGTAGTAAAATTTTGCAATGCAAAACAAGTTTTGCTCTCTCTTAAAGGCCAACATTATTTATCAATTTGACCAATTTTGAAATATTTGTGTTTTATACAAAAATATTTTGTTTAAAAGCGTATCATTTTTACAATGTTTCTTATTCCCTTTTCTGGGAAAGGATTTTTGCGCTAAATTTAAATATACTTAAAACAAAGATTCAAATAATACGAACAAGGTTGTTTTTAATTTTTGGCGTGGAAAATACATTGTGATATATCTATAATTTTATTTTGTTATATACAGGGTACAAAATCGTCTTCGTATTCGCATTAGATGTACACTTAGGTTTTTCTATTAATAAAATGAAAATCTAGAAAATTCAAAATTTTCTTAACGATAAGTTCACAAGTTTCGAACATTGCTTGCTAATTTCAGATTGCTGGAAGTATGTCACGGACGAGTAGAGCGCGAAGGACAATTGCTGATATTTTTAGTTTTTGAGCATTTAGAGCAGGATCTTTCGGATTTAATTGAACACCTGCCAAAATCAGGAATGCCTCCAACCACAATTCAGGTTTAAACGCATTTAGCGCAGTAAAAGAAAATTGTAAACTATTTTTAAATGTTCGTTATTTCCAGCGCCTCTCCAGAGAACTTCTAACCGGCGTTGATTTCCTGCACTCACACAGAATCATACACCGGGATCTCAAGCCACAGAATCTCCTAATTTCATCACAAGGTCATTTGAAAATTGCCGATTTTGGATTAGCGAAAACGTACGATTTCGAAATGAAACTAACATCCGTTGTCGTCACCCTGTGGTACCGAGCGCCGGAGGTTCTTCTGGGGCAGCCCTACAACAGCTCCGTGGATATTTGGAGCGCTGCCTGCATAGTCGCTGAAATGTTCCAGCGAAAGGCACTCTTTCCAGGGACATCGGAAGGAAACCAACTTGATAGGATATTTGAGTAAATCAGCGAGCAGTAAGAAAATGTTCTCTATTAACACATTTTCTCTATTATTAGGCTAACAGGAAGACCAAGCATATCGCAATGGCCCACGGGAATATCGCTGACGCGAGAAAACTTCCCCAACCGAACGGCCAAACAGCCAAAAGATCTTTGTCCTGTGCTTTGTGAATTATCAAATGGCTTGCTAGAGGTAAGAGAAAACGAAAAATTTAAAAATGGTATGGGTCTCACTTAAATTTTAATTCCATTTCAGAAAATGCTGTTGTTCGACCCTCGCGAGCGGCCGTCGGCTCTTGTTTGTCTTCAACACGAATACTTTCAGCAAGAGCCCTTGTAAACTGTTGATAGACTTAATTGAAATTTCTCCTCGCGATTAGGATAAGGATTAACACTTAAAACTCGTCACCGCCAGTAAACCAGACTCAATGCATTTAGAATTACCTTACTTAAATCTTGTGATACGAACCAGTAAACAATAGTAGCCCAGGCCGATTTAGGTTTAAGATTAAAAGTCATGACGTACCTAAGACAAAACTAAAACAGCCCAAACTTACCGACAGTGTTCTAGTTGCTCTCCTCCCTCAATAAATCCAGTAGTAGTTGCCAAGTGTTATCCTTATATACGTAATAGTACTATGTGTGTTCTCAGTTATTAAAACTATTATATAGTAATTATTAGACCCCTAGGCTTAATGTACGGATCGATCGCTTTGTAAAATAAAATGCCTACCGACGCATGATACACTTCTTTGGAGCAAGCCACTTTTTGGAATGTGCCTGTAGTACTGTACGGACGTGAACGTCTCGTAATCGTAATTTTTGTATTTCATTGTACTTTCTCTTTATTTGTTGGAATAAACGAAAATACATTATTTTTGTAAATACATTGAATTGTCATAAATATTTTCCATCCCTTTGGAATTGTATCTCATCAAGTGTAAATCTGAACTTATCTTAAACAACTCATTAAATTAATCGGAGATTGGAAACTACTCTTACTCTTGTGAGTTTAAAATATGATGAAAACTGTGCAATCGGCATTTAGCTTTATTAGACACCAATAAACAAAAGCATAAAAATGAAATTTCGTTCTTGGTTAACGTGTTCTTCAGAAATCAATAAATATCTTGTAAACCCTAAGTATGCGCCAAACTGAAAAATTTTTAATTTTGAAATGTGGACTCAAGTTCATCTTAATCTTGAAACTCTGTAAAATACGAATGAAAATCAATTTCAAAATCGTAGTTAAAACAATTTTTAATGATAATGCAACTCGTATAAGATCTTCTTTAATAAGAATGTGGTAATTATGCAATTTTTCAATTCGTACAAACTTCTTACAACTTACGAGTAAGAGTAGAGCGCAACTTCATAGTGACTAAGATTCATAGTCTGATCTTGTGAGTAAAAAGCTCTTTTTAGATACAAATTCCTTAAATTGTTCACAATTCATTTCAGTTACCTTTGACTTAGTTTTTCCGCAAAAACAAAATAGTCCGGTGGATTTCTCTATCGAAGTATTTTAATAATTATGAATGAAAAAATGAATTGAACTCAAAAGGTAACTGATATGGATTTTTTTACATAATTTAAGAATGTTATTATGAATTATTATTTTGGTGTCAGCTTTACAAAGTTGAAAAACTGGATAACTAGATCCATGGACTCAATACATGGTCAGAGATGGTCCAGTATATCAACCTGTAAATTCACCCAATGGTTCATTGGTCGTCCAGACAGGAACAATGCAAAACTTCTACTTGGCTTAGGCAGGAAAGATTGCAAAAAGCTTGTAGGGACGGTCACAGGACATAACACATGCGGCAAGCATCTGAACACCCTGGGGATCATCAGCGACTCGGCGTGTCCTTCGTGCGGGGAGGACGAGGACAGTACGAAGCACTTCCTATGTAACTGCCCGGCCTTCTCCCACGCGCGCATGACGACGTTTGAAGCTGATGTAATGAGAATAGAAGACTTCAATTATCAATCTCTATCTGATGTTCTTAGGTTCGTCAAGATAACTAAAAAGTTCGGATAGGGTAGGGAACGAGTGCAATGGATCGTGGTCTGAGCGCTCGAGGCTGAAGCCTCCCCCTTTCTTTCTTATACTAATGAATTATTATTTGTAAGCTCTTTTCGATTCGATCCGAACGGATTCCAGAAATAGGGCTCTAGTTTCGACAGGTTTTAAGATCAATCCCAGTAGAGATTAAACTCAGTACTATGATTATCAAATTGAATTTCAGCTCAAAGGGGTTTTTTGAAAATTAGATCCATCTCATTCTTGAGTTAAGTCTCATTTATTAAGATTATGAACTTTATGAATGCAAAAAAGAGATCGATCTCAATTTCTCAACTTTATGAACGTGATTCACGATCGCATATTTTGGAATTTCTCGACATTTTTTTAAATTAAAAATATCAAACATCTGATAGGCTAATTTTAGAGGAGCTTTTCTGTAAATTCCCCATCACATCACGGTTTCGAGAAGCATGGGGATGAAAAGTGAACAGTCATTCTTTGGGCGTTTTTTGAAAATTTCTTAAAAAATAATAAGCTATCGAACTCAAAAAAGAGTTTAAATCCATAACAAATAGGCCTTAAAAATAACTTGTATTACACAAGCATTGTTACATATTTAAGCGTCAATAAATTGCTAAAAATTACCACTTTTTAGCCCCATGTTTTTCAAAACGGTGATGTGATCGTACCTGCGAAAAAAGTCCTATTAAAAGCACATCATCCATTTAGAAAGAGGAAAGGCTATAAAATGAATGTTTAAAACTTGCGTTATTTTCTCGATTTTAAGTAGATGCAAAAATTTTAAAAATTCTGAGAAATTATTGTTAAAATCAACGAAGAGCGTTTTTCTTGATTTGCACACTATGATAAACCCTACAAATGTACATCTCTTTATCAAAGACTACAACGAATTCACAATTACACTTGCCGTCGCAGGGTTGACCAACAAGCGGCCACAAATACCCCAATTGTGAACTAGAGTTCCGCTTGACATTTCATCGCTCCCAGTGGCAGTCATCTGCCAGCGAGAAAGTGGTGTTTTCGGGAAGAAAGACCAAAAACTGAAGATTCCACACGGTTCAGAAGGCCCGACCGCCTGAGAACAGTCCGATAAAAGATGATAAAAGCAATACTTGTCTTCAACAACCATGGCAAGCCGCGACTGTCCAAGTTCTACCAATATTTCGTAATTGGCTGTCCGGGATGAGTGGGGCTTATTGATTTTCATTAAATTCCATTTAATTCCAGAACGAGGACATGCAGCAGCAAATAATTAAGGAGACATTTCAGCTGGTTTCGAAGCGGGACGATAATGTGTGCAATTTCCTCGAGGGCGGCAGGTAAGGTGAGTGTTTTCACGGAGCCACTCTAACCAAGTTACTTTTTCCGCAGCCTTATCGGGGGCTCCGATTACAAGTTAATTTACCGGCACTACGCCACCCTCTACTTTGTGTTCTGCGTGGACTCCTCCGAGAGTGAGTTGGGGATCCTCGACCTGATCCAGGTGTTCGTCGAGACCTTGGACAAGTGTTTCGAGAACGTATGCGAGCTGGATCTGATCTTCCACGCGGATTCGGTGCATCACATCCTCTCGGAACTGGTGATGGGGGGCATGGTGCTCCAAACGAACATGTCGGACATTCTTGCCCGCATCGAGGACCAGAATAAGTTGGTTAAGCAGGAGGTGAGGTGTTTTTGATTTGACCGTATGCCGATTGGACTGAAACGATTGCTTCCAGGCGGGACTATCGGCGGCCCCTGCTCGAGCTGTGAGCGCTGTCAAAAGTATGAACATTCCCCAGCAGATTAAAGACATAAAACTCCCCGATTTGCCTCAAGCAATTAAAGACTTGAAATTCTGACCGGGCCACTCGGGACTGGATAATTTAGTGCTAAGTCGTATTTCTCCCCAGAGTGCATATATTCCGTTCGAGGAGTCCTTCAACTACGATTATTACCAATCCCAGGTCCAAGCGGACACCGCAAAAGCGGCTAAGGGGCGTAAAACAAGCCACAAAAATGAGTCACAACTCTTAGACACTCATGAAGGACTCGGTGACGAAGTCGATCGCTGGAGATCCTCCCTTCAAAATTTGGGGAACATTTCTAGCACTGGATTTACTCAGCGGGAAGAACATCAGTCAATTTCTGGCATTAATACCAGTCTACCAGAACATCTTTATAATCAAATTTACACGAAAATAGAGTAATTAAAACGCCTCTCTCCACTTACGTATATATCGCATTTAGTTTAGCACCCAAAAATTATATTTTTAGATCTTGTTATCGTTTTAGGTATGAGAAATATATTGCAGTCTTCGTAACTTCCAGTCTTTGCTACCATCCAAATCTATAATTATCTAAAAACAAAACAAGATCTCTTGCTCAAAATAATCGAAAATAGCAAGAGTTATTTTACGGTTTCCGGGGAAGGTTGGGACGCCTGTTAAAAAGTGGTAAGGTTATTATCCAAAAAAAGATATGAAGTATTGAAAAAATGGCACCTTAAAAGAAATTCAAATTTTTCGCGAAATTTACGGTGTATTTTTTAAATGACTTACACTTTTTATTTTATAAATATGTATGCGTGTTAAATCGGTTAAATAATTCTAGAGTAACCACTTCCACTGATAAGAAAAATGTACCCAAGGCGAGCCAAAATAAATAAATAATATCCCGAGGTAGGTAAAATACAATAAAAATAATAAGTACAAATAACGGAATCATAAAAACCCGTCCTTAAAAAAAACATACATATAATAAACTTAATTTAAGTTGAAGTCCAATAAATGGGTCTTAAAAAAATATAAAATGAAAATAGCTGCACGGATGCCGAATACCCAACACCGTCTTCGTCATCTTAAACATTAGAAAAAGGAATACAAAATGATATTTTCCATTGATTATCGAGTATTTCAGGTAAAACTTTGATCCATTGTATGTCGCTAGCAAATTAACTGCGCTAGTTCAATTTTTATTTATTCTATTTGTTATTTAATCAGAGAGATTTCAAAAGTGGTGCTCATTTAAAAAAGTATTCTTCGCCCCGGGAATAACTCTGCATAGAATTTGGGATCATTTTCAAAACGTTATATCTCGTGAACTATGACCCTTTTCATATATTCCTACTCGTTCTGAGATATTTCTGTGCAAAACTATTTGTAAAATCTGCACATATGACTCTCTGTATTTTAATTTAAAAGTGTTGGGACCCCATGCTTTTCCACACAAAACTTCTAATAATAGCAGATCTTAACAGTTATTTCTGAAAATCGAATTTGTAATTAAAAAATTAAAAAACTAAAATCCCAATCAAGTCTAATTTGATGATGTTTAGGTCAACAGAACTAAATTTTCAGAAGACCTTCAAATCGAAGAGTTTTTTAACTAACTAAAATAACTTAATAATTTAAAAATAGGAAGGCAAAGAAACAATAACGTTACTTTTATGCTAGAATTTTGGAGATTTGTTTTATTTTTATGCCACAGAGACGAGAGACGAAGACGATGTTTTTCGAATTAAAAGAGTAAAAGAAAAGGCACCTATCGTTCTGTAAATTAAAAAGAGAAGGCTTTATTATTTTAGTGTGAAGCATTTCCACAAATCAGGCATGTAACTAGAAAAATGTTAGGTCACCGATACCTAACTGTTTCAGATTTCTAGAGAATTCAAAACGAACAAATTCCACAATTTGGTATAAAAATTAAATGACCGAAAATGTGCACTGAACTGAAACCTAAACCAATCACACTGGACGAAAGTTAAGTTGAGTCGACGTATGAAAAAGCTACCGGTCAGTCGGAAAAGTGCGGAGTGGCAGCGTAGTCACTCATCAAAGAGGATATTGAAATAGAAGCCGCGTTTCGAGTTAGTGAGTGTTTTGTGTTATATTCGCTTTTAAATATAATTGTTATCACTAGTATTAAGTGCAAGAAGTCGCTCTGCTCGATAAGAAGCCGTGAGATCGCGCAGAAACAGTGATTTGGTTCAGTGTTGAAACGTCAAACGTACCCAAAGCCACCGAATCGGATTAACCAGTGATTTTTTTTTTTCTTTTGGGGCCGCACACACAGCGAAAAGTGACATCACGCTTTGGTCCTCTCGCGCTGCATCGCCGGCGACCAAGCCCTTCCCTGCCTAACTCTACAGCTCCACATTAAACAAACTAACTTTTGTGCATTCTTTTCATAACCATTTGTTTTCCCCCAATCTTTTGTCCCGTGTCAGACGTTAGGTTTCTGGCTGAAATGTGCCTTCCACATTCCCCGAGTCTTCCCAATCGCTTTTAAGTTTTGTGTGTCTTTCGGAGGTGCAAAGAATTCGCTGCGGAAGTCGTTCGCAATTAAAGAGAAAAATATTCTTTTTTTTTGTTTTTGTTTTTTTTTTTAACTCCAGGATAAGTCGAAAAAGTCTTTTAAACAAAGATACGAAAGAGACACTCGATTAAACGAACTCTAGAGCCTTCACGAATCGCAGGAGTGAAAGAGAAAAGAAGTGTGTAAAAAATGGCAGACGAAATGGGCGATCGCAATGATCCGGATTTGAAATATTTGTCTGTTGAACGCAACCCATTCAACGATCCGACGACACAGGCCGAGTGGACACAGAAGCGCCTCGTTTGGGTGCCCCACGAATCACAGGTAAGTGACGCTGTTTCGGCCGCAGGCTATTTTCCTGATAAAATTCTCGTTTGGTGGGTTCGGTTTCGGGCGTTCGTAACTACTTTCACCTTTGTGTCCAGTTCGGTCCGATTGTCCCGGCAGCGGCCACGGCCAGAGCCAGTTCAATTGGACTGAAACGAGGTCCACCTTCTTTTTATTTTAGTACTGAATTCGGGAATTTGTCCTCACAGCCGGACTGGCTGAAGAAATGTGACGACAGTGAGTCATCCCGCGGCAGCATTAACTGCCTGCTAAATGTCAAAGCGATTTCAAATTTCGACCGGTGCGGCATGCGGTTCAGTTGACTGGCCCGTCAGCGATCCAACAGTCTGGGCTAGAGTGGCTAGAGTCTAGATCGGTGGTTCTAGCTGAGGATAGAAGGCACTCGGGCGGAGCACTGAGCGGAAAAGAATCTCCACATCGGTGATATCAGCCGGGGCTCCAAGAGACCGACCGGTCAGTACTGCACAAGGGCCCTCCCCTGCCCTTCACTTATATTTCTCGGGTTTATGTGGTATACCCCCCGAGAGGTGGGTGAGTGCGAGCCGCCTTGCCTTCGCCTATGTGCTGCTGTCGTCTATCCGTGGAACCGCGACCACGAGTGGATTTTTGTTTGTTTTCTTATCGCTCTTGAAAGCTGCTCGCCGTGAAAAAGTTACAAAGGCAACTTGCGGTCATATTGAACTAAGATATAAAAACGTCTCCCTGCGCTGCAACAAATTAAAAAAATTTTAGCCCTCGGTGCACAAAGAATTCATTTATCGACTCCGGGGCCCTCTTGGACTGGAATTCCTTCGGTTCAAGCTGTGGTGCAACTCCTCCAGTCAGCAAACTCTGAATGCAAGGAGAAAAGGAACTGCTGCATTAAGAAATTGCTAAGAATTGGCTTTTGGGCTGAGGATGTTTCCATAGGGTTTTGTCTGCTCCCAGAATAAAAAGGTCTCCCCTTACTTCCCAGGTAAAGCGGGAGAACCTCTTGCCTATGTCAGATTAATGACAAATCAATGACGAATGAAAACGTTGAAGATATCTCTGGAATTTTTTTTTACATAGAGGAAGAATTGGGTTTTTTTTTTTCTTTTTCTTGTGAGGTAGATTTTGAATTATGCATTTTATGAAACCTAGAGCACAATGAAATACTTGAAATACACATTTTAGCAAATATTAGTCTCTTTGCGATATACTAAAGGAACGTGTAAACGCAGTATATTTTAATGAATAGTAATTTAAAAGTATTTCCTTATTTATCTCAATTTTGGAATAATAACTTTAACCATCTCGGACAAATTCTAATTGTAATAAGTCTACTTTGTATTGAAGTACGAAAAAATAGAACGAAATGTTTTTAAATAATTGTATTATTACCTAAATAAATTTGGTTTAGCTGTTTTGTTTTTTCCTTTAATTTACCATTAATTTTGTTTGCAACTTAAGGGATCAAACGCCAATTTTCATTATTATTTTGTTTACTTGATTCATATTGAATTTTGCTTCACAGCTGGCAACTGTCTCGGTTAGAATAATAAATCGTTCTATTAATACGCATCACGGCAAGCTGTCTATACTTCTATAAAGCTATAACTGTCGTTAAAACCATTCCTTTTAGTTTGACTTTGATATTGTTCATTTGTGTGGCTAAGGCCAAATAATTTCAAAATAAACACACAAATTTTGGTGGGATTTTTTAAAAATAAAATAAAGTTTTAGTAGTTTGGTTTAGTTTAATTACAACCTTTAACAATTATCTATAATATCTATCTATCTATAATAGCTCTCAAAGCAGGAAGCTCAACACATCTTTTGAAAAGGCAGGAAGTTCAACACATATTTTGAAAAGGAGTATTTTTGCTTGAATGCACAATTTAAAAAATCTTTATGTTCTACTTCAGCTTTTAAAGTTATTTGTATTATATTCAACTTATCAACAGATAAGGAAACATCGTCCTACATTTTATCTTATCAGTTTCATCAAATATTCATTTGGGACTTGAACATTTTGAATATATTTATTTTTTTTTGGGTCTGCTATCTTCGTAAAACCAAAAGATTATTATGAATGCAAACATCAATACTTTATTAATTTCCTGAGTTTTAGAAAACAATATTGGTACTAATTGCTATTTTTAAGAATTAGTCATTATATTTTTTCAGGTTTTTTTTGTCATGATTATTTAAAAGCGCCTCATGTGGCTAACTCATTGTAATGAAAGTAACCACGACTAAATGGTTGAAAAAACGGTCTCAGAAATTAGAAGCTCCAAATAAAATGTATGAAAAACATCTCAAGTTTTTTTGCTAGACCTTCGAAGGCGCATACCATAGAAATTATGTGAGTCGAGTTTTCGCGCCGATAATTGGATAAAATTAAAATAGTAGATGGTGGCATCTTTGATTTCAGTTACGTTGAATATTCAATTGTTGCCTTATTTGGGATCTCTTAAGTCTCGTAATGTTTTCTTGTTATCATAGTGTAATATATGCTTTAAATGATCATATTCGATTTTTTTTCTTTCAGCAGCGATTATTTTAAACATTTACCTTATGAAGATTTTATCCTAGGGAATTAACTATTAGCATTGGCGTTTCGTTCGTTAAGTAGTCTGTAAACATTGTTATTAGATAAAGTTAATAATTAGTAGACACCATAGGGTCTAAAGATTAATTGCATGTCTTTACACTTAAATTAAATATATTTTTAAAAAAAATATATAACAGGCTTAATTGAAAAAGTGTTTTGATTTGCTTTCGTTTTCAATTTAATTTTTTAAAAGTTTTAATCAGCAAACAACCGAATTAATTACCCGTCTTAGCCAAATAAAGGTTTTTAATAGGCTTGGATTTCCTTGAAAATTTATAAAATACCCAATGTCATAACCAGTTAAGAAGTGGCGCACCAAAAAAGGTTCGTCTTTTGGCTCTCTTCACGACTGAATCTCGTAACTTCCTTTCAATTCCAAAGAATGTGTGCTCTGCGGATTGACGGCGCTTTAAAAAATAAAGGCGAAATTTTAAAGAAAAGCCATGCGAACGGCAACTGAGGGAGATAACTCAAAAGCGATCGACGTGAACTGAAATCCAGCCCAAATCCACATCACGTTTCGGCTGCGCTGAATGCCGAACATAGCGAAAATGACAAATTGACACCGCGATTATTCATTCACGTCTGATGTCATTGGCTTTTGATGCCGTCCGGGCGCGGGGAGTACCGCGCTCCATTGAGCGGCAAACATTTTAAACGTTAAATTCGAAACAAATGGAACATGTAGGCGCGTTTCTCTACCACTTCCTCGGGCTGGGGCTGGCTGAGACCCGGTTGTCATTGAACGTCAGAAACTCATGGAAAATATGAAAAACTTTCGTACAATTTCCATTTGACGGGAAATTAAAAGCTCGTATCGCCGCTTTAACGTTTTTAGCTATTTGCCAACCTGGCTCTGTGGAGTGTGCGGCGAAATGTTGGCGTGGTGAAACGCAGAAGTCGTTTTTCTCCTCTTCTTGGGAATGCTTCTTTCGTTTTACATACCCCGCCCCGCGAAGTCTTCTCAGTCGGTTATGCGCAACCCGCGACGGTGCGGGGCTATTTGCCAACCGGCACTCAAAAGTTGATACCGGCAGCCGGTTCTCTCAATCAAAATAAAGAAACAAGAAGTAAATTATTACGCCGAGAGTGAAGGTTAGCCGGGGAGTCGAGCTCCGAGCGCTACGTTACTACGCTACGCTGAGATTTTCGCCGTAAGCTAGATAGCCGGTCGGAAACTTTCTGTCCATCTCTGTATAGTTCGGAACGTGTCATAAGTCTAGGAATTCAGAAACCTCTGGGCCTTATAATTGACACACCCCGCTTTTGAATCTGCATATAAAAAAAAAAGAACTAGGCCTCCATGTTCGCCAATACTGCGCCAGCGGAGGCAACGACATTCTGCCGGCGACTCTAGCGATAACAAATTCCTGCAGCCTTGAACTTGATGCGTACTATTTTCGGTTCAGTTCGAACTATAAAAAAAATCTCGCTGCTGATAAAATTAGTTCTATTCGACGAAAATTCATTACAGTTTTAGCATTGCGTCTCATTCGAGTCTTAAAATCTTTCAAGACATAAAATTTACATTCACACTAGTTATTCGCCGAAATTTTATTTCAAAGAGTATATATTAGCTGTAAACCTCCAACAGAATGCAAAAAAATTAATCGGACAATTTGGGCTTTTGACTAGAATCGAATGAAAAGTATCGATACGTCATGGTATCGATTCTTTCCATGTCTTTATAAAGAAAAACAAACTGAATCATATTGAAACATCCAAAAGCAGGTTTACGTAAATTTCCTAGGGAAGTAGACGCAAAATAACTTGACTCGTCTACAAGTTTGCGATTGCAAATATTTCATCTGAGAAATAAAATATGTTGCTCAGTATTCTAAATATTGTCTAACAATAAGTTAGAAGAAGAATCAACAGAAATTATGTTTAACATAGAGTACTAATTTATTAAAGTGATGTAAGATGGTTTGACCTAGCCAGAGAACCTTAGTAAAAAAGCGCGTCGTGTTTTCGTTAACGCGACCCAAACCCGTGAATCAGAAATTCCTTGCTTATGGATAGTGACTAAATGGAATGCTGGCAAAACCTGAAAACAAAATACATTCGCAGATCGGTCTCCAAGTTGATGGCAGCTGTGCACACTGATAAAATTAGGCGAAAGCACACAGTACACGAAAGATAAAATACCTTTTTTGTACAATTATTTGCATTTAAGATTGCTTTATTTCAAAATAAACTGCATACCAGAGTAGGCGCGAAAATTCCTCAGCTATGACGCTATTCTTTAATCTATCTTTAATTCACCGATAACAATATGCCAGCTTCTTCTAAAGCCAGTGTTAATAGCTTCAATTCATCCCTCCTAGCGATCAATATCCACTTAATAGAAGTGTTCTGCTTAAAATAGCTTAATTACGTATCTCTAAACTATCGCAAGGTCATCGAACTTTGTGTATCGCTGGACAAATACATTTTGTTCGTTAAAAAACAATAAACTAGTTTTTATCATCAGATGAGTGGTCGCCAGCATGTCTATGCAGAATGTAATTTATCGGAGGCCTTTGTTTCTTTTTGGTGTAGATTGTCAGTACATGAACTTGGCGGGAAAGTTCCCTGCACTTGCCGCTTATCAAGACTTTAAAACATTTAATCCATCTCTGCGTAGATCCACGGTCTATTGAATAGCACTCCCCAGCGAAGATTAAAACGTAAAACGACGATCAGTTCTATTTGATTTAAGGTTTCTAAGCATTAAAATACTGAGTAAACATTATATAAAAATTTGTCAAATATTTTTTCGCTTAAAGGGCATTCTTTGCTGTTATGAAGCATATTTTGACCAGAAAGGAAGATGAAATCAGTACAAATTTAATTAGTAAGAATGCACCACAAAGAAGTTGGCGAGTCATTGCTCTGTTATGTTTCATGTTATATACAGGGTGTTTCAAAAGTATGAATACACCCGCATAAATTTTGAATGGATAAAACTGCAAGGATTGCATGAACCTGTAAAATTTATCTTTTGATTAGGGAGAAATTGAACCAGGACAGATAGGGCATGGTAGGGGTAGTTCAGAAATATTAAACAGCAATATCAAGCCGAAATTATCGTTGCATAAACAAATCACCGTTCCATATTGGTTTAAACCGTGATAAAACTAAAATGAGATCTTAAAGTTGTACAAGCTTTTTTAAGTCGCAATTCAATATTACGGATATTGAGAGACGTTAAAATGGTTTTCTTAAATTAAATTTCTAAAGTTGGTTTTAGATTACTCGAAAGATCACGTTATTTATACTGATTTCTAATTGCGAAGAATCAAGGAAATTTACAAAGATTCATCACAGATTCCAATAGCTATTATTCTGCGATTTCTTTGAGGAAATATTATTTAACGCCTACACTTTTTTACTAATTGACATTCCCGGTGAGTTCTTTAGTCGGTACGTCTTATGGAAGAAATTGGTGTTAGTTGCCAAACCAGCAAGACCATCAGAATACTAATTAAAAAGCAAACTTAACTGAGTGGGTTCTTGCTGGTGCAAAGTCTGCCTTTTCTTTCATTCATAAGCCTTGGATGTTTTTTTTCCTACAAATATTCTTAGAAAATTAATAAAACCTTTTTGCGACTTTCATCATTTTAAATTTTGTATTTGTATTATATATATGTATTTTTTTATTTTATTGTATTTCCAGGGGTTTGTGGCAGCCAGCATAAAACGAGAACATGGAGACGAAGTGGAAGTCGAACTGGCGGAGACGGGAAAGCGAGCTATGGTTCTCCGCGATGACATCCAAAAAATGAATCCTCCTAAATTTGACAAAGTCGAAGATATGGCGGAATTAACATGTCTAAATGAAGCTTCAGTGCTACATAATATAAAAGACAGATACTTTTCTGGGCTTATATATGTAAGTAATTTTATGCTACTACTATTTTTATAGAGTTAATTGTATTCGGCAAAATGAGATTTAATGGTTATGTGTTTATGTAAATATTCGTATCAAATATGTATTTTCAGTACCCACCACAACCACTATAGAAATGGACCACTCAATAATTTCGTAGTGGAAAGTTTCTACAATAACAAAATTCTTAGCGAAACGACAAAATGTCCTCTTTTGGCAATGCTGTTTATATCATTAAACAACTGTTTTAAGCACTTAACTTAATAAAATTTCTGAAATTCAGATATATCTCAAATCAGCATAATTGTATTTATTTTAACCAGTTAACTGCTTTTGATACTCGTCAAAATTCGACATGGAAAAAGTGCAACACTTTGAATTATGACGAGTATATTCGACATAGGTAAAAAGTAAGAATTATTCCATATGAAACATATTTTGTAATTGGGGAATATATTCGTCATCGCTTAATTTGTCCAATATAATTTAGAAATAAATACATTTTCCAAAAACTGGTTGAAGGACTTAAAAATTACTTCATGTGCTTATATAATTAATATTAAGAAATGCTCTAAAAATGCATTTAACAAAAATTCAATCTCACACCGGATTGCTCAAAATTCGTTAAAGGTGTGAGAAGGGAAGAAAAGCGCTCCATTTTTAAATGGGTTTTTTGTTCGGGGTGAGCAGTCCATTTTTATTTGTCAGTGATACATTTTTATTTTACCTTAGGATTGAACAATAACGTGTAAATATAGTAGTTATCGAGCGGGTATTATTAATGGATATATTTTAAAAACTGCAAATTTATTGAGTGAGAATTCTCGAAAAACACTGACAGGAATCGAGCCTGAGAGCTTTGGATCTGCACCACGATGTTCTAACCGCTGAGTACCTATGGCCAGTTACCGATACTTAACCGATAATACCGCTAATTCAACTCCAATTTTAGAATACCTATTTACTTAACTTTGATCTAGAAAGGCTAGGAATCAGTTAGAATACATACAAATTCACACAATTTAATAGGGATCTTTGATTCACTTCTAGCAAATATAAATTTATCTAGAACATTGCTCAGAGAAAGATAATAAAAGCAATAGTCAAGGGAATACTATGTGAAAATTTACATTCGAACCAGTTAAATACTAATTTACACGCGAGCTCACTTAGTGCTTTTGCAATTACTGCATTCCACTGATAACCCGTAAAACATACTCAACAATTACTGTGGCAATTAGAACAAAACGAGGAAGCAGTATGTGAGTAGTTGGCGGCCTTCGATAATTAACCATGACGTAAGTTGACGTGAAAACATTATAAAACTTTTAGATTTTTCATAAGCTATAACACTACAGTATTAAAATTTTCTTGTGCCTATCATAAAAATAAAAGCTCCATTGCCCTCACGATTTGCATGTATACAGGGTCTTTATTTAACAATAAAAAAGTAGAATAAATTTGAGTTTATCTTGTCTTACAGTCGGGGTCTAGAACAACAGCAAGATCATGGTGAAATTATTGCCCAGTCGACTACAATTGGATTTTAATGGATTTGTTGTTTTGTTCGCACGTTACGCTCGTATGTGGTGTGCAATCCATTTTCTTGTTAACTCTATTTGCCAGAGTTTTATGCTAACGCGAGCAATGATCGCTTAATTGAATTCGGAAATATTGCACGGTTGCTGTGTAGCACGATCAATTTACAATAATTATGTAGCCGGTGTCTGCCACGAGACTCACTTGTGAGGGCTTAACTCACCCGCCGGACTTGGCAAATTAACTAAGAATTTTTGTTCGAGCCCAATTATTTTTATTGAGTAATATGACAAATCCGATTTGCATAATATAATTAAATCAATGTGATACCTTGACTCCTTTCAAATACGAGTTATTTCAGAGATCACGTTTTTCGTGAATTTATTATTTTAATGGATAAAATAATACAATTATTGTTTCCATATATATATTTTTTTAAAGATCTTTCGTAAACTTTAAAAATCATGTTTAGTAAATTCAAAATTGTTTGCTAAAAAACTCTACTAAAGTATATTTTCTTTGTAGTTCTTCTCTAGTCTCTAGTGAAAATTTCATTTAAGGGGATGTTTAACACGTTCGCGGACGCTAAAAATTTCAGGGAGCTGCAAAAATAGACAGGCAATTATTTTTTAAACTGCTTGTACTCTCCGAAATCTGATTACACGGAGAAAAGATAAAAAAATATGAAAGTACCTAATGAATCAGTTGGTCATTACTTTGAAATGTATATTAATCACAAAAACTTAAGGTTGTATAAAATTAAATGAATAAAAATTGACTTTAAAATTTGAATGCTATAGCATTCACGTCATTTTACATCACTATGAAAATGAATGCTATAGCATTCGCGTCCGCGAACGTGTTAAGTATTACAGAAACAGAATTAGGGGATCGGTGGTGTTAATATTATTTTTGCTTTCATTTACATATAAAAAATATTAAAAATATTCAGAAAAGCCTGTTTTACTTTTAAGAAATTTAAAATTGCAACTGATAGTGTAAAATAAATAGTTTTCATAGAAATGATTTTCCGTGCAGTTTTTATAAGATACTGAAGATACTGGACCCTCGCAATAACACAGGTATTTAAAATATTCAGGAAGTCTGGTACGACTCAGAGTTTATTACAGAATGTTTATAGAAATGTGTTCCAAGTAAGTATGTCTGGAGAATGACAGACGATGGTCGAAATATTTAACGAATTATTTATCTAATTTTTTTTTTAATTTAATACTCAATACAATGAACACAAACATTTATCAAAGAAATTCTATTCATGTTAGAAAACCAGTTTATTTCCGAGTGGTTATCAAAAACCTGACACCATACTTTAAAGCGCAGAGCTGTTATGACCCCAAAAAGAATTGGGCGCAGATATGTGTGATTATTCATCAAAACATAAAATCCCAAAAAGTGATGACTTTAAGTGTAAGAATGCACTTCGTATGGCCGGTTTCACGCACCTGCCCTGAAGTGAATAAACTTCTCAGCACATCACCGTGGCTCATCATGGGAACGGCGAGAGTGAGATATTTACTTTTCTGTTTTGCATACTTGGGCCGCGGTGACTCACTTCATTGTTACTTTGAATAGAGGTATGAAAAAATTGGATATGTCGTCTGCGACAAAAATCCTGTATAGTTTAGAAGATCACTACGTTATAACGGAAAAAATATCTAATACAGCGTAAGAAGAATGAGTCACATAAGTAAAAGATTATTTAAAATTATCAGTGGCGGCCTCGGCGTGCATCGCGTTATTGTTGAATCAGCTAAAAAGCACTCATGCTGCGACTGTCCAGCAGAATTCATGCATTTTTTTTTAAATGATATTTGTAGCGTCTGTATAATATTTTTAATTACTTATTCGTTTCTCGTCATATACGAAACTTGATTTGTCACCTGAAGTAAACATACATATTTTATAGAGATATATATCAAAATGAATCATCTAACACCACATTTTATTAAGCTCTGTCGCCATCTGATTAATATTTTGGGTAATTACCTTTGATGCTGCCAAGTATACATCATCTCTGTTTTCTAGTTGAGATCTTAAGAAAATACCGCGATATTATTTGTTAAAGAGACTTCTGGCGCTATTTTTTGAGCATGCAAAGAACAAATTTCTTTTTAAAACATATGTAAAGTTAAACCATTAAGTAGACTTTACATTGTTTTATTTCTCATATTTAACTAAGTAATTATATTTAATTGGGACGTTAGTCAAAGTTTTATTGATATTGAAAACTATGATCACCAAATGCCAAGTAATTATAGTTAGTAATAATGACATTATTTTAGGAGGGCGAACTTAATTCAAATTAGCACGCCACCTTAAAATAGCAACCGTGGTGTTATTATTAGTGCAAAGAATGAGTCAAATAAAGTCTGAAATTATTTTCAGTGGACTGCTCGTAGTGTGGACTATTAATGAAGTCGACTGTAAAATAAACGAAAATTGCTTCTGTAGTAATTTCAAGGTAGCAAAACAAATTGCCTAGTCCTGAATTTGAGCAGTGCCCAATTTCGAAACCTGTTATTAATTACATTGATATTTTAAGCTCTTTTGCATATAATGAATATAAATTTTTATTGCACGTATATGTTTATATTTATATTTAAAAATAAATGAGTTCGGAAACTTTTCGAGTAATGACAACACAGAAAACCTTTATGTTGGAGAAAATGATTATTTTATATTTAGCGATATATTTTTTACAGACCGAATGCTAAACTTGAGTGAATCGAATGATGAATATCCAGAAATCGAATGCCAAGTTTGCTATTATTTGCTTTATGGTTATTATTATAATAATTAGTTGTTCTTAATTTACCGCCTTTATTTATTTGTAGATTGTCTAGCTTACCTCATTAATGCGAATGAAGTTGGGAAAGTTATAGACAATTTTTTATTTTTGCAAAGAACAAGTAACCTAAAACTAGCTACTGAGCAAATAACAATCCACGATTCCATGGGTGCTTAGAAAAATGGGAAAACTAGAAATTAAATACTTTAAAACCGAATAATAAATACTCAGACCAAAAAATTTCACCTTGCGTGAAGTGATAGTCGTGTTACGTCACGTCACTTTACGTGAAGTGATCCGTGCATGAATGAATTTATTTTGATCCTTATAAGAAAATTCGCAGTTTAGCTATAAGTTATCATCTTACATACATTAGTTCCCTATGCTTATTTATATTTTATTCATGATAAAAATACATTTGTTACTTTTCATACATTAATGTTTGATTTTATTTTAAAACAAATTCTGGATTATTACTTTTGTGAACGTTGCATCTATCTATTGTTATCGTTTTTAATGAGTTCCATTTCGTTTTTATTTTTTAGTGACACAAGTAAACTTCAACTTATCATTATTCTCTTTTTCATTTCAGACATATTCGGGTCTTTTTTGCGTCGTTGTAAATCCATATAAAAAACTCCCCATTTACACGGAGAAAATAATGGAACGTTACAAGGGTATAAAAAGACACGAAGTGCCTCCTCATGTATTTGCAATTACAGACACTGCCTACAGGTCTATGCTGCAAGGTAAGTTGGAAAAATTCTCCAAAAACTAAAATTCTCTCCAAAATTATTTTATTATCCCCTGAGAGTATAGCGCGGTTAGCATATGTATTTTAAATTAAGTTTGCTTGAGAGGTTGAATGTAATACAAAGAGTTCTTTTGTGCAGAGAATAATGCTTAGCTTAGTTAGTTAATAGAATTTCAGAAAATAAAGTCGGCGAGATTTCTTACTACTTCATACTTTTGTTTCTCTTCTGTATTACAAAATCATTTTCAGTTAACTAAATGTTTTTAAAGGGAATTGCGTGATGTTTAAGTAAATATTTTCTCAACATAGAACAAATGATGAGAAGAGAAAGAATCACTTTTGCACAGTCATTGGGAAGCCCCGACTAGTTTTTTTCGTTCTTTTTTTTTTTTTTTCCTTTGAAGTGGAGCAGAGACGTGATGCTACAACTCTTTAAAAATTATTCATATTAAGTTAACCGGATGGAAAGTAAATATAAGGGATGTGTTACCAGAAAAGCTTTCCTGACTCACCAACGTCACCTTAAGAGCCCAAGCAGACTGGAGGATTGCTAAAGGTGGTGGATTTTTGACTCGCTCGTTAAAAAGTCAAGTCGTTATCACTTTCATTTTGGTAGCGTGGAAGTTGATTCATGAAAGTGTATTTTGTATCTTCCTAACGTATACTGGGGCTTTTTTTTTTTTTTTGTAAGGAAAAGATTTCATTCTAAATGAGCAAGCTCACAGGTAGATATTCTCAGAATTTGTTATCGTATCTCAGCTTATTCTAAGACCAAGTTTAGTAATACACAATATATCATGGTAGAATAGTGTGCATTTATTACATCTCTATACAGAGTGAGTCATTTAAAAAATGCCATATGTTTGTATGGGCAGATGAGGACGTACCTTGATTTTAAGTTTTTTTCTAATTGTGATATTTTAAATTGGAATATTATTATTATTTCTTAATGCCCAATTGATATCTCTTCAAAAATTAGGAATATTTTAAAGCGTTCTTTTAATTTGGGATTTTTTCGTTTTTGTACGTATTTAAATTCATAGTGACTTTTCGTATAAATTCAAATTGCTTTAACTATTACATTCAACAACGATTATTATGAGTAACCTCGAAAAATTACATTTTTAAAATAGTTTACATCCTAATTTCGAAGTCTGGTGAGCAGCTTCTAATTCAGATATATTAATTTGATTAAATTTTAGTGATTTTTTTTTTCTCATATTTTCCTGAGAAGTAGATCGCTAAAAATATGTCCTCTTCTTTAGTTGGTCTCATAGACAAAATGTAAGAAATTAAGTTATTTTTCCTTTAAAAATGGAATAACATGGCAATCTCTTTTATCAATCAGTAAAACCAATTATCAGAGACATAAAAATAAAATTAGAAATATAATAACAATCTCCCACATAAAATTGATTTTTAAAGTCACGCCTAATCATTAAGTGTATTGATTAATTTTTCAATCGAATTATTTTTATCTCCCTGATAGCTGAATTTGAGTTTCGTCATCGCAGTCATTAGAGAAATAAGCTTATAAAATCACAACCAACCCATTTATGATTCTTTAATGAATCATAGAAGAAGAAAGATATTTTTCCAAGATGTGCATATGCTTCACAAATTAATCAATCGATTTTTTTTTCGAGTAGCTGCGTTAATATTACATCAAGCCAGCGTTATCGCATGCCATCTGTTATGGGAGTAAAAAAGAAGATATCTGACAGCGCTATTACTTCTCGGGCCACCGACTAAAAGCATTTCTAGATGCGTGCATATTTTCAGAGACCTAAGAGCCAAGTGCAAACAACCGACACCATTGAAGCTATCGCATATGAGATCGTGGCTATTTCCACTCCCGCTCTTGGCTTTTTAGCGTATGTAAGACCATATAAGAGTATAGCGCTTGCCTCGGACGGCTGAATAGAAACAGAGCCTTACTGGCGAGTCAAAGTCGATTTTTATTGGAAAACATAGCCAAAGATGGAATTAATGTAATAGCACAGCGAGATTTCTCGATTGCATAACCACATACATAGATACGCCGATATTTAACCGTGCTATTTAGTTATTGAATTCGAGATACAAGCCGCAAGCTGTATGGAGTATGGAGTACACGACAATTTTTTTTCCCTCTTATGCTTTTGCTTAAAACGTGCAACCACTTTCGAGCCGCCCAAGTCAGCACATATGGTGGACGCATTTTCAGAAAAATTATTTAGCTTACTTGAGTTGTCGAGGCAATTCATTCAAAATTCGATTACAATTAAATGAACATTTTTTTTTGAAGGCTTCAATTACTAAATGCTGAACGAGGAGTTCCATGATATTTCAATTAACTAAGGCCAATCAACCATTTTAAGTTATGTCGCAGAGTTTTCTACTGCAATAATATTTGTAGTTTCAAAAATTCGAATGGATTCCTAATGGGAATCATTCTCCTCTAAAATATTTATACTCGGTTGTGTCTGCGAATGTATACGCAGAATTAATTAAGAAGACGTGTTTCAATTAATCAATTCATTTAAATTTGAAGATAAATCATTCTAGTTTTAAATTGCGCCTTACTTAGATATCTTAACATTTCGTTGAACAATTTTAAAATCATGCATTTGAGTTTGCTTAATTGAATAGCCGTTTTTAATAATTCATTTTGGTATTAGGATTTTGTTAAAAACGAAAAATGGTTCTAGAAAACTAAAAAATTAAATATATTTAAACCAAAGGTAAAGTCACTGCTATGGGTTTTCAGTAGTTTCACGAAGTATCCAAAAATGTAGTTTTCAGAAATTTATTTTATTAACACCGTAATTAGCCATTAATGTTGGTATAAACTACAATCTTTTTCAACTTAAATTTGCTTATCACTTCAACTTTTTAATTTATTGTTCTCATTGAACAATTTTGGAATTGCTTTTAAATTTCGAGATTTTTGGAAGAGGTACGATAATCTATACTAATACTAATGAGCATTTTCTTGAAACGAGACAAAGTTTTGATATACTTAGCTGGCCGGTTGGATTTCGAAGGTGTTTGATTTTTTACTGTAAACGGCTAGATCTTACTTTAAGCCATTATTTGATTTAAATTAATATTAATGCGGGTCGCGGGGTAATAAATATGTGCAATTAAGAATATCTAAATAAGAAATTTCAAGTAAATTTTATCTTGATTAAAGCCCTATAATAATAATAATATACTGTTGTGCACGTAACTAAATTTTTAAAGTTTATTGAACTCAAACGACACAATTTAACGAAAAATACATTTTAAGTATTACTACTTCACTGAATAAATATGCATAGACCGATTTTGTCTTACCATTGTTTTAATGCAAAATTACAAAATGAAGAGCTTTAGAAAATAATAAAAGCGTTCATGATTAATTATAATTGCTAACCAGGTTACGATAATCGCATTACAACAATCAGAATCAATTATGCTCAATAACTTCTTTGTTTTATTTCAGATCGAGAAGACCAGTCAATTCTTTGTACAGGTGAATCAGGTGCTGGAAAAACCGAAAACACAAAGAAAGTTATTCAGTATTTAGCCTATGTGGCGGCATCGAAACCCAAAGGTTCTGGTGCGGTAAGTGCAGCCCCATTAAAGTGAAGACAACAACTTTAATATATATTTATTCACACTTCTGTTAAACGACTTATTTAAGATTATTTAATTAGCCTCAATTAAAATATTTATGACATGTCTGATCGGCACGCAATGAACATGAAATTTATATTGCGTTATTGCATGCACTTTTGGTACAGTTGCCTCCTTAACAGCTTCTGGACTCTCAGAAGTCAATTTACTACAATGTTTTTGTATATATGTATGTACATTTAATTATTCTCCCTCTTCTTAAATTTCCTATACTGCAGCAATACAATTTCGATTCGCTGCAATTCTTCGTTGCGCCTTATGAGTAAGCAACTTTTAAAAGAGAATCGTGTTTCAATTATTTCATTATTCCCCTAAAATGGAGGTTATGAATAATTAGTTAAATGAAATTGGTAACATTGATCGGTGTGCAACGTGGTGCAACTTTTCAAGTTTCACTTAACATGCATTTACGGGAAAAGAATATTTCCTATATTTTATGACATTTAATAAATTTGCAAAAGGTGTGAGATCATTTTATTTAAAGGGAGTAGATTAATAGCTCAAATTTTTTTTATTCCGCGAGTTTTTCTTTTTGATATTCGAAACAAATGACCATTGGCCTCGAAAAATAAGCTAACGAAGATAACCGAAAGCTCATAAATTCTATTATTATTTTATTTGGAGATATCCACAAAAGAGATGTAAATGATTGAGAAAGGTCATATTACAAATAAGGGAAGATTAAATTTATTAAGTAACATTGTTTGAAAAGTAAAATCCATAATATTTTTGTTTATATTCTCAATATTGCTAAAATTCCATAAAGACATTACGATTAGTTTACACATAGAAATAAATTCGGCAATTTCGGTGGAAGTGAAATTAGTTATTTAAAAAAAAACACACTCTTAATTTATTATTACCTAGTTGATAAATAAGTTATTATTAATTTTGAGGAAGTTTTATTCTCAAACATTTCAAAATATGGTTTATAAATGTTTTTATTGATTTAAAATTTAATGCGTGCTAGTCAGCAATAATGTCTCAGTTTTGAAGGCGTATATTCCTCTTCTAAACATAAGTTTAGCACCGTTTATTGTCTAAAAATACTAATTAAAATATTTCTTATAGAATTGGTTCCCTTTTGCGGACTTTAAAAAGCAAGTTGCAGAATTCGTCAGTATCAAAAGTTTTTTAACCGCAATTTAAAGTAAAACTGTCAATGTTAATTGATGATTATATCTGAAATCATAATAAAAAGACATTTAACGTGGTTGCAAAGTGTACCCACATATCTTTCTTTTTCCATGTCGAACAATGCGAAACAGCGATTTGTGTACAAATTAAAATTAAGGCAACAAGCCCAGGTATAAATTGCTGATAATTATGCCAAAGTAGATACTATCGATTCATGTGCTAATTAGAAGTGCATTAATTAGCAAACGCTTGTAGGTAGACTGATTCTTTGCAGAAATGTATTCTCAACGAAAATTATGCGTGGGCTGCTTTTATTCACTAGTAAATATTTGGTGTTCATGAAATTGCCCGTCTTTTCAATATTTTGAAAAGGTTTAATTGAATCACCCCAAATAGCCAATACATTGGTTACGGTTGCGCTCGATAATGGAATGAATCATGTATTGACCAAAGTACTTGGGGGCTATTTATAGTATAGTTCTCAGCAGTTAGATATCTAATCAAGGCGCTATCCGTGCGCAATCACATCAACCGACCTGTTGAGAACATAAAGTAAGGCCGCAATAGCAAAATATTTGATAATATTTAAAATGTGCAGCCATTCGGTAGCCTTAACAAGCAGTCCGTGTTTGCCTTTGGAACGCTTTTTGCAATCATCTTTTATGGAGTAACAGACTTTGTTCGTGTATTTTTATATTTTCATTTCAATAATGAAATCATTGACCAAATGTGCATCACCAGGGACCTGGGTACTTTTTTAATGAACGAAAACGTGACGTGATGGATAGGGACCATCTGGCGAGAAAGTTTCACAGAACTCACTGGTCTCTGGGAACAGGTTGTGCTTCAACTATGGACCACAAGAAGGCAGAATTAGGCTTGAGTGCGGCAATTCCTTATTTGTAGATAAAACTTTGTGACACACTTACTATCACTAGACTTTACCTAAATTGGAACGTTGTTAATGCAATCTAGCCGTCATGTTTTCATGCCTTATGGTCATTAGCTCTTGGCACAATAATTTTAATGAGATCTTTTGTATGTTAAATGAAACTGAGAATTTATATGTGATTTATGGAATGTTGTTGTTTTGAAATTCTTTCAGGGACAGCTTTTTGCTTTATATTTATTATGGAAATATATTTAGAATTTAAAAGTAATATGAAATTAAGCTGTGTTATTGTATGTTTGAATTGATTGCTTATATTACTGGTATAAACGAATATGGATTTTTTGTTTTATAAAACTACAAGTCAGTGGCAACTTCATAACAAATCATTGGGAAAGTAGTTTTTGAAACATTTTTTAAACATTATTTTCCACAGTAAGTTAAGTCTTAAGGGAATTAAAATTAGCTTTAGCTTTAGCTTTAGTATTATATAAGCTAAAGTTAAACTAAACAATTATGTATATATTAAAAGAATTAAACAACAGTTGGGACGGAAAAATGTTTATAAGCGACTAGCGTCATCACAACTTAAAGCAATAATTTTATATTTAATTGTAAATAATAAAGCTTATAATAAGTTAACTGAACAATCTTTTAAAATTTCAAATATATATTATTATGTTTTAAATAAATAAGCATCATATTAAGATTATGCAATTGTTGGTAAATTCAATTTGAATCATAGTGTAGGAAACGAAACAACCAGAGTTTGGCCTATAGAAATAAGAATACTCGTATAATCGAACAATTGGAATACGAAATCAGAGGCCACTCATTCAAGAAAATAATCGAATATCTGTTCATAAATAAATTCATTTAAATTACCTTAGTTGAGCTAGAACCGAGCCCTCTTAATTCCTGCAGCTACTGTAGCGTGCATAAAAGTTAGTATTAGTTATGATGCCGATCAGCTTGCTTTTTTGCAATAGTTGTAAATAATTTCGTTTGAGGCATTACACATTTATATAAATAGTTACATATTTTTAAATTAAGGTTAAATCTTTCAAGGAACTTCATTAATAACACAACACGTTATTGATGCAAATAGTAAATTTTAGTTATTATATTGTTTTCTTTCTCTTTTTATTTTCATATATTTATTCTTTGATGTGTTGGTTGGTGTATCCTACTTTATTCCGTTTTGATGTCTATCTTGGCCACGTTACTTTACAAACATGTTATGTTTATGTATTATACAAAAGGGACCTCATCCAGCACTAATTATTGTAAGTATACTTTTGTTTATAACTACCTTTTAAAGGTGAATTTGATAAATATTAGATATTTTATTTTAATAATTTGTTTCTTTTTCTAAAACATGTCTAACACGATTCTTTTGTTGTTCCCCTTTATTCCTTTGCGCGCAAAAAAATAAAAAATAAAAAACAAAAATATGTTAAACACACACAAAACACCTACGCATCACCCGTGTGCAATTTAAAATGATAAACCCACTACAAAACACTATCGCACCTGTTGCGTGCAGGGCCACATGTCAACGTTTGCGGTAAAGTATTCTCGCTTAATTTATATCACTTCTTCTTACTTTAGTACGTAAAAGACATCTCTCACAATAGATTCCAGTACATTCGCTAAACTCTGCATTCAGTTTACCCCTCTGGCTTCATGTGACATCTCTTCTTTTCTGTTTTTACACCTGTAATTCACTGTAATATTCAAATTTTTTAACAAAAATGTTTTATACGCTTGGAACATGTTGACTTTGTTTTTTTTTACTGCATTATTGAAAGGCTTGTGCAAGTTAAACACAATTAGAAGTAGCCAATAAATGTGTTTATTTTATGATGTAGAATAGATAGAGATCTTAGAGCTTTCATAGAACACCCACCCTCTAGGAATCTAGTATAAGGTCTTGGAAATTTGTATTACATACCCGTTTGATTTTGTGAAGTTTACTAACACCTATAATATTTTTTGTAATATATGTAAACTTTGATTCTCGAATAAAGGGAAAAAGCCTAAGATTTATAAGCTTAATATATCACCGATTTTTGAACTTTGTTCAGATTTCGTAGACATCACTGCAATTGTTAGCCTGATTATTGTAAATTTTCATTTTCGATAAGATAAAGGGGTTGAACAAAATGAATGAAACACATCGTTTGCAGGCATGATATTGTTTTAATTATTTTTGTAAGCACGGCGTATTTGTACACATTCATTTATAATCGTTATGCATATATGGCGAGTAATTAATAAATTAAAATTATTTGTCGAAGCATAATACGAATTATAGTTTTTAGTGGAAAGCATGATTACATAAACAAGCTAAGTGTAAGGATTCTTTAGAATAAACTTTAGTTACTATTTATTTTTAACGTATTTCTCGTAAGAATGAGTAGTTTGGAAAGCCTCCATTAGTTAGGGTTCTAAATAAAATTGTAAATAAAGTGCGACAATTTCTAAGTATCTAATAATTGATATATGCGATTTTTCATTTTTGGAAAAAATGTGAATTATATCTAGGCTTCTATAACTTTTCACAAATTTTTTTATGAAATTCCAATATATAGTAATGTTTTATTCTTTTTCCTAAATATTTCATATGATGAATTTCCTGATTCGTAACATTAAATCCTTGCGGAACTACATATTGCATGTTCTGTGAAAAAATATAATAATAATATGTTGGCGGTATACCAGATAAGATGTAAAATTGTTTTTTAAAGCAAAGTATAGCCAAAATTTAGTGGAGTAACTCGTTTTTGTGCTAAATTTTTAAACTATTGCCTGTCTCTACTTCCTAAGTTTTTATTCTGTTCTACCGCCTTTATTTCAATTTTAAATTTAATTTGTTTATCCATAAGACATAAGCGGAAAGATCTATAACGAAATGCTAGAACTTACAAAGAGATTCACCTGATTTGATCTATTTCATTTTTGATCGTATCGAAGGGACCATTCCAAGTGCTAACGTATTCTAAAAATGTAAACCTTATCTGCATTTTTTCTTGCGAAATTCAAAATGCTTTAAAAAGGCGCGTTCCGTAAACCTAGTGTTAAATAGTTTTGCAAAAAGTCGCCTTTAAAAAAAATATTGAGGAAGAGAATTTTAGGTCATAGTAATTTTACTGTAATAAGAATACAACTATTATTATACGAAATCAAATGTAAAGCCGTTATAAAAAGAAAATTTATGTTTTTTAGAATTGAATGCTATAATTTATTTCTTAAATGCAAGCAAACATAAAAAAGAGGTCAGTTTAGAGTAGGTCCTTAATGTTAATTTGTTTATAATGACTTTCTACTGCAAGTAATACTGTTGTAAATAAAGGAGTATTTTATAGTGTGGTTATAACTTTAATATCGTTAATTTAATTATAAATGGTTTTTATATTTGAATGTAAAATGCGCCGATTTTCCAGTATTTATAAGTTTGCATAACTTTAGCGATATTTCTGATCTTTTAAAACGGATTGTTTGTTTTCCAAATTTTATGGTACTTAGATTTCAAATCTTCTAATCGCGTGATATAATGTCCAGAAAAATAACTACAAATGCTTGAAGCATTTTTTCATTACTAAATTTACATACATAACATAATTAATACTCTTTTTTTAAGAGTACTTATACATTGATCACACAGATTTCCTAATGAACTAAAAACACCCTATAAAGCATATAAATAAAATAAACACCAGCTGAATACAAATTAAAACCGTGTACACAACTTTTAACAAATACGTTTTTCTTAAGCAAATGTGTCCGAATTTGATTTTTATTATGTTAATTGTAAATAGCTAAAGTAAAAATGGAGAAACATTTGTTTATTCTTTGGAACACTTCCCGTTTTTCTTGCATGAACGTTTTTAACCGTGATGCATTTTCTAATTGTCTAAAAAATTATAAAGTGATAAATTTCTAATTATTTTTTCGTAATTTCAGGGCGAATTAGAGCAACAGCTACTGCAGGCTAACCCTATTTTGGAAGCTTTTGGCAATGCAAAAACCGTGAAGAATGATAATTCATCAAGATTTGTAAGTATACATCATTTTATCTTAATAAAACATATTTTTTAAATGATTACCATACTTTCATGGTTACACCGTAGTTAAGCAGTTCACCGATAAGTCGCCGTTTTTACTTTGGTTAACGCAATCGTATCCAGTTTCAATTAAAGCCTCAGAATACATAAGCAATATCAATATTATTTCATTTTTGTGGACTCATTTCGAAATATGGTCAAAGTCTCTACCGAGGGTAAATAAGCTTAATTTGCAAATAGTGCAGTTAAATTTTCGTTGACATATTGATTTCGATAAAAAAAAATGATTTATTGCTTCATTAAACTTGATTTTTGCTTCTATTGAACTTATAATAAGGGGGGTGATGAAACATTTTTTTCTTGTTTGGACGGTATATTAAAATGCTTCTTTAAGAACATATTTATTAGAAAAATAGTCGCTTTATCGGTGTATCATAAATAATATTTTTTAGTGCAATTCTTGAGGCAGTCCATCGCCTTTCCTCAAAATTGAGCATTAACGCTTCTTGAATATTTTATCGTCTCTTTATTTAACTTGAAAGAGTTTGCGCACCCACACAGTTTGTACCTTTTTGAAGAAATACTTCTGGAATTTCATTTACTCTCAGCGCTGTGTTTAACTTTAAGTCACGTAGGGCTGCATTGACTTGAATTTATTCAACATCAGACGAAGTAGAGTTTAAATTTTAATAGCCTTTGGGTCACAAATGGTTTTCACCTCTGAGTCAATGCTGCGAACTAGAGTAGATATATACATATCCCATATACCTAGGCATCGCACAGCAAAAAGCTACTCGAGAAATATAACATCAAACTGGCTTACTTTAAAAAAAACTCTTAAGAATATACTAGCAAATAACAAAGTCACACTAAATATACATAAACTAGACTTAAGTAGAGTTCACAAAATAAGTTGCAAATGTTATTTGGGGATTTATATAGGGAAAACTAAAAGACCATATAAAATACAACTAAAAGAAGATTTTAAGGGAGCCAAATCCAGCCAACCCATACTAGGTCTGCCAAAAAATCTTTAAGAAGTCGGATTTAATTGTAAAATAGACAAGATTGAACTTTTACATAAACTACACGACGAGATATTCAAAATTAAAAACGCTTGTGATGTCGGTTGTCCTTGTTCAATGATCAGGTAGATTTCAACCATAGGTATCCACACTTAGAAAAAACATTGTTACAATGCAGACCATTTATGCATTCATATGACAAAACGAATACAGAAGTAGTAGTAGCTTTAACTAAGGGGAAGTATTCAATCTAAACTAAAAACATTTGTGGAATTAAGAAAACGTGCTCCACCAAGTGATCTCGAAAAACACAATAAATATGAAAAACACCCGTGGTCTTGCTTTCCCATTGTTTTCTTTCGGATGACCATAAGGCTATAGAAAGTATTGCAATTGTTTAAGGATTCAAATTAGAGTTCTGATAGAAATGGATTCAATTTTATTCACATGGGGTTTTCGAGGAACAGCATTTTAAATAAATAAATTAAGAATACTAAACTAAAAATGAGTAAGATTTATTTTGGAAGTTTAGATTTGATCTTTCAGAATAGATATTGGGTCTATATACATAAGAGACATATAACATATCTGCTCTATATACTAAGAGACAATAATTTTTATCTTTTTACAGGGTAAATTCATTCGAATTAATTTCGATGCTTCGGGCTACATATCGGGGGCCAATATTGAGACATATCTTCTGGAAAAATCTCGTGCCATTCGCCAAGCTAAAGACGAACGAACATTCCATATTTTTTATCAACTGCTAGCTGGAGCTTCAACTGAGCAGAAAGAGAAGTTTATCCTAGATGACATCAAGTCCTACCCGTTCTTATCGAATGGCAGTCTTCCGGTTCCAGGTGTGGACGACTACGCTGAATTCCAAGCGACTGTAAAGAGCATGAACATCATGGGCATGACTAACGATGATTTCAATTCAATATTTCGAATTGTTAGCTCAGTGCTGCTGTTTGGCTGCATGAAATTCCGTCAAGAGAGGAGCTCTGATCAGGCTACACTCCCAGATAACACGGTTGCGCAAAAGATTGCACACCTTTTGGGTCTTAATGTGACCGACATGACACGTGCTTTCCTTACACCGCGCATTAAAGTCGGAAGAGACTTTGTGACCAAGGCGCAAACCAAGGAACAGGTCGAGTTTGCCGTTGAGGCTATAGCGAAGGCTTGTTATGAACGCATGTTTAAGTGGCTGGTTAATCGCATAAATCGATCTTTGGACCGAACCAAGCGTCAGGGAGCGTCTTTTATCGGAATTCTTGATATGGCTGGATTTGAGATATTCGAGCTGAACTCGTTTGAGCAGCTGTGCATCAACTACACAAACGAAAAACTTCAGCAACTATTCAACCATACCATGTTCATTTTGGAGCAGGAGGAATATCAGCGCGAAGGGATTGAATGGAAATTTATCGATTTTGGGCTAGACTTGCAGCCAACCATTGATTTAATCGATAAGCCCGGCGGTATCATGGCATTGCTGGACGAAGAGTGCTGGTTCCCTAAAGCCACAGATAAGTCATTCGTAGACAAACTGGTCTCAGCTCACTCCATGCACCCGAAATTCATGAAAACCGATTTTAGGGGAGTGGCTGATTTTGCCATTGTCCACTATGCTGGAAAAGTAGATTATTCAGCTGCGAAATGGCTCATGAAAAACATGGATCCCCTGAATGAAAATGTTGTATCTCTTTTGCAAAATTCTCAAGATTCTTTCGTTGTAAATATCTGGAAGGATGCTGAGATCGTGGGAATGGCACAACAAGCATTAACTGACACACAATTCGGAGCAAGGACACGAAAAGGCATGTTCCGTACCGTTTCCCATTTGTACAAAGAGCAACTCGCGAAGCTAATGGATACTTTAAGAAATACAAATCCCAACTTTGTGCGGTGCATAATTCCAAATCATGAAAAGCGTGCTGGCAAAATTGATGCTCCTTTGGTCCTCGATCAACTTCGGTGTAACGGTGTCTTGGAAGGCATTCGTATTTGTCGCCAAGGTTTCCCGAACAGGATACCTTTCCAGGAATTCCGGCAACGATACGAGCTCCTTACTCCGAATGTTATTCCCAAGGGTTTCATGGACGGCAAAAAAGCTTGCGAAAAAATGATTCAAGCCTTAGAATTGGATTCGAATTTGTATCGTGTTGGACAATCGAAAATCTTCTTTAGGGCTGGTGTATTGGCTCAGTTGGAAGAGGAGCGCGATTACAAAATTACCGATTTAATTGTAAACTTCCAGGCGTTCTGTCGAGGTTTCTTAGCTAGACGAAATTATCAGAAGAGATTGCAGCAATTAAATGCAATCAGGATAATCCAACGTAATTGCGCAGCCTACTTAAAATTAAGAAACTGGCAGTGGTGGCGGTTATACACTAAAGTTAAGCCGTTGCTAGAAGTTACCAAGCAAGAAGAGAAATTAGTTCAGAAAGAGGACGAGTTGAAGCAAGTTCGCGAAAAATTGGAGGTCCTGTCTAAAAATACTCAAGAGTATGAACGCAAGTACCAGCAGATTCTTGAAGAAAAGACTACTCTTGCCGAACAATTACAAGCAGAAATCGAACTTTGTGCCGAAGCTGAGGAAAGTAGATCTCGTCTTATGGCTCGAAAACAAGAGTTGGAAGATATGATGCAAGAATTGGAAACCCGTATCGAGGAAGAGGAAGAGCGTGTCTTAGCCCTTGGTAATGAAAAGAAGAAGCTTGAATTAAATATTCAGGATTTAGAAGAGCAGCTAGAAGAAGAGGAAGCGGCTAGGCAAAAATTGCAACTAGAAAAAGTTCAATTAGATGCGAAGATCAAGAAATATGAAGAAGATTTGGCTGTAACAGAAGATCATAATCAAAAACTTTTAAAAGAAAAGAAAATCCTCGAGGAGCGCACTAATGATCTTTCACAAACATTAGCTGAAGAAGAAGAAAAGGCGAAGCACTTAGCAAAATTAAAAGCTAAACATGAAGCAACGATCGCTGAATTAGAAGAAAGATTGCATAAAGATCAGCAACAGCGCCAGGAAGCAGACCGGACTAAGAGAAAGATTGAAACAGAAGTTGCAGATCTTAAGGAGCAGCTAAATGAGAGGCGCATGCAAGTTGAAGAGTTACAAACTCAATTGGCCAAACGTGAGGAGGAATTGACTCAAACTCTTATGAGGATTGATGAAGAATCAGCCGCCAAGGCAGCTGCGCAAAAGACGCAACGTGAATTGGAATCCCAACTTGTTGAAATACAAGAAGATTTAGAAGCTGAGAAGGCTGCAAGAGCTAAGGCAGAGAAAATCAGACGCGATTTAGGCGAAGAATTGGAGGCACTGAAGAATGAGTTGCTGGACTCTTTAGACACTACAGCTGGTAAGTTTATTGATTTTTGATTTGACGCACTACCGCAAACGCTTTTACTATTCAGCGTAAATGTTATATAATTTCTACTTTGCAATTTTAGCTCAACAAGAACTGCGGTCTAAACGTGAACAAGAATTAGCAACCTTAAAGAAGAGTTTGGAGGATGAGACCGCAAATCACGAGTCGCTGATAGCTGAGATGCGGCATAAGCATTCCCAGGAGATTAATGCAATTAATGATCAACTCGAGAACTTTAAAAAAGCTAAGGCTGTCTTGGATAAAACTAAGCAAAGCTTGGAAGCTGAGAATGCCGATTTAGCGACGGAGTTACGAAATGTTAATAGCTCTAGGCAGGAGAATGATAGACGCAGAAAACAGGCAGAATCGCAAATATCTGAACTCCAGGTAATATCTCAAATATTTGGTTGTATTCAAGCATTTATGAATGGAATTGTATAAATAGTTTTTGAGTTAAATTAAGTTGAATTGGGTTAATTTGTAAGTTACGTTGTCTTTTAATTCATTGTAAAGTTCAGCAACTGCCAACTATAAAAAGTAAATTATTAAACCCAGACTCTGTATTGACTTTATTGTAGGATGTGAGCTATTTGTTGCTCTATTTATTGTTATTATTTCTAAAACTGCCTATTTTCCTGTAGGTTAAATTAGCTGAAGTAGAACGTTCACGGTCTGAACTTCAGGAAAAATGTGCAAAACTTCAACAAGAAGTTGAGAATATTACTCAACAACTTGAGGAAGCTGAGCTCAAAGCTTCGGCTGCTGTAAAATCTGCCAGTACAATGGAAAGCCAATTAACCGAGGCACAACAATTGTTAGAGGAGGAAACAAGGCAAAAATTGTCTCTGAGCTCTAAACTCCGCCAGTTGGAGTCTGAAAAAGAAGCACTTCAAGAACAATTGGAAGAAGATGAGGAAGCAAAGAAAAATTACGAGAGGAAAATAGCTGAATTGAGTGCCGCAATGCAAGAGTTTAAGAAGAAAAGTGAGGAGGATTCCGATATTATTAAAGAACTGGAAGAGGGCAGGAAAAAATTGAACAAGGAGATTGAAGCACTTGAACGCCAAGTTAAAGAATTACAAGCTCAGAACGATAGACTCGATAAGAGTAAAAAGAAAATCCAATCCGAATTCGAAGACACCACCATCGAGTTGGAAGCACAAAGGACGAAAGTCTTGGAATTGGAGAAGAAGCAAAAGAATTTCGATAAAATTTTGGCTGAAGAAAAGGCGATTGGTGAACAAATTGCTCAAGAAAAGGACACTGCTGAGCGTGAGGCCCGCGAAAAGGAGACAAAAGTATTATCGTTGACCCGAGAGCTGGATGACGCTTACGACAAAATTGAAGAACTCGAGCAAAAGCGAAAGGCATTACAAAATGAACTTGATGACTTAGCCAATTCTCAAGGAACCGCTGACAAGAATGTTCATGAGTTGGAGAAAGCGAAACGCAGCCTCGAAAGTCAGTTGGCTGAGCTAAAAGCACAAAGTGAAGAACTCGAAGATGATCTTCAACTGACGGAAGATGCTAAGTTGAGATTGGAGGTCAATATGCAGGCTCTTCGCAGCCAATTTGAGCGAGATATTCAAGCTAAGGAAGAACAGGCTGAAGAGAAGAGGAGAGGGCTTGTGAAGACTATCAGAGATCTCGAAGCTGAACTTGATGAAGAAAGGAAACAGAGAACAGCTGCTGTAGCAGCTAAAAAGAAACTCGAAGGAGATCTAAAAGATATTGAAGCTACTTTAGAAATGCATAATAAGGTCAAAGAAGACGCTCTTAAGCACGCGAAAAAACTTCAAGCACAAGTTAAGGATGCCCTTAGAGATGCCGAGGAAGCTAAGGCAGCCAAAGAAGAACTTTCAGTAGCTAGCAAAGAAGCTGAAAGGAAAGTGAAGACCCTCGAAGCCGAAGTTATGCAACTCTCTGAAGATTTAGCAAGTTCAGAACGTGCCAAACGAGCCGCAGAATCCGAAAGGGATGAACTTTTAGAGGAAATTAGTGCAAATAGCAACAAGGGATCGCTAATGATCGATGAGAAGCGTCGCCTTGAAGCCAGAATAACAACACTCGAGGAAGAGTTGGAAGAAGAACAATCAAACTCTGAAATGTTGCTGGATCGCAGTCGCAAAGCGCAACTTACAATTGAGCAGCTTACCACAGAGCTGGCTACAGAAAAATCAAATTCCCAAAAGAACGAAAACGCAAGAGCTCTGCTCGAGCGTCAAAACAAAGAGCTTAAAGCTAAACTGGCCGAAGTAGAAACGGCACAGAGAACTAAGATGAAGGCTGCAATTGCTACTTTAGAATCGAAGATCAAAAATCTTGAAGAGCAACTGGATAATGAGACCAAGGAACGTCTGCTACAGCAAAAGGCTAATAGAAAACTTGATAAGAAGAACAAAGAATTAACAATGAACATCGAGGATGAGAGAAGACATGCTGATCAATACAAGGAACAGATCGAAAGCGTAAGAATCTTCCATAGGCCTGCGTCAATTTTAAGACTAATTTAAATTTATATTTCAGTTAAATAGCCGCATGAAGAGTTTTAAACGAAAATTGGAAGAAGCTGAGGAAGAAATTCAAAACCAAAAAACCCAGAAACGTAAGGCACAACGGGAATATGAAGATATGATCGAGAGCCACGACGTGCTTTTGAGGGAAGTGGACTCACTTAAAACAAAGCTGAGGTAAGTCCTTGGAACTAGCTCCTTTTACCTGGTTTTATCTGCATTTCATTTGTTCGTTAATTTTTAAAGAACTATTCAGCTTGCTCAAACCGAACAAGCTAAAGCCTATTCGCCAAAAAAGGACGCGATGTTCGCTATGAATTGTGACGGTCTGTAAGTAAATGAAAACGTAAGCTTGGAAAAAAAATTCCCTTTATTTCTATCGAGTGACCCCGTTTTACCCAAAACAAATATTTTTTTAAGAATTCCCTGAAAGGAAAGTCTTTCAAATCAGAGAGCATTATTGTTATAACAAAATAAATTTTGATTGCATGGGATTAATAACTGATCCTCTTGGTTTTTTTTTTCTTAGGTATAAACTCGTATGCAGCATTTGCATCTGAGAACATTTTGAATTTTGCATTTTGAGGCAAAAATTGCATGGTTCGTAACAGAAATACACCCCGTTTTACTAATCTCAGCAGAGAAATATCTCCTGTTGAAAAATTAATGAAGTTAGGTTCCTTAAGGCATGCGAAGATGGAGTGAAAAATTCGATTCGCCTGAATATAATTCATTCATTTAATAAAGAGTTTTGTTATGTTATTATGATGATATGTGGAATTCAAAAGTTATGTCCTAAGGTTATCAAATTAACTTTTCGATTTATATAAGATCGTTTTCCTAGCTATTAAAAAGAAAAGAACATTAAATAAATGAATTCTAAATTGTTCATCAGTTCGCCTAGCTTATGCAGCGCAGACATCAGTAACTGGCTGTGGTAGCAGTTCAGTGGTAAAAGCTTCGAAACATAAATTCAAACACAAGTTACAACTTCGAAATCTGCCTGTGTCTTCCCTGGCATTTTCGATAATTCCTCCATACAGACAAACCTTTTGTAATTTCTCTAAACAAGCAATAGTGCCTCATTAAATGAATATACAGAAAAACAAAAGAACCTTTATATATAAATTACCCTTTTACGGGAATTGAATTCGTGAATACGAAATTAATGTATATCGTCGTGCCGCATTCATAAAAAGGTCAATAGTCTCTTTATTTTTGCAAGTAACCATTGTTCAAATTGTTGTCATGGTTTATTCCCTTCAACAAAAGTCCAATATGGACATTTTGATCGAAATTATATTAAACATGCGTATTTTATTGAGGTGCATGAAACACCTTCGATTCGGTTGGGCCAAAAGTAGCAAAATCACATCACGTAGAGTTATAAATTGAAAATAGTTAAGCATTTATCAGAGTTTCTAATAATAAATATTGAAACTTTGTCCACTTTTACCTGAGTTGTTATTAAGGGATTTGCAGAATGCTTTGATTCCCACTTGATCGGTTCAATTATCGCTATTATTCAGAGTGCATTTGATATATTCAAAAGGATATAAATTGGCTTTTATTTTCACCCTTTTCTTTTGTACTCCAAAGCATGATTTTATGAATATTGCCACCAGACTTTGGTTAAATAATTTGCAATCTGATTCTTTTCTAGACGCACCGGGATTGGCCTAAGCTCTACTCGGCTAACTGGGACTTCCCGAAGAGGAGGAGGTGGCGGCGGGGACGACAGTTCTGTCCAGAACGAATCGATAGACGGCGAGGACTCCGGCAATTGACAGCATAATGCACGAGGTCATTACCTTACCAATATTCCTAAAATCAATTAAGAAAAAGTTATTGAAAGTTTATAAAAATATTGAACATAAAGTACGTTTTTTTTTTTTTTTTATAAAGAAAAAGTGTAATAAGAGGGAAACTAAAATGCATTTATACGGAGAATTTCTAAAAAAAAAAACAACAAAAATAAAACGAAAGTAATCACGTGGCTTTTTACTTAGATTCTCAGTCGGCCTAGCGATTCTATTTCCAGGCGCTTGGCGGAATGTGCTGCCGCATGACTCTCGTGCTGGTAATTGAGCTCGCGATCGCTCTATAGTGTAAAACTAAAAACTACGTTTATGAATATTTATTACGCCGCTTCACACACTAATTTCCCATTAATTGTTCACTCCTTTGCAAATGGACCCGCATAAAATACGTACACGTCGTCCGCTCATTCCGCTAAGTCAGCCGCAATTTCTTTTTCGTAAGCAACAAGTGCCATTTTTACGTTTCTTTGACTTCCTCAGTTACTCACTGTAGATAGCTTCAAGTCTTTGCGACAATCTAATGAGAAAATATTCATATTCAGCTTTCCTTCGAATTTGTAATATGTTTGAGAAACAAAAAGCCACAGTGCGATTAATTCCTTAATATTAATGAAAACGCATGAGTACTTATATTTTAATTTGTTTTATATATTCTTATAATTTTAATAAATTTTGATACAACTATAAATGATAAAGTTAAGTCCTTGTTTTATTACCCCTATCACATTAAAGCCTTTCTGGAGGGAGATTTGCTTTGTTGTTTTTAGTTTTCCTCTGTTGGACTTAATTTCTTTAAGGGGAAACATTTACATTGATTTTAATGCTTTACAGCTTTCCTTGCTTTAAGAAGTATGATCAATTTTGACTATTTATTGAATGTACAAATTTTATCATAATATTCTTTATTTGGGAGAGCAAGGGACATTTTATAATTGAGTCGTTCGCCAATTCGCACGTGGACTATCATACGTTAAGAAAACTTATTTTTTAATTGTGCAAAATGAAATTAATCTTTTAGCGTTCGAAGCTTTTTTTTCGCAATTCGAAGCAATTTCAATGGAATGTGATTTCACTTATTAAAGTAAATGAAAGTTGTATTTGTTTATTTAGATAACAAATAAATATATAAACTATGGTGATTACATTTCCACCTGTGTATAAATATATAAGACCTATTGATTTCTTCAAATTAATAAAGAAAATAAGAAAATACAGTATAACAGTTAGTTAAAATTCATGCGTCGATTTTACCCATGATTACCTTTTACGTATATCACAACTGATTACCTTTCTAGAGTTAACGCATTGATGTAAATGACGGCTATTGGACGTCTATAATTTAAACAGCTAATAGCTGAATTAAAATCATGCGCGTCAACGTGTTAAATGGTTCCACTCTGGAGCTCTCTAGTGCAAAGGGTTGAAATTCATAAACCTAAATTTCCGTGTAACGAAAATTGTTATAACCTTTTGCACTAGAAGACTTTTTAAAAACAATAGCTGAATGGCGCCTCAGAGGCGATATCTGAGTGCAAAGGGTTTAAAGAGTCACAATTTTTAGAAATTAGAAAAATAAAATTGCCTCATAAAAAAAAGTAAAAATAGAACAAATTAAGCTAACTCATATTACAGCATAAACAAAATAATTTTCTTTCATTTAATAGAAAAGTAGATTTATTTTCAGAAAATAAGGATTTTTGCTTTTGTCTACTTGTTTAATGTAAAAATTAATTTGACCTTATAATAGCTGTTTTCAATTTTTTCCTATCTGGTTCATATTAAATAGCAAATTTTTCATTTAGTAATATCAAAATTTTAAAATTGTAGAAAAGTGCATCAAATTGCCATGATACCTAGATTTACCGATTCTTTAAGAATATTGCTTTCTAAAAACATGCCACGAGAAGGCCTTTCTCAAAAAATTCATATTTTATAATTTATGGAAATCACTCTAGGGGAAATAGTAGGGAAGTTAAGGATTTAAAAAAAAAAGAAAGTTTTGTACTTCAAGTATTAATTCAATTCCCTTATCTCTAATTGAATATAAAAGTGTTTTCAACTCAAAGGGTTTAGGCCTCCTCGGGCTGTGGTTGCGGCCGAAGTCCCCTTATGCTTATGTCGTAGACGACTTCTTCAATTTTCTTGACGTCGTACTTGAGCGCATCAAATCGTTTCCGGAGGCTGTCATTTTTTAAGTTAAGCAACCGGAACCCAGAGTTGAGGTCAGCAACGAACCGAGAAATATGCAGGGGCCGGTTGTAGTCACCAAGAGTTACTGAGTTCGTAGCAAATCGAGCTAGTTCCGACGCTAGCTGGAGGATCCCCATGAGATAGTCTTCAATGTCCAAGTGGAATCCTTCTTCCTGGGACGTTTTTACTTAAATAATTACATTCAATTTATTTGATGAATGAGTAAACAAAGTGCAATCTTACAGCCGAGGATCTCTGCGCAAGTTTCACGCGGGACAAGGACCTCGGACTCCAAGTAAACGGTGAGGGCTATTAAGAAAATGAGGCGCTGCGTGATGAAAGACCAACGGTCGTTATATCTGCGGATGCATCGAGTCGCTTAATTTAGAGCCCCTTAGCTCAAATTTGAAAATCCTACCTGTAGTACTGTCCGGTTGGAATGAGTGCGGCCAACTCCTTGTAGGCCTCCTTGCACTTTTCGAATTGTTTTCTGGTCCCTAAGCAGGCATCCGGTACTGAAAGAAATTATATTTTTAGACAATTTCTGCCTTGCGAATTGTTTCCCTTACTCTTTTTTATGCTTGTGTGGATCATCTGGAGCAGGATGTTCGCCTCCTTGGCCAGCTGCTCAATTTTCATGACGATATCACGGATTTCCTGTAATTGTTGATAGTCAAAACATTTTTTCGATTAAATTGATTATTTACTTACCTCGCGTATTTTCATTTCCCTGTTTATGTGCTCCTGGAAATCCAGAAAAAGCTGTTGATTAACAAAGCCGTCCATGGTTCCGACTTGATTTTGGTAACTGAACGTCTAGTCTGCGTTTTCCTGTTTATGCAAAGCGAGCAAACACTCTGGCAGTTTTTCAGTCAATGCTTTAAAAATTTTAATTGAAGTTCTCACAAATATCCGCCGCGCACGTCCTTTATCCAAACACCTGCAAAACTCCGGAATGAAATTACCAACAAAATCTAAATTGACAGCCGTAATTCACAGTGGAATAGACACTGTTGACTATATTCACAATAGAGAGCGTACACCGGCTTCCTGTTTATGAATTCGACCAATTCAAGTAGTCTGACAGTCAGTGTCATATAAAATTCCATCTGATAAATTTTGTTAATTTTCACATTTCAGAATTACGCTTCTCTGACTGCATCATAAATTCTTTGAAATATAGACGAATCGAAAAATTTTAAAAGATTAATGTAAAGTAAGTTTACCACTTTTAAAGTGTATGTAGCCAATGTTTAAATATTTTTTAATATTTGTAATAATTGCAATTTACGAGTAAGTTCCTAGATAAACGATGCGATGGTTTCAGATAGATGTGACCCCTTAAGACGACACTTAAAAATATTTTATAAAATTTTGGTAATTGCTTACCTTTATAGTCGCTTAAATCAGTAGAAAAACTTGAAACGATTCTTTTTGAACTTTGGTACCTTTATACGCCTGTAACTCGTGACCAATCATTATCTAATTTTTCAGAGTAGATCTGATAAACTGAGAAATCCTGCTGGGTTGAAAGTAACGAATTTCACGTCTAATTAGCTTCGTTTTGTTAAAACAATAATTAAAATATGCTCCTGTTAAGTCCTAGCGTAATACTTTTATCATGATATGCTGAACGAAAAAGAATTTTGATTGCTGAAAGGCTTTGGTGTAATTTATTCGTGCCCATTACCGTGCAATTAATGTAAAATTAGTGCAAGGTTGCGATGCATAAATGTTCAAAGGTTATTTCCATTAATAATCGTTTTATGATGAATAATAATACAAATAAACATGCAAGCACTGTTCGGGAAAGTTTACACTCAATTTCTTTTTGCCCCGAACGTGAGAATAATGTGCATAAAAATTTAAAACATTCACTCCTTCGGAAACTTTGTTTTGCATATTTGAAAAAGGATTTCACTGAATATATGGATTTTGTCGTTGGCACAAATTTATCCATATTCAATAAATTCTTTCAAAGTTCCATCCAAAATTCATCATCGGTTAAAATTTTTGTCTACCAAAGCACGTTCTTCCGCTCCAGTAATTAATGAGCTGGTTGTTTTTGACAAAAAAGAGTGGTGGGCGGATTATTTCTGTGTAATGAAGTGACTGCGAAAGATGAACTCGCACGAGAAACTATCGAATCAATATTCGGATATTTTCTAAGAAAAAAGGAGTTCCGTTCGCATTGTTTGGGAAGCATAATTTAGAATTTCCAATTCTGTAAATCGATCCCGAACAATGTGTGTTTTTAGGAGTTTCTTTTGAAACTGTTGTAGATGATATTTTTCAAAGTAATGACTTACCATGCCAAAGTAATAAAAAAACATCCATTATCCTCGATTTATGTTTTTTGGGATTATTTCAGGATTCATATTCAAGCATAACATTAAATATAAATCGATTCCCAATTACATACTTTCAATTCAAATATTTTGGTTATATTTGTATTTTATACTGAATGCGAATCCACTTCCTAGCTTGCCTGGATATCCTGTAATAAGTCTGGAAATGCGTAAAATATTTCTAAACATTATGCATTATGTAAACCACTATTAATTGTTTTAATAACTGAAAAGGAGCCACTGAAATTTTAATATAGGTATACATATTTTGTTAATTTTATAATTTTCAACACCACCAAAATTTCATACTGTTATCGAATCGAATGTTCTCAGGACTCAGGACTTTTATTACGGGGTGTCCTCCTTCAAAGCCTTGGAATCTCCGAAAAGAGTAATCTAAGTACGCACTCGTATATGTAATAATAGAAAAGACTTAATAGCTTGTATTAAGCGATAAATAAATAAATAAATAGACACAAAACTTAGAGATTAATATAAGTTAGGTTAGGTTTCAGTGGCTGCCCGAAAGGCACACTTAGGTCAGATGCGGCCCATTGTGATACCACGAGCAGAAGAGATGCTGTTTCCTTCCCGGCAGATTAACCCATGCTGAACCATTGCGATTCTTTGATGAACTCTGCCAGATCCCTAATATTAGCAGATCCCAAATCGCTGAGGTTATCAAAAAAGGTAAAGCCCAGAAGACGTCTTTTGCGTCCGGAAAGGACCGACAGTGGCAGAGGAGGTTGATGGCAGTCTCCTGCTCCTCATTCAGGCGGCTTTTGCAGAAGTCGGTGCACGGTACCCCTAGTCTGCTAATATGCCTACCAACAAGGCAGTGCCAGTAATAACACCCACAACAGTGCTTATAAGTGTGTGCCTGAGCGAAATTAGCCTTAGCGATCGCTTCAGGTCCAAGGAAGGCCAAATCAGCCGCATGGTCAGGCAAATCTGTTCTGCTTGCCAACGTAGACCTTCGCAATAGCTACAGAAGCACTTTTTACATCCAGCTTCCCTGTAGCCAATGGCATACCCAACTATTAAGTGATATCCGAGGTAGGGCCGAACTTTGCCAGCTCATCAGCTTCACAGTTACACGGAATATCGTTGTGCACCGGTACCCATACGAGATGCACATTAAAACGCTCAATTAAGTCGTTCAAAGATGAGCGGCACGTCGAGGCAGACTTAGAGGTGATGTAAGGGACTTGATGGCGGCTTGACTGTCGGAAAAGATGTAGATGTCATCCGAAGACACCGTATGGCTCCGCAGCCATGATAGCGTCTCATCAATAGCCATTATTTCCGCCTGAAAAACACTGCAGTGATCTGGCAAACGGAAATACAAGCCCTCAACCCACCTTCCCATCCAAGCTTAGAGCCATCCGTACAGAAATGCACTGACGTTCTCTGCTGAAGGAAACTCTTCTCCCACTTCTACCTAGTAGGAATGAAGTGGTCAAATTTCATTTCTGTGAAAGGCTTGGGAATGATATAGCCAATATTCCTTGGTATATCAGTATCAAGAATTTTGGAGTGACCGTAATCAGAGCACGTTCATGGTTGGACTAAGTTTAGCCTCATGCCAGTGGGGGCAGCGGTATGTCTGTCGAATAGTTCCAACGACAGCATGAGAGATTAATATAATAATTATAATAAATTAAGCCGTAAACAAGATTACACTAAAAATTGCCAAACAAATTTAAACTATACTATTAAAATTTTTTAAATCAGAGCAAACATAATAATTTCACTATGGCTCCCGTGTTCAAATACAAAAATGTTGCTTGAGAAAAACCCGATTAAAAGATATAATAAATCAGCAATCTAAAGCGTGGAGTTCACGAGTAATTTAAGTGATTGTAAAATGTAAACTAACATTAATTTATTTAATTTTTGGCCAGATAGTACCTATTGAAATTATTAATTATTATTTGAAATAATTTTAGCTCAACACATATTTCGAAATTTGTCAGTTCCCATGGATGGATTATATTTTAATAATTTTAATTATATAACACAATCGAATTCATCACTACTCGTATTATTGTAACTGTGTATTAAACGATTTAAGAACCTTCATATTTATCATAAATTCATCTTATATTAAAGCTATTTGGATAAAATTACTAGTTAGAAATACTACAACATTTTTATTTATTGCTGCTTTTTTAAAATACCTTAAATTGTGTATTCTTTTCAGAAAAATTTGTATATGTTAAGACATTTTTGAATAAAATGTAAATGAACGCTATTAAAGGTAAATTTTCTACGAATAAACTTGCATTATTAAAGTGATGGATTCCAGTAGAATTAGTCATTGAATTTTTGGAAACATTTAGGGAATTATACTTATGCAGAACAATTTCATAAATTAAACAATCTTAATTCCAATTCAACATCATAATTTAGAAAATTTAATAAAAATCTCTAGTGAATAAATTAGACAGAAAAGAAACCGAAAATTAAATTTTAGTTGTAAAACAGGAACTACAAGAGACGGAAATATTATTTTTGAATTTGACTTCGCTTATACATACTTCACACTGTACAAACCAAGCGTATATAAAGACTAGTTTTAGATTCCAATGATCGTGGCGTATGTTCTCTAGGTAAAAAATAAAACTGCGAAGGTTTTAAAGGCAGTGGGAAAACGATCAGAAAGTGCACCGAATCAGGGAACTAGGGACTGAAATTTATAGACGAAAATTAGTCGGAAAAGTGACGGAAATCAAAGAAATAAATTTACTTGCTGTGTAGCTGGCAAAACTGTTTAGTTGGCCGGCGGTAAGTGCACCAGGCCATTGTAACATTCTGAAGAGACCTGCTGGTGCCCAGATCACTGATTCAATCTAGTTTGCTATCGTTTTCTGACTGCTTTTAAAACATTCAGTTTTAGTTTTTTATCCGAGAAAAGTTTTATTTATATGCAAAAGAAGAAACATGATATAACTGCGTTAACCTTATTATAATTATATTATTATACTTTTAATTATAAGTGGTACCAACAAAGTTAGCTTAAAAATAATTAATTAAGTGTGGGGACTTTTGAGCTGTGTTTATGGTTTGATTTTAAAAGGTAAGGTCAAAAAATCATATGCGAATGAGTCGCAAAACGCAGAATTATGTCAATTCTGCTCCCGCAGTAAAATATTTAATCCAGCTTTAATATTTATAAAGCAGCAAACCCCATGGCCTTAATCCATCCGGGGGCTGCCACGTAGTCTGCACGAGCAATGCATGAGCATTAACATGTTCGCGTACTGGCTAATCCTCTTTTCCATTTCGATTTGAACCCACTTGCAATGTAATTGCTCCTGCATTTTGGCTTTAGTTTAAATAGAACAGCTTGAAAAGTTTCCAATTAAGGACATTTCAGATTCATTTCGGCTCACAATTTTTAAAATGACTACTTTCGTTTAAATATAACCTTAAGCCAAAAATTCAGTGTGTTCTGTTTTTAGAGATGTTGGCAATATACGGCCAAAAATTGGCTAAAAATAGCAGTGAATTCGATTTTCTTAAATTTATGCTAAGGCATCTGCAATGACCCATAGGAAAATTAAGGGCATTAAATCTCACTTTTGATTCATATCCGAAAAGTTGTGGTAAAGTTTAATAAAGTAAGTTGGCGTCCATCAGGTCCAGAGAGTTTGAAACTCGTTTCTCGTAAAGCTCACACTCAATGCAAAGTCGGACCAGGCGCCAACCTCACTAACAATTTTAGAAAGGTCGCCTTTACGAAATAAATTGTGAAATTAATTACTGAGGGATAGAAAGTTTCTCTATTTTCAGCCAGATTATGGTAATTGCGGCAGGATTTTGAAAAGTTTAATGTTTGCGAAATGAAGTCCTGCTGGGAACGCTTAGTTGCGAAAATTATGACACAATTTCTAGGTGAAACACCACAATTAAAGGTTTTCGTTGTGGAGAACCGCGTGTTATTTTAAATTAGAAATGAATAAAAATACCATCATCAGGTCATGCAGGTCGCAGTGAATTTGCAATGATAAGCCCTCATAAATTTTCAGAAGCACTTTCTGGGGACAGAGCGTTTTCCAGTTGGATTAAAGTGCTAATGGACTTTGTAAATGCTTTCCGCGAGAAACGATATAACAGAACAAGCAGAAGACATGGTATTTTTTTAAAATGTTCCTTCTTTGGGAATATTTCTATTTTTATTTTTAATGTATAAATCTATCTTGATTGAACTGGTGTTACAAATTTTATAAATTAAGTCATCAAAGTCTTTAAGTTTGTCTTTTTAGCTATTTCTCAATTGATTATATTTTTCAATTTATGTAATTTTTATGCATAGAACAAATTAAGCATTTCAACGAAATTCGTGCTACAGATATATAAGAAAAGAAAAAAAAGAAAAGCAACCAATGAAAAATGAGTTCTACGGACTATAAATATATTTTTTTGATACTAACTTAAAAAATAACTTTGTTTGTAACTTTTACTTCATGCATTTTAATTAAGGGTTGATTTTAATATTTTTTTATATATTTTTTTAATTCTCTTTTATATAAATGTAAAAAAGAAACACTTTAAGGAGACACAGAACAGAGCTTACTTTTTAATTTCATATTTATCTATTTCTTAATGAGAAAAATGCAGCAAAACTATTCAGCTATGAACAATGAATTGAAGAAATGCCTGATAATACTTTGTTTGAGGTACATAAACACTAATTTTTGCAAATAATGTACGAAAAATGAATGAATTAATCCTTCCAAGAGTTATGCGACCACTGTACAATGTGCAGGAACTAAAAAACATTTCGTAATTCAAAGTAAGAATTTAATTTGCATGCTAGAAAATGCGAAAAATCGTCTTAAATTCTCTGCGGGGGCGTCATTATCCCTCAATTTTTTTTTTCATCTTGTAGTAAAGCAATTAGCTGTTGGCTCTGTCAATAATGAAACCAATTATACCCGTAATTATCCGACTTATGATAAAATTCTTTAAGAAATGACCATTCGTCGTCTTTCAATCGATTTGAACAGCATCCCCGCCCCAGACAAGAAAGCAACCATAAATTCCATTGATTTAAATTACTCATAAAGAAATTCTAGCAGTCAATAAATGGATCAAAATTGAGGGGAAGAAAACGACGGCGGTTGTTCCTGAATCTTATGCCAGATTGAAATTTGCTGAGTTCCTTTTTGGAGCAGATAATAAAATTGGGAAGGATGTCAAAACAAAAGCAATATCTGCTCTTGGTTAACTGCCCTGCCTTTTGTTTTACTAAAATTCCTATGGAAATTTCTCGTCATACAATCGTTCTAAGTTATGCTATCTGCTGTGCTCCGTGATTTTAGAACATAAACGCTTCATTAATTTGCGTCCATTGGAAGATAAGACGAAAACAGGATTATTGATGAAGATTTTTAGTAATTATAAAATAAAAATGATGTTTTTGGCAAATTTTTCCAAAACTTTAAGTAGTACAATCGAATAGAATTAAGTTCAAAATTTTAATGAGCAGCTTATCCTTATTTATGATTACATCCGAAAGAGCAGATAAATCCGTAATCGAAAAGTTATGCGAGTATTTATAGTTGTTTGGAATCAATCACGTCTATATGTCGTCTAAATTCACCGTGTATAATAATTTTCTTTTTATTTATCGGTTATTGGATGCATCTCGAAAATCAGTCCCCCTCAATAATATAAAAGATATCCGCAAGCTCACATCATTCTATCTATACTAATAAAAAAGACATTTTTTAAAAATATATTCCTAAACTTTTAGTTCGCTAAAATCATCTATAGACTCTGAAACCTAAATTGGTACCAGTAGTATATACATTTTTAAAAATCAAGAACTTCGATTATAATAACCGAAAAAGTGTAACTTATGAAATAGACATTAAGATCATATAATGATCGATTGCAGTTTCACGTATAGGAACATTTTATTAATTTCTTATTTAAGCAAAGGTATGTACTCGTATGTGAATGTTTCCAACATTAGACAACACGACGAAAATATCTCAAACGTTTCTAGGCTTGAAAGTGTACTCGTATCTTTATAAATATGAAATTCTTTAGTTCATATATTTTCGCATATATTTCACTTTGACTTTTCAAAAAGCAGATAAAACACTGATTTTCTAGTATTAAAAAAATATCTACAACGACAAATTATTCGGAGAAACTTATTTTGGGAATATGCGTTACCAATAAGGACATTATTAGGCGCTGGGAATTTTTTTTTTAGGAATTCAAATAACAATAACAAAGAAATAAAATATAAAAATCCTTACCAAATTTGCTAATAAGCAAAGTTTAACCATTAGCTATTTTAAGGAATAACTTGAGAGATATGTCAAATCAAACGAATTTAAAAATAACTACCAAACTATTATAATTATGAAAAACCAGGCAGGAGGCAGACAATTTTGTGATTGCTTGTGGAACTTAAATACGAAGGAAGCTTATTATTAGAATTATTTTAAATTTTTAATTTGACTTCTTTTTAATACCGTCAAATTAGGTTAAGTTATTTGTTCCGTAATCCTAATATATTTATTAAAAGAATATTAAGTTTCTTATGTTTTTATACTTGTTACTTAAATAGCTTTTAATTTTCTATATGAGTGTTTAAAAGGCGTGTTAGTTATAAACTTAAAACGTACGAACTCCAAATTGTACTCTATAACCTGGGATCCTCGTGAAAAAAAAAAATAGAAACAGAGAAATTCTTTGTAAGACTTGGGCAATGAAACTGATTAATCTCTTGATATTTATAGATGCCTTTACGTTTCTAGGTTCGTAATCTAAAACAATGTAAAAACGCATATTGCTTTTATTAGAAGTCTTGCAAATTATATCATACTAAGTTGAAAATATGTTAAATTTATAGGTTTTTGGATATTGTGGAAGGAAAGGCATTTCAGGTTCATTAGCACGCCTGGTACAATATCATTAAAAATTATATAAAATGTAATCATATGTGTGCCCCTTCATTCATTCCTTTGTTAACTAACTTAATTTCATTGCATTTTAGGCAGTCGCAACTTCGTACACCTCAGGCTATTAGAAATGAAATTTTAAATTTTTAAAAAAGACATGAAAAGCTTATAGACTTCCCTAAGGAGACCAGGTACGAGTCCCCAAAATAGCCTGTCGTGCAGTGTTTAATTCGTAGTTATTAACGTTTGAAGTGGAATGATGTCACTTCGCTGAGGGTTAGACATGCGCAGAGCGGTTGACGTCATCGTCGAATGTTATTACATACAAAGGTGTACGGAATTGTAGAAGGACTGTGGACTAAGTTGGATGAAGGGATATTAATGGTCAGCACATGACAGTCTGCGAAGGAAATCAGTGCCAATGGAGAGTACTTTCTTCGCCCTTTGCCGACCCTTCGCGCGGAGCATCGTAGATTGATAAATTGGAGGCCTTGGCAACTTTTAGATGATTTCACCCACGTCGCAGAAGAACTCTTTAAGGCGGATAGGAGCTTCGACGAATTGGACTATTGGACTTTGTGCCATTGTCTCCGCCAAGAGCGCGAAATGAATTGTGCATTGTCAGGCTGTCACCCACTTCTTTCTTATAAGGCGAGCGACCTTTTGTCATCAGTTATTCAGTCTGTCTGCCCCTTTTGGGGACATTTAAGGGATAAAGGAAACCCGTCTCGTTAGGGGATTTAGCATAATTCCCATTCATCAACCTTTCTAATTTATTGCAGATCAACATTCCGCCACATAATTTCATCAATTTGCCAGTCCGCAGCTGTTTTTATACCAATATAACAAGATTATCGTTATTTACGATCCTCCGGGATGGACTGATTTCATTTTGGTCAGATATCACAGGGCACCGGGGATTTAATCGCTTAGAAAGGGAGGTATCAAGAGTTGTTGCGTGCAAATGGTTCATCCGCCTTGCTTTGAGCAGTTTTATCGTCCTCGATAGTCTTTTATGTCATATATAATCCCTTTATGTATACACCCTGGATATACAGACAATTTATTTTATTTTGTAACTATTGATTTCACCGATTTATCGGTCGGGTCCGCACAAGTGCTTTACACTTCCATTATTCATTTTATTGAGCACTCAAAACGTACCTACTTTGGGGGCAACACAATGCAACGCTCCTCAGTCGGAGAGTTCCAGTGGAATACAAGTCGAAACTTCGTAAAATTCAAGTTAATCCCGGAAAAATTTTTCAATGGACAAAATAAAGCTCTAAAGAACTTGTAAGTAGAAGGAAAATTTGTGATGTTTAAGTTTAACTGCGGTAGAATTCTTTTATATTCCTTGACAGTTTTTTCCACAATTAAATTTAAGCATTTCAATTTATTTTATAAAGAACTTTGATTTTAAAACGAATTGGATTTAGATCTACTTAGACTCGAATTATTTATTTTCTTACAAAAGAATTTTTTTTAAACTCTTTTATTAAATACGTACGTTGTACCTTTATTTTTATAAGACTTTGCACGGCAAAACAGCATTACACTTTCTTCAGTGTTCTCAGTTTTTATATGAATGTTATTGTTTTCTACTTAAAGAGAAATATACATCAATTTTAATACATTCGTATCAGAAATTATTTCAAGAGTACCCGTTTTTGAAAACGTGAAGGCTTTTATTTTCAAAAACACTGTACTGTACAACATTGCAATGACGAAATATAATGTATTTCTCAAAATGCAAAAACTATTACTCTACAATTAAGAAACATTATAAAGATTATCATTATAGCATTAGAAACATTTTCAATTTGTTTATTATATGTGGTGAATTTTTGAAAAATTTATGATTAAACATATTTTCAAAGGTTAAATAAAAATAAAAGAAATAAAAGTCGATATTATCTAAATATTAAATGGGACTATTGCTTTAAACACTTAATTTTTATTAAATAACTTGAAAACTACAAATTTCCAAGCCAGATATGAAAAGATTTATGAAAGTTGGATTATTCCCGATGATGCTGTAAACAAACATACAAAAACATAAAATAAAAATCGCTTAAGACATTTATTTTATCTCTCTGTGGTATACATTTTTTTAAAGGGCCATTTATCATTAAAATTGGCATCAAAGCCAACATCTACAGCTTCTAAATCTTGAAATAAATTTAAAAATTTCTTTTTCGACTGGCCCTTGGGAAGAGCTAACCACTTAAATTTTGTGGAGATATAAAAAACTGCCTCGTAATTATTGCGATGCCATCAAAAACCGTCCGTAGTTATTATTTACCTTTTACTACGCCCCAGAATAAAATGTAAACATAAATAACGCATATTAAGCTCAGCATGTATTTTACAAATGTAGATGGCGCTGGTGTGTTGCATAACAATACTCTCCGAGCCCTATGTCTTCCTCAAATCCCCTTATATCGGCCGCATTTACTCCAAAAAAGCTGTGAAAGTATTCTGACAGTGATATCCATCCATCGTGTGTTCCTCAAGGAAGAATTTATCTGATATATGCTAAGGAAGGAGCGGTGGCGGGGTTTTCAGGTGTGCAATTTCATATTACATAAATATGTGTATGGATGGATGTGTCTAAATTTATTCGATTCGATGTGAAGAGCTTTCCCTGTGCCTCTGAAAGGAATAATAAAATGCCTTCGCACCCCGGAACATAGATAAGGAGGCTGCTTTCAGGGACACTCTAAAGCCGCTCGATCGAATTGACAAAATTTGCTTATGAATCTTAATTGGATTTATAAAGACTTTAAATGTTGTTTAATTTATAGAGATCAAACAGAAGTTACTCAACACAAGAACTTTTATTTCTATCCACTTGAATACTTGATTAAACATATGTGTGTAATATCAGAAATCAATTTTTATTTGCCGTACGATTGCACTTAGTTATTTTCGATTAACTGCTTCCTTTTTTGAAGCAGATTTACCCGAGAAAATATTTGCACTGCATATAAAATTGACTTTAAAAGCCCTAACTTCGAATATGAGTTGCTGCTGTACAGCTTACTCGGCAGATACGTTTAAATTGTGAACGAAGTACCAAATTGAAGTGAATATGTTTTAAGTATCAACAAGGGATGAATTTTTGAATGATTTGTATGTAGATGTGTATTTTGTAACACAAAATATGTCTACATCGATTCTATTTCGTAGATTACGAACCCGGAAATCAACATTATCCAGAATGTCTGACTTTTGGGATGAACATGGTATTAAATTTAAATTTTTTAATAATAATTAGAGAAAATGAAATAAAATTCAAAATGCCATGATTTTTAATTTACGCATAAAATACAAGACATCTTGGAATTAATTGGATTATTGATTCTAAGATCTCTTCTCTCTCTTTTATGGGAAAATTACTAATCAAGTTTTATAAATTACTTTACAATTGGCCTAGTTTCCATTTATAATTTTGAAAAGAATATGTACCAAAAACAGAATTTATTTTACTTTTATTTTAACAAATTAGTGTAACATGTAATAAGATGTTTTAAAAGCCCCAACTCTCTGTGTGTATCCAGTATTCAAAATTTATATAATAATTTGGCTTTTGATTATTAAAGTTATAATTTATTGAAAAAATAAGCCGCTCGGTATTGTGGAACCTGTTACCTTAATTTCCCGGTAAATTACAATGCCCATCCGTCGAATTATAATTTCATGAACGGAGCCTCGTCTTAGCTACTACGGTGCTATGCAAACAAATTCCCTTATTTTGCACATTCATCGCCAAGAGATCGGATGAAGTTGATTACTTTGATCTTCGGAACGTTATTTGAATGGTTTAAGCATTTACAATTTAAATTGACCCTTCGACATACGAACCCGCTTGTATGTTTGCATGTAGAAAGAAGCCAGGATACCAGTTGGAAACCAATAAAAATGACACATTCCTCCTGGTTGTATATATTTTAGCAGGACCAGTGTCACCAAGCAAGTCGGCAGCTGAATTAAAAGTGCCTTGGTGACTTGAATAAATTTTATGTGAAAAGTTCCATGCTAGAAATTGGAATTTCTTAGGACATGCGAGGAGTTGTCCTTGTACATGCTCACGATGGAAATGACTTTGTGCGACTTTTCGCTTTTTAAGATATTTGCGCAACGACTTATAAGTGAAGTTCTTTGAAGAAAACACGACACTAGAGTTCAAACTTGGAATGAGATATGGTTGCACAGCGCTTGCATGCAACACGTTATCAGAACGAAATATACACCTACTATATACATACATTTGTATATATGCAACGACGAGAAAGTTTCTCGATAAATTAATTTAACAAACGAGATTAACGCAAAATCAGGGATTTGGACAGGAGTTGATGTTAAACTTTGCCAATCGTGTTCAGATAAATTCCTTTTGTTTGGTAGTCCAACAATCTTTTAAAGGGTGGTTGGCGTGAATCCGCAATCGTATTACTTATTAGCGAATTTCGAAGAACATTTCTGGCTGAGAAAATTCGTTGATGAAAATATTGTTAAAATAAAAATTCGAAATTTCATAAAATATGTAAGTTCTTATTATGATACATAAACTGCCTCCAAAAGAATAAGAGCCATAAAGATAAATTCTTTATGTACAAAAAACACGAGTAGAAATTTTGGAATAAATAAACTCGATATTGAATTCCCTATATTTTGTAAAAGAAAAATAATGCATTTTGTAAAAGAATAATACTGCATTCTACTATATATTCTGTACGACATTCTCAATTATTAAAATATCAATTACTTATGCTTAGCCTTTGAACTCAAAACTAGATCTGCAAATAGAATTATAAATATTCGGTTTGTTTAAATCTTTGATGCTAATCCGAAGATTCGTAGTTAATAAATTCAAATTCGGAATTATTCGAATAGTTGACTTGCAGCTCTACTTAAAATTACCCGATCGATAAAGGTTTAACCATTGGACTACTAGGATTTATTGTTTGAGCCCATCGCATATTCGCTATAGGAATAAATGTTGGTACTCGGGCTTACTTCACATCTGCAACAATAATCATTGCTGTTCCTATACAGGAATTAAAATGTTTATGACACCCTCCGAAAAGTTAGACTGTATACGTGACTGGTCAAAGATGTAAAAAGTGCACAATGTTTTAGTGGAAATTGTGGAAAAACCTTTAACCTCTACAGCGATACTGGCACATTTTTGTACGATTAGTTTTTTAGAAATTAAAATTGAAATTGAAAAGAAATATAGAAATCTGTTCCGGAAATTTACACTGTACTTTATTTTGCTTAAAACTCACCGTTTTAAAAATATTTCAAAGTCTCCTCTGATTGCCGCAAGTATTCTTTTTCATTTATTGGAAATATATCATAAATATTTGATAAATAAATTACCAAATGTGTAAAATTCAATTACATAGTTTTAATTATTACTTTATATTTACTTTTGTATTAATAGGCTTTTACTACCAAATGTGCCTACTTAATTTATTTTTAAATACTAATTGCTTTTAAATTTTATTTTCCATTCTGAATATCTCTAGATAAAACAATAAGTGAACTTTGATCAAACAAAACTTTGAATCTTTGAACTTCTTCCACGTTTAAAAAATTCGTCCCGAAAAAGGCTAACTGAAAATAATTCCATCTGATTTTTGCAAATAATTCTACATGAGTGCTGAAACTAAAGAAAAATTTACTTTACTCCGATTTACAATTTCATGAGGCAAATGAGTACTCGTCACTGTCGATAAGGCGAATAAATATTTATCTTTAATTCGTTAATATCAAAGATCCTTGAGCAAATTGTTAAAACAAAGAAATGGAAACATTTTTAATTTAAAGTATTTACACAATTTGCAATTTTGTGGTAATATGCAAAAACTCGTGAAGGTAAAATGTCACTTTTCGAAATTGAAAAGTTAAATATCTTGGGAAATACAATCGACCGACAAATGTTGTTTGCATATTCGTAACTTTTGACCCTAAACGAACATTTGTACAAGGTTTTATCATCAGAGAGACCTCAAAGCCTGTTCTGTTCCAAAAACGTTTTATTGTAAATAAAATATGTAAATTGTGATAATAAGAAATTCCGTCCAATTAATATAAAATTCTTAAATTAATGTAATATTCTTTTTTATGAATAAACCACCACGGTATGAGGCACTCAATTTTGAATATTGAGTATCAGAAATTCAGAAAGTAAAACAAAAAGACAGTTTTTCATTTCTCATTCAAATTGAGTTGTGGGGCCCTGGTTCATGTGACTGGCAGGACCGAAGCAAAATAATCCCGGGATTGATTTTTACTCATATTTTCCGGGTTCGATGGAACCCTCGTGGACCGTGTGCGGGTGCGTCCATGAAAGCGGCTTTTTGTTAGTGTCACCTTAACAAAATTTGTCAAGTGGCATCGAAGTACCTCCATCGCTCAGCCCCAGAGCGCAATAAATCAATCGCTGATGAGTTCATCCCCGGACAATGTGGAGCGCGTCGAAGGGGAACAGGAAGCATTTCACGCCTATTTTCTAATAAAACGAAACCGGAACGAGCCGCATTTAAGGCAAACTCCTTTGCTGCCTTGCTTCCCTTGGTGTGCCGTTAAGCCTCGTAAGCAACTCTGGAAAGGTCAATTTCACCTTTGTGATCACAAAGGGATGTCGTGAGGTGAATGTGCCTTTCTGCTCTGACGCAACTCTCATGGGGAACGCTATACATGCGTCATAACGATTACATCACTCCCAAAGGGATTGCTTTGCCATGACGTAATTCGAAGTCGGAGCAAATTCGAGAATGATGTCAGCTTTTATTTTACTATTTTGAGTGCAGGCTCTTCCCCTCGGTCGTCTTCTGGCACGATTTTAATTTACGTTTGTTAAAGACGAACGATTCCATTCGAGGAAAAGCTCAAGGGTGACGAAGTGCCCGCATAAAAGCCTTGTTTAGCCACACCGCATAAGAGCACGTTTTATTGATTTTGAATTATTATCGCGGAATGATGATTTGCCTGCATTTTGAATACAGTGGATCAGAGGCGGAGTTTCCAGCCGCACGAGAGCCCGGCGGTGGCAAAATGGGCCTAGGTTGAAAACATTTAATAAAGTCGGTCCCTCCAGGCATTTACTTTTATATCTCGGCTTTAAAAATGCGAAGAACGTGCCAATTACCTCGCAGAGCTCACTTCAAAGGTTTTATGGTAATGCTGCCGAGGTACTCAGTTGTCGTTATCGTCGCATTCCTCAAGAAGAGCGTGATATTCGTTTTGTACAATGTATTAAAAAAGTAAACAGTCTGCTCGAATACTCGGAAACATTTTTTTCGAAGAGTTTTTGCAAGAGTCTTGTCCTGGAAAGGAAACTTCTATTAGTACTAAATTATCCTTTCGTCATTCACCTGGTCCCAGTGGGTGGAACTCGGTTAAATTATTTGGAAATGTAAAAAATACCAATACCATTCATAGACACACTTTCTTACTCGTAAGAATTAGTCTTAATTTTTGTAATTTTAGCAAAACTTATAGTCATTCCATGGTGATGATTGTGGCAATTCCCCGTTGTCCCTGCCAGAGACACCCCAAAAAGACCGACACAACCAATTCTACTTGTCACTTACTTTAGAACTGTAAGTACGAATTATATGGAAGCAAATTTATAATCTGCAAAACTCCATATATGAGTTCAGCAAAAGGTGTTTAAAAGATCATGTTACACTTGGCAAAAAAGCGAGCTCCATCCTCAAAATATTATTTCTGATGATTATTACTTGACGAAGATACAGAGTTATTCATTCGCTATGAATTTAACTATCTTCCTCTAAGTGTAACATTATCGTACTATAGTATTTACTTTTAATATAATCAGTTCTAGTAATTGTTGGGAATTACCAATATTTACTATGCACCTTTAACATTCGAAAAACGTTTTGCAATTCCAACAATACCCTAGGAATGCGCAATGTGATTTCTTTATAATTACAAATGAACAATTTAGTAAAACGTATTTTAATAACTTATAGTGTCGTCAGTTACAAATATTAATTTCAACAGCACCTCTTGTAATTCGTGCATTTATTGGCATGAAGCGTGAACTGTGACTATTTCCTTACTGAGATCCGACATCCACGAATGTAGTATTTTGCAAGGTATCTGTAAGGCTCACAAGTGGCTTATTTATATTCATATCACATTCTTAAAAACTAGGAGCTGCATATAACACTACCTGTACTTTTTAGTAATAAATACTTAGTTTCTATTTGGAATTATAGTAAGTTTTTATTTTATTTCTATTTTACTTAGTACTCACATTGTTGTTTCTAGTTTTCTTTTTATAACTAAAGCAATGTTAGCTCTGGGAGTCATTCATTTCTGTAATTACTTTAACATGCAAGTATAACAGCTTAGAGATGCGAAGAAACCAATTTTTAATGTTAAAAGGTTTACAAAACAAATTGAATTGAACTGAACAGTGATGAGTTGCCTTAATTACAAAAATAAAACTAGAAGCAACTATGTGAGTACTACAATAATTGCAATAAAAAGTATTTAAATATTCTAGAAATTACAAAACACTGATATTAATATTACTACAGACCACGTTTGGAATTACAAGAAGATATACATGGAATTACAAAACACATTACTAAACACTATATTTGAATTTATTAAAATCACTGTAATTATTACAATATCTTTGTTTCCGAGGAAACTACTCGTATTTTTGTATAATTACTTAATTTTTGTATTTTTCCTCTCAGTGTATGTTGGAAGTTTCGACAAATGACATTTATTCTGTAGAAAATATCTACAATTTTCGTTGGAAATTGTGTTAAAACAATAAGTCCTATAAAAAGAAAACTCCAGAGAAATCCTCAAAATAAACTTATAACTTTTGAACTTATCGAAAATCGGCACTAAATAAATCTAGTATAAGTGTCAGCAGCGATCAGATAATGAACAACAACAGAAACAATTTTAAAAAGGATTATTTCTATTTTTTTTCCAAATAAAAAAATTAATAGGGAGTATTCTAGTAATGAATAATAATGAATTAGATGCATATTATTTATTAACCATTACTATTTAACGAAATTATGTAAATTCTAGAACAGGGAGACTTCCACTTTGACTTATCGGAATCAAAATTAAGCATATATTCGTAATCATTATAAATATCGCAATTGATCTATTTAATCTATTCTATAGTATTTTCCAAAAAAAGTTTTTAGAATAATGACATAATTACGGAAGAAAGGCGTAAAATTAAAATAATACAAAATAGTGGGAGCATCTATTTAAATTGAAGGCTACTAGAATCAGAAGGATTCTCCAAGCTCCATAGGTATATGCGTGTTAAACTCTTTTCCAAACATTTAGCCCTGTTCATATTTTCCTGTCATAAAGAAAATTAATATTTCGAACTTTTGAACTTGTTTACCAGACAATAATATTTTGTGGTTATCCTCAAGATATTTAAAGCGAATTCAAGAAAATATTTGGAAGTTTTTCAGAAATGATTCAACTATGGGATGAAAATTGTGTTGAACTTTTTTAAATGCCTGCTCGCTTACGAGTATGAAATACAAGATAACGAAAAGTTTTAGCGGGACTCTGAGGAACAACATTGAAGAAATGAGAGATTTTCATAACGAAAAAGATTGGGCTGCATCCACCCCTGACCCTTGAGGGGCATAAATTGTCCATGGTAGTAAGCAAAATTCGCCATTCAAATTATTATCACTTTCGCCACTTTTGTCATTTTCTCAGAAATTTACTGGACTTTTAGTAAAATGCTGAATATTTTAGAGCATTCTTAGAATGCTTGGCCTCCATGCTAATTCGAGAAAGAGAAAAATTTAATAATGGAGGAGGAATTCGGGCTTCATCTTATCTCTGCTCTGTTGTCTTGAATTCAGATGAAACGATGCGATGGCGAGCGAAATAATTCAATAATAAGAAGTTCACTGTCAAGACGATTGACCCAAATTTCCTAATCTCTTGAGCGAAAGAATTCAAAAAGAATGCGAGCAAATTCCGGACGACGAAATCCACAAGTGATACAGTTTCCATGGTCCTTGCGCTACAGTTTCCGGAGCGGCCAGAGAGAGCTCTTCTTATGTAAATTTAAATGTTAGTAGTAAACTTTTGAACTGATTAAATGACGAAATATTTGATTTCACGGAGGACTCCATTTCACGCTCAATGTCACGGCTGAAACGTAAGATTCCCATCACCGCCAGGAATGGTCCACCGGATTCTGATCCGCGACTTCCTGAGAACAGGGGTTGAGGCAAGAAGCTGTGTGGGTCGGCTTCGTAAATTTTAATTTACGCGAAGGAGAGCAAAAACTCCAAATATAAGGGAATTAAGGCGGTATTCGATGTCCCTCGGGAAATTACCAATTCCAATTCGCACTCCAAACGTGGTGGATTACATGAAAAATAAAAAAGGGATTCATTGAAAGCTCGCATGGAGCAGGTGATGAAGATGCTCCGCGAATATCCTGGAGCATAAGAAAGCAGATAAGTGCAAAAACCTTAAGAGCCTGGGAATTTCTTACTGAAGAACTTCTTACGCATTTTTAAGGGAAACCCTATAATACTTAAGGAACCAGTTCACTTTACCAAGAAAATGTTTTTAGAGGAGGTCATATTATTGCACTATAACACATATGAGCAAATCACAAATAAATAAAATTCGATATTACACAGTTTTTAATATTGACGAAGCATTACAAGAATATTGAACTATATACAAGTTAAGGAAATATGAACAATTCCAATTGATTTCTGCAAAAAGCGAAAGTCAAAAGGAATCAGTTCAATTTCAAGTATTTTCCATTTTAAATTAAAGGATTGATTCGTTTGCGTGTAAAATCCCTTTCCTTTCAAAATATCTTATATAATTTTAAATCAAAGGGTTTATAAATTCGTTTGCGATAGAAATTCCTTCAATCCATAGAGGCTACACATCGCTCAATATGTCTTTTTTTAATTAATAACCTCGTTAATTAATATTCAATTGAGAAAACCCACTGAAAGCAGTTGACAACGTTATTAAAATTAAATATGAGTTTGGCAGACTATATAACTTATTTATAATTATTGCGAATGTAAGAATTCCCATTTTATTTGAATACTAATTACAATAATTGTCTAGCAATGAAATGCTCTTTGCTTTGATGCGTAGTGAACACATACCTCCAGGATGATATAGAAAACAGAGCCCTTTATTGTAATCTCAACTTACATGAATAATTAAAAAGTTTTAGTTTGCAATTGAAATATATTAAGTAATAATATAAAATTCAGTTATTGTTTCAATTTTAATAACATATACTTAAGAAAAAAATGACAAACCTTGAATATTGGCGCTGACTGTTCGAGGTGAATGAATATTTTTATCATATTATTAAAAATATATAAATTTACTTTACGAAGTAGTTGATTACTTCTGAGATTAGTAATAGTAGGACTTTTTTATTAGGGGTTTATTTTACATCACATACGGAATTTTTAATTATTATTTTGTAACAATGCCTATATGTCCATTTTTGCTTCAATATGTTTTATTGATGTTAGATTTCCTAAGATCGCCTTCCCTCACTTGAACTACAAAGCCTCTATCTCATTACTGGGAAACAGGCTCAGTATATATTAGAAGTAATAAGAACCGTTCGCCAATCGTAATAAATTCGACACTAAATCGAGCATGTTATTGTTATTACATGAAACGGAAAGTAACTACGCCATAAACCAGGTAATTGAGACGCAGCCAAACATGACTGAAGACGCAAATACCGGCCGGGTTCTTGGCGAACAATCCAAATTGACAGCACGTCTGTACGTCGAACTCCACAACTTTCGCCTGATTTCGTTTGGACAGGTATCCAAGAAGTCCGGAAGCAATCGAATTCGATGTAATTAGTTTTTTGCTTTCACCATCCGACTCCCCGCGCGGTGATAGTCTCAGAATCCCTCTAATTGGTCGGAATATTCACGAGCTAAAGTGTTTTAATATCATCGAACAATGGCTGTACCAAATCGATATTTAATCAGCGGATAAGGACAAAACTAGGATGGGATACTTTTTATTACCTAAAGAATTTCTTAACTTCTTTCGGTTCGTTTTGGGATGATTCTTGTCGTAGCTATTAATTACCCAAATTCAAATTAATGAAACGAATCTTTCCTTCTTTGACTTTTCAATTAATTAAAAGTTACCATCTAAGGCGTAAAATTGTCCCAAGTTAAAAGACAATTTCGATTTTATTTTCACTTAAGTCAAACATTTTTCAAATATCCTTAAGATATGGCATTTTAGCACTTTACATTTAACAAACAAATATAATCTCCGCAATTTTCTTATCTAAAAAAATATTCATACTAAAATTGCCTTCACAACCAGAAGATCCGATAAATCACCTCATTCCAAATATTAGTTTTATTTACACTTTATCTTTTCATACCTACTTAAATGTGGCTAGAAGCCAAAACATCATAAACACGGCACTAAAGAGTTTATGGGTCATAATAATGTTGAGCATTCTATTTTAGTGCATTATGTTCGCATTTAGTCTTACATACATATATCTAAAATACTGGAATTTTTTAAACTTTAACTACATATAACTTTTTAACAAATAGCATTTCAGTAATTTTCATGATAATATTAGAATTAGAATTAGGAATTTGCAAGCGCGGGATTGTTGTATATTTTCAAACATGGCTGTTTATATCCAATCGTGACTTCGAATCCGCCAAATAGATTAGAATGCAGTTTTATGATATTTTTATGACCTTTTTATACTTTCAAACAGATATATTAATCAGCTCTATGGGTTGCAAAACTTAAGTAATCTTGTAGAAATATCTCAAAATCATTGTGGAAAAGAGATGCGAGGGTTACATTTTATTATATAATATTAATAATGACATAATATTGTAAATATTCAATTAAATTGGCATTTAACGATTTCAGTTATCTTAAACCACTTAAATATTTCAATAATTGAAGTTGAAATAAAATCAATTCCAGTTTTTAAGATTTTGCTCTGGAACATTAATCTATCTAAACTTCAACAAAATATATTTCAAATTAATGACCTGGAAACTCCACCTCCGTCTTCTTATGGAAGATATCTCTTAGCTATTTTTTTAAAAGAAATTTCTCATAATGTAAATTACTTCAACTGTTTCAAACTTGAACGGTCTTTATGACTGAAATTAAAATCATATTATGATTAAAAATTAAAATCATTGAAATTGTTATTATCACAGTAAAGCTGATTTTGATTGCAGCATGTCATATTACTGCAAACTAGAAAACGATTAGCCCTTTTAATTTATTTTACGAGTTGGAAACGATGCTTCCAACTAAAAGTTCTAGGAGCCCAATTAGAAGAGTTTCCAGCTTGAAATGACTCAATTACTAATAAAATTAAAGAAATGAAAATGAGTTGTTAAACAACAGAATGAATAATTAAAAAGAGCTTAGTGTACTTAATCAATAAAAGGGAAAATATATTTAAATTCAAAATAAGTGGGTCCTTTCAAATTGCTTAAACCTAAATATGTTTGTTCTCCAAAGGGAGTTTTTGATTATCTTCAGAATTTACGCAGTATCTCTTCAAATGTTCAAATATAATTTTGTATGATTTCAGCCAGAAATATCCCTTTGGAATCATACAATAAAATTCCCGGAGATATGTAATGACAAAACTCCTGGCTTTTGACGCACATATGCCTCACAATAGGTTTTTGTTGGTTTCTTCTGGAAGGTTACCCACTTAAGCCCGCGTATAATTTTGCTATTTTCCTGAGGCCTTGTAGCTTCTGCATACGGAATTTTAACAATTTGAGATTGCTTTGTAATAAATCAAGGCCCGGAAGAGATCACCAAATTTCTTGTTTACGTGCAAAATTTGGTTTTGTTACCGCCTTTCCACTTCCCAAAAGTTATTTATACAATTCTCATGTTTAATGCAAAAAATACGGCTGCTGAAATACTAGAGGGAAAATTCATTGTTTGTTGATTTAGTACATGACAAAATTTAACACCTACACTGCCTTTAAGATATCTCTTTTCGGTTTTTCTTAAGTTAACCAAATTTCCTCACCATTCAAGGAAATTGGTTTCATCAACTTAGCGAATTTTCGATCTTCAAAAGAAAAATCGGTGTAAATTATACACGTCTGGTGCGGCGGTATGCCCAAATTACTTTCGGCAACTTTGAGGCGCTTTATTACAAGGCTAATTGAAACCCAAATTACGTTTAGAATAACTTTCAGGTGCGATATCTTCGAACAAGATGCTCTGGGAAACTCGTAAATTTAACATTTAATGGGATGTAATGTGCTCCTAAGGGAGCTCATTACGCCTGGTTTGTTTGACATTTGCAAATCTACTTAAGAAGATCCTTTGCACCGCACGAGACGTGGCATACGGTTTAAATTATGCATTCTCGGTCTTACCTCAATAAAGTAAACAAATTAGCACATTTTGCCGTGAGGAAAAATCCACTCAGAACAACTCAATGCTGAGAGTTATCTTCACAGAAAGGATAGCTCTTTAAGAATTATTCGAATATTATAATGATTTGCCTTTAAGCCTTGGATTGTTAAAGTTTTTTACTGGCCTTTCTCAGGTTCGTTATAATTTATTACAAATGCTATACTTAAATTGATAGGATAAGCGATTCTGAATTTGTAGGGGGAATTATTGAATATAATTCAGCCTTCGAGCCTCTTTGTATGCATATCTAAAAAAGATACAAGCTCTATATGAACTACTTTTAGACTTTCAAGAAAATTGCTTAGGCATTCAATAACTGGTTTAGTTTAATGTGAGTTTAGAAAATTATGCAAAAAAATAGAAGTTTATTTGTTTATTTCTTAAGATGTACCTAAGATATAAAACTTTTAACTTTAATTGTTGTTTTTGTTTCATTTCCTACCAGACAAGAATGCTACTATATGTGATTGAAGGTTCAGGTGTAAAATATAAACCAGAAAGTTGCTGAAAAATAGTCTAAAAGTTCATTTGACTCCGAATAGACACCTTAAGGTTGTTAGAGAACGACAAGAAGCCGAAAAAACGTTGATACATTTTTAAGTTTTTGAATTTAGAAATATTTCAGTTTAGGGACTTATAAAAATTTAACATTCAGTTATATTTAGGATATATCGTGTGTGTATTTGTCTTGCTTTTCGCATTTTGAATTTTGTATTTCGACGTGATGTCAACTTTGTTTCGGTTCGGTATTTTTTAGATATCGGCGGGTATTCGTTATGATTAGATGTGTTATCGGTCTTGCACTTCCCCGGCTAATTTTCGACGTATTTTCATTCATTTCTACTATTTAACATAAAAGTCTGAAAAGCACCGAAGTTCTTTTATTTTTTGACCTTTTATTTTTTCCAATGGATTTTTCGCAATTTTATAAAATTTTGTGGAAATATGCCATTTCTTACACTTAACTTTTTATTCAATAGCATGTATATCAAAGAATTTACACTCATTTATCCTTTAGAACTAGAAAAAGGTATACCTGAGTACAAATATTTAAAATCTATTTGTGGTGCGAAGTTCGGCGGAATATTATTCAGGTTTTCAGCATCACGTCCGTATCATGCCTGCAGCAGGTCTGAATCTCCTAGAATACGCCTATAAATTCAACCAAAAAGTTCATTCTGTCCGCTTGCGCATACACTTATAGGTCTACAGGTATATGCATATATATGTGCTTGTGCATATAAAAATACAATTATTTATGTATAAATTTAATTCTTTCAGTCTACATGAACATTAAATATATCCAGTGAAAAAAAGAACACATCATGCATATATCTGACATCAAAAATTAAATTGATTATGGTATAAGAGGCAAACAGAGTCTACATTAACTTGACAACATTTTAATATTGGACTTTTATTTTTATTTTAAACCGGCGTGCTGCAGTCGTCTCTATGATCCTATTTTTTATACAAAATGTTATAAGCCTGATTCGGATTTATATCGGGCGCTTCTTGAATTTTAGGCGTCATATGGTCTCATTGCAGGCCTATATATTTTTACCCTTTTATTCGTAAATTAGTAAGAGCTACTTTTCTAAAAGCAAATTTCTCACTCGCTCGCTTCATATCGTCTGAAATAGAAACAGAAATCTTCTAAATATTCTTCTTCTATATTTTAAAAATAAATTTTTATTATTTATTAACGAAAAATGCAAAAAATAATCCATCAATGTAACCATTTCCGAGATAAGATATCTGATTACGTTAAAAATTTATGGTACAATTTCTCTTGTTGCTCTACAACAAATCGTATAGCTTTGTCAATTTTAATTTGATTGATTTGAAATTTTCAGGAAACTTTTTCAAGATTATGTACTTTATGAAAATGGTGACTGTTACAACTAAACAAAGCTCCTTATGTTGCTTCTTTGAATAAGTCCCAAGGTCTACTTTTGGAACACTGCACTTACTAATGGAAAACTCTTCGTCTCATGAATGGCTAGGGGTATCAAGTTAAAACTAATATCGCATACAAAGGTGTGCAGCATCATAGTCCTGCAAAAAGTCAAAGTTTCTAATTCTTCAAAACTCATGGTGTGCTTCTCGTTGATCTAAAGAAGTTTGGCACAAAATAAGGTTTCTTAGTGTCTTATATAGTTACTAAGTAAAGGAAAAGGTTCAAAAGTCGTTAACTTCTAATTCTAAATAGAACTTTCTATTCTGAAGATCTTAGGGAAAAAGCTCAACTTTTGCATGGTTTGCCATTCAACCCAAAGACCGGATACGGGAATTTCTCAGGGGGATGTTTGCGAAACGGATCTCCAGTTGGTAAATTAGCGGGCATAGGTCAAAGAACGTCGGCACTTTGACGCAGACAGTTTTAATTAGGTCAAAGCTCTTTCGATATCCTCGCGGGAAAATTCGTCTAAGGAAATTTCCCCCTTTTCTTCCTCATTCCGAATGAGAATGCGCGGACCCCAACATCAATGGGTGTTCCCCGCCTCCGAGAGCTTTCAATTCGAAATTCGAGCAAGAATTTTCATATTTACAAAATATAAAAGCAAACTGAGATAAAATCCAGAAAACCGAGCACCCAAAGAATCTCCCGAGCTTTTCTTAGTTTCCGTTTGCCAGTTCAGTCCAACTCTGCCGGTCTTCGTCACTGATGCGTGAGCTCCCCTCAGAGAACCCACTCGCACTCTTTAAGAATAAGTTTAAGAAAAAGTAAAAAAGTAATTAGATAAAAGAATCTCGGTTTTGCGAATTTGAATTGTGGTTAATTAAAGCAGTGGTGAATTTTAGCCTGGATTTTATTTAATCGGGTTAGAAAGTTGTTTCTAGTGATTTGTTCGGTGTGTTTCCGTCTGTTTCTTATCGCCAGAAGCACACATATGGTCCTTACACCCACATGGTCGTAAGCGGGTCCAGGTGATAGTACGCTCCACTCATCTCCACGTCTGGCTGAGATAAGCCCACCACCTTTGATAAATCCAAGCCTTATCCGCAATCGCCGCGCAGTGTAATCAGCAAATAGTCAAAAAGTGAACAAGCAAACAAAAGTTGAGTGAGTTGCGAGGAGTGTAACGATTAATTGCTCCAATGTTGGATAATTGCAGCGGCAAAAAGGTGATGCCCTCCGCACACGATCACCTGAACGCTTGCAATTAGTCCCACAAGATCTACTGAAGAAAAAAAAATTAAAATAAAATCAGTGAAAAGTTATATCGAGCACCGTATCCGCAATATCTCACAGTTTCGCGTCGCCAAGGAGAGCTCGACTCGAATAAGCTGAAAATTCGGCGTCTTCCGAATGTTTATGTGTCTTTAGCCAAAATAAAATATTTTTGGAATCCAAAGTGCGCGGCGGGCACTAAATTTTTTGATGTTGTCCTTCTTTATTAGCCCCCGTGCTGCAAGGTGTCACTTGCTTGGCTGCACAGAACGCGAGAAAAAATAGCACTTTAGCGGAATGCTGTCGTGTCACTAGAAGATACAGCGGAAGAAGATACTCTCACCTGTCCTTCGACACTGTTGGTGCATGTGTGGCTGCTCCACTTTCGGGGGCCGGCGGAACTGTGAAGAGGTCTTCAAACACACCAAACATACACAAATATATGTCTTTTGTTGATCAGTTCTTGGTTACTCAAAAGAAAAAATAAATACATATAAAATATCAGATCACCAAAATCACCTAAGACGCCTGGGTACAGTTTAAGATCATAACAGTCTACGATTTCTTGAAGAGAGGAAACATTTTCTAAAAAGAATTTGATATTGACGTAAGTAGTATGCCTTGCCTTGTTATTTTCAGAATCTTAAGAATAAAACAAAAGAAAATCTCAAACAGTTCCGCAGTGTTTCTTCGCTGTTTTTATTTTGACTGCTCTCGAAAAAGAAACTCCATCGGCAGCTGTGCAAGGAAATTTTAGACGAATCTCATTAGAGTTTTCCGCGGATGCACTGTTCCATTGGATTAAAACTTTGATACATAACGTCTGAAAAACAATCTTTTAATTTCAATCTAGATCTTAATAGGTTTTCACTATTGCACCACTCAAGATATTAAACTTCTTTGCCATTAACTGACTAAATCTGGCGACGGAAATAATATAAAAAATCAATAAATTTTTTTTATTCAACTAGACCATATTTTGAATCGCAACGACACATAAATTGCTCTCAAAATATCTCTAAATGATGGGAGCCGAAATTAAAAAAAGTGGCACCTTATGCGACAGGCAATTTAATTTGACGGATTTTTCAAAATGATTCAAAAAATTCGATTGCAAAAAAGATATTTTATCGTGTCGCGCTTAATGTTCATAAGTTTGTTATACTATTTCGTATCTATTAAATTACTATAATTCAATTAAATTTAAAATTTTAGCTAAATCCGCTAAATGGTAATAGTAAAAGTGGTTGGAAGAACCAAATTTTGGTTTTTTAAAAAAATTAGAAAAACAAATTTCGTGTAGTGATCAAATACTACTAAAAGAAATAAAACAAAAACTTTATAACCATTAAGTTATTATATTGAATGAACATAACATAACAATGGATAAAATATGGATCCATATCTATACACTCCGTAGCTTAGTATGGCAGACAGTATAGTGGTTACCAAGTGGTAAGAGCCGTCCAAAGTGCCCAAAGACACAATAATTAGCCAGTTATGGCCAGTATTTCATAGGATACATGTGCCATAACCTTCATTGACTATCTTGAAAAGGTAAGAACCATCACTGGTAAATATTATCAAATTTTATTGAATTGTTTGAGCAATGAAATAAGAAAAAACGGCATTATTTAGCAAAGGAAAACATTTTTACCATCACGATTATGCACCAGCTCGCACATCGTTAAAAACATCCCCTAAATTGCACTAATTGGACTTTAAATTGCTTCCCCAACCACTGTATTCTCCAGATCTGGCATTCAATGACTATTGACTGTTTTCAAAGTGAAAAAGTAGCTTCAGGGAAAGAGAATTTACATGAATTAAGAAGCCGAATAGGAAACTGATGAGTATTTTCAATAAACTTCTTCAGAGCATAATTTAAAAGGCATCAAAATATAAGAATGAGTTTGTTGTTTTAGAAGGAAACTATGCCGAAGAATAAACTAGAATTTTGATAAAAAAGATTTTGTTTTCTTTGTTAGATATGTTATTTATCATACAATGCATTATAGTATTAAAAACAAAGTTTTGAAATTTTTCAATGAATAATTACTTAAATTATTCTTAAAACTTTAAGGTATATAATAAAATAAGAAAGCAAAATACATTTTAAATATTTCAAGGTAGCCTAACGTCTTTTAGCTCCCCAAATTTACGCCTACATTGCAAAATAAAACTTTTTGTTCAATGCCTATGTATGTTTGAGCCAAAATTCAACTCCCTGCGTTTTATGGTATCTGACAAAATATACTAGGACAGACATTCTTCTCTTTATAAGTGTAGAAATATTGAAGTATAAAATTGTGGAATGAGATAATCCACATATAAATCTCTTCCGGGCCAATTATTTGGATTTGAAATTTTTAATTTTTCCTGACTTATTACTTAATGGAAAGCTCACATAATAAATAAGCGTGCTTAGAGCTTTAAAAATTCGAAAAATCTGGGTTTTACCGACCTTTTTGTTTCTACATATATGTTCTAATTATTTCTAAATATTTGAATGTTTCTATTCTACCTAGTCGCTTTAAATCTTTTTTCTAATAATTTCATGTATGACTATGCAACGAACCTATCACGTGAAATATTCACTTAGAAGGAAAGTTAAGAAACTTTCGCAAGATTGAAATTGAACAGTTGTGAATATATCGTTGATTAATAGAGTATCAATTAGTAGTCAATTGACCCATGATTCAAGTCAGATAATATTCTTTAGACGAATTCTCTCGACAATTAATTCATGTTGGGTACCCTCTTCTTTTCAGGGAGAAATTCTTTCAAGGTGGAAAATCTGGTTTCAGATTTTATTTGATTACTTACTTTTGAGAGCTGTTCAGTATGTAAAAAATACTATTAAAAATCAATAAATATATGAAAAAATTAAGTTCACATAATTAACAGTAATGTTTATGTTTTCTAAAATAAAGCAATTATTAAAACTGATTAAATTTTTCTCTAATGGTAAAATTTTAATCATAATTGTAACTAATCTTGCTCAGTAGCGGAACTACTAGTCTGCCGAAGTGTTGCTGCACCCAAGGA